>CM035443.1:103829290-103961790 GCA_020310875.1 Ceratopteris richardii | reverse complement strand
AAACCACGGAGTTAAATGATATACCATTGGAAAGATTTTTCAGGAAGAAAAATAATTCTAATAATAATATTATTATTATCATTATTATTATTATTATTATTAAAAGTAATAATTAAAAAATCTTTTATTTATTTATCTGATGTGACTGAATATGTCACAAGAGTGCAAGTCACTGCTAATAGTGGTCAAAACTTGATTAACTGAGTGCTATGTTCTCCTGTTGAAAAACCACGGACCTAAAGCTACCCCTCATCCTCCATCATTAGGTGACACATGAAAGTATCATGAAAAATAATCCTTAGCGTTGAAGTGTTGCTGACGCCTTTCCCCTTGCCCGAATACCCATACAAATTAACTTGTCCTGTAAAGCAACATTCCACATTGGAGGATCAATTAGACCTGGGCCAACCTGGAAAGTAGGCAATGAATGTCAAAACCTCACAAGAAACTTTGGTTGATCAACCATCATAAAACCACTTGCGATCATCAAACCATAAGTTCTGTACTACCACCTGCTTCACCTGAACAACACAAAAATGGGAAAGGCTAAGAAAGAAACATGTGGCCAATAGGCTTTTATCTATACGCATATGGAACCCTTCAGTACCATTCAATACATCCATTACCAAGTCATTATGGCATCAAATGTGCTCGTCAGGTGTCTATTAAGGCTTTCAAAATAGGGACAGTGGACCAGATATGATGCTTAAAACGTAAGCAGTGCTTTAACGTAATTATAAGCAGTCTGTACTGAAATTCAAGTAGACAAAAGAGCCTGCACTCACACCAAAATCACTCAATAGTTCAGTTTTCACACCACAAAACCTTCAACTCACAGACAACGCAACCATACAAGGCAGCCAAGTACTCCGCTAACGAGTCCATTGCAGCCAATACGCTTAACAATAATGGGTATTGAATTCAGTTGAATGCATACAATGGTTTCTACATATATTTTAAAAAATTGCAAAAAGCTAAAAAATAGTAAAAAAACTATCATCCTCCTCAAAAAATCTAACAACCTAGCCACAAAAATACTAATTTTATAGAGAATCTTTTAGGCTCTTGATCGGCATCACTCCAACAGTCCCCTCTGTAATGCTGATTGAATGACGTTACATTATTCTCCAAAAGACTTGACATCCGGTTGAGAAACCGTGTCATCCAGATTGTAGAGTCCACCCGGTGTTTCATGTCAGTAAACTTAGAACCCCAAGGAGGATAATCTAATGGAGGGCATTTCACAGGAAAGTGGCAACATAGATCACTCTCCATATGTGGTACTAGATAGGAGATAGAAACAGTTGAGAAACCATGTCATCCAGGTGTATCTAGTAGCCTCGAGAGGATTACCACTTACAGATTCTACTTGAGAATCAGAAGCTCTGGTTCGCAAGTACATTCCCTCATTGATCATTGAGGACAATGATCTTTAGAAGGGGAAGTGAGTGTTAGACATCAGTCTATAGAGACCATTATTTGTGTGTAGGTCGTGGGACGAGGACTATGCATAGCCAAGGTCCTTAGCTCCAAGGATATCCTAAGGTACCTAAGGGGTAATCCGAATGAATGTGCATGATGGCCAGATGTCCACACTAGAGCATTCAATATCATTATTATTTTGGGTGCAACGCAGTAAACAAAATTTTCAAATATATGAAAGGAGCTATAAATTATGCTATGGTTTTTCCAAAGTCGCTACGTTTTATACTTCAAGGATTTGTAGATTCAATTGGAAAGGTGACACATAGACAAGGTGATCCGGAAGTGTTTATTGTTGTTGGAAATTAGATAGGCCCATAACTAATACCACAGGTCCATGGTTCCATAGCTCTAAGATTTACAACACAAATTCCAACAATCTTCCAATATTGACAAAACATGAACATACCACACTTAAGCATACAAATGATGAGACAAAGATAGATAGAGATTAGACAACATGTGTAAAGTGTTACCTAAGCCACTGCTTACTCACACTATCATATATACAAATGTCAATTTACAATGTGGGAGCAAAACTCTAAACCACTCTATGTGAACAGAAATAGATGGATGAGTGTATGTGCAAAATTTACAAGAATATTCAGATGTAGAGATAGAAATCTGAATATGTAAGAGATGTGTGACCTGATAGGTTGTAGAAGAGTGTATATGAGTGACAGAAAGAGGATGGATCAGTGTGAAACTGATATTCAGCAAACCCTAATCTGAATTTATGCTATGGAAGACCCTAAATCAGACGTGTGTGTGAAAGATCACATACTTACACAATTAGCATTGAATGCTAATATGTTGCTGCCAGAAATCCTCATACTCATGTGAACACACTTTCTCTAACACCTCATCCGAATGTGCATGTAGCATGCATGTACTAATTCTCCTTTAGATATGTGCATGCACTGATTCTCTATGTGAACAGAAATAGATGGATGAGTATATGTGCAAAATTTACAAGAATATTTAGATGTAGAAACAGAATTCTGAATATGTATGAGATGTGTGACATGATAGGTTGTAGAAGAGTGTATATGAGTGACAGAAAGAGGAAGGATTAGTGTGAAACTGATATTCAGCAAACCCTAATCTGAATTTATGCTATGGAAGACCCTAAATCATATGTGTGTGTGAACATACTTACAGAATTAGCATTGAATGCTAACATATTGCTGCTAGAGATCCTCATACTCATGTGAACACACCCTCTCTAACACCTCATCCGAATGTGCATGTAGCATGCATGTACTGATTCTCCTTTAGATATGCCGAATAGGACTCCTCCTGATATGGATGCCACTACCTCCATAAATTCCAAGTAGTACTTGTGTGCATAAAGAGAATATGTACCTGAATTCTTAACATAAGATGCAAATCTTATGTTAACCTCCATCCAATGTTTTTGAAATACAACAAAATCTTCATGTAGAAGACAACCTTCAAATACATTATGTAGATGGCTGATCCACACCACCAAGCTGTTGATGGACAAGTCCTCTCCATAAGCAAGAGTGTGAGCACACTCTTCTCCAAGAAAAACTCCATAGCGTCTCCTCAACATGCTCTTAGAGTGTGCCATGGCTGCCCCATGTGTGCTAGAGCACCACCTCTACTGAGGGACCAAAGCTTGTGTTTTGAATTGGTGTAGGATGACTCAAAAGAGACCCAAGGCACTGTTTATATAGCCCTAAAGGACTTCTAGCGATCAAAATTGAATAAAGCAGCTTTTTGCGTAAAAAACTCATCATCGTAGCTTTTTAAAACTTGGATCGCTATTTTTAATTGAATTTGCTTTATTTTTAAAGTTGCTTTTAGCTAACTTTAGTAGGCCTATAACTAATACCACATGTCCATGGTTCCATAGGTCTTAGATCTACAACACAGATTCCAACAATCTTCCAATATTGACAAAACATGAACATACCACACTTAATCATACAAATGATGAGACAAAGATAGAGAGAGATTAAACAACATGTGTAAAGTGTTACGTAAGCCACTGCTTACTCACACTATCATATATACAAATGTCAATTTACAATGTGGGAGCAAAACTCTCAACCACTCTATGTGAACAGAAATAGATGGATGAGTGTATGTACAGAATTTACAAGAATATTCAGATGTAGGAACAGAAATCTGAATTTGTATGAGATGTGTGACCCGATAGGTTGTAGAAGAGTGAATATGAGTGACAGAAAGAGAAAGGATCAGTGTAAAACTGATATTCAGCAAACCCTAATTTGAACTTAGGCTATGGAAGACCCTAAATCAGATGTGTGTGTGAAAGAGCACATACTTACAAAATTAGCATTGAATGCTAACATGTTGCTCACAGAAATCCTCATACTCATATGAAACACCTTCTCTAACATCTCATCCGAATGTGCATGTAGCATGCATGGACTGATTCTCCGTTAGATATGTCGAATAGGACTCCTCCTCATATGGATGCCACTGCCTCCATAAGCTCCAAGTAGTACTTGTGTGCATAAAGAGAATATGTACATGAATTGTTAACATAAGATGCAATCTTATGTTAAACTCCATCCAATGTCTTTGAAGTACACCGAAATCTTCATGTAGAAGAGAATCTTCAAATACATTATGTAGATGGCTGATCCACATCACCAAGTTGCTGATAGGTAAGTCTTCTCCATAAGCAAGTGTGTGAGCACACTCTTCTCCAAGAAGAACTCCATAGCTGCTCCTCAACATGCTCCTAGAGTGGAGCATGGCTGCCCCATGTGTGCTAGAGCACCACCTCTAATGAGGGTTAAATGGATTTTGGGCTGATTTGACATTGTTTTCCAACAATCCCTCCTGCAATGTCATATTGGTACAAACTGAACTGTATATACAACTTCATTCATCTGCAAACTGACATAAACTACAAACTTGTACTCCCGAATTGACCTTCAAACCTTTTCTTCAAAAGTCTTCTTCAAAACTGAATTTGCTGAATATGAACCATAATACCTGAGAAAATATGCAAACTAAATATCTAATAGTGTATACATCAAGCAATCACTGCTTGACAACATATGTAGCATGAATCGACTCTGAATCTGTTATCTCCTGTCTTCTCAAACCTGTAAACATACACTAGGATCCACATATTTGCATTTACCTTACAAAAGGTTTCTTAACTTACTTCTGCTGTGTCATGTAGATACACTAAACAAAATCAAAAACTGAATCTATCCTGGGACTTGTTACTGACAACTCACAACTTAGTGTATTATGAACACTCGTTGGTTCATCTCTGACTGTATTGAACTCAACTCATGAATCTCACCAAAATTTCATATCTATGATGTCATCTTGTCAGCTCTAACTGTACTGAACTCAACTCAACTCATGAGTCTCACCAAAGTTTCATATCTATGATGTCATCTTGTCTTCATTCTTGTTCTATCTGTAAGTCTTTCATACCTCTTTCCTTCAGCGTCTGGTATAATCATATATGTGCGCACCTCTGAAACATACCTCTCTGAAATATCAAGTTTCTCTTCAATAGAACTCTGGAACTTTCTCCTGAACAGGAATACCTAACAGGAACTTTCTCCAGACATTCTCCTTCCTTCTTCTTTCAAAGCTTGAATATAAAGAGTAACTAACAAAGGACATATAAGAATACCTGATATAGCCTATAGGAATACACCTGTAGGTATGACTCTGCATTCTTTTACATATGGCTGAAAATAAGTCTTCATGTTTCATCACCCCCTGGATGCTTTAACACTAGTATCTAGAATTCTTCAAATTATATAAGACTTTATGAAATCTAGAACGTCTTCCTTCTTTCAATAAATCTGATCTTCAGTGATCAATACATGTATCTGAAACAAAATTTTAGGATCCATAATCTTCTGCAACATAACAAGTATCTTCTTCTTTTTCTCTGCAACATAAATCTGATAGAATCTGAATCTTTGGCTTACTGCTTCCAATGCTAAGAACTTTTCAAATAAAGGATAAACATCTTACTCATAAGTACTCAAGATCTTCAAGATCATTCAAGATCTATGATCTCTCAAACAAAATACCTGTGTAGAATCTGTTCTCATCAAACCTTCATGACTGAATGTTTGATTTGTTATCTAAATGTCTCTAAGTGTCCATGCTTCTCACATAAAGTTGTAAAACTTTTCTTTAACCAAATCCTTCCCAAGAAACTACAACTCCTACTAAAACATAAGTAGAAAAACTCACACCTTGAGAATCTCCAAAAGCTGCAAGTTGATACTTCATCTTTTCATATTCTACTCGCGTGAAATGTGATAGTATCTGCTTGACTTTCTTTGGCTAACTCCACTTCTCAATCAAGTGATAGGATCTAATGGAACACCTTTTTGAATACAAGCATGTATCCAAAAATCTAGACAATCATAGAAAGTAAATTCTTCAACTGAATGGTACAACACAAAAATCTGAATTTTCTTGAATTTTCTGAATTTTCTCAAAATATTGAAATTTCTGAAATTTTCTGAAAAGACTGAATTTTCTGAAAATACTGAAATTTCATAATTTTCCTGCAAATTCTAAAATTCTGAATTTTCTGAAAACACTGAAATTCTGAAAATACTGAATTTTCTGAATATACACAATATGAGGTACCTTTTCCAAACAAAAACCTCACTCCAAATCTTTAACATCTGTTACAAATACTCTTTTACCTCAAGAGTTAGGTAAAGAAGAAAAATACTTTTCTGCAACTTGTCATATACCAAGTAGCTCTGAATTGACACTCCAAGAATTCTTTGAGGGAACATATAAGCTGCCTCCTCAAAAACTTTAACTAAAACATAACTCATACACATATGAGTCAAAACATATATCTGCTACTTTGCATTTTCTCAATGTAATTCTTTGTCAAAACCTACTAAAACATGTCCAAGTATAGTGCAAAACAAGCAACTGCTTCTTCTTTAAACTATCTTCTTCACACAAGATGTTCTCGTAGACTTGTCTTTGGATGTAGAGAATAAAAGTAGGAAAAGTACATGGAAAATATAAGAGAAGAAATAAGTCTTACTTTTCCTTTAGAGTTGTTGGACTTTCTTCTTTTGCATCTTTCTTCCACCTGATGATGTCAACATCTTCAAACTTCTCTTCCATACCTTTTGTTCTCTTCATCTTGAAGTAGCAAACACTCTTTAACTTCTTCAAATGAATTTTTCTCTTCCTCTAGTGCTAAGAGTAAGAGATAAAACAAACATGGTATATAAATGGAAGTGAATATAGAATCATGTTTTACCATCTCCTCATAACTCTGAATCAAAACTCTACTTCAAATGTGACTGATATGATTGAATTCACCAACCTTTTCCTTGAGTTGGTTGAATGCAGAATTACCTCTCTAGTGTACCTAGATCAAATTCTGTACCTAGATAAAAAACTTCCAACCAACTTACAACACAAGGTTGGCTGAAAACAAAACTCATCTCATCTCCAAATTTGTCTTCTTAAATGAGCTTTCTTGCCATGAAAGAGATTTATCAAAAATGTCAAGAACAACCTCTAGGTACCTGTTTTGATGTAGCTAATGCTTTTACTTTCAAAATCATGAAAGTGTTTGAAAGCACTTCTTCAATCCTTCAAATCTCTCCATAATTGCTCTTCTAAGATATGACCTTCAAATGATAATATGATAGTAGAAACTAATACCTTTGATTTGATGTTGATTTGGTTCCTTCATCTTCTCCAAACCATTGTTCTTCCTTGAATTTGAAGTAGCCTTCTCTTCATCAAGTCTCGGTCTTCAAACAATACTTCTGTAAAGTATTTTCATACTCTTCCAAAAATATTCGGTTGCCAACAGATCATCAACTTCATACTCCACACTGATAAATAAACATGTGACTGAATTGCTTAATTCTCAAATCTCTACTCATCTAGATTAAGTGTGTATGTCAAATGTCAAATGTTAGAAGATGCTCTTAAATCATATGTTATAAACCTGGAATTTTGAGAACCTTGGAATCTGAGAGCGTGAATGCTCTGATACCAAATGTTGGAAATTAGATAGGCCCATAACTAATACCTCATATCCATGGTTCCATAGCTCTAGGATTTACAACACAGATTCCAACAATCTTCCAATATTGACAAAACATGAACATACCACACTTAAATCATACAAATGATGAGACAAAGATAGAAAGAGATTAGACAACATGTGTAAAGTGTTACGTAAGCCACTGCTTACTCACACTATCATATATACAAATGTCAATTTACAATGTGGAAGCAAAACTCTCAACCACTCTATGTGAACAGAAATAGATGGATGAGTGTATGTACAGAATTTACAAGAATATTTAGATGTAGGAACAGAAATCTGAATTTGTATGAGATGTGTGACCTGATAGGTTGTAGAAGAGTGAATATGAGTGACAGAAAGGATCAGTGTAAAACTGATATTCAGCAAACCCTAATCTGAATTTAGGCTATGGAAGATCCTAAATCAGATGTGTGTGTGAAAGATCACATACTTACAGAATTAGCATTGAATGCTAACATGTTGCTGCCAAAAATCCTCAAACTCATGTGAACACACCTTCTCTAACACCTCATCCGAATGTGCATGTAGCATGCATGTACTGATTCTCTTTTAGATATGCCGAATAGGACTCCTCCTGATATGGATGCCACTGCCTCCATAAACTCAAGTAGTAGTTGTGTGATAAAGAGAATATGTACCTGAGTTCTTAACATAAGATGCAAATCTTATGTTAACCTCCATCCAATGTCTTTGAAATACACCGAAATCTTCATGTAGAAGACAATCTTCAAATACATTATGTAGATGGCTGATCCACACCACCAAGCTGCTGATGGGCAAGTCCTCTCCATAAGAAAGAGTGTGAGCACACTCTTCTCCAAGAAGAACTCCATAGCTGCTCCTCAACATGCTCCTAGAGTGCACCATGGCTGCCCCATGGGTGCTAGAGCACCACCTCTACTGAGGGACCAAAGCTTGCATTGCAAATTGGTGCAGGATCACCCAAAAGTAACCAAAGGCACTGTTTATATAGCCCTCAAGGACTTCTAGCGATCAAAATTGAATAAAGCAACTTTTTGCGTAAAAAACTCATCATCGTAGCTTTTTAAAACTTGGATCGCTATTTTTAATAGAGCTTGCTTTATTTTTAAAGTTGCTTTTAGTTAACTTTAAAAATAGCTTCTTGACCTACTTTTTCACACTTGTGACTACTTGATGAATGATCTGAGAACTCTATTCAAGCTCTACAAGATAGGCTCATAAAAATTTTATCCATTTTCATGCCAAAAATGACTAAGTACCGAAATTAGGGTTTCTTCCCTAAATGGATTTTGGACTGATGTGACGTTGTTTTCCAACAATTGTTTCCTTCTTGATGAATGTCCTATTTCTTGACATTTTAAGAAACAACCAATAGTGGTTACATCGTCAAGTGAAGCAAAGTAAAAGCTTCCTTTACAACTACACTTGGAACTATATGGTTCGAGAAAATTTTAACTTCTCTTGATGTTTATGTTCATCTTCCTATGCATATATATTGAGATATTCAATGTGTTATTATTATTGCAAAGAATCATGTTCATCATGCAACGACACAGCATATTATTCGTGCACACGTAGTCGCATCCGAGAAGCTCATTGAGCTTACCTATGTTCCTACAAGTGAGAATGTGGTGGATATCTTAAATATTATTTAGAGACAGGCATAAAAAATTATGCAGATTATTGAACCTTATGCCACATGACATTGAATCTTTAGATATATTCCTATAGCTCTCTCCAAGAGCTTTCCAATGACATATGATACTCTACCATCAGATATCATTTAGGGTTTCAAAACCCTAACCCTCATTTGCAAGCTCTTCCATTTTAGAAATGAGGCACATCAACAAATAGCTCTCATTCCCCTCATTCATAAACGCACCATCACCATTATATTCTAGGTCATTGTCCACGGTACTTTTACAAATTCGTGTTTCTAACAAAAAGCACTCAAGTTTCCATAATTTTTGCGAAAAGCCACTAACGGCCTAACGAAATCTTGCTTTTTCGATTTGCTTTTTTAGAAAGCATGTAGATGTGATATGTGTGTGTGTGTAACATAGGTGTGTTATATGTGTGTATGTGTGTATGTGTGTATCAGAGACATGTTCATTGTTATGTGTGTGTGTCACAATGTGTTTGTTTAAGTGTTAATGTGTTTGTTTGCTTACTTGCTAAACGGTCTCACTCAGCAGCTAGATATGTATGAGGACTGAGGTGTCCCTCAAGAATCTCTCTCTCTCTCTCTCTCTCTCTCTCTCTCTCTCTCTCTCTCTCTCTCTCTCTCTCTCTCTCTCTCTCTCTCTCTCTCTCTCTCTCTCTCTCTCTCTCTCTCTCTCTCTCTCTCTCTCTCTCTCTCTCTCTCTCTCTCTCTCTCTCTCTCTCTCTCTCTCTCTCTCTCTCTCTCTCTCTCTCTCTCTCTCTCTCTCTCTCTCTCTCTCTCTCTCTCTCTCTCTCTCTCTCTCTCTCTCTCTCTCTCTCTCTCTCTCTCTCTCTCTCTCTCTCTCTCTCTCTCTCTCTCTCTCTCTCTCTCTCTCTCTCTCTCTCTCTCTCTCTCTCTCTCTCTCTCTCTCTCTCTCTCTCTCTCTCTCTCTCTCTCTCTCTCTCTCTCTCTCTCTCTCTCTCTCTCTCAAGCACAAAGAACCAATTTTGTCTGATCGGAACATGAACCGTACCTCAAAATGCGTATGGTACGTACAGTATGTACCGTACATATGAATCCCAAAAAAAATGTGACTTGATCCTAGATGCTTTCAACACATCAACTCATACACTTCTTCTCTTATGAGTGAGCTCTAGGGTTAAGAGCTACTAGAAGCTGCTCTAGAAGAGCATATCTTCTGATTTTTTGGAGTTTATTGCTGCTGCCCTATTTCTTTCACATACAACAGAGTGTGTCTGCTGGCCCATGTAAGTGGCTGCTTATTTTCTGCTATCTTCAGTTCCCGCTGCTGTACCAGGTCCTCTTGCCTATCTCTTCAAAAATTGGAGAACAATCTCCTGCTTATACCAGAGAAGATTAATTATTTTTTGTTAGGATTTGCTGCTGCTCATTACACTCCAGCACATTGGCCATATACACACAGTCAATTTCCCATTACATTCAACCCACACTCTTCTTCCATAACTCCTAGGCACTCTTCTCATATTTTGCACCTAGAACTTACAATCAGCCAGTTCCAGATTTTGTATCTTCTTCACACATTGTATAGACAAATTTTCAAAAAGCAAATTTTATTTTTAGGGAGTAGCTCACTGTTCCTCTTTATCACTCTTGTCTCTTGTCTATTTCTTATTCATTCATCTCAATTATATGGTTCAAGGTGTATGTGTGCTTAAGGATCCTGTGTTGGAAAGATCTTTGAATTTATATATTGGGCCAACTCCAACAATAGATATAGAGACAAAGAGAAAATAGAGACATGATGTCGAGAAGTCTACAATGAGAGAGATGTAAGGAGCAAAGCTCCAAGTATAATCACCACATAACATAGTTAAAGTTACAAGATAGCGTTGAAGATATACAAGATGATGAATACAAGCTCTCAAATAACTCCAATAACCTCCATGGCTGAAGATGATCTCCTCCAAGTAGATAAGCCGCAAGCTTTGCACACCTTGTAGATGATGAGAAAAACACAACTCCACCTCTCCAAGTTGAAATGACCACCTCCTTCAAGTTAGCCGAAGAAGAGGACTCTCAAAAGTGATAATAAGAGACGTTGTTTATGTAGGTTAAAGTGTGCCTTGTTTAACACGTTGAAAGCTTTGCGTAAAAGGCCCAAAAAGGCCCTTTCTGTTTTTTCCACCAAAAATTTCAAGATTGCACATACTAGATTTGCATGAGCTTTCTTCTAGTGCCATGTGGCACAATGTGATCCACCAAATATTATCAGTTACATCATGAATTGGGATGTGTCAAATTTGCTTTTCACATCAAAGGTGCTTTTCACACATAATTCTGAAATTAGGGTCTGAATTTTGATCCACATAATTTTATCGAATACCCAAGTGGTATATATGTTTGGATAGTTCTCAAGAGTTACTATCACATTATATAAGAAATTTTTTACATTATTTTTTATCATTTTCCAAGCACGGGGCGATTTTTTACCATTTCCAAAACAAAAATTTATTAACTTTCAAGTGGGGTCCCTAATGGAAGGTTCCCCATTCACATATTTTCTAAAAATATGTTGAGTCTTACATAGTTGTAGCATTTGTTCTGATGTAAGGCAAATCTATAATTGACATGTAACTTGAAGATATTAGATGGTCCCAAGAAAGTATAAGATTCAGATAGCATTGTTCATCTTTCTAATTTTTGGATATTCATGTTTACAAATTACTAAAGGTTGCACCTACTTTGTACGAGAAGTTTTTACACAATGGCATAGATATCCCTCAAAGTATTCAAATAAGCAAGAAGATATATATCACTGCATTATTGCATGCTACACGTGGAGCTTGAAATCATTGATAAGAGAGTCCTCGATGTTGGACGTGTGGTAGGCCTAATAAATCACAGGTTATATTCGAGATCTTTCCAACACTTGACCTTAGAACATTACACACCTTAACTTGATCAAAAGAGATAAATGACAATAAAGAGAGAGATAAGAAGATAATTATGAAAGTCAAGCAACTTAATGCTACTACACACTAATATATGCAAAATGTAAATTATGTCTTCTCTGATGTAGTGAAGAAGCAATAGAGACTTCTAGTGATGAAGTAATGGGCAAATGACGGTTCCAACAGCAACATTGGAAGAAACCCTAATGTAAGTACTAGTCTCCAAAATTAGCATGCACACAATGGAGTGTGTGTAGAATAAATTTTTTGAAGAACAAAGTAAAGGATGGGCACCAAGGAACCAAATATCCAAACTAGGCACCAAGACATCCAAAATCTGGAGTTGGGCGCAAAGACATCCAAAATATGGAGTTGTGCGCCAAGACGTCCAAAAGCTAGAGTTGGGCGCCAAGACGTCCAAAATCTGGAGTTTGGCGCCAAGACATCCAAAATCTGGAGTCTAGAGTTGGGCACCAAGACATCCTAATGGTAGAGTTGGGCGACGGCATAACCAGATTCATCAAGACGACAAACAGACCTGACAAGGCGACCAAGTGGGCCCCAACCACTCATCATTACACGACAAACTCTGGTACGGGTGGCCATGCTGACAATTGAAACCGCCTAGTGAATTAACTTCCCATTACTCTCATGTAACAGACTCTCCTATTGTACCGATTCCTCACCTCTCTCCTGTAAAAAGGGGAAACCACAAGAAAGGAGGATATAGCATATAGTGCACACTACAAGAGACTATAGCTGAGAGTGAGTGAAGTCTTAGAGCTCGTAAAGACCTGCTTATGTTGTTTGCTTATGCTACTTATATGAGAATACTTGGAGGTTGAATTTGTAGTTCCATTGTTTTGCGTTTGTATAATAAGTGGTATGATTAGCTAATGGCTTGTACAGATTGTGTTACATTTGGTTGTTATAGTTGGTGTTGTCTTGTGCTCTATTATGTTGCATGCTTGTTGTTGTTGTTGTTGTTGTTGTTGTGACTCTTACTCCTAAGTGTAGTTTGTAGTGGGGATACGGAGGCTTGGTGATAAGTGTCTATTATGGTAATGTGCTTTAATGTGCCCACATGCTTACATGTGCTCCAGGAGTAGTGCATTTTGCATTCCCTGCACCCACACACTTCACTTCACCATCTACAAGTGAAAATTTGGCATGCCCAGTGGGACAGGGCGTTTGGAGATTTCCTTGAGAAATCACTTTAGAGCTTGAGTGTGGCCTCCAGACTTCCTACCTCATAGCCTTCCCCTCATCTTGGGAGACTCCTCGGCCACCTCTCCTACCTCTCCTCCACTGGGCGACCTCCTCCTCAGGGCCGCCTCTCATCCTCTGACATCTCTTCTCCCAAGCGTGGGCGACCTCTCCTTCTCAAGCTTCTCCTCTCCACCACTAAAACTCAAAGCAACTACCTACTTCATTGGCTTCTTGGGCGACTCCTATTCCTACTTCATTGGCTTCTTGGGCGACTCCTCCTCCTCCTCCTCCTCCTCCTGAGCAATCTCCTCTCTTGGCTTCTTCGGCGACTCCTCCTGAGCAATCTCCTTGGCTTCTTGGGCGACTCCTCCTCTTGAGCAATTTCCTCTCTTGGCTTTTTGGGTGACTCCTCCTCCTGAGCAACCTCTTCTTGGGCGACGACTCCTCCTCCTAGCAACCTTCTCTCCTTTTCCTCAAGCTTTTCCAATTGGGCGACCTCTTTCATTAAGGCGATTTCCTCTTCCCTTAAGCTTCTCCATCAAGGTGAGCCACCTCCTCCCATCTAATCACTCTCTAATTATTTCCTCTCTTGGAAATAGTTCCCAAGATGGTCCATGACCCACACCAGAGCTAGCAAAGAGAAGTAGTTAAGCCGTAAGAAGACACCAATCAAAAGCTACCACAGAAGAAGGCCAGACCCTTACCTAACACCCGTAAGAAGTCTATCCGCCTCAAGCCTCGCTTCTAGAATAGAAGGATTAGAGGACAAGGCTAAAACCCAAAAGACTTTACCCCAAGACACTTTTCTTAATAAGGCTATGGCAGAGGAACTTTTCGCTCTTCTATCATGGATAAATATTAGATTTTCTTCATTTCATGGCGGTGCTAATGAAGATCCTGAAGATCATGTACGAAGATTTCTTTCAATTTGTAAGAGCAAGGGCTTACAGCAACGACAAGATGCCTTCCTTGCTTCTTCCCATCATCACTTGAAGGATTGGCCGACAAATGGTTCAGCCAGTACGCAAAAAACCATTTCCAAACATGGGAAACATTGAAGACCGAATTCACAGAAGCATTTCGGCCAAGTAACTCTACAGAAAGAACATTAGATGAACTTAAGAATCTAATTTTGCATATGGGAGAATCATTTTCAGAACTTATGACACGAACAAGGTCACTTGTGGCAAGATTGTCGAAACCACAAGGGGATTTCCTTGTTAAGAAATGGGTGGAGAAAGCCTTGCCGAAATCCACACAACAGAAGTTGAGAGAGCTTTTGCGACCGGATGCCACTTTAAGAGAGTTTGAAGCAGCTTCCACAAGGATTGAGGCTGCACGGGTTCATTTTGGAACACAGCCATGTAAGACTTTTCCCCAAGATGAAGATGTTGTGACAGCCTTGAGAAAGGAGCTAGAAGCCTTAAAGCTTCAAAAAAATCGAGAAGAAGACAAGGGTGCTTCAGAAGGTCTTGCTCAAATAAGACAAGAGCTTGAAGAACTGAAAACATTAAGGGAGGTAAGAACTGGACTATGGTGTTCTCTCTGTACTACTCAAGGACACACAACACAAGAGTGTCCAAGGAGGCTAACATGACAGTTTTGTGGAAAGACTAGCCATGAGGCCAAGGATTGTTATTTTTTGAAGGGTCTTGGGCCAGGACAACCACAAGCAGCTCAATGGGTAGGTGTGGCTCAATCCTCCTTATTAGGACAACCACCCATACCGTCCACTGGAACACCTTTTGTAACAACTTTTTACACCAGTCAAGGACATCAACGACAAGATGGTAGGCCCCGTCAGAACCGACCACCAAGGCCTATAATGTGTTACCGATGTGGGGAACATGGACACTTCCAAAGTAAGTGTTCCCTTCTCGAAGATGCCCCACCATGCAAAAACTGTCTTGACACAAGGGATCATTGCACAAAGGACTGCCCGAAGTCAATGCCGTCCACAAGCACACAAGGTAACTCTTGCCCCCTACATATGATCACAGTGACTAATGATGAGGGCAATGTAGACTCTCGAAGTGCTCGAGTAGTCAAACTTGAGGAACTTCTCATAATAATGACTAGGGCACAAAAGCAAAAGGAAGCTTTGAAGGGTGTTGCCAAGGAAACAACAAATCTAGCTTGTTCAACAAAGGATAAGGGAAAAAAAACCATGGAGCATGAACCTTCGCAAGAAGCCAAACACAACCAAGACAAGGAGAAAATCTCACCAGGAAAAGTAAGAAGAAATGAAGATACTCTCGAACACGTTATCGACAAGGCCTATGCAGTATCTAAGGAGGACCTAAGGCAGTTTTGAGGATGGAGCTACTTCAAAGAACAATCAAGAAGGTTTTCTCACTTCACTTCAAGTCTTGCAAAGCACCTACCAGCACGTATCTCTATAATAACTTGTTAGCTATGAGTCTTGGATTTAGAGGAGAAGTAATGGTTGCCATAAATGGGTTAGATCCATGTACCATATTAAGTGGCGGGCAAGGCTTCACTTCTCTAATTTCTCAACAAATACCTATACCCTCAGCTTATAGCTCGGAACCATCTAGGATGGCACCTCTTATTGATTATAAGAGCCCTAGATTAACTGTAAGTATCAAGGGAACTCCCTTGGTAGGAATAATAGTTGATGGGGGATCCGGTATTAATCTAATGCTTGAATACACATTGATGTTGCTAAATTTAAAACCAACTAAGGCTGCTCATTTTACAGTATCATTGGCATACCAAAGCAAGCTAAGCCCACTAGGCATAGTGGAAAAGGTCGAAGTCGTCATTCATAAGCTAAAATTTGTGTTGGATTTTGTGGTAATAATACTTCCCAAGGTGAAGGGAGGATTTCCCCTCTTGATAGGAAGGCCATGGCTACGCCACAGTAAAGCGGTATATGACTGGGGAAGTAACACCTTATGGGTGGTTGGACCAGATAAGGTGATGAGACAGCTTCAAATGGAACGAGGAACGGACGAAGCCCTAGGTACTTCTCAAGTTGTTCTCCATCCAGAGCAAACTACAGAGGAAAGCAAGAAAGATGACAACAGAGAAGAAGAAGAGCAAACTCGACAAGAAGGAGCAAGCATTTGGGCCACGCCTCCTCCACCATGGGTTCTGGAAAATGTGGAAATATCAGGACAAGAGAGGGCGCCTACACCTCCTTGGGCATCTCCACCTCCTAGTTCAAGTTGGGCACACTCACCTCCCAGAGGCAACGATAGGGCGACTCCACCTCATAGTCCCAATTGGGCGCCTCCTCCACCTCCAAGCAACTGGGCGACTCCACCTCTTGGCCCAGCTGGGCGCCTCTTCCTCCAAGTAGTTGGGCCACTCCAGAGGCTTGGGCTGCAATTTCTGCTCAAGGGCCTCCACACTGGGCACCTCAATGGGCAGCTTATCCTCCATCTTGGGCTACCCCTACAATTGGTTGGGCGGCCCAATGGGCATCCGGGAAACCTCACACAAAGCCAACTAAAAGAAAATCACCTGACATTAAGGAAGAAGTTGATATAGGAGAAGAATTATCTAATGAAGATCTAGGCGATATCATGGATTGGATTGAGGAGACTAATAATGTTTCATGCTTTACAATAGCAATCAAGGAGAAAGAAGAAGAACCTACTGTGGAGTCTGTGGTATTAGGAGAACCTGCTAAAGATTCAAGAAGAGGTAAAGTTTTGAAAGGAGTTGAAGGAAGCCGAACAGAAGAAGAACTAGTAGAAAGCATATTCCCATTGGTGGAAGTCCCAATGGGCTGGACGCAAGAAAAGACCCAAGAAATCACCATCAATGATAATCCAGCATTCACCAAGGAAATGTTGTTTAAGGACGAGGAAGAGGCAACTCTGGAGCCAGTTAAGGAAGTCAACTTAGGAGGAGATCCACAAAATCTCCTACTGGCAAGTTGGTTGTGGGACCACCCTCTTCTTCCCACAGAGGTAATAACATTCATGAATAATTTTAAAGATGTATTTGCATGGAGTACAAAGATTTGACAGGAATACCAAAAGAGCTGGAAATACACACTATTCCTCTAGTGCCAGAAGCTCGACCAATTAGAGGGAAAATGTATAGGCTAAATCCAGAATATGCAAATCCAGTCAAGAAGGAAATCCAAAAAATGGAGGAAGCAGGTATCATAATTTCTGTAGAACATTCAGCATGGTTGTCTTCCATGGTTATCGCACCTAAGAAGCAACCTAATAAAATCAGGGTTTGTGTGGATTTCTGAGCATTAAATAAAGTGACCATTGCTGATGGGTTTCCCACCCCCTTTTTTGAACAAGAGATAGAAGATGTGGAAGGACATGTGTTGTACAGTTTCATGGATGGTTTCATTGGATACAACCAACTGCAAATCCATCCTGAAGATCAACCGAAAACAGCCTTTGTAACCCCTTAGGGAACTTATATCTACACAAAAATGGCTTTCGGCCTTAGGAATGCACGAGCCACTTTCAACAGGACATTATATCTTATCTTCAACAAGTTGCTCCTAAAATTCTTAAAAATTTTTATGGATGACTTTTGAGCCTTCTCTGGAGAAGCCTGCACCAGTGCAGTAGACAATGTACCAGAACATTTGAAGCAATTAGAACAAGTATTCAAGTGTTGCAGAGAGACAAGTTTGAAACTTAACCCTAACAAATGTCATTTTCTGGTAACCCAAGGTACCTTGTTAGGACATGTGGTCTCTGCTAAAGGGATGACTCCAGATCCAGATAAGGTAATGTCAATTCTTAAGCTTCCAAGACCTATAAATGCTAACAAGGTCCGGAGCTTCTTGGGGCACACAGGATATCACCGGAAGTTCATACACATGTATGAAGAGGAAGCACGACCACTTTCACGACTTACTAGTAAAAGTTTTCCCTTTCAATGGTTTGAAGAAGAAGAATCGGCATCAAGGTAGGATCAAAACTCGAACCGTACAGTTTTCCGTACGTACGATACGTAATGAACCGTACCATACCTGCTCAATGTATTTTTAAATTTATGTAACATTTTCATATTTGTTTCCCTTGATTTGAGCATGGCCCTACTCTTTCTTGTCATAAATCATTGTTTAATGTTGATATTAGTGTTTAGATAACTTGATTCTTGAATATGCAACATAAAATATCTGTAAATTTTTGTCATTTATGAATTGTGAAATCATGGAACAACGTACCGACCGTACTGAACCTCAAGGTTCGGTACGGGTCTCGAATCGTATGCGAACCGTACGTACCGAACCTAACGTACCGTTCCACCTTGATCGGCATTCACTTATCTAAAACAGAGGTTGGCATCTGCACCTATACTTATCTCACCAGACTAGTCTAAGACATTTCACGTGCATGTAGATGCAAGCTTGTATGCAGTAGGAGCCATACTGACTCAACCAAGTGAAACACACAAATTAGACCAGCCCATTCATTACACGTAGGCTCCTCTCAAAAGCCGAGAAGAACTATAGCACTATAGAAAGGGAAGCATTGGCTATTGTATTTGCCCTCAAGAAATTCAGGCACTCTTTATTAGGCACTACATTCACAATGATTACTGATCATCAAGCCTTAAAATATTTGTTGAATAAACCTCAAGTCGCAGGAAGAGTATGGAGATGGTTGCTTCTCTTTCAAGAATTCGATTTTGAAATTGTACAGAGAAGCGGTAGGCAACATGTCATTGTAGACCACCTTTCTCCCATCGGACACCCAACTCAAGCAACAAACACGTTGACTATCTCTTGGCATGATAGCATTTACAAATGAGGAGCGGAGGTGCATTACTAAATTTTTGCTTGTATAAGCATGTTGAAAATTGCAGAGGCTTCGAAAGTAGCTCAAGTTTTATTTTGTATTAGCTTTTATTGCCCAAAATCATTGTAATGAGCCAATTATAAGCACATGTAGATTTGTTTTGGGTACACCAAAGGGGGCAAGAAACACCTACCTTGAATGACTAGGTTCTTAACATTGGTATCATAGCAAAGTTAGACCTTGAATCATCATCTTCTTCTTCATGCTCTCATGGAGACCTTGATACTTCTCATCTTTTATTCTTGAGATGTTATTATTCTTCATATTTAACACCTCTACATGTGCACATGCATTTTTTACGCCCAAAGAGTTTGAAGTATTTTCTATAGAACACTTCTCTCCATGCGTTCATTGCTCCTTCTCAAAGAGCTCATTGCTTGCAAAAAAATAGAGGCCCTTTACAGCTGCAACAGGTGGGTTTTGAACACACGCCCTCACGTACATGAGGGAGACGAGTTATCGAAGAAACCCACACCATGAGATGCTTTGTTTCTCTTTTTTAATCCTCTTAGCACACGTTAATCTTGTTCTTAGTGTCAATGTCTCCAAAAAGGGATTCAAACATTTGCTCCCAGGTAAGATTCGAACTCGTATTATCACATATAGATGTGTAGGAGCTATCCAAGAAAGCCACACCTTGATGTGATTCAAATTTCCTTATTTTAAGTTCTATTCTACGCATATGAAAACACATTGAAATGTGGACAAAATTGGATCTTGCCTGAGTAATACGCATGTCAAGCCCGGAGGCAATCTTTCCATGATCCTCTTCTTGAAGCCTTCCATAAGCAAGGTAGAAACATGTGTGCACCATCACATGGGTGATAAGAGATGAAGCATGTCTTGAGATATCCATGCTCTACAATTTTGTATTCACGTGCATCCAATTTATCGCACATGCAAGGGCCTCCTCACAAGCTCTAATGCAAGCTCTATTTATCCCACATAGGATGTACTTTGCATTGTACTCCAAATAAGGAAAGCCTCGCTTCACCTCTCCATATCTCATTCGTGGAGTCCCATGGTGCTCTCACCTTGCGGCTCAAGCTACATGCTACCTATGTAAGTTCTCTTTCATAACTTAGTTCATTTCTATTTCATTTCTTTCATTGTCGTTTCTAGTATATTTTGAGCCTCCATAATTTGGATATAGTTTGTGTGAATCTTGATCCATGTTTCTCAACATGGTATCATAGCATAGGTATTTACTAATAGTATTTTCTTTTGTGTTTATGTTTATGATGATAGAATATCCTTTATTTTCCTCCCTCCCTAATATCATTTTTTTCATTATGCAATGTTTCATCATTAGTTCATTACATCCAAGCATTTCAATTGTAGAAATGTACCACTTCTTTTACTTCAATGGCTCCTAACTTTGAAGCATGAGCTCTCACCGTGCAAACACAGAGTGTGGCTATTCTGTTCCATCGACATTGGAAAGCACTCTTACACTTGAGGGATAGAGAGCGGTTGTCTTCATCACACAAGAAATGACGCTTGGCTGAAGTGGGCAATGCGCAATGCTTCATCCCAAAGGCAGACATGCATCACATTATTCATTACACTCTTAGTGAGGTGCTCCGAAGAGAGAGGGATATTTCAATAATAATACGGTTGCACAACAGCACCATCCACTAGGTCCAACACAGCAAATGGAAAATTCTAATACAACAGACCAATGGAGGAAAGCCACAATAGCTCACCTCTCGTTCATGCCTTCAATAGAAGCCACACGAGATATTTTCATAGAGAGACATTCAGTCCGACTCTATTCAAAAGTTTTTGGTGCACCGCCAACATGCAAGAACACTGAATACTGTCCCATTATCCCATCATATGGACACCATCAAGATGCCAAAAGTGGTTCCTATTAATAGCGTTGTAAATGCGTTCGATGCTCATTACGAAGCACACTATATCCATTGGTAGTCTTCAGAAAGGAGTACCTCTGAGAGTCTTTGTCGTAACAAATCTAAGGGAGAGGCTGACCTAATCACTGACATTATGTGCCCTATGAAGTATTGCTAATGGGAAAGAGAAAAAAACCAACGACACGAGAAAGCAAAACTACTTGGCAACTCAAAGACAAGAAAGCACTATCTACCATTGCACTAGGGTTAAGTGATCAATATGTGCATCACATTGATGAGAAGGGGACCACTTACGATGCATGGATAAAACTTGATCACCTTTTTGGCTCTACGACCAAATCTTCCAAAATCACACTCCTTATGAGCTTGGTTGATCTCAATATGGAGCCCCACTCCTCTCTTGCTTCACACCTCAACATCTTTACTCAACTTGTGGACATCGACAAGAAGCTTGATGAAGATGTACTCATTGCATTACTTCTCCAAAGTCTTCCCCAAGATTCTATGGCCACATTATCACCACACTTAGGCTTCTTCCACAACCAACCCTCAGTGATGTTGAAACTACTCTACTAGATGAAGAAAAGAACCTTCAAAACCACAATCCTTCTCAAGAGAAAGCCCTCAAGAAGAACCCCTCACACAAAAAGTACAAACCATGCTGATTTTGCAAGAAAACAAATCATCTTGAGGAGAAATGCTACTACAAAACCAAGAAATATGCCAACACTACTAAAGAACAAAGTGATGAAGAGTATGATGTAAACCCTTGATATGTCTAGGAATCACATATGTCCCTAGATCCCCAAAAGCCACATGGATGCTATATGTCCATGAAAACCAAGGGATGCCATATGTCCCACACTTGGATGCCATATGTCCAAGCTATGTCTAAGGATCCCATACATCTTAAGTCCTTAGATCCTAAAATCCAATGGACGAAGACTTAAGTGATGCCATATGTTACTAGTTCCCCACATAAAAAACAAAAGGGTCATCACATGGAGGGGGGTTGCTGAGATATCCATGCCCGACCCTTTTGTATTCACACACATCCAATTTATCCCACATGCAAGAGCCTTCTCAGAAGCTCTCATGCATTCTCATGCACGCTTCATTCAACCCACATAGGATGAACTTTGCCATCTACTCCATATAAGGAGAGCCTCACTTCAACTCTTCATATCTTTCATGCACTCCCATGGTGCTCTAGGCTCAAGCTACATGCTACATATGTAAGTTCTTTCCCATAATTTAGTTCATTTCCATTTCATTTCTTTCATTACGTTTTTCTAGTATATTTTGAGCGTCCATAACTTGGTTTTGGTTTGTGTGAATCTCGATCCATGTTTCTCAACAACATGGACTCTCTACATCAGGTGAATCGGGGACAAAAGCAAAGGATCAATGAAGCATGGTGTTGGAGACTAAACCACATGGTGAGATATTTGCTTGGATCGTCACAAAAAGGAAATGCAAGGGAGAAAGAAGACTTATTGGAGATGTGTAGTCACCTCAAAAGTGTCCATAACTTGGTTTTGGTTTGTGTGAATCTCGATCCATGTTTCTCAACAACATGGACTCTCTACATCAGGTGAATCGGGGACAAAAGCAAAGGATCAATGAAGCATGGTGTTAGAGACTAAACCACATGGTGAGATATTTGCTTGGATCGTCACAAAAAGGAGATGCAAGGGAGAAAGAAGACTCATTGGAGATGTGTAGTCACCTCAAATCGAAGCAACCAAGTCAACCGAACTTTCATTAAGAAAAGCTATGGGAAAATTCGAATAATGAAAAGCTAAGTCCTTAATTTTGACTAATCTTTGAATCACTCTTGCACATCATAGATTCATAGGCATACTACCATGAATAGAATGCATAGATTTCATGCACATGAAAAGCATATTCATTGATTGGTTTAGTTATGGAAGTATGAATGCCACACATAGAGACATGCATGTGTTTTCACAAGCAACATTGCTAGTGTTTCTTATATATCATAATGGATGCATTCATGGAAAGTAAAGAGGAATAGCAAAGCTATAATCATAGATTTTCCATATGGGAACCATACGGCAAATGCATACGGGTACGGAAGTATGAAAAAAGTATGAAATTTTTTCAAAAATATCATACGTTTAGCACAAAAAGTATTGAAAATTTCAAATATTGTATATACAATCATATAATACTAAAGATCAAACTTTTGTTGGCTAATATAGCATAGGGTGTAGTATCTATGTATGGCTATAATGGAAGAGAATATTGGAGAGTGAAATTGCATAAAAACGATATGAAATTACTATGAATTTGTCCTCAACTGGAATAAATGATAGAAGAGAAAAATTTGAAGTACGAAAAATTCCATACTCCAACCATACCCATACGTTTTCATACGTACGGTATTTTTTCCATACGCGTCCGAAAATAACTATGGCTATAATTAAAGAATAATATGCTAATTCATGGAGCTAAGATGCAAGCAATGGAGCACAGACCTCAGCTAGCGAAACAAAGAAATCGCCATTTGTCCATCTCAAGAAAAAGTATCTTGCAAGAAGTCATCTTTGCTCACCATTTTAAGGTATCATACGTTCTCGAAATTTGTTGTTTTTGGGTTAGATGTGTTCTTTGCCATTAGTACAACAGGTATGTAGCTTAAAATTCAAGAACCCAAACTTATTTGTGAAGCCTCCATTGCAGCCACTCCAAACACTGTTTTTAGCCAATGACCACTTGATGTCCGGTCAACTTCGGATGCATCCAATGACCACTTGATGTCCGGTCAACTTCGGATGCATGCTCCTCTTCATTCAAGTATTTTGATGATTCCTAGCTTGATGGAAAGCTCGTCTCACAAGCTTTCCAATAATATGAATTCAGTTTTGGCAATGGAGTTGAAGGCTATGGCGATTATCTCTTGGCATGATAACACTACCAATCATACGCACATGTAGATTTGTATCGGGTTCACCCATACACGAACCATCTAGATGTATTTCTATAGAAGGAGCAAAAAACGCCTACCTTGAACATTGTACTTATACTTTTAGACGAAGAGAGACACACTACCTGTCATAAGCATGGTATTTAGGCTAACGATTGAGTGCATCGAAAGGATGGGCATGGAAGGGCGTACATGCACAATTACACCATTGTTTTAACCATAAGGTAGGCTACTTGTGTGTTAAAAGTATGCTACACATGTTGAAAAGAATTAGTCCATTCTAACTAAAAGGGTTAGAAAAAGAGAATTAAAGTACATGAAACCATGAAAATAAGTATCTTCTCAATTGAATCATAATGATAAGTATCATTTAGTCTTTGACTTATTCCAGGAAGGTTTAAAATTAACCTTGAAGTAAACATGAAAGAGATAGAAACCATTCATGTTCAAGTCATAGTGAATCCACTTAAGGATTGAAATTAGACACTCATATAAAGTGTAAAAGACTCCTTAAGATCCAAAAAAGGAAGTAAGGTAAGTAAAATAAGTCAAGTAGTTCCTAAATAAGCCCACAAACAATGACAATGGTATTTAAGTCTTATGGTTGGTATACCCAAAGGTGTATCACATTGAAAAGATTCTACAGATTTAGAATATGAAAAGCATCAATTGATGCTTAAACTTGAGTTGAGAAGGAGATCTCCAGAAAATCCCTGAGGAGCCAGTGAGCTTGTTAGATGAGAAAGAGATCTTATGATAAAGACTAAGTCTTTTATAACCATCGCTTGATCAACAAGAATTGATCAAACTTGGAACAAGAGTATCCCAATGAGTTTGATTGGAACTACTATAAACCTTGTGATGGTAGTAAGGTTTTGATCTTCTTTTAAGGGAAGAGTCCTGAATAAGATTGGATCTTGAAAAAGTTTTTCCAGTTTGTGATAACAAAGAGAGAAAAGAATCAAGGGATTCCCAAAGAATTGATGGTAGTAAGGTTTCGAGAAATAAGAACATAGTTTCTTCTTTTAAGAGAAGAGTCTTGAGTAGGATTCGATCTTGAAAGAGTTTTTTCAAGTTGTGACAATAAAGAGAAAAAAGAATCAAGGGAATCCCAAAGAATTGAGGCTCTAAGTCAAGATCAATATTCTAAGCTTAAACCAAAGGATCTTAAGATTGAAGATCAAAGAGTAGTCTTTTATGCTTTGTTGCAAAGTATGAAAAGAACTGTCCAAACTTTGGAGCAAGGTGATGAGTTGCACATAGGCTCAAAGTTATTAAAAATAGATATAATATTCCGTTGCTAGTACACGGTTTTAAATTTAAAGAAAGATTGAGTTTTGGAGCATGGAACTCTCAATGCCTCCCCTCCACATGATGACCCTTTTGTTTTAAATGTGGGGGAGCTCGTGACATAGGGGATCCCTTAGTTCATTGGGTTTTAGGATCTAAGGACATATGGAATCCTTAGACACAACGTGGACATATGGAATCCAAGTTTGGGACATATGGCATCCCTTGATTTTCATGGACATATGGCATCCATGTGGTTGTTGTATTTGTAACATATGGGATCCATGGTGTTGGGAAATATGGCATCCCTGGGATCTTGGAACATATGGGATCCCAAGACATATACTTGAACACTTGGGATCCAAGTGGTTGTGTTGGGATCTAGGGACATATGGGGTCCCTAGACATGTAGAGGGTTTGCATCATGCGGTGCAGCAGTAGATGGTAATTTTGATCCATTTGCCACCTTTGATCTCAGCTTGTTGGATATACAAATCCCTTAGATCCATAGATGAGATCCTCTTTCTTGTTGTTGTCGTTGAAGCCTTACCCTTTAGCCTTCCTTGGTTGGATGAAGACTTTCTTTTGATCGATTGATAGATCCTTGTGTGTCTAATAGCATTGGAAAAGTCCTACCTTCTTTACAAGGAGGTGTTTAACCCCATTACAAGAGATCCATGTGTGCATCATTAAAACAATAAGTGCATACAAGGAAGGTCTTACTCTATGTGAGAGAGTAGTGCCTAGTCACTAGTGCCTTAGACAAAGCATATCTTGAACTTTGATACATTTGTTATGAAGATACATCAAAGATTCAATCCATTACAATTGTTGGGTTCATGAATTAAAGTCCAAAAATGAGATGTGAAAGAATCTTTTGTTTGGAGAGAACGTGGCTGCACATATTTGAAAGTAATAGAGAGACTTGAAATATCTAGTGCTATCCTCTTTCTCTCTCTCCAACATGAGAGAGCATTTGTGTCAGATGGCTAGAAATAGAAGTTGTCCTCGTTCATCCATTTTCAATTAAATGTGGTGATGGGACTACAACCTACTCTCTCTATGATTCAGAGGACTTCATCTAGAATATCGATAGTAGCCAAATCTCAGCACAAATCTTGCACTCCATCCTTGTGGTTCCATTTGTTCTCTGATGACACAAATCTTGCACTCCATTCCTTGGTGGTTCCATTTGTTCTTTACTAAGAGAAAGAGACGCCATTGTGTGGTTGAAGGCTTCGAAAGAGTATAGTGTCTTATAGAGTTCTTATGCAACTATGTTTTGCTTATCTTATTGCTCATGTCAAGGGCCTCTTCTTTGCACTCATCAAGGCATCAGAGAAGCTTGTTGATCTCTGCAATCGAAGCTTTAGCTCTCAAACATGGCGGATGGTTCATGTCGCATAGATCTCAACACATCCGCAGTGGTTTGCCCAATGCAAGATTTCATGGAGAAGATAGTTGATGGCTGTTTTATCGAAGTTGATGCCTTGTGCGTATCCATCTGCCCATTTCTAGAATGCTTCTTGCTTTGACACAATCAATGGTGGAAGAAAAAATTCAAGTACATATGCTTTGTTGCCTCGCCTTCTCTTCCAAAAAGAGGTAATGACACTTGAGCTGTTTTCTCTCCATTTTTTTGGGCTGGATCCTATTGTGAGGGGGCCACTCTGTCACTCTAGTCAAAGTGAGAATTAAAACCCATTCTCTGTGTCTTTGCAACTCAAGACATGGCACCAAACCCTTGCATAGGGAGCACAACAGGATGTACCACGTTTCTATATAATCATATTGGTCTAATTGTACTGCACTGAAGAGAGCTACTGAAGATGGCAAATCATCTTGAGTTGTTCTCTATCGCTTACACACACAAGGAGCATAATAGGGAGAAGCTTCATATGTTGTACTTCATCGCGTGACACACCTCTTCCCATCTGACTTGTGCCTTCTCTAACTCATCTTCTTTAGCGAATCAAAAAATCAACAACCCCCAATGGGTTGCCCACTATAATGTGTAACACTCCATCTTAAGCTACCTACACTATCATACAAACAAGGATGCAAGATAGTGTTGCACAACTATAGCCATGGGTTTGAGTTTTGCTCTCTAAGAGTAACCACAAATCATGTCTTCATCTCCACCTTGGCTTTTTTATTAAATTGTTCAAAAACACTTGGAATTATTGCAGATGATAGTGTTGAAAGCACTTTTATTATCATGAAGGAACTACTTTCTATAATACATGTGAAATAAACTAATGATCAAACTTTCAACAAAAAAAACAACTTGTGACAATGGTAAGAAAGACAAAGATTGGTGTTAACCATGCTTAGTGAAGATGGAAATAGTGCTTAAAAGCATTGTTATTTCAAAATGAGAAAGGGAGGGTGGGAGGGATTAAAAGCTAGTTAAAAGGAAGGTATATGATAATGATGAAGTCCTATAAGAGTTAAAATGGAAACAACAATGGCTAGGATCATAGAATGGAAACAAAAACAATACTACACTTAACCTATGCTATGATACAATGTTGTGAAAAAGTGTGGAAAAAGAAATTGCATAAAATTCGTGCATCGCAAATTAATTCGCGATGCGAATTTTACCAAGTTTATTATGGGTCAATAATTCGCGAATTATTGTACTATGTCTGTGTATATATATAAAAACCCTAACAAACCTTACAAACCTTACCTCGGAGGTAAGATTCAGTTCACGTACCTTTTCTATACCAAACCTTATGAATCTAACCACCTTGGTCTGATCTCTATGGTCTCATTGGTATAAGACTTGTCCACAAGTCAGCAAGTGTAGATCCTTGCCAACACAAGTTGCTTCTAATACCCATCTCTGGCATTGTTGGTTCCTCCCTTGTAGATCAATGTAGGTGATCCGGACACTAGATTAGCCTACCCTTTGCATCTATCTAGTACACGTCCTATTGAACTGGCTGGAAAGCTTTCACAGCATATAGACAACAAGTCTAAATATTCTGGTAGGAAAGGGATCACTCTCGAGCAAGTTCACACTTCATCTAGAGGAGATATGATAAAGCATACACTTTCTGTAAGGATCTGAGGAGAAATCTCAACAGGATGTGATATTGGAATTTGGAGCAATAAACAATAGATTGACATGTCCTCACACATATGGCCTTCTCCTGACAGCATAACACTCAGCTTTCTTGTATGGATTAGCATGCATCAAGGTATATGGACTGCTAAGAGAGCTCAAAAGGCCAACATAGGTGATGGCAAGTGTAAAAGATGCCACAATATGGAAGATATTGTGACTATTTAATTGAACTGTCCTAAGGTCCAACATATGGTTCACTGTCTTCAGATAGTTTGCTGGAGCCTTCATCACCAACCTCTTTCCCACAAAGGAATCATGCTGGGAGAATATAGCCAGATGGACTCTTTTATTTGGAATATTTGGTGGGCAGATTATATGTGGTGCCGCTGGCTACAAAGAAATACAATGTTATTTCAAAGGAAGGCACTAATGTTCATTTCCTGCTATATCTGCTCAAATTAGATGGCTACGAAAACCATTCATTGTATAAAAGAAGCCCTTGAGTCCTCCAAGTCTAGCATGACTAGAAGCCTTACGTTTACTCAATGGAGAACCCGTTCATTATCTTTGTACTGTCCCAATAGGATGACCATAATCATGAACTCTATGAGCTTGTAATTGACTGTCTGCTATTGATGGGCTGCCTCTTCCCCTGACTACAAGGCAAAGTATTTATACCTTCACTTTCCTTCACTTGTTAATATAATTATTTTCTTGCTTTTCTTCACTTAGTGTGGTGTTCGTTTATAGAAAAAAGATGACAATATTCCTATGTCACAACTTTTTCACACAGAAGATCCTATATTTAATAGGGTTCTGTCATAAGGCAGGTACGATAGCATATTGTCCAGGGCTTTTGGCCACAAGGCCCTCTACTCTATCAGCAAGGACACTTGACAAATCTACAGAATGATCAATCTATCGAAAAGAAGGCCAATTCATAATTCTCCTTCCATTCAAACAAAAAAACAATTGATATGCCACACTCTTGTATGCAAAAGTCCAAGTATTGATAATGATATGTTGATTAGACCCATAAAAATTGTCATGAACGCGATTCATAAAACTACATTGCGCTGGCTTTAAGCGAACCAGACGCTGCAATGGCACTACGTCCAAGAAGGTCGCCAAAGTTTGACTGATCTTTAAAGCGAGACAGCCAGCAATCTACTTAGATCGATATAACTTTACCTTATCCAAGTAATCAATCTCTCTAAATCATGGGCCATGATAGAAACATTCTTAAGCTCCGACCTCCACGCTCATCGATACACCTACAAGCTTGAAAAGATCTTCTGTGCCAAAGGTGTACGAAAGCGTGGATTCCACGAGTCTAATCCCAAAAACACGGGAGAGTAACAAAGAACTGTCCTCGTTCGACATGTTCAGTAGAATATGCAACGCTACTGAATAAACGCAAAGAACGAACACAATCAGCAGGGAAAGGTCTGCCAAGATATACCAGGGTTTCCATGCTTGTAGGTGTGCTTCAGCTTAGCAAGCTCCACCTGCGCTTGCATGAAGAATTGAAGCCGTTGAAGTTCAAGGTCTTTCGCAAAAATTATTCTTTGCTTCTCCAGCTCTGATAATGTCCTCTGCCGTGCGATCTCAGTTCTTTCATATACTTCGCCCAGTTTGACAATGGCTTGGCCAAGCTCCTGCATAGGATCAGCGTGTGGACGCTTGCGTTTCGACCGTCTTGGTTGGGCATTCTCACCATTGGGACGACTTCCCGTCGTGCGAGGACTCCCGTCAGACTTACAGGCATCATCTCCAGGTTTTAGAACGAATTTGGGAGGACTGTGATCGTGACTAGGAACGCTCAAAGTATGATTGGGGAAGCTACTATGAGGATTAGGAGCTCCAGCTCCTTGATTATGAGTGCCGGAAATGTGATTAAGTGTTTCAGGGTTTCCAGCAGTGAGGGGAGTAAGCGTAGCGTGATTCAAAGCCGGGGAAACGCAGTCGGCAGTGGATGTAAGAGGAGGCAACGGCGGCTGCAACTGGGGACGTTGATTTGGTTCCTCGTGGAGACGTTTCAAGGGAAGGACGTTAATAGAAGAAGGCGCACGTGGGGGTGACGATCGGAGTTTCAATGGAAAGGATTTCCTAGGTTTCTTGGACGGCCCAATAAGCTCGTCAAGGCTGTCAAAGAAAGCCCATTTGCTGGTACCTCCGCTCGTAATTATCTTGCTCTTCTCGAGCTTGTACTTCTTCTTGAGTGTGTCAAGACGGTTCTTGCACTGGATGTCTGTCTTTGGAGGCTTGCAGCCATCACCGCGGCGATTCACGCAGTCTGCAACGTCTTCCCAGTGTTTCTGCTTTAGGTTCCCGCGGTTAAGCTCTAGGTAACGATCTCCCCACGCACGAATCAAGGTGACTGTGGCTCCGTCACTCCAGCAATCGTCCCGCAAATGCCTATCAGAGGGCGTAGAGCTTCCTGGCGGATGAGTAAGAGTGGGTGGACCGGACGAAAGGGGAGTACCAGAGGGAGAGTGCTTAACAGAGGGAACAGGAGGGGAGCCGGTGGCAGCAGGAGAGAGACGAAGGGAGAACAGCCGCTGCTGCTGCTGAAGTTGATGTTGATACTGCTGAAGGAGCTGATGATGTTGAGATAGGGGAACGGATGCTCCGGGAAACGCAGCAGAGTGGAAGGAGACAGGGAATGGGGCAGCAGCGCCTACTGGAACGGCAGGGAAGGAAGCGGGAGGAGAGGCAGAGAGAGACGGGGTGCTGCCGCCGCTACAACTACCTGAACCGTCACCGCCGCCGCTGGACGAGCTGAGGTTAGGTTCGTCGTTGCCCATGAGAAAGGATCGGAGGAAAGATCATGAGGACCTCAGGGCAGGGACACGGGCGAGCACAGCGCCGGAAGCAGCAACGCAGGCTCTCTCTAGAGGGAAAAAAATGGAAGGCGGGCAATTGGTGGGGGGGTGAATCGGGGCCCGAGCAAAGCGGGGGCGAGGAAGACGTCGAGGATTATTTTACCAGCAACGGGCAAAGGACGATGGAGATAGCAAGACCAAGAGGATGCCGAGCGAAACCAGGAGGAAGGGGAAGTGACTGGTGAGCTGCAAGACCAGCCAGCTCATGTGCCTGATGCCATCCTCCAAATCCGTGGCGTCGTCGACTGTGCGAGCAGAACACTGCCCCACTTCACCACCTTTCATGCAGCACCCACTCGCCGTGTAAGCCCCTCGTATATCGATGCCGGTATCTCTTTTTTCTTTACCACGTGGCAAATGACTTGGAAATGTCCCCAACTGTTTGCAACTTTCCAGCGGGGCATGAGTCCGCATGACGATCGCAAAAGGCGATGCACAGGCAAATGCAATGACTATTCACTCTCGAGTCTCCACTCACACTGCATGGGACTTTTGTCGTTCAGAAATTTGAACATCGGAATTCTCATCTTCCACGTACAAGAAGACATGTCAAGAGCAAAGAAATAGGCACCGTTCACACGAGTCCGCCATTGGAATGGAAAAATACATGGAGCTGAGGCCCGTTTCACATATGGCGGAGTCCCCTCCGTAGGGGAGATTTTTGCTGATCGTTTTTTTCTTTTTGAGAGTACAATGAATTGAAAAGACACACACACCTGACCTCGTAAGGTAGAGGCACCCATCTTGGGGAGCTCTGAGGCATCCAGCCCTAGGTGGGACTTGAATCCTGGCCATCTGCCTAGGAGTACAAGGCACATCTTGCCAATCGTATATTGTCGAATGGAAGCTGCTGGGATTTTTTAGGATGGGTTCAGACAGGGCAGCATAAGTTTGCTAAGCCACATCATGTGCCGTGGGGTTTTACACAGAGCGGCGGTAGACTCTAGATTTCAACACTTTCAAGTTATTTTATTGGTTGAACAACCTAAAGAACCAATCAAAAGCTATTGTCTGAGCGGCACATATTTGTTCTGGGGGGGAGGCTTGCTCAAGAAATGGTAGGCCCCGAAGTCTTTTCTTTTTTGAAAGCAAATCATATTGTGCCATATGGAAGCGCTCATAGTGCCGCTGAGCGGTGTGAGCCCACTGTTATTCACATAAGGTAGACTCCCAAGTTTTTTTCCTTTCCACATCATTGAACGTTCTTCAGGAAAATGTTCCCTTGCCCCAAGCTACTCCTCTTTGTCATCTAAGAATTTCAGTTGATTTTTTAATATGTGAATAGTCATCCAGAGAATCCTTCTCTGTTCCACCTGGAAAAAACGATTAGCGTGTCTATGTTCTGGTGCCTCTGTGTGAAGCCAACCTTAGTTGTTGTTTATAGACATGGAATTCTTGGGCGGGCACATGTCCATTTTCAATTGGTTAGATTTATCTTTTTGGGGTCATCTAGCTACGCGCGAGGTAATTTTAATTTTGAGTGGCAATAGAGAGGTTTAGATTCCCTAAGGTAGGAGGATTTGAACCCACAACCTCCTACTTTCGAGGGAAGTACTTTTACCACTACACTGTTTCTTGGAGTTGTCATTCAAGTTCTCTCCTCTTAAATTAAACATAATTTGCAGTTTTTCTTATTTTTCAAGGCGGCACGGTGCGACGCGACGCGGCGCGTCTCAGGGTACACTTCTCAGGGTATACCAGGGTACATCCTGTCAGGGTACATCAGGGTACATCCAAACAGGGTACTTTTCTGCTAGGGTACATTTTCTGAGGGTACATTTCTGCTAGGGTACATTTTCTGAGGAAAGCACTAGCTTAAGGGTCCAAGAGCACCATGAAGGATTACAGTAATTCAACTCCACTTGTTGCTTCATCTTTCCAACCAACCAAACCACCTAGCCTTCAAACTTCAGCGGTGGATGCCCAACAGAAGCGACCACGAATCACCTGTTGTAATCGTGGTAAACCTAGACATACAAAAATAAGGTGCAGATTGCGACCTCTTCACATGAAACCGGCTATAGCTCAATTGCATAACATGGAGGTCCATAATGAAGACATTCCTCCTGTTTGGACAGAGGAATCATTGGAGAAGGACTTAAGTACCTTGGGTAACGATATCTCTCTTCACTCTCTACTTTACATGTAGGGTACAATAAATAACAAACTAGTTAAAATTCTACATGGTAGTTCACATGACTTCATTTCACATTTATTAGTACAAGAACTTAAATTACAATCGTTTCCTTCCTTGTAATAAGTGAAAGCTGCATTTCAAGGTAGTCGTTATAATGTAACACGAGAAGTGCAAGATGTTACGATTAGCATAGGCCCATATGTTGATTCAAGAACATTTTTAATTGCACCTTTGCAATCTTACGATGTTATACTAGGTATGCCTTTTCGTCACCATTATAACCCACGGATTGACTACCATACACATACTTTTAACTTTGAATTCAAAGGTCAAGTCATTAGTTTGTCTGCACGGGATGATTTTCAGTTTCCACTGATTAGTCACACTCAAGGAAAGCGTGCATTTAGGAAAGGTTTCAACTCATGCATTATTTTTGTCAATGTCATCAATGATTATACTCATACACTTCCTGATGCATATAAATCTTTCATGAGTACTTATAAGGATTGTTTTATGTCTGAGTATCCCTCTGAACTACCACCATCTCGAGGATCCTTTGACCATGGCATAGACTTAGTCCCTGGTAGTTCTCCTCCTCATAAAGCACCTTATAGACATGGCCCACTACACCAAAAGGAAATAGAAAACCGAGTAAAAGACCTACTACAGAAAGGACTTATAAGGCCTATTTCTTCCCCATTTGGAGCACCAACTCTCTTAGTAGAGAAGAAGAATAAAATGTATCGAATGTGCATTGAGTATAGAGCCCTTAACAAGATCACAATAAAGAATAGATACCCTATTCCTCGAATAGATGGTCTCTTAGATAAGTTACTAGGAGCTCATGTCTTTAGTAAAATTGATCTTAAATCGGGTTACCATCAGATTCGTATGACACAAAGTGATATTTTTAAGACTGCATTTAGAACTCAAACTAGCCATTATGAATTTATGGTAATGCCCTTTGGACTTACTAATGCCCCTGCTACATTTGCACGAATGATGAACAATATTTTTTTATTATCAAGCTTTTATTCTTGTATTCTTTGATGATATACTTGTTTACAGTAAGAATGATAGTGAACATGAAAAGAATCTTGAAACAATTTTTCATTTGTTACGAGAGAACACACTTTATGCTAATCCTGAAAAGAGTTACTTCTTTCAACGTAAGCTAGAATATTTAGGACATATTATTTCAAGTGAAGGTGTGCATGTGGATCTGAAAAATATTAGAGTTATAATAGAATGGCCTACACCACAATCAGTCAATGACGTTCGTTCTTTTCTTGGGTTGGCTAGTTTCTATAGGAAGTTTGTTCGAAATTTTTCTTATTTAGCATTGCCTCTTACCTTGTTGTTGAAAAACAAAATAAAATTTGCATGGGGACTTACCCAACAACAGTCCTTTTGAAAAACTGAAACATGCACTTTCACATGCACCTATTTTACAATTACCTGATTTTTCACAACCCTTTCATGTCGTTACTGATGCTAGTGGTTCAGGAATAGGTGCTGTTTTAATGCAAAATGACCATCCCATTGCATTTGAGAGTAGGAAGCTTAAGCCCTCATAACAGAATTATAGTACATATGATAAAGAATTATTATCGGTTGTGTATGCTCTGCGAGTTTGGAAACACTATCTTATGGGCTCTGAGGTCTTAATCAAAACCGATCAACAGGCTATCAAGCATTTATTAAGTCAACCATTAATCTCTGATAGGCATCTTAAATGGGCATCATTCATTCAAAATTTCCAACCCATGATACAATATCAGCCTGGTAAAGCTAATGTTGTAGCTGATGCTCTTAGCCATTTTCCTTCGCATTCTGTTGTTTTGCATAATATTTCTGCCATCCAAATTCATTCTTTTCAAGAAATGGTTTCCACTTATGCATCTGATTTGTATTTTTCACGTGCATGGCATGACTTCAATAATGGTGCATCTTTATCTGATGAATATTACACATTTTATAAAGGTTCTCTTTATTTTCAACATAGATTGTGCATAACCCAAGATTTTAAAGATTTTGTCATTAAAGAAATGCATGAACCATCTTACATGGGTCATAGAGGCATACAAAGCACCATTTCTGCTTGCAAAGATTTCTTCTTTTGGCCACACATGGAAAAAGATATTGCACATTATGTTTCTCAATGCATTGTATGTCAGCGTGTCAAACATCATCATGGTAAACCATTTGGATTATTAATGCCACTTTCCATTCCAAATGAACCATGGGAACAAATTTCTATGGATTTTATCGCAGGTCTTCCTATCACTTCATCACATAATGATATGATTTGGACAATATTTGATAGGTTTAGTAAATATGCATATTTCATTCCATGTAGAAAAACTTTGACTGCACCTCAAGCTGCAAAATTATTCATTAAATGCCTTTTCCCACATCATGGATTTCCTAAAGTAATGTTATTTGATCGTGGTGTTAGATTTTCTAATCATTTTTGGGTTGCCTTATTTCAACATTTTGGTTCTAACATAGATTTTAGCTCTGCATTTCATCCTAAAAGTTATGGAGAGAGTGAGACTACAAATAGTACTATTCTTGATTTATTGCGTTGTTATTCATTAGATAATCCTAAAAACTGGGATGAAAAGTTTCCATTGCTTCAATTTGCTTACAATAACACTGGATACACCACTACAGGTCGTGCACCTTTTGAAATCGTTTTTGGTAAAAAGATTCCCACTCCCATGTCCCTCACCCAAACGGACATTTTGATGGCTGATTCTATTGCTCATGATCACGTTTCTATACTTCATGATGTTCACGAGCACATTAGGAAAAGTCAAGAGCGATATACACGTAATATCAATACTAAACGATTAGCCAAAGAATTCAAGGAAAATGATTTTGTATGGTTGCGTATCATTAAAAGACGTCTCAAAAATATTTTGCAGTATCTTAAATTTAAACTTGCACTACGCTATTATGGAATGTTTCGCATTATAGAAAAAATTAATGATAATTCATTTAGATTAGATATTCCATCTCATTGGACTATACATAACTCTTTTCATATTAGTTTACTTAAACCATTTAAAGGAATTTTACCACTCACTCCACTTTTTGATGATCCTCCTTTAATTGAAGAACAATCTGAAATCTTAGTTCCTGAGAAAATCATTGATCATGATGTCACTACTACACGCACAAGTACTCAATATCATCGATATTTAGTTAAGTATAAGAATCACTCTATTGAAGAATGTCAATGGATACATAAAACACAAATAACAGCTCATTATGACCACTTAATTTCTGCATATTATACACAAACACATTAATGTAAAACCTCCATGAACATTTTCATGCATGTGTTTTTACATGGAACATGCTTATTTTTTATTCAGTGATGAAACATGTGACTGACCATCCATGTTTATTATTTTATCAACTGAGGTCAGTTGCTTTTTCAATTGAGGGGCATGTTATAACTTATGGAATATATCGAACAATGCATTTTTGGAGTGTAACATAGAATATGTTGAACAATGCATTGTTGGAGTATAACATGGAATATGCTGAACAATGCATTGTTGGAGTGTTAAATTATAATTGAACAATGCATTGTTAGAGTGTTAAATTATTATTGAGCAATGCATTGTTAGAGTGTTAAATTATTGGTGTATTAATGGGTTTTTGATGTTTCTGATATAGCAACTGAAGGTTCTTGAGGAGCATGCAAGGCGTGAAAGGGTGGATATCAATAATCTGAATAATTATTATTTAGCTTGTAAATAAACCTACGTAGAAGGTTCTATTATTAGAAACAATTAGAAAAGTAATGGTTAGAATAAGGGTCATTGTAGACCACAGTTTCTGTTATTGAAAGCAATGGCTTTCTGTAAAAGTTACCAACTTTTAGTTTCATGCTTGCTTTTCGAAGCCGCTCTCATGTAACCACTCTTTTCGACGTAATCAAAAGTTCCTATAAATGCATGCACTCTGTGGACTATCGAAACAAAGTGCATGGGGGGAGATTGCACCCAATACTGCGTTCAATCTCGTCTCTTGTTGTCTTTATTTTTCTGTGTGTTTTTTGCGTTCGTAATCTCTGTATGCATGTGAGCAAGATCCTGACAACACTAACTCCAACAATTGGTATCAAAGCAAGTCGTCGCTTCATCTAGGGTGCCGTCGACACTCCTCCGTTTGCAGTCTCAGAATCGCACAAATTTTGGTGAGCATACTCAACGTGTTTCCAAGATCAAAATAACTTCGCGATCTGAGCTCATTTCGGCCTCCGAACGCACTATCGCAGTGCTTGTGTAGGCTATTTTGTCTTTTTGTGCCAAAGGTATATACCAGTTTCTGTTCGCTAGTTTAAGCGTCTCGAAGTCTGCTATAGGTCTAGCAGAACTCATCTGGGCAATTCTGTTCAACTTTTGAGATACAGTCAATTTTTTGCATCAAGGTATTTTAGTCACCGACCATGGCTGAAAGCAGTGATGTATTCGGTATGTTTGCTGTTGAGGATAAGTTGGATGGTACCAACTACCCATTGTGGGCTTATATGATGCGACATGTATTGGTTGCAAAAGGATTGTGGAACATTGTGCAAGGTGTTGAAAAACGTCCTATCACACCTGCAACAATTACAACTGTAGGTACTAAAGCTGATGCAGAAGGTGTAGAAGATGATGATATTTTGCATATTCTTGTTCGTGCTGCAGTTTTTGCTGCACCTACTGCAGAGCAGATTTGTTGGGATGGCAGAGATGCCCAGGCACATGCATTGATAGCTTTGTCTGTCAAATGTGCCATTATTCCTCACATTCGCTCTTGCAAAATAGTTAAGGATGCTTGGGATACACTTACCACATTGTACCAAGCTAGGAATGAGGCTCGTGTTGCTTACCTCCGAAAACAGTTGGAGAGTGAGCATATGAATGAAGGTGATTCTATGGTCAGTTTCCTAACGAAGATCAAAGATTTGAAGGAACAATTGATTTCTGCTGATGAGGTTATACCAGATAGCTTACTTGTGTAGACCGTTCTGAATGGTCTTCTTGATTCATATCAGAGTTTTGCTTCTACTCTTCGTTTGATGATGAAAGGCAATCTGAATGCCTTATCATTTGAGGAGTTAGTATCTGTTCTGTTGCAGGAAGATCAATCCAGGCAGAACAGGTCCATTATGCGAGTTGCAGATCAAGCTTTCCTGGCTAGTCATAAGGGCAAAGGAAAATGGAGCTCTTCAAGTAGTAAGCAGAAATCTGCTAATTCTGCATATTCCAAGAAGGAAGATAAAGATGAGAAGAAATCAGAAAAGCAGAAATTGTTTTGTAAGTACTATAAAGGGAATGATCATATCATAAAGAACTATCCAAAACTGGCTGCTAAAGAGGCAAAGAAGAAAGAGGCTGGAATGGTTGTTGCAGAGGCCTCTACACCAAAAATAGAGTCTGCTAATCTTGTGTAGGAAGAAGAATGGGCATTTACTACTATCTGCAGTTTTGACCCACCTTCTCATGAGCAGTGCATGTCTGCAGTAGACTCAGATGTTTGGTATTTTGACAGTTGGGCGACCAAACATATTACCTCGCAGCGCAGTTTCTTCTCTTCACTCGAGCCTGCCCCTACAGGGAATACTGTTACATGTGCCAACAACTCCTCCTATCCTGTTATGGGAGTTGGTAAGATCAGTTTGACTACTGTTGATGGTAGTTCTTTCACTTTGTCAGATGCTTTATTTGTGCCAGGGATCAAGAAGAACCTATTACCAGTTTTTGCATTAGCCAAGATTGGCTTGGTTGTGAAATTTGTTGATGACAGGTGTACAGTTTATGATATGTCAAATGGCGATGTGATTATTGCTTCTGGCATTTTATGTCGTGGGCTGTATAAGCTCATAGACTATGAAAGATCTGTAAATGATTTGGCATGTGCAGTAAATGATTCTCAGGCTATGTCAGATACAAAGCTTTGGCATGCACGCTTTGGTCATCTGAATTTTGCTAGTTTGCTACACTTGTAGAAATCTGAAATGGTATCCTCGTTGCCCAAACTTGAGGCACCTGGAAAACATGTTTGTGAAGGCTGTATTTTGGGCAAAATGCAACGTTCATCCTTTCCAAAAGATGGTTTAGTTCGGGCTACTAAAAAATTGCAGCTTGTACATAGTGATGTCTGTGGTCCTATGCAGACACCTTCTTTTGGGAATTATCTTTTCTTCGTGACTTTCATCGATGATTTTTCTAGGCAGGCATGGGTATATCCATTGAAGGCAAAGTCCAAAGTATTCATGTGCTTTAAACAGTTTTTGGTTTTGGCTGAAAATCTGTCAGCATGTAAAATGGGCACCCTCCGTTCTCATCGAGGGGGGGAATATATGTCTTCTGATTTGAATGCATTTCTGGCTGAACGTGGGATAAAACACCAGTGTACAGTGCCGTATACACCTCAATAGAATGGAGTTGATGAATGAAAGAATAGGTCACTCATGGAGATGGCGAGGTGTATGATCAAGAGTCAGGCTTTACCACATAGTTTGTGGCTTGAGGCTGTCATGTGTGGAGCATATGTACTTAACAGGTGTCCCACTAAAAAGCTGCAGTCTATCACTCCATATGAGGCTTGGCATGATCGCAAGCCATCTGTTGCTCATATGCGTGTTTTTGGTTGTTTGGCATATGCATTAGTGTCTGAACGACATCGCAGAAAATTGGATGATAAAGCAGTAAAATGTATTTTTGTTGGGTACAGTTTTGAAAGTAAAGGTATCGTCTGTATCATCCACAGACTAAACACATTCTGGTTAGCCGTGATGTTGTTTTTGTGGAAGATGCTATTCAGCCATTGCTTTCATGTACTAAGGAGACATATGTTCGCTCCAAAGACATGTATGATACTTTGTTGCCTCTTTTTACAGGTGGACAGTCTAGTGCTGGTCCCAATGAGGCAACTTCTCAGCCTTTGCAGCTTTCATGTGATGATGTAGATAATTCCATTTCTGATGCAGATGTACATGATGCACTTATTGATGAGAGAGCTGATATTGAGCAGGCAAGAACTATGCCAAAATGGCTGGCGCAGACTTTGCGTGACGGTAAATTAGATGCACCTCTGTCATATCGTACTCGATCATGCTCTCATAGTGCCTTTTTTGCATCAGATTGCTATGCTATGGTTGCATCTAGTCTCTGTGATGAGAATGAGCCTGTTTTGTTTGATGAAGCATAAAATTTAGAAAATTGGATGGCTGCTATGCAATCTGAATATGATGCAATAATGAAGAATGGTACTTGGTCTTTATGTGACTTGCCTCCTGGCAAGAAGGCCATTGGCACTAAGTGGGTATACAAGCTGAAGTGTAAACCTGATGGTACAATTGATAGGTATAAGGCTAGACTTGTTGCAAAGGGTTATGCGCAGGAAAGAGGCATTGATTTTGATGAGACCTTTGCACCTACATGCCGTATGACTACTGTTCGGAGCATTTGTGCACTTGCAGCCCATCATGGTTGGAATGTACATCAGTTGGACATTAAAACAACATTTCTAAATGGTGACTTGCATGAAGAAGTGTATGTTTCTCAGCCTCGTGGCTTTGTGCAAAAAGGGCATGAAAACCAGGTGTGCAGGTTAAAGAAGGCATTATATGGTTTAAAGCAAGCACCACGTGCTTGGTATGAGAAGATACATGCCTATCTGATTGCACATGGTTTTGAGAACAGTCCAACTAAAAGCACCTTATATGTTAAGCGTGCTAATGATGTGCTTTTGATCATTGTTGTCTATGTCAACGACATGCTGCTCACTAGTCCTATTGAGAAGCATATTGCTGATTTTAAGGCTGATTTGCATGCCTCATTTGAGATGTCTGATTTGAGGCATTTGCATCACTATTCGGGCATTCAATTTATGCAAGTTGATGGTGGAATGGATTTGTGTCAAACGAAATATATTGACACATTATTGGAGTGTTTTGGCCTTGAAGACTGTAAGCCTATTGCCACTCCTATGGAGATAGGTTTACAATTGAGTCTTCATGATGTTGGAGATGCATTTGATGTTGTTCTCTATCACCAGGCTCTTGGATGCTTGATTTACTTATGCATTACTCGACCAGATATTCAGTTTGCTGTCTCACAGATGAGCAGGTTTATGCATTGCCTAGGAGTCAAGCATTGGCAGGCGGTTAAGCGCATCTTTCGCTACTTGAGTGGTACTCGACTACTTGGGTTGTTTTATCCCAAGGGGGGATCACTACGGCCAGATTTGCATGCTTTTTCTGACTCTGATTGGGCTGGTTGCTATGACACTCGTGTGTCCACTAGTGGCTTTTGTTTCATGCTTGGTAGCTCATGTATATCGTGGTTGAGCAAGAAGCAGCCTACTGTGGCCACTTCCAGTTGTGAGGCTGAGTATAGGGCAGCTTTCACAGCTACTACTGAGTGTGTGTGGCTTAGACGCATTATGGCTGATTTGGGTGTTGGTCAGAACTCTGCCACCACCATCTTCACTAACAGTTAGAGCGCATTGGCAGTTGCGAGGAACCCTGTGTTCCATGCTGGCACTAAGCACATTGAGGTGCATTATCACTATGTCAGGGAGAGGTTCTCTGCTGGGGAGATCAGCTTGGCATATGTGCCCACGCAGGAGAACATTGCGGACCTTTTCACGAAGGCTCTGCCCAGGGAGAAGTTTGAAGCTTTCCGCAAAGCTTTGAGCTTACTTTCTTTTGTGGGGTGACTTCCACATAGCTTGGCACTTCCCTATACATGAGTGCCAGCTACTTGTTCGCCGCATCACTCCTAGGGGGGATTTGTTGATATATTTAGGTAGTGATGTGTGTGAACACTCTAGGACCGCTGGGGCGCTTTTTTCCCTCTTTAGGAGGTTTTTTTCCCCCGGCTTGTATGTATGCCTATTGCCCTAATGGGCTACTTATCTTTGTACATTCTCTAGTAATACATTCAGTATTGTGTGTTGTGCTCCAAGCTTCTTCTTCTTCCTTGTGCTGTTTGCGTGCTTCCATAGATGTCTAACTCCAACATTCAAGGGAGTCTCTTTTCGTAAATTTTTAAGGGTAATATTAGGTTGATATATGGGTCTTGAATCCTTGACCTTAAAATCCAAGGTCCAAAGTGTTTATTAGTTACACACGCCCTCAACAAAAGAAATTCACATTGCAAATCAGCACAGAATACAAATGATAACACGCAATAAATTGAAAAAATAAATAAATAAATAAATAAATAAATAAATAAATATATATATATATATATATATATATATATATATATATATATATATATATATATATTGATCTATGGTCTTGAATCCTTGAGCTTCAAATCCAAGGTCCAAAGTGTTTACCGTTACACTACACGCCCTCAACAAAACAAATTCACACTCCAAATCGAGCACATAATACAAATGATAACACGCACATAAATTGATATATATATATATATATATATATATACACATATGTGTGTGTATGTACGTGTGAAGCATTATGAGAAATTTCATAAATCCATAATACAGATCAAACACAGATTACAAATGATTTCACACAAGAGATGTGCTAAGCAAAGCAATATGTCGCACTCACACACACTTGGATGAAAAAAATAGATGGAGCTCAGTTATTCTTCATTCAATTACATATTGTCATGGGTATTCATGCATTGGCCTTGCATAACATGTGCCATGTGTGTGTTAATAGGCTCACAAAATCATGGAAAGAGAAAGAAACACAATCCTAATTTTCTATTATCCACAAATGATCATCCATGAAAACTCTACCTTATTTAATCTTATGCATTTGTTCTTTAGGTCAATGTTGCAGCACATGTGTTTGGTTTAACACTAAAGGATCTATCCGGGTGTGGTTCCACTTGCTAATCCTAAATGTTTTTCAATGCACTGAAGACCTCTTGCAAATGTTTATCCATGAGTCTGTATCCATTCGCATTAGAAATGAAACCCTAAATGAGGTTTTGAAATTCAAACAAGAACCTAATGAATCAGTGAGAAAAATGGTGAGAAGATTCAATCAATACTTAGTACAATATATTTAGATTCATTTTTATGAAAACCTCATGGCTTTATTTCTACATGGTTGAGCAATGGACAATAATGGGCAATAATTTTTTGCATGAAACCAAATGCATAGGTAGATTCCATTAGAAAATGCATTGAAATTGATGATGACTCAGATCTCAACATTGAGTGTACTAAAACCCAAGGAAAATCCACAAAAAATCTCAGCATTAGGGCCTCATACCAAAGAAGAATTGGGACACATGATTGTCAATAATTATGCATGTCATGAGGGAGAAGATAAGGAAGAGAGCTCACTCACACACTCTCACACTCAAAGAGAAGCACACACACACACAAATTGAGGCAAGGAAGAATGCTTTTCTTCTTCTTCTTCTTCTTCTTCTTCTTCTTCTTCGTCTTCTTCTCTATCTTCTCCTCCTTCTTCTTCTTCTTCTTCTTCTTCTTCTTCTTCTATTACATAAAAGGAATATAAAAGAATGACCCAAAACAACAATACAATTAATGCAATATATGGTACATAAGGAAAAACCTAATGGTTGTGAATGAGGGACTTGTCAAGAAAAAAATGTGCCGTCACTCTTAATAGATAAAGCTAGTAAAGCTCAATGAAGTATCCCTGACATATACCAACATGACCACGATACATGTTAGAGAAATGAAAAAGTGATATGTTTCATCATGGATCATCACACGTTGAGCTTGATATCTCAACACTCCCCCTCAAGCTCAATTTCATGTCCTGTAATCCAAGCATCTTTTGAAACTTCTTCAAATTCTCAGCTCCAAGTGCTTTAGTGAAAATATCAGAAACATCCTCATTTGTCCTCACATAAACAAGATCAATATCATGTGCTAATACCTTCTCTCTGATGAAGTGATAATGTACCTTGATATGCTTTGTTCTAGCATGAAAAAGAGGATTTCATGATAACTGAATGCTAATAAGATTATCACAATAGATGATGATTGGCTTTTGCACTTCCACACCTAGATCTGCAAGTAAGATCTCTAATCGTGATGCTTCACATGCTGCCATTGCAGCACCTCTATACTCAACCTTTGTACTCGACAAAGCAACAATGGGTTGCTTCTTGTTGCTCCATGTAATAGCTTCACTCCCAAGTGAGAATAGAAAGTCACTAGTAGATCTTCTATGTGGAATACTATCAACCCAATTTGCATAAGTGTATCCATCAACCTACAAATCCACACCAACTTCATAAAACAATGCATAATCCAAAGTAGCACTCACATAATGTAGAGTGTGCCTTAGAGCATCTAAATGTGGTTTTCGTGGGAACCTACATAAATTGGCTTTCAAGTCCAACCATGTAGCTTTCCATAGTTTTCCTGTACATAGTAGCATTTTCCAATGCGTCACCTGATGTAGTATCCAACTTCCAATTCTGATCTAATGGCATTGAAATTGACTTACAATCAGCCATACCATACTTTTGCAACATACTCAAGGCATATTTCCTTTGCGACATCCAAATACTTGTTTCTATATGTATACGATCAATGCCCAAAAAATAGCACAACACACCAAGATATTTCATGTCAAATTCATGCATAAGAAGTTTCTTTGACTCTTTAATGCCTTCTTCATTATCACCTCCTACAATCAAGTCATCAACATAAATAGCCACAATCGTGATGCCATCATCACCCTTCCTTGCATATAATGAATGATCTACATCACACATAGAAAATCCAATGGTGGTTAAGTAGTTAGCAATCCTTGCATGCCAAACATGAGGGGCTTGTTTAAGCCCATACAAAGCCTTTTAAAATCTGCAAACATATTTTGGGTGCTTTGAATCTTCATATCCTTATGGCTAGTCCATGTATACTTCCTTCTTGTAGCTCATCATGCAAGAAAGCATTCTTCAAGTGCTCTGACAGTAGACATTTTAGCTATAGGGTTGAATGTTTCCTCAAAATCAATGCCATATGTTTGTGCATATCCTTTTGCTACCAATCTTGCTTTATACATGCTTCCATCAACATTGTGCTTTACCTTATAAACCCACTTGCAGCTTATGGGTTTCTTTCCTTGTAGCAATGGAGCCACCTATGATTGTTTCATTTACATAAAGTGCAGCCATCTCCTCATCCATAGCTTTCTCCCGATCTTCATTCCAATTGCATCTTCAAAACAAGAAGGTTTAGCATCTTGTATTACCTTGGTCATGTAGGCAAAATGACAAGCCATGTAACTTTCATATGTCAATCATTAATTCTGCATCCTCCCAGATCTTCTTAGTCCTGGGTCACTTCTCCTTGTATCATGTGCATGTGTGTTTCTTATTCTCGGAGTCTTCATTGAGGGCAATCCAAGTTCCTCTTCAAGGCTCTTTTCTGAACCGTTTAAATCTCCATCAATGTCTTCAAACTTGTAGATGTTTTATTACTAGCAGAAAGCTTTCCTTTACCTTTCCTTTCCATGCAATCTTCCACTCCATGGATTTGAGTTGGAACTATTGCTTGGTGATGCATCAAGTCCACTCAAAAATTGAGATTCTCCACTTGATTTTTCAACCTTTGTGTTGTCGTTTGAGTCAAGATTAAGTCCTTCTTTGGCATTTGCATAAAAGCTTGACATTTCATCAAACATAAGATCTCTGCTTACCTTCACCTATCTTGTGAGTGGGTTATAACATTTATATCCCTTTTGCTCAAGGGAGTACCCAATGAAGATACATTTTTCTACTTTTGGATCAAGCTTCTTCTACAAATCATCATAGAACATGTACATATGCAATACAACCAAATACTTTCATATGTGATAAGTTTGGCTTTTTACCTAGAAACTTCTTTTCACGTGTAACTTGATGTACAACAGTAGTCGGAGTTCTTTTCATGATGTTTTCAAAAATGTGCACAGCTTCTGACCAATAACAATGAGGCATGTTTTTCTCAACCATCAAAGCTCTTGCTATTTTTGCAATATGTCTATTTTTGCATTCAGCAACACCATTTTGTTGCGGTGTGTACTTGCATGAAAACTGACGTCAAATTACATGACCTTTTAGAAAGTTGTTGAACTCATTTGACATGTATTTACCTCGTCGATTAGATCTTAATGTTTGAATATACTTCCCTGTTTTCTTTTCCACCATAGATTTAAAACTCTGGAAGTGAGTGAACACCTCACTCTTCTCTTTCATGAAATATACCCATAATTTTCGTGTATGGTCATCAATGAAAGTAACATAAAACGTGAAACTACCCATAGTTGTGGTCTTTGCAGGAGCCCAAACATCTGTATGTACTAGTTCTAACACATTCTCACTAACATGTTTGTTATGCAGAAATGATGCTTTTGATTGTTTACCAAATTGGCATGTTGCACATACCTTTTGCATCTTTACAACCTTGAAATTTGGTAGTCCATTGACAATCTCCTTTGATTGCATCAATTTTAACCTCTGCAAAATTGCATGTCCGATTCCTTTGTGCCAGGTCTTTATATTAGTAATAACTCCTGCACCTTTTGCAAACATGGCTACATTCATTTCAAGAATTTTCACATTTAAAGTGAACATCCTACCCAGTTTGTTTCCTTTTTGGCAATCAATCTTCCATCCTTTTTGTACTCTTCTAAATATAACCCATCAGCATTGAACCTGACTTGTGATCCCTAGTCAACCATTTGTCCAACAGAAAGTAGATTCTTTGCTATATTTGGAACATGTAGCACATCAGCAAGATGTCTTACCTTTCCATCCTTCATAGACAGTGCTATGTTCCTTGTATGCTCAATAGGATGTGATGTTTCATCACTTGTTTCAACATATCCAAGAACTGGCAATTTATGCAAACTACTAAACCATTCCGCATGGCTAGTCATATGATTTCACCTGAATCAACATAACAGGCATTACCATTTGATTTTGAAACGTCAACAAACATCGTCCTCATCATGTGATGTTGTACCATGAACAACTTCTCATAATCATCTTCACTTGTGGATGCATGGTTGTTTTGTTGCCCTATGTTATTTTGATTCTTCAACCACAATTCCAACATCCTTTAATGTCATTACCTAAATTATTTCTTTGAAAATTTCTGTGGCCTCTTTGGCTTCCCCTGCCTCAAAATTATCCTACACCTCCTGCATGATTTTGATGTTGACCTTATTCTTGGTTACTCTTTCCTCTTCCACTCCCAAGACCTCTACCTCTGCCTCTTCCTCTGCCAAAGTAGAATACCTGCTTAGAACTAGGTTTTTCTTGGGAGTTTGAGTCCTCACCAAGATTCTTTTCTTCAATAATCAACATGGACACTAAACCATCAAAATTCAAAATAGTTTCCAATGTTTGAATAGATGTTCTGAACTGCTTATATGCAGCTCCTAAACCATGAAGGCAAACTTCCACCTTATCATCATCATCTACATTCACACCAATAGATGTAAGTGACTCACATATGCTTTTGATTTTCAAGGTGTATTCACTTTATATCGACATGCCCTTTTTGTCCAATGCATGCAGCTCATTCTCGAGTTTCAATTTATGTGCCTTTGTATTGGTCTCATACAATATGACCAGTTTGTTCCAAGCCTCTTTCAGAGTCTTGGCATGTTGTATGTGCTGAATCATGCTATCATGTATGCTAACAAATAGCTGATAGATTACCTTTTGTGCTCCTTGATTCCATTCCTCATATGCTCTTAATTGTTCCACAATCTGATTCCTCTCTAGTAATTGTGGTGCATTTCGTTCTCTCCTTTGATGTACTTCCAACAGCCTTTCCCATTAAGAAATTTGTCATTCTTAATCGCCAAGCATGGAAGTTGTTATTCTCCAGCTTATCGCTCATAAGCTGACTCATTCCATTTGCACTTGTCATTTCTATAGCAATTTGCAACACTACAAAAACACTAGAAGTAGTACCTCTACTTGAATATTGTCACACTGTGACCAGACAATTCGATCTAAAAAATAAACAATTTTCATGTATCAATTGTACACAAAATCGCTTGAAATTCTTGATCTGGAATATTTGAGTGTTGCAAAACAAAACACAAGTTATAGATTTGAAAATTGGCCTGATTTTTTAGTGGGCTCCATGTTATGGGCTCAAAACAAAGGTCAAGATGGATCCAAAATAGAGATCAAGCAGAGGTCTATGAATCACACTTTCTCCATGCCTTCTCGCATACTCTTCACCGCCAACCTTCTCTAGGAGTTCTCTACAGCCACACTAACTCTGATACCATGTCACAAGGGAGGAGATAAGGAAGAGAGCTCACTCACACACTCTCACACTCAAAGAGAAGCACACACAGATTGAGGCAAGGAAGAACAATCTTCTTCTTCTTCTATTACATAAAAGGAATATGAAAGAATGACCCAAAACAACAATACAACTAGTGCAATATGTAAATAATAGTACATAGGGAAAAACCTAATGACCATGAATGAGTGAGCTGGCAAGAAACAAATGTGTCATCACTCTCGATAGATAAATCTAGTAAAGCTTAATGAAGTATCCCTTGTATATACTGGTGTGACCACTGCACATGTTAGAGAAATGAAAAAGTGATACATGTCATCTTGTATCATCACAGGTTGAGCTTGATATCTCAATAATGCATGTGATAAAATGTTTCAAAATTTTGAAAATTTCATGGATTAGCTCTATTTGAAATACCTGTAGACCCTGAAGCACCATCCACCTCACATTGTAGAGGAACCATGCAAGAGACTAATAATTACGACCACCATATGCTAGAGAGATGACTCTCCTCCCAATCATATGCCTCTATGTATAGCTTTCTCCAAGGGACTACCTTCTTGGGCAAGTGGATTCTAACCATCCATGTATCAAACGTGTAACTGCATGTGCACTAAGTGTCCATGTTAATTGGAGTTAATTAATGTGGATGCTTCTAGAAGGTTCTAGAGCTCTTTGGGAAAACTCTCCCCATCACTACAAGAAAAAGGGGGGCGTAGCGACGCCCCCGAATCGGGAAAAAAACGAAAACCGTCGCTTATGCGACGAAACCGTCGCATAAGCGACGGTAAAAATTTCGGTTTTTTTTTTTTGGCCGAGCATCGTCGCATAAGCGACGATAGTGTCGCATAAGCGACGCTAAACCAGAAGCGTCGCTAGTAGCGTCGCAGGTTAGCGACGCACTTAACGACGATGGCAAACTGCAGAGCGTCGCATATGCGACGCTCTGGAATGTAAAAAAAAAAAATCAATTCTCCCGGCACATTTGTGCCGGGCCTTGAACGCGAGGAAGAATACAGACCGAGAGAGAGAGAGAGACATACAGCGCGCGAGAGGGAGAGAGAGAAGCGAGACATACACAAGGTATGCGCACACACACACTCACACACACACATATACACGCATAGACACACACACACATACGCAGACACACACACACATACACACAAATACACACATAGACACACATACACAAGACGCGCACACACATACACACACATAGAAGCTCACACACATACACACACATATACACTCACAGACACATACACACATAATGATGCATCCACACACATACACATGCATACACACATAGACACACATATACACACACACACATATGCATACACACACACATAGAGAGACATACACACACATACACATACATGCATACACATACACACATAAACACATACACACACATAGACACATACACACATAAACACATACACACTCATAGGTACACACACATACACATAGACACACACACATATAGTATATACACACACATGCACACATAGACACATACACACATACACATGCATACACACACATACACATGCATACACACATACAGACACATATACACACACATACACACACATATATGCATACACACGTGACACACATAGAGAGACATACACACATAAACACATACATGCATACATTTGCATACATAATGCATATGCATATGCATATAATGTACATACATACTTACATGCATACATAATGCACATGCATAGATACATACACACACAGATACATACACACATAGACACATACACACACATGAACACATACATACTCATAGATACACACACATACACACACAGACACACATACACATAGACGCGCACACACATACACACACATAGACGCTCACACACATACACACACATATACACTCACAGACACATACACACATAATGATGCATCCACACACATACACATGCATACACACATAGACACACATATACACACACACATATGCATACACACACACAAAGAGAGACATACACACACATACACATACATGCATACACATACACACATAAACACATACACACACATAGACACATACACACATAAACACATACACACTCATAGGTACACACACATACACATAGACACACACACATATAGTATATACACACACATGCACACATAGACACATACACACATACACATGCATACACACATACACATAGACACACACACATACACACATACACATAGACACACACACATACACACACATACACACATAATGATGCATACAAACACATACACATGCATACACACATACAGACATGTACACACACATACACACATAATGATGCATACACACACATACACATGCATACACACATACAGACACATGTACACACACATTCACACACACATTCACACACATTCACACACATATACATACATGCATACATATTGCATATGCATATGCATACATACATACTTACATGCATATGCATACACACACATATGCATACATACATACTTACATGCATATGCATACACATGCATATGCATACACATGCATATGCATACACATGCATATGCATATGCATACATAATGCATATGCATATGCATACATAATGCATATGCATATGCATATGCATACATAATGCATATGCATATGCATACATAATGCATATGCATATGCATACATAATGCATATGCATATGCATACATATGCATATGCATACATAATGCATATGCATATGCATACATACATACTTATATGCATACATAATGCACATGCTTACATACACTGTCATAATGTATACACACACACATACACACATAGACACATACACACATAATTATGCATACACACACATACATATGCATACACACACATATGCATACATACATGCATACACATACACACACATAGATACATACATACACACTCATAGACACACACACATACACATAGACACACACACATATACACACACATACACACATAGACACATGCACACGTAATGATGCATACACACATACACATGCATACATAGACACACATAATAATGCATACACACACATACATATGCATACACACACATGCATACAAACATATACACACATATACACACACACATGCATACACACATATACACACACATATACACATATACACATACACATGCATACACACACACATGCATACACACATACAAACACATATACACACACACATACACACATAGATACATACACACGTAATGATGCATACACACATACACATGCATACATAGACACACATAATAATGCATACACACACATACATATGCATACACATACATATGCATACATACATGCATACACATACACACTTAGACACATAGACACACATAGATACATACATACATATAAACACATACACACTCATAAACACACACACATACACATAGACACACACACATATACACACACATACACACATAGACACATGCACATGCAATGATGCATACACACGTACAAATGCATACATAGACACACATAATGATGCATACACACACATACATATGCATACACACACATGCATACATACATGCATACACATACACACATAGATACATACACACACGTAGATACATACATATACATAAACACATACACACTCATAGACACACACACATACACATAGACAACACACACATATACCTACACACATACACACAGATGCATACACACACATACACATGCATGCACACACATACACATGCATACACACACATACACGTATATATATATATTGATTTCTAACCATTTTGTTTTATATGTTAGGTATTATGGATCCCAGTAAAGAGAGAAAGGCGAAACTCACTCTCATAAAAAGTCTTATGAGAGCAAGAGTTCCGTCAGATACTATAGGGGCCATAATGCAGGACTACGCAGACATGTCCGATGAGGAGCTGGATTATACGATCCAGATGCTTACGCGATCAGACGAGGGCTCTTCTGCGGATCCACATGCAGGAAGAGAGCTATCTGCTCATAGGTATGTTTTTTTTCATAATTTTTTTTAATGATATTATAGCACATATTTTTATTTATTTCTATCTATCTATTTTTAGGACACCTATACCACCTCCAGCACGTGATAGCAGAGCAGAGTTGCCTATGAGGACATGCATAGGCACCTTAGGACTAGAGTGCGACATAGAGCCGGAGGGGAACATTGTGTACATAGGGAATGGATTGGAGTTCAAGAGAAGAATGCAGGCACTATGCGACTCTTACCTGCGCTTTATCCACTTACCATGGAAGTAAGTAAAAGTTTTACATATAAATTGAAATGTATATCTTATGTTTTATTTACATTATGTTTTTTATTTTTGTAGTGAGCATGATGAGAGGGATAAAAAGTACGTGCTTAGTTCACTTGAGACAGAGTTTGGGACAGGATGGTCCCTTAAGTGGTGTTTAAAAGAGATGCGGACACTTATGGCTCATCGTCGCGACAATGCACGGTATGTATGTATATGAGAGAGAGAGAGAGAGAGAGAGAGAGAGAGAGAGAGAGAGAGAGAGAGAGAGAGAGAGAGAGAGAGAGAGAGAGAGAGCTATGTATGTATGTACGTATGTATGTATCTATATATGCATCTATGTATGTATGATGTCATTCCTAAAATCTATTACTCTATGTTTACTGAAAGGCATGTATATTAACTTATATATGTATCTAATATACATGTTTCTATTTTTGTAGTATGTATGTATGCATGTGTATCATGTATGTATACATCTATGTGTTGTGTATAAATGTAATATGTATATACTATGTGTATATATACATAAAAATGTGTGTATTACATTACACGTATGTATGTAGTATATATTTACTGCTATGTATGTAATATAATATAATCCATGTATGTATGTATGTGTGTGTGTATATATGTATGTATGTATGTATGTATCTATATATATATATATATATATATATATATATATATATATATATATATATATATATATATATATATATATATATATATATATATATATATATATATATATATACATATAAAAAAATCTAAAATAAAAATGTATATACATATACATATAAAACCTTTTAGCCATATGTTTGAAGTATATATACACCTCCGACGTCCTACTAGAGAGATGTCTCTCCTCCCAACCTTATGCCTCTATATATAGCTACTCGAATCAACGAGGATCATGATTCATAATATATGTAAAGATATATACACATCATGTAGATAGGATACATAAATATAAAATGGAGTAGATATATTATGCTTCACACATACATGCCTAAATGCACACATAAATATATATATACATACTAACATATTTACATGTACATATTTACACATACATGTACATGCCTACATGCACACATAAACATATATATACATGCATACATATTTACATGTACATATTTACACATAGACACATATACATATATACATGTACACAATTATAAACACTTGCATATATTACGTACATGAATACATGTATACATATATCACACACATGCAAACACATACATATACATGAAATACATATATATGCATACTAATATATGTATACATATAATACACATGAATACACACACATATGCATACATACATGATAAAAATTTACTCCTCGAAGATAAAGCTATATATAAAATAATTAGGCATACCCCCGAGCTTCATGTTCTAACTTAGAAGAACATGATTTCATCTCTCTAGTAGGATTCATCGTTATTCAAGTTAATAAAAAAACCTATTATATATATCCATTCAGAAGCTTCAAGTTACTATCTAATCTGCTCATATGTTTTCATTATTGCCATCATTTTGGTAAGACATCAATATAGTCTCATCTTCATTATCCTTATTGATTTCATTTATTTCTTCTATTGTTAAATCTATGTTCTCATGAATCACATCATCTATTGGTGGATTAATATCTATTTCTGGTAATTCCTCTTCCTCATCAGTAGAATCAGCATGTAGAGAATTATCCTCTTCATCAAAAAGATTAGTATCATTATCACGTATAATGAGTCTAATTTCTATTCCAGATGTTGATGTATCAGTATCTGATGCTGAATCATCAAGAGGACTTTCTTCAATCTCTCTAACAATAAACTGTTCAAACAATGACCTACCTCTAGGTTGCACATGAATGACTTGCCACCAAGGATGAGCATCTGGGTTTTTATAAAAAAATGCTTGTTCAATATGCCTAGGAAGAATATATGGTTCTTTAGTAGATCGCATTACCTTGGAAGAATCAATTGCCCAAAACCCAGATAATTCCTTTCTTATTGTAGAATTACTACCTTTATACTCCGCTCGATACCAGTCAACCTTCAAAATGACCTATCACAATATATAACAACAAAAACGTCCCATTATTAGGTGCTTAAAAAAAAACTAACTCTAAAAAAAATATATAAACTTTTTTCTACCTGTTTGAATGTACGAAATGAAATTTCGTAGATACCAACAATAGTTCCTACGTAACCAAGTTCGCCATCTATAAGGTTCGTGTCTTTTGAGCTAGCACGTGATAGTTGCTTGAAACAAGCAACAATACTAGAATCCTCTGTTTTACGTAAAGAATCAATGGATTTGATTCTAATATGCTGTCCAAAAGCCCACATATTAGTGAACATTCGAGCCTGCAAAATAAATTGAATTAGTAAATAGAAACTAACATACATATATGAAAAAAATAAAATATATATTTTAATAAAATTACCTTTTGTTCACAACCCATCATTAACTCTCTTTGCTCATCTGAGATTTCTTCATTATTTGCGTTGGCGCGTTGCAAACGACTATATAGCCAATCCGTGAAAGAAGGTATATCTATAATCTCATTATTATCGAGATTACGTCTAGATCTTTTGTTTTTTCGCCTTTTACTTTGGAGACTTTGAAGTTCCTCGTACTCGCTAACGAATGCTTGCATGCATTCGCTATTATATGCTACAAAAGTGGAAACATCATTTTTTTCTTGAAATGTAAATAAGAATGGAACCCCCTTACCTGATAATACCTCATCGGTTATTTTTGAAGAAGACTCGTTGGTCCATGCACGTGGAGCTTCTTCATGAACTCTTTCAAGGTACTCACTAACGTAATACATGCACTCTTCAAGCATCCAACCCTTTGCCATGGATCCTTCTGGTTTTGCTCTTTGTCGCACATAACCTTTTAGTATTCCCATAAATCGCTCGACCCAAAACATCCATCGAGTGTTGACAACACCGGCAATCTCTATCTCATCTACAAGATGGACTAGTAAATGAACTTGAATATCAAAAAATGAAGTAGGAAGTTCTTTTTCCATCAAACATAGTAGCTCTTTGCATTCACGTTTTTTTTGTGGGATCGAATTTTTATCGATCTCTTTGGATGTAATCCACCTATACAAATCATAAAAACAATTGTAAAGAAGTTAATTAAAAAATAAAAGATATCCAATATTCAAACATATTAAATATAAAAGTATCATAATTACCTTATAAGTGATCCAAGACGATAGATGACATCTCGTACTCCTTTCGTTGTACATCCATCGATAACCAAAGGTAAAATATGTTTCAAAAAGTTATGCCAGTCATGGGTCTTTAATCCAGATAAGCTCTTATCATCCATAGTAAACATGTTTTGAAACGATGCTCCATATCCTGTAGGAGTCTTGATCAATTGAATTCTATTGTTGATAGTTTGTATCTCTTTTGTCGTAAGTACCCAAGGAGCAGATGCATAAGTCGTTTCTTGTCGATGTCTATCAAAAACTGGCCATAACTTTGGTTTGGATTTTTGATCTTTCAAATCATTTCTTGATGTTGTGGTATCTTTTAGTCCAAGAAGATGCTGCCATAGTGAATAACCAATATTTTTGAATATATGCATAGGATCAAGAAGATGACATACTTTTAACTCTTTCCAATACTCCAAAGAATACCATATTGATATGTTCTCTGCGAGTGCCAATTTCCCTTTACCTTTGTTCACATACTCATTATCTGAATCATCACTGAAGATTTCTGCTTCTGGATCTATCAGAGGTCCATCTGTCCATTTTTTATACCAATCCATAGGCGTCATAGGTTTTGGACACTGACCTGTTTCAAGCTTTCCATTAAAATGTATCGCTTCTCTTTTAGATCTTAATGGATGATCATCAGGCAAGAATCGTCGATGTCGAAGATAAATATTTTTGTTGAGATTCTTACTATAGATTGATCTCAACCAATCACCACAATATGGACAAGCTTTATAACCCTTAGTAGATATTCCTGCATCATGGAAAATGATAAAAATATAATTAGATTAAATCATATTTATTTACATGCATATTGAATAAAAAAATTACATCAATACCTGAACAAACGCCATATCCAGGAAAATCGTGAATAGTCCAAGCCACAATACCACGAATCGTAATATGTTTTTCATTGATGCTTTTTGATATATCAATGACATTAATACCTCTCCATAACTCTTGAAGATCGTCAATGAGAGGAACAAGATATACATTCATATCTTTAACTTGTCTTTTGCCTGGGATTAAAAGTGAAAGCATTAAATGTTCCTTTTTAATGCTAAGATATGGCGGAAGATTATAGTTTATGACTACCACTGGCCATGTTGACCATTTACTGGATTTCATGGAGAATGGATTAACCCCATCTAATGCAACTCCTAACTTTAGATTCTGTGGATTTTGTGCAAATTCAGGCCATGTAGAATCAATATGCTGAAAAGCAACACTATCATGAGGAATTCTGATTATTCCATCAGTACTTTTGTGATCATGTCCCCAAGTCAAAAGCTTTGATAATTCGGGGCTTTGAAACATATGTCTAATCCGTGGAGCCAATGGAAAATGTCTCAATACCTTATTCGGGATTTTACCTTCTTCACCCTTATATCGAGGAGATTGACATTTGAGACATGTCAAAGAGTCTGCATATTCACCTCTATATAAAATACAATCGTTAGGACATGCATGTATACATTGATAATCCATACCAAGATTGTTGATTATCTTCTTCATTTCATCATGTGAGGTAGGAAGAATATTTTGACTTGGTAAAAACTTTTCAGATAATAACCTGTAAGTTTATCAAAAAAATGATATATTAAAGAAAGTAAATAAATAAATATACATATATATATATGCATATAATTTTATATATGTGTATGCTTATGTGCATCTTTCAAAATATTTGTAAAAAATTTGATTGTTTGGATGGCAGGATACGATTGTTTGTTTTGGAGGATATGAAGTATGTATCTTCATTGAATGATTTGTCGATTCACGCATATGTTCAGTTTGAAAGTGTGAGAAGCGGATTTATAATTTGTATTCAAAGAATTTGGCACTGTTTATAGGCCATACGATGGTGACCTGGATGAATCGCATGCACAGAGGTTACTCAAGATAGAGCAACCTGATTATAAGGGACTAGTACTAGCAGGATTCCTGGGGTATGCAGTAAACCTCTTGCATGTATATGTGTGATCCTCTCAAGCCACCATGATTTCCACTTTGTATCCTAAACTTCAAATGCGCCTCATCATTGACATGCAAGAGGTTTACTGCATACCCTAGGAATCTTGCTGGCACTAGTCCATTATAATCAGATTGCTCTATCTTGAGTAACCTCTGTGCATGCGATGCATCCAAGTCACCATTGTATGGCCTATAAACAGTGCCAAATTCTTTGAATACAAATTATAAATCCGCTTCTCACACTTTCAAACTGAACATATGCGTGAATCGACAAATCATTCAATGAAGATACATACTTCATATCCTCCAAAACAAACAATCGTATCCTGCCATCCAAACAATCAAATTTTTTACGAATATTTTGAAAGATGCATTAATAGTTTTAAAAGATGCGCATATATATAAGTAGATAGAAAATTGAAAATTATACCTTAATAGTGTCGAAACAGATACATTACTCCATCCAAAACGATTTTGAAGGTTGAGAATAAGTAAGCTTGCACTTAGTCGTGTCAAACGACTTCCTTCATATACATGCTTTAGACATTCCTCTCGAAGATATTTCTCATTTTTAGAAATATCCATGCTCTCACTGTCATTTTGATACCAATCCTCAATAAAATCTGCCATGCCATCATCTTCATCATTGTCACACAAATCTTGTACTTTATCATCTTTTGAATATAGATCTTTCAACTTTGCATATTGCACAGGATTAGTTTTGCGTAGCCTCCTCATGGAAGCTTCTGATAAATGAGGTCTTATTGGTAATTGTGAATGTTGTGGACGAATATCATCAACATCATACGTTGGAATCTACACATATAAACAAAACTCATTAGTATTCCATAAATGAATAAAAATTAAACTTCAAATATAAAATTAAGTATATAACTTATTAAATATGGATAGAAAATTTTTATTCTCTCTAGCTAAAAGGTGCTCTTGGAGGTCTACGCCATCCATAATTCACTAATAGTTCATCACCAACATGTAATGTAGTAATAGCATTGACAACTATGTATCTTGATACATCTCTACTCATGTATGGTGATTCATGACTATTTTCACGTTCCTCAAATGTGCAATTAGTCCTTGAACTATTATGTAACCCTCGACTACTATTTATTAAACCTGCTATATTTCCATGTGTGTAAGGTCTTCCATCAATATATAATCTTTCATTTTCTGCATGTAAAATCCTTCTACTAGTAAGAGATGCTGCGTTCAAGCATATTCCATAAGTACTCATGCTTTGAACATAACGTGAAAGTCGATGCCAATCTCCCCATCCATATATAGGACCACAAAATGACATAAGAGTGACTTCAGAGTTCGGAGGCACATACAAATCCTCTACAATAAAGAGACCACGACCAGCATTAGTAATAGTGGATGGAGCAATCATATAGCGATTACCCCAAAAGTTGAAAACCTCTCCATCTAAAGGAAGTGGTCCTCTATTCCATCCTCCATATCTTCTTCTATCATATGTTTGTACTAAAGAACGATCACGAGCTGGCAATGGATAATCTCCAGCCGTTTCATTCTCTAAACCAGGAGGTAGAGGATTTCTAGAAACCTCTGCTTGTAATTGATGAACAGCAAGTCCATGACGTGTACGAGGTATATTAACATTATGAGAAAAATCATTATCATCATCATCATCGAGCAAGTATTCCTGTATATCAATAATAATTTGATTTTATACATGGTTTTTAAATTAAAAAATGACATTAATATATATAGAAAATACATACCCAAGCATTATCACGTTGACTAGGTGATGGTGCATGCTCAAAAGTACCATACTCTGCCTCATGTTCAATACATTCCAATCGTGGTCTTCGATACGTGCCATAACAAGAGTTACACCAACATATAATATGCTCTTGATAGTAAAATTCATCATAATTCCTATCGGAGGACACATGTGAAGTCGTTGCATGGGTAGGAGGTGGTGGAGTACCCTCTGATTGATCAGAATCTGCACATCATAAGAAACATAAAAAAAATATATAAGTTATGTATCCATCAAATATAGTTAAAATTAAATATTTCATATACTTACAGTATAAAGTCGTTGCACGATGAGGAGACGGTGGTGGAGTTCCATCTGATTGATCAGAATCTACAAATAATGGTATTTGATATTAATAATTTGATTATCTACATAAATAAAAAATTCACATATACATATTTACACATACACACATATTCACATATACACATTTATACATACACACATATTCACATATACACAACACATATTATTGTGGGATAAATGCATGTATTTTGTATGAATGTGTATATGCATGCATGTGTGTGTACGTATATATGTGGATATGTATATGTGTGTTTATGTTATATGTATGTATATGTGTATATATATACATATATGCATGCGTATATGTTTGCATGTATATGTGTATGTGGGTATGTGTATGTGTATGTGTATGTGTATATGTGTGTATAAATGTGTATGTATTCTGACTTTTTTTTCTGTTTGAGATTAAATTAACAGGAGATATTGTATGGTCGAAAAAAATAAGAGGCGAGCTAACATACCACCTGAGTCGTGGCAGTTTTTTCGTAGACAGCTACGTCTTCAGGAGTCATTTCCTCAGCAGAAGGTACACAAATTAATAGTTTATATTTATAATTTTTAGATATTTTATAATTTTTTAATTTAATTTATGTATTTTTTTCCTTGAATAAACAGGCTGCTGCAAGGAAGAGAGTGGAGTCGGGCCACACATCGCACTTAGGCCAAATGGGCCATAATGGTTTTGTAGCTACGTTTGTAAGTATATGTGTTATTGTGAGTATATTTTTTATTTTAGTTAAAATGCAAGCAACTAATGTTTTTTATTTGTTTCATTGCAGCGAAAGGATTATGGCCGATATCCTACGAAACACGAGATCGAGTATGCTACACATTTTGGATATCGGCGTTTGAGCGAGTATATACAAGATCATCCTGATGCCTTTGTGAGTATTTTTAAATTTTATATAATTATTTTGTTGTTATGAATGTTTTAATTATTTTATTGATTTATGTTTGTTATATGTAATACAGGAGTATTATGGGGAGACAAATATGGATGAGGTGGAGAGACAGACACAGGAGGGACGATCTCGATCGTCACAGGGTGATCATGAGGATGAGGATGAGGAAGATCCATCTGATCATGATATTGCTGATGATGATGATGATCATGATGACGATGATTAGGATTTTAGACGTTGATTATGACATTGGATTATGTATTTACATTGATATATACATATATTTATCTATATATTTTTCATTTCAGTCATGTTTTGAATTGTGTGTATGGTATTAAGTAATGAAGAGTTTTGTTCTATTGATTTTTATTATTGTTTATATTAAGCATGTGTTTTAATACTTTAATTATATAATTCATTCATATGTGTGTACCTAAGTGTATATATGTGTGTGTATATGTATGTATGTGCATGTGTATGTGTGTGTATATGTATGTATGTGCATGTGTATGTGTGTGTATATGTATGTATGTGCATGTGCATGTATAAGTGCATATGTGTGTATGAGTATGTTGTTGGCACACAAAGCAACAGAGGAATCATGCACAATACGGCAACAAGGCCAGATCATTTTTTCCCATGGGTTATGTACAACTCAAGTGATTTTAATCACTACACAAACATTGTAAATCCCGTTTTTGGTAGAATAGACTCCATTTTGTGCAAGCCGAGGAGTCCTCGAGCTTGAGGAGTATTAGAAGTACTATCGTACCAAATTTCATAATTTTTAGACTTCGTTTGAGCCCTCAAATAAGCCCTGGAACCTAATTTTTAACTAGGCCGGACACTAGGTCTGGACAGGGCCAAAGCTAGTCAAAAACTATAAAAAGAGCTAGAGAGCTCATTTTTGGGGTTAGATTGTAATTGAAACGAACTTGTAAGAGCTTTTGAAAGTAATCTAAAGAACTCCATTGATCCTCTCTCTTTGTCTTGCCTTGTGTGCGCGCGTGTGTGTATGTGTGTGCATGCTTGTGTGCTTCTCACTCACGCACTTGTGCCGCCACTTGCTCGAGGTCTTCATACCATCCTCACGTCTTCCCGGATTGACATTAAAGGAGGTGCTACTCATCATTGAGCTACACCAAATTTTGGCGCCGTTGCCGGGGATCGAGCTTTGAGGACGAGCGTGTGATGGTAAGACGTAGAGTTGACGCGTTGGAGTTGTAGGTATTTTCTTCACTCTCATCGATTTTCTTTTACTTTCTTCACCATCATCATCACCATCTCCCACGTCCATCTCCATCATCGCGAAAATTTCAGTTTTTTGACTATATCCCCACCTCCACCTCATTTCCCTCATTTCACTTGTGAGAGAGTGCGAGAGAGCGAATTTGCATGTGCTGTTTTTGCATGTTTTCTGAGCTATTTTGCAGGTTTTTGCTGTATCATCATCCCCAGCAGTGTGCGCAGGTACGACAGGCTCTGCACAGGTCCCGGGACGACAACCTCTGTCTATCGCGACAGACAGAAAATCTTAAAAATTTGTGAATGCATGATTAGCACTGTAACCTACACCTTGAGGGCACTCTAGAACACTAGAAGTTTTCCAAAAATTTGCGTTTTTTCAGTCTATCGCGACAGACACCGTCTATCGCGACAGACAGAATTTCACGACAGATAGCGTCTATCGCGACAGACACCGTCTATCGCGACAGACAGAATTTCACGACAGATAGCGTCTATCGCGACAGACACCGTCTATCGCGACAGACAGAATTTCACGACAGACAGAATTTCACGACAGATAGCGTCTATCGCGACAGACACCGTCTATCGCGACAGACAGAATTTCACGACAGATAGCGTCTATCGCGACAGACACCGTCTATCACGACAGACAGAATTTCACGACAGATAGCGTCTATCGCGACAGACACCGTCTATCGCGACAGACAGAATTTCACGACAGATAGCGTCTATCGCGACAGACACCGTCTATCGCGACAGACAGAATTTCACGACAGATAGCGTCTATCGCGACAGACAGAAATCCGCGACAGATAGCGTCTATCGCGACAGACATCATCTATCGCGACAGACAGAAATCCGCGACAGATAGCGTCTATCGCGACAGACACCGTCTATCGCGACAGACAGCCCCCACGATAGATTGTGTCTATCGCGACAGACACCGTCTATCGCGATAGACAGGCATTTTCGGCAAAAAATTAAGGAGTGAATTTTTGGAAATTTAGGCTAAATTTTGGGCATATTTGCACTTTCACGTACTCATATACTTACGAAGGCCTTAGAAAATGCATTAAAACCCCCGAAAGGTTCTGTTTGTCTAGTTAACCCCCTAAACCCTGAACGGTCATAACTTTTTCATACGAAATCCATTTTCTGAGCTCTAGGGCTTGTCGGAAAGCTCGTGACATATACTACACGCCCTCAACTGTTTTTTATAAGAATAACGCGTTGATTTTCAGATAGGATATTTGGAAGTTGACACACTGAGGGGTAGGAACACCAAGGGAGCTCTAGAGTAAATTTCTAGCAATGCAAAAGGGGGAACAAGGGTCATTAAAAAAATGTCTGAAATAAATTGTCTGTCAATTGAAAGGTCTACTTGGAGCTAATCTTGGGATTTATGCAGGCCTATTGAGAAGCAACTGAGAGTATCCAAGCAACGGTGTGGCGCACGCTTGAGAATCAACTTCTCGAGCACTAAAGAGCAAGGTTCGGCAAGAAAGGCCTATTGAGAAGCAACTGAGAGTATCCAAGCAACGGTGTGGCGCACGCTTGAGAATCAACTTCTCGAGCACTAAAGAGCAAGGTTCGGCAAGAAAGGTCGGAATATTCTCAACTCCTCTTCGTCAATTCCTAGCTTAGGCTAAGAACGATTAGAAGTAGGAGTAAGTCAGGGCGACGATAGGCCACTATCAAGTTGAAGACTACCTAAAAACTCAAGTTCAAGCTAAAAACTTAATCTCTGTACTGTCGACAACATAAAGGAAAGAACCTAACGTGGAACGATCAACCTGAAAGTACGAAGAACATTCAAGTATTCCTGACGACGTAATAGCAGACAAGACTTTAAACACGAGGAATAACTAAAAAGAATCAAGTGACTGGTACCAATTGATCGACAACGAGGTTGTACTCTGGGCAAAGAATTGGGCTACTTAGATAGGCATATGAACCTTAGATCAGGACGACACCTAGTAAGAGAGAGACAAAGCCTTAGATCTTCAGAGGCTAGTGTCAACCACACTGCTAGGTCCTGGGCCCAGCAGTTGAGCCACCAATCAAACTACCCTAGCTCTGAGACCAGTGAGTCAGAGATGTCTCAAGGCATGGACAGACCTACGGGAAGTTCAGGAGTGCCTTACTTATACAGGGTGGAAGGTCCTTACAAAACGCAGCTGGAATACCTTAGGACCAACCGATTAGGTGCGAGCATCTATGAGGACGGCCTAGGAAGATCAGTGGTCCAGATTAAAAACCCTGACCAATCCATAGGACTAGAGCACCCAGCTGTCAAGTTTGAAAACGGTGCATACCTGGACAAGGAAGGAACCATATACGTAGTCACCAGTCATCCAGATAGGACAGATGAATTTGGAAATGTAATTTCAGAAGCGGACTTAGGTGACTTGGAACAAGGAAACATGGGAGTGGAACCTAGAACCCCTCGAGGTAAATCAGTTCTCACTAGGATTATCACGCCTGAGTGGGTCCCCCAAGATAACAAGTGCATAGATTTGCTTCTCAATCGAGAAACGGACGAAGCCTTTTGGAGGTATAAACCGGATCACCCAATTGATATAGGAACCATCATGATCTATGAGTTTAAGGATCCAGATAGCCCAGGTAGAGTGACCTACTTAGACCACACTTCGGAGAGGATCTTTGTGGTGACAGAAAATGATAGGCATGCTTACACTTGGAAGGGCGAATTCATTTTTCCCCAACCAAGATCAAATGTATCCTATGGTCACCCTGGAGCTGGAACATCCCAGGCTCATGGTATGCAAAGAGACAGAAGTAAAGATAGACCAGAAGTAAGTGTTGCCAATCCAGTGGGCAGAGAAAGAACGAGAACGGAGACGAATAGGGTAGAACCTGAGATGCTTAAGCCCACAGGAACCAAAGAAATGTAGATGGATTCCCTCTGCCGAGGCCTAGAGAGCACACAAGAACTTTGAGACCCACCCAGCTAGTTAAGTCCATGAAGAATTACTTTGACGGCACAGGAGATCCCTATGATCATGTGGCGGAGTTCAAGCAAGTCTTGAGAGCTGAACAAGTTGAGGATCTATTCACGTAGTACAATGCCTTCGGTCTAACCCTAAGGAATACGGCACTTACTTGGTTTCAGCCATTGGATGAGCGCCAGTTCAGGAGCATAGACCAACTCCTAGAAGCATTTATTATTGAGTTCTCCAAGAGTGGCATAAGACACAACACCTCCTCACTGATTCACAGCTTCAAGCAAACCCCTCAAGAGACTGTGAGACTTGCCGGAAGAAGATTTAGGCAATACCTTGAAAGATGTCCTATTTCGGAGCTACCCACATCTGCCAAACAAGTAGCCTTATTCCTTGATGGATTGCTGAGTACGAAATTGAGATCCTATGTGTATCTGAAGGACCCTAGGACTATAGAAGAGTGTGTACGCATGTGCATTGACATTGAAGATAACCTAGGGGAAGAACTAGAGCTTTCCAAAATCTACAAAGATTCAGATAGTGCATCTAGTCACTCTTCCACGCAATCCACATCAATTGAGGAACTCGCAGAGAAAGTGGCCCAGAAATTAGGAGTAACTAGCAAATAAATTCCAAGGTTTGCTCCTGTGAAAAGGTGCTATACATGCGGTGGTGACCATATGGCGAACGTCTGTCCCATTATGGCTCAACCCCAAGTAAACCCTAGTAGCCAGTACTGCACCATAGAACGGAGATACACCAACCACACCGCACAAGATTGCCCATACAACAAGCAGGCGGTTAGGCAACCCTACCCTCAGCCCTACCAACAAGGCAGATACCAAAACCAGTACCCTCCACAACCATATGGCAGGCCACAACAAAATTTCCAACCTCAATATCAAAACCAACAAAGGCCTCAGCCTGTGCTAGCACAACAACCCCCAGCCCCAACTAATGTGATTCCGGTAAAGTATACTGCTGCAGAAGAGAACCTGAATAGAGCTATAGTCCCTGTAACATCCTTGATCTCTGAAAATGACCCAAGTGATCATAGCTTTGATTCTACCCATGTGGATAGCCCCCAGGCTTACTACATGCAGTCTCCAGAACATGGTGAGTCCTACTATAGTGAAGAGCCGAATGAACCTAGTTGGGAGTCAGATTACACGAACGTCATGTATGCAAACCCCAATTCTAGGCCTCAACCTAGGCAGGTACGACCACCAATTCCTAGAGGACCATGCTACCGATGTCAGGGGGATCACTTCATTCGTGATTGTCCCTTGCCTCCGCCCACACAACCTCAGTCCGTGACTATCCAAGGCTTTTGCCAAGACTGCGGAAAAGAGCATCTCTTACGAGATTGCCCAAAGAACCCCAATAGCATGCCAAAAATCACCCCTATCAACGTTGTTGGGTTAGTGGTAGACTCCTCAGGAAGTGTCACTTCCACTGCACCAGTACAGGTAGTCACTAGGGCTCAGGCATTGCAGCAAAACCAAGGGGTAGGCCAGGAAAAGAGCCCAGATGCTAGCGATACTGAGAGCCAAAATAAAAAGAGAACAAGAGCTTGGAGAGATAGCCGCGAACGCATGAAAAGGCAGTGGGCAAAGAAGATGAGTGAACTTGAGGAAAGTCTACGAGAAACCAAGGCTAAAATCATAGAGATCACATCTCAACCGCACTCTCACACATTCCCACCGCTACCATCCCCATCACCCTCCATCCCTTCACCCTCTAAGACAGCCCACGCAACCCACCCACCCCAAACAGGATCGGTATTAGCTGATCCCACTCCCGAAGACATAGACATGATGCTTAAAGCATATCAGGCCAGAATCCAAGAAGGGCCAAACGTCACGGATCATGACAAGTGCTATCCTAGAGCTGACCTAGAGATAGAAAGAACCAAACTATGCGCGAAAATGGTCGCATTGGCTCAGACTATGTTTGAAGCCAGTCGCCTTTTCAATTACTCAGGCTCAGCCAAAACGCAATTACACTTGGATGGATTCCTAGAGAAGTTAGAGAGGATAATTGCAAGATCTGACAAGGAAGAAAAAAATCAAGACCAAGAAAAAGCAAGCAAAAACATGAACCATTCCCAATCGGAAGTTTATGTGGCCAATTCCACTAAACCAGACAGTTTCCCCTCCTTAGAAAGAATAGAGCGGCTAATTGCACAGTCAGAAAAGGAACCTACCCCTCAAAGGAAGGAAAGGGCAAGAGAACGGATAAGCCAGCCTCTTCAGGAAGCCCATGTGCCTCCTCAAGAAGCTTATCTTCCCCCCCAAAAGGCAGATGAGCCTCCCTCGAAAGCTCAAGTACCTCCACAGGTTGCCTACATTCCTTCTCAGGGAATGTGTGAGCCTGTTCGGAAAAGTAATAGAATAAGTAATCCTCCCCAAGAAGCTTGTGCTCCAGCCATTTGCGAGAACGAGGAGAGAGTCAACAATAGAATCAGCCCTCCTTCACAGGTTGCTTATGCGCCCAATTCTACGGAGCCAGACACTTCTTCTTCTATGAATCGGTTTGCACCAGACTTCCTACGAGAGATTCAAGAAGACAAATGGGATAACGAAAGCGAGGTCGCCCCTCCTTTTGAACTTGTGGACGATGCACACGACCAATTCCCACAAGACATCCCATCTATTTACGGGGAGCATGAGAGTGTTCAGTCTCACGAGAGATTAGACTTTGAGTCTAATTCCATACAAGAGCTACCCCACTTCACAGGCCCATGGGAAGCAAAGTCCACATGTATGAGAGCACCCACAGTTTTGGTAAGGAACGACGACTCAGTCATACCTAGGAACACAGAGGTAGTGAAGAACACTAACGTGCAGTGTAATCTCAAGTTAGAAGAGCTACTCAAGGTTAGACCTGAATTATGGAAACATGTAGCCAAACAAGTACCAGAGATAGCAAAACCTCGTTCCCAGGTAGGATCCCATAGGACAGTGCCAGAAATTCCCTTGGATAAGATAGGAGATATGTGTGAAGGTGAAGAAGGGAACACCTATCTTCCCATCACCTACCAGGAATACACCACCAAGGCGATTTTGGACTCAGGTGAAGGAGTTGCAATTGCCACCACCTCCTTATGGAAACGTTGGGGCAAGCCAGCGCTCAGACCAACGAGGATGAAATTGCAGATGGCCGATGGTCATATTGAGAAACCCTTAGGATTGCTAGAAGGAATAACTCTCACCACTTGTGGTGTTGAGTTTGAACATAGTTTTGCTATATGTGACTTCAGCAAAAGTCATGCCTATGAGATGATTTTGGGAAGACCATTTATGCGACAGTTGCAAGTGGTGCAGGATTGGGGGACCAATTCTTTGTACCTGCAACACTTAGGTGTCACGACCAAAGTCAATCTCAAAGATTATTCTCACAGAGTTGTCCCTCCTATCCAATGGAATCCCATCCATAGAGCCAAAGATGATACAGAATCGGTGCATTCCCTAGGGTCTGGATCCTCATGGATGCATGAAGACACTCACTTATGGATGTGCAAGGTAGCAATAGAAGAAGAGAAGAGAGAGAAAGCCAGAGAGGTAGGTGCGAAAGAAACCCATAGATCAATCCAAGACCCAGCCTATGCACCTGTAGTTTTTCCAGACGAAGAATTTGAACCTCACGGTTGGGCAGAAATTTTAGCAACCATGGACGTAGCCATCAATGAAGAACAATGGACACCTCACTGTGATGAGGATGGCTATGACATTTCAGTCTTCTCCATAGAGCCAATCATGGGAGAGGCAGTTTTAGAAGAATGCAAACCTAACCCTGATGCATTTGAGGATGCAAGTGACTCCGATCTAGAGTCAATCATTATGGACCCACCATTTGCATCAGATGAAGAATACTTCCATGAAGTAGAATTTCAACCCCAGAGGCATGGAGAGGTTACAAATGATGTAAGATTAGCAACGCATATGACCCCTAAGGAAGAAGGAAAGAAACGAAAGAAGAGAGAAGCCTTACCGGAAGAGGAAGAATCTTTGTTTGAGGTCCCCGAAAATTTTAAGAAGTATGAGATAGATGACAGGAGAGTCACGATAAGAATGCCTAAACGGGAGGCACAATCAGGAGAGGCCTATGATAACAAAGAAACCACCAAGAAAATAGTAGTGGCTATAGAAGAAGGAGAGGAGAGATGCACGTATATAGGCCATGACCTGACAGAAGAAGAAGAGCACGAATTGATTGCCTTGCTAAGAGAATACAGAGATGTATTCGCTTGGAGTTACAAGGATTTGAAAGGGGTTGACCCGGACATATGCTCGCACACCATCCCCATGACTTCAGACGCCAAACCATCTAAGCAAAAGCCTTATACATATAACGATAATTACGCTGCTAAGATCAAAGAAGAGATAGATAGACTGGTCGAAGCTGGATTTATCTATGAAATTGAGCACACTGAATGGGTATCCCCCATCGTAGTGGTGCCCAAGAAGAATGGCAAACTGCGTGTGTGCATTAACTTGAAAAAGGTTAATGCCGCCACAATTCGAGATAACTATCCGCTTCCCATCACAGAACATCTCTTAGAAAGAGTGGCAGGCAAGGAAGTGTACAGCTTCCTTGATGGATTTTCTGGCTACAATCAAGTAGCCATAGCTCCAGAGGATCAGCATAAGACAGCCTTTGCCACAGAATGGGGCATTTTTGCTTTTAGAGTAATGCCATTTGGGCTTACCAATGCACCAGCTACCTTCCAGAGGCTGATGTGCCATGTGTTTAAGGAGTTCCTGAGGAAGAGTTTAGAAGTCTATGTTGATGATCTTTGTGCTCATTCCAACATTAGACAAACCCATATCCCTGAACTCAGACAAATCTTTGACAAATGTAGAGAATATCAAGTCTGCCTGAACCCAGAAAAGTGCGTTTTTATGGTCAGGCAAGGCAAGATTCTAGGACACATAGTGTCAAAGAATGGCATATCTACCGACGAAGAAAAGGTGAGAGCCATAGCAGAGCTACCTAGGCCAAAGAATGTCAAGGAAGTACAAGCTTTCATGGGGCATTGTGGGTATTACCGACGTTTCATCCACATGTATGCTGTCATCGCAAAGCCCATGTACGGACTCTTGACAAACTTTGAGTGGACGGATGAATGTGAGAATTCCTTCCAAGAACTTAAACGAAGATTATGTTCAGCACCAATCTTGACCACGCCAGATTGGAATAAGCCATTCCATGTTCACGTGGATGCATCCAATTATGCTATTGGATGTGTGCTTGCACAACCTACTGGTGAAGGTAGTATGGATCTTCCAATTGCCTATGCCAGTAGACAGTTGAATGCGGCTGAACGGAATTACACCACTACAGAGCGAGAAGGATTAGGCATGGTATATGCAGTCAAGAAATTTAGACACTATTTGCTTGCAAATAAGTTTAAATTTTTTACTGATCATCAGGCATTGTTGTACCTAGTAAACAAGCCATGCAATACAGGTAGATTAGTAAGATGGTTTCTCTTACTAATGGAATACGACTTCGAGGTTGTGGTAAGGAAAGGTAGGACTCACTTACGAGCAGACCATCTCTCTAGACTCACATCTGGAGAAGCCCCACAAGGAGTGTCAGATGACCTTCCTGATGCTTACTTGTTTAATTTGGAAGTTGTACCGCAGTGGGCAAAGCCATTGGTACCAGTCTTGACATACGGGCCTAACCATCCAGTGGTAAACACACGGAATAGAGAGGTTGTAAAAGCCCAAAAGTACCACATCATGGCAGGAAGCATGTACAAGCACACAGATCAAGGGATCTTGGCTTGTTGCGTAGAAGAGGATGAGTACGCTAAATGGTTGCAATTAGCACATGTAGGTGCGTTAGAGCAACACCATTCAAAGCAACGAACTTTACAGACTCTAAAGAGATTCGGAGTGCCATGGCCAACTATGGAAGCTGATGTCCAAAAGTTGTGCAAGGAATGCCCAATCTGTTGCACTAAACCACCAGTGGAACGTGCCACTCTCTATCAAGTATCCATTGTGCCAGATTGGAGCGAACCACTAGTATCATTCCTGAGGACAAACACATTCCCTCCAGACATGACTCTGGCTAGGAAAAGGAGTTTAGAACAAGAAGCCTTGGATTACTCACTCATTGGTGATAATCTATACAAACGCGGTAAGGATGGTTACCTGAGATTGTGTGTCCATGAGAGTGAATATCTTAAGATCTTGGAAACTGCTCACCAAGGTGTAGCAGGAGGACACTTTGGACCAGAACGGGTGATCAAAGCGATACTATTTGCGGGCTTCTGGTGGCCTACCCTTCACATGGATGCACATACCTATGTGAAACGGTGTGATGTCTGTCAAAGGACTCAGTATCCTATACGCAAAGATGAGATGCCACTGAAACCTATGATGGGTGGACGTGCATTCTCTAAGTGGGGAATAGACTTCGTAGGTCCTATTAATCCCCCAGCTAAAGGTTCTCATGCGGAATACATCATTGTGGCAACAGATTATCTCACCAAGTGGGTAGAGGTAAAGGCTACAACCAAGAACGATGCTCAAACAACTGCCAAATTCTTGTTTGAGAATGTATTCACGAGATATGGACTACCTATAGAGCTTGTAAGTGATAGAGGCACTCATTTCTTGAATGAAGTAATTGAAAATCTACTCCAAGAATTCTTGGTAATACACAAGAAGTCTGCCCCTTATCACCCTCAAGCTAATGGACAAGCTGAGAGCACTAATAAGATCTTATGCAATGTACTGACGAAATTAGTGAACACTAAACGCTCTGATTGGGACAAACAGCTACACCATGCTGTTTGGGCATACCGAGTGGCCTACAAAACGGTACTCCAAGCCACTCCCTTTCAGATGGTATTTGGCCAAAATGCTGTGCTACCCTTGGACTTCCTGATCCCTACATTGAGAGTAGCACAAGAGCACGAATGGACAGGTCATGAGCTCTCCTCTAGGATCTTTGACCTTGAACGATTAGGAGAAACAAGACTGAGAGCCGCTGCAGGGATATATGCAGCCAAGAAGAGACAGAAGGCATACTTTGATGCCCACGTGAAGGATAAAGGCTTGAAAGCTGGAGATCTAGTCTTAGTCTATACACTAAAACAACACGCGAGGAAGCTAGAAAAGAGAGGCTACGGACCTATGATCATCAATAGGATCTCCACGAGCGGAGCAGTACAATTGGCCACATTAGAAGGTGATGTTCTCCCAAATTATATTAGCGGTTGCAGAGTCAAGTTATATCAAGAACCCCTCACGGAGGAAATGCTTAGTCGACTCAACACTGCTAAGAAACGCAAAGAGGAAGAAAAGCGAGTTCGAGAAGAAGCTCAAGCTGAAGCTTTAGAACGCATCAGAAGGATGAAATTACGAAGGCAAGGCAGAGATCAGCCTGGAGCGAATGACTATGCAGACCAAGGATTTCCCATAGCCATGTGTGAAGTTGCAGGAACAAGCTCGCATAGGATAATTGATAGACGTCCTTTCGTAACCTTAGATATAGGACAAGGAAAGCGTGCAAGGACCGTAAGAGCCTTGATTGACTCAGGAGCAGCCACTAGTGCTGTTAAATTGTCTTACTGCCAAGAATTACAATTAACTGTCCACCCTGTGGAAGCATATCTCATAGGATTGGGAGGAGTGGAAACCCCTTGCATGGGCGAGGCGGAACTTCCCCTTTACATTCATGATGAGGCAATGACAGTTAAAGTACTGGTGTGTCAAGATGAGGATCTCACTGAACCTCTAGTCTTGGGTCAAGATTGGATCTATGACCAAGCAATTAACTTAAACCTAAGAAGTGGACTTCTCCAGGTTTGGGTCAATCATAGTCGAGTTACAGTAGAATTAGACAATGGAGCACTCAAGGAACTAGGAAAGGCACAGACTCCTGGTCCTTCCAGGGGTACACATGAAGATGACCATGCTGTTCTTGTTCAAAACCCTGTGTTGCAGAGGAATGATATTTGCAAAAAAGGAGTCAGGGATGCAACGGAACTCCCTTCTTTTCCAAAGGCCAGAAGGAGGCAGCAACCAAAGGCGGATCACAAGCAGAAGAAGCAGAGTACTACCTATGTCCGAGATCAAAAGTACTTGCGCAGCAGAATGCCCCAGAAAATAAACCAGGTGTGGGTGCGGAAAGGCGAACGACCGGTTGCACCACCGTCAACTACACGGGCAAAGCCTCTTATTAGTAACCAACAACACGACGCTAATAAGAAGTCTTTCAGAAATTCTTCTGCTAAAGTAAAATCTATTTGGGTGCCCAAGAAGTCGATGAAGGCAAGCCCACAATCTAGACAAATTTGGGTGCCTAAGGCTTGCTTGTGGGCACAAGTAGTTACGCCAAGGCCACAACCTATGCAGCATAACCCATCTACAAGTACAACCAGTATTCCCTCGTGCTCAACACTTAGGAACACACCAAGACCCATGAGCATGCATGTAATCACTTATAAGTGGGTCCCTAAAAGGCCCCATTCCCAAACAGCGACACCGACACAGCTCTCTAGAGTCTCTACGAAACCGAAAGCAAAACCCATCCACTGCATTTGGCAGTCTAAGACCTGTAATAAACCCCCCGACCCCAAATTGTAAATTCACCCCACTTACTCACGACATTAGTCTCCTAGCAATACACAAACATTAACTACACTCACTGTCTTCGTGCACTTACTAACCACTAACTCACCATCTACCTCATGTTAATGTTGTAACGGGGACAACAACGGATTTATTCTGTCCATTACGATGTTAACACATGATTCTATATTCTCACAGAATCAGAAGGCAAGAAGAAAAATGGCAGAAGCGACAGGTTCGGGCTCACAAGTAGGGATACTTACTGCAGGAATTGATGTGGATAGCCTACCTGTGGACGTGCCCCCGTCTGAACGACCAGTGGAGATGCAACACCTTCAGCAAATCTCGGTGCCAGACCCACCTACAGGGATCACGGAAAGAGTCCATGCCAATTCTCATTGGTTCAATGGCATGCCCGGTCCATTAGGAGAGGCCAAGTATATCTGGGAGTCTAAATGCGAGTATGACAGATCATGGGTGAGATTCCAATTTTTCTCCAAAGAGTTCGAGACTTTACAGAACACCGAAGATCTCCTGACCATATGGCAACGAGCAGGGTTGGCGGAATATTTTGAAGCCCCACTACCTAAACCCGATCTCCTCCGATGTTACTATTTGGTCTCCACATTACAAGCTAATGAAGATAAGGACCAACCCGGATCATTTGTTCTCCCCTCATTGCTGGGCAACAACGAGTTGAAGAGGTTTGAACTTACTGTGGAGTTGGTAAGCGACGCTTTAAATATGCATGGCACGCATGTGCCCACAGAAAAGGATGCTCTCGTTCCCACCAACATGAAGGACAGGAAACTAGTGAAGCTGAAAGACATGGCAGCACTCACCCCAAATGTGTCCATCCCTCTCCGCATGTGCATGCAACATTTCGCCTTCCCCGGCCAAGACCGATTCACGCAACCACACAAGAAGATCTGGTTTGCTCTCTACTTGGCGGAAGCAGGTGCGTTACCTATTAAGCTACCAGTGTGGATTATAGATCAGTTGTATGAAGCAAATAAACGGGCTTCTAGGAAATTAGTGGTGAACGGATGCTGTGCGATCACACGCATTATTTACCGATGCCTAGCCTATGATGTCCCCATTGAACGTGCCTTAACTTGGGCACAATTACAAATGTTTAAAAGGCTCAAGGCGTCCACACATCAGTCCAAGCGCATGAGGGGCGCGATCCCTTGTGTCCAGACAAGGGAAGTCCTGACTACTCCTGAGGCATCACCACTAAGAGAGGGCACTGTACCTCCCTTTACCATTAGGATACCCAGGTCGGAATCTGACACTACGACACAACCTACCCCATCGGCTCCTCCTGTTACACCTGAATTCGAATTTGCTGCCACTGGAGAGGCTGAAGGACTGGACCCCCAGGATTTCGAAGCATTCCTACAAAGCACACAATTCTCTGATGTGGAGTTTTATTCAGAGGCAGAGGAGCAGGGCACATCCTCACGAAGAAGAAGAAAGTCTACAGACGGTAGACATGTCCATTGGAGTGACGCTCAGCAAAGTCAACAACACGGACACCCGGAAGAAGAAGAAGTGTATGAAGAAGAGACCACTGAAGCCCCAGCATATACAGCAGAACTCCGAAGGCTGTATCAGGTTATGGAAAGAGTGCGATCGCAGCAGTTACTCACTGAACAGAGCAGCAGAGTACTTATGACTCAGTTGTTGGAAGAAGCGGGAGTTGACTCAGAGTACAGGGAAGGTCTCTTATTGATGGCAGAAACATATGGAGTTGTAGAAGCTGTGCGCACTGCCATTCAGAGGCCTTCAGTTCAATATGACCCACGAAGGTTCCAGACACGACCTCGCTCAGGTAAAAATATCCAAATTCCCGTTACAGTTGCCGAAGAGCCCACGACTACACCAACCTTCCAAACAGCTAGTCAACAGCACCCCGCCACCCATGAGGAGTCCACCGAACCACTACCACCTACTTCCCCACCATCACCTCCTAGAAGAGAAACAGTGGAAACCACATCGACTACTCAACCCACCGACCCCACCTTCATCTTCCGTACTCCCATCTCCAGTGCCACCCTATTCTCTACCACTGATAATCCAATCTTCGAAGCAAACCCCAACACTACACAATCCGCTGAACCCCTCCTAGAGCCTGCCCTAGGGCAACCATCCCCAACGCCCTCAGCCACAGGTCATCCTGACCCTAGATCCACATTCATGGGCTTCCCTGCTACCACGCAACCCTTTCAGCCCTCCTCAAATTTACGACCTCAACCCCCGACATCCCTCTCTCCATTCCTACAATCCCTCCATGACCTCTTTGCTAGGGCTTTTCAACCAGGCCCGCAACCATTCCCTGTCTTTTCAGCTCCCCACCCCACTTCACATCTATTCACCACTTCCACACACACACCACCGACCATACCAATGTATATGGCAGGTCCCACACTAACACCCACTCCTGAAGGTATGGACATTTCACCACCCACGGCACCTCCACCCACGGTTTCACCTCCTCCCATTCCCCCTCCACCAATTTCACCCACACACACAACTTTCGTAGACACATCATTCACTGTCTCCCTTCCCCAATTCCCTTCCCATGCATCTTCCACGGTAAACACCCCCCACTCATCTATAGGTAATGCATTGGACACCATGATGGCTTGTATATCAAATTTAAGAACAGATTACATTCAGCTCCAGCAACAAAACGAACGCCTGCACGAGCACTCAGAGACCCTACAGCACCGCTTCGCGGCACTAGAAGAGGAGAACGCTCGCCTCCACACACAGTTCCAAACCCTCCAAGAAGCCCATAATAGATTGGAGGTACAGCTACAGAACGTAGATCAGGAAGCAGTGCAGGTGGTAGAAGGTCACCTACGGACACAGCTGGAGCGCAACTCAAAACTTCAGCGAAATATGGCGCTACTTAAACGTCATCTTGCGGCTGCTCAGGAAGAGAACAGACGTCTGCAAATACAAAATCAAGAGAACCTGGAGGCAGCTATTGAGAGCACACCGGGGGCACCCATCAGCCCATCCAAGTTTCAAGCAGTGACCCCCGATAATATCAAGATTATATTGGAAGATTATGCCATGCTGCTCGAAGCACATGATAAGCTATCGGAGGAGCTAGGACAACTGAAGCAGGAACACCAACAAGGACCAACAGCTGCCCCTCCAACCACCCCCTCTGCGGCTTCGCTTCTCAACGCAGAGGCCATAAAAGATCTCCAGGAACAGGTAACTGAATTGCAAACACGCCTACTACAATATGAGAGACCATCGTCCCCTCCGGAGGCTCCCACGGACGAAGAAGTTGTGCAAATTCCTGTGGAACAAACGTTTGATGAAGAATATGATCCGCAACCATTCCCAGGAGGCCAACAAACAGAAGAAGCGCAGGACACGTTCGAGGCACCACGTCCGCCATGGTTACGACAAGTAGAGGAAATAGGGACTTCGCATGAAGAGCGCACCGTAGTGCAAAATCAGGCCATGAGGGTCATAGAGGAGACTGTGTTACAATGAGCTTACTTCAAGAACTTGTCATCGAGACGCCTGATTCTTTCATCGGAACTCCAATACAGGCCGTATTATATTATCTTGGCTGATTATAATGCAGAAATACAAAGAGTCACGGGTCAGATTCCTACTTTTGCGACCCAATTTCAACCCGAAGACCTTCCTCCAGAGGTGCGAAAAGGCAAGATTCGTCAACCAACATGGCGGCAGAAACTTTTAGAGACCTATCCGGAAATGCTACGCACATGGAACAACGCGCCGTTGCACCTCCTGTACAACCCATGCTACGGTCCAGTCCCCCGCCGCAGGTCGTGGAAGGCATTTAATATCAAGGTACAGAACAATGCGCAATGCAAGGAATGGCTGAACTACCCGTACATCGCGCCACCACAAGGACCACCATCGGTAGCATATATGATGGGAACCATTCGCCACTGGATGCCGCGCTTGAAGCCCATGCCAGATGTAGCAGCGCAAATGATGCTTAAAATCTTAGATATGATGCAAGTAGTGCTGAAGACCTTTAGAAATGCAGCCGCACCACAGGTACGTCTTCCGGGGTTTAGCAATGGAAATTACGACTTGGTGTATGACATGAGCACCACCCCCAGTATCCGTGTGGCTTACGCTTGGCATGCGCGCATCAAATACCTCCCCGCCTGCTACAAACAGACCTTCGAAGAAATGTTCAGATCAGGTTTCTGGGAGTATCACTCGGAGATTTTCGCACCAAAGCCGACACATCTGCTTCAACTGTTTGCTTGTGAACAAGCAATGTATTCAGAGTACTACACCACCCCGCAACCAGAGACCCCCGGTGCAATAAATTGGGAGGCATTGGAAGCCGATCTAGCAAGAGGCTTAAGGATAGGAGAACATGAACTGGCCACCAATGTCATCCAATATTACATCGACCACCCGCGAGAACAAAGGTCTGTCAGGGGCGACAGACGCTAGGAAGGGGGGAGTGTTGGCACACAAAGCAACAGAGGAATCATGCACAATACGGCAACAAGGCCAGATCATTTTTTCCCATGGGTTATGTACAACTCAAGTGATTTTAATCACTACACAAACATTGTAAATCCCGTTTTTGGTAGAATAGACTCCATTTTGTGCAAGCCGAGGAGTCCTCGAGCTTGAGGAGTATTAGAAGTACTATCGTACCAAATTTCATAATTTTTAGACTTCGTTTGAGCCCTCAAATAAGCCCTGGAACCTAATTTTTAACTAGGCCGGACACTAGGTCTGGACAGGGCCAAAGCTAGTCAAAAACTATAAAAAGAGCTAGAGAGCTCATTTTTGGGGTTAGATTGTAATTGAAACGAACTTGTAAGAGCTTTTGAAAGTAATCTAAAGAACTCCATTGATCCTCTCTCTTTGTCTTGCCTTGTGTGCGCGTGTGTGTGTATGTGTGTGCATGCTTGTGTGCTTCTCACTCACGCACTTGTGCCGCCACTTGCTCGAGGTCTTCATACCATCCTCACGTCTTCCCGGATTGACATTAAAGGAGGTGCTACTCATCATTGAGCTACATATGTGCATGTGCATGTGTATGTGTGTATATGTATATGCATATATATGTATAACTCTATGTGTATGTGTGTGTATGTGCATGTATATGTGTATATGTGCATGTGTATGTGTGCGTATATGTATGTATATGCATGTGCATGTATAAGTGTATATGTATGTATCAATATGTGCATGTTCTTGTGTATGTGTGTGTATATGTATAACTCTATGTGTATGTGTGTGTATGTGCATGTATATGTGTATATGTAGGTATATGCATGTGTGTGTGCTTCTTCGTCATGTATAAGTGTATGAGTGCATATCAATAAGTGTGAGTATGGTATGTAATGAAAATAACACAATTCAAATGATCTACAAATAATAGAAATTGTACTTACAATTGTGATCCATAGTTTTTGCTTGGTTAGCTTCTTGAATAACCTGCAATAAAAAGAGAGACGAGAAAGAGAGAAGAGAGAGAGAGAGAGAGAGAGAGAGAGAGAGAGAGAGAGAGAGAGAGAGAGAGAGAGAGAGAGAGAGAGAGATCTAGAGAGAGAGAGAGAGATATCTAGAGAGAGAGTGAGATCTAGAGAGAGATCTAGAGAGAGAGAGAGAAAATTCACAGAGACAAAGATGTAGAAAGAGAGAAACAAAGATAGAGGGAGACAATAACAGAGAGCTTAAGCAAAACAACAATTCTGCATATACTTGCTTCAGTTCGTAAGCGCAGCGCAATTGCGAACGTTGGAGAGCTCTTCGATCGGATGCGTGAAAATGCCGATTGCAGAGCCTCCAACGTTTTAATTTTTGTCCGTCAACAGATCGTCGCATAAGCGATGCAACGCGTCGTCGTATAAGCGATGCAATAGACCGTCGCTTATAAACCGTCGCTTATGCGACGCTAAAAAGCGTCGCTTATGTGACGCTAAAAAGCGTCGCTTAAGCGACGCCATTAACAAGCGTCGTTTATGCGACGTTAGGCATATACCGTCGCAAATACCGTCGTTTTTTGCGTCGTATACTCGACGGTCCGCGCTCGACGGTATTTCCGACGCAAGTTGCAATTTTACAGCGACGAAATTCTGTCGCGTTAACCGTCGCTACACGCCCGTATTCCTTGTAGTGCATGCTCCCCATGGGGGTTGAACCTAGGACCTCCTCCTTCAAACCATTGATAAATTATTTTATTATATTCTTCTCTCCTTATAAAACATTTTCCTCCTCAAAAAATAGGGCAATATAAATATTGTAGGCAACCCCCAAGCCTTATGTTCTAAAATTGGAAGAACATGTTTCATCTCTGTGGTGGGATCCCTGCCTAAATGGTTCAAAACACCATTAAGCTTTGCACTTTGATAAATTGATCGAAGTACAAAGTAGTGAATGAACAATAAGGTTGGATCTAAAACCATCCATAGCCAATTCACTATTTTACTAGGTGTGATCGGGGCACAAACATGTGAAATGGGTGGATTCCAATTACTAGTCCATTTTTGGGCATGATTGGTGCATGGACTTAGTAATTTAGGTGGGATTTATATCCCCATCAAGTCTTTGAGAATTCTTGTTCACTTCAATCTACTTTGGAAAACTAGACCTCTAGTTGGTCCAAACATTGTAATGGGATGTTTATACAATGGTTTACTCTCAACCAACATTTACTTGATTTGTTCACCCATCTAGAGGACTACCTTCTCCTAATGGGCTTGAAAAATCCTATGTAAAATGTAGGAGAAAGTTTTCCATTTACATTTGTTCAACCATACTATAATTTGACCAAGTCGAATCCAAAGTGAAAATTGCCCAATTTAGGAAAGTTTTCTCAAAATACTATAGCTAAATGCTCTTAGGAATTGTCAATTTGATGAGAAATTCCTAACTTCTCTATTATAGAGTGTACTGAATGTTAGAAAGTCATTAGAGTTATGCTAGCTAACTTGAAGCAAACTTAAATGAATAAGTCAACTTAGACTTATCATCTTTGAAGATTGAAAGGGTTCTTGTACAAAACATCTATTTGGGATCTTTAATTCATTTACCTAGCCCCAATCAGCTAACCCTAGACTTTTGTGAAAAGAATCGGATACCATATCCAAGTCAAATCCAAAAGATTCGAAAAGCAAAAAGAAAGAAATAAACTATGTACAATCAATTCAAACTTTGAAGATACGTGAACTTGCAATGAGTCAAATTCTAGATGATTCAAGACTTGAACTTTTCAACGATATATTTCAACAACATATTGAAGCATGTTATCTATCTTTAAGAGAAATAAACTAGATTCTTAAAAAGATTCAAAGAATAAATCTAAACATCATCCAACCACAAGATGCTAGCGTGGTATCTAACATCAGTGTGTCAACCTACTAAGCTTCTATTGATGAGATTTTACTCCAATGATGCTTCACTTGAGACTAATTTCACTCATTTATTCAACCTTTATGACTAGTTATTGGGAATTCAATACTTGTGCATTGCTTTGTGTCAAATGATTGAATTTACTGAGTTACACTAGGACTTGGTGCTTGACTTAGTTAGCATAATCTTTAGTTGAAAGGATCATTTCAAAGTCAAAGTCCTACCTCTTTAGAAATTTATCATATATTTTTGAATCAACAACACTTTAGCTTGAAGTGTTCCATAATTCAAATAAGAATAGGGTTTTGCCATATTTGAATTATAAAAGAAGGTCTTGGAAGTTAATTACTTTGTGATATTCTTACATACTTGATCTTGAAGTGTCTTAAAAGATCATGCTTTGATCCTCCTTGAATTTAAACTTCTCCTGTGAAGTTTTAATTCCCTTGAGGATGAAATCTTACTTCAAGATTCATTCTAAGACTAAAGTATTTACCATCCCATGGTCCGATGTCCCATACCATCTTTCATATATCAATATGAGTATAAAATCTCGTGTCCCATACCACCCTATTTTATATTCACATTGGCATGCAAGTGATATGTTGTTGGGTGTGTGTAGAAGTGCGAGAGACACACGAGAAGCACATACAAAGAGCACAAACGCAGCAAGACACATGGAGAAGAGGATGGCTGGAATAGCTCTCTCTATTGATCGATGAACTGAACTGAAGTAAGAGCTGAATAATATCCCTAAGTACAAAGTACCACCACATAGGCCTCATATGGAGTGATAGACTGTAGCGCTTTAGTGGGACACCTGTTTAGTACATATGCTGCACACATGACAGCCTCAAGCCAGAAACTATGTGGTAAAGCCTGACTCTTGACCATGCACCTCGCCATCTCCATGAGTGACCTGCTCTTTCGTTCAGCAACTCCATTCTGTTGAGGTGTATACGGCACTGTACACTGGTGTTTTATCCCACATTCAGCCAGAAATGCATTAAAATCAAAAGACATATATTCCCCCCCTCGATCAGAACGGAGGGTGCCCATTTTACATGTTGACAGATTTTCAGCCAAAACCAAAAACTGTTTAAAGCACATGAACACTTCGGACTTTGCTTTGAGTGGATATACCCATGCATGCCTGGAAAAATCATCAATGAAAGTCACGAAGTAAAGGTAATTCCCAAAAGAGGGTGTCTGCATAGGACCACAGACATCACTATGTACAAGCTACAATTTTTGCGTAGCCCGAACTGAACCATCTTTTGGAAAGGAGGAACGCTGCATTTTGCCCAAAATACAGCCTTCACATACATGTCTTCCAGGTGCCTCAAGCTTGGGCAAAGAAGACACCATATCAGATTTCTGCAGGCGTAGCAAACTAGCAAAATTCAGATGTCCAAAGCGTGCATGCCAAAGCTTTGCATCTGACATAGCCTGAGAATCATGAACTGCACATGCCGAATCATTCACAGATCTTTCATAGTCTATGAGCTTATATAGACCATGACATAAAATGCCAGAAGCAATAATAACATCGCCATTTGACAGATCATGAACTGTACATCTGTCATCAACAAATTTCACAACCAAGCCAATCTTGGCTAATGCAGAAATTGATAACAGATTCTTCTTGATTCCTGGCACAAATAAAGCATGTGACAAGGTGAAAGAACTACCATCAGCAGTAGTCAGAATGATCTTACCAACTCCCATAACAGGATAAGAGGAGTTTTTGGCGCATGTGACAGTATTCCCTATAGGGGCAGGCTCGAGTGAAGAGAAGAAACTACGTTGCGAGGTAATATGTTTGGTCGCCCCACTGTCAAAGTACCAAACATTTGAGTCCACTGCAGACATGCACTGCTCATGAGAAGATGGGTCAAAACTGCAAACAGTAGTAAACACCCATTCTTCTTCCTGCACAAGATTTGCAGACTCTGTTTTTGGTGTAGAGGCCTTTGTAACAACCATTCCAGCCTCTTTCTTCTTTGCCTCTTTTGCAGCCAGTTTTGGACAGCTCTTTATGATACGATCATTCCCTTTACAGTACTTGCAAAACAATTTCTGCTTTTCTGATTTCTTCTCATCTTTATCCTGGTTCTTTGAATGTGCAGCATTTGCAGATTTCTGCATACTAGTAGAAGAGCTCCATTTTCCTTTGCCCTTCTGACTAGCCAGGAAAGCTTGATCTGCAACACGCATAATGGACATGTTCTGCCTGGACTGATCTTCCTGCAACAGAACAGAGACTAACTCCTCAAATGATAAGGCATTCGGATTGCCTTTCATCATCAACCGAAGAGTAGAAGCAAAACTTTGGTATGAATCAGGAAGACCATTCAGAACGGTCTGCACAAGTGAGCTATCTGGTATAACCTCATCAACAGAAATCAACTGTTCCTTCAAGTCTTTGATCTTCATTAGGAAACTGTCCATAGAATCACCTTCATTCATGTGCCCCACGGTTTTCGGAGATAAGCAGCACGAGCCTCATTCCTAGCTTGGTACAATGTGGTTAGTGTATCCCAAGCATCCCTAGCTGTTCTGCAAGAGCGAATATGAGGAATAATGGCACGTTTGACAGACAAGGCTATCAATGCATGTGCCTGGGCATCTCTGCCATCCCAACGAATCTGCTTTGCAGTAGGTGCAACAGAAACAGCAGCACGAACAGGAATCTGCAGAATATCATCTTCAACACCATCTTCATCAGCTCTAGCACCTGTATTTGCAGTACCTGTAGTTGCAGGTGTAACAGGATGTCTTTCAACACCCTGCACAATGTTCCACAGTCCTTTTGCAACCAATACATGTCGCATCATATAAGCCCATAATGGGTAGTTGGTACCATCCAACTTATCCTCAACAGCCAACATACGAAATACATCACTGCTTTCAGCCATGGCCGGTGACTAAAATACCTTGATGTAGAAAATTGATTGTATCTCAAAAAGTTGAACAGAACTGCCCAGACGAGTTCTGCTAGACCTGTAGCAGACTTTGAGACGCTTAAACTGGCGAACAGAAACTGGTATATATCTTTGGCACAAAAAGACAAAATAGCCTGCACAAGCGCTACGATAGTGCGTTCGGAGGCCGAAACAAGCTCAGATCGTGATTTCGGCACCACAATGCGAAGCAATTTTGATCTCGGAAACACGCTGAGTATGCTCACCAAAATTCGTGCAATTCTGAGACTGCAAACGGAGGAGTGTCGACGGTGCCCTAGATGAAGCAACGACCTTCTCTGATACCAATTGTTGGAGATAGATGTCTGCGGAAGCACGCGAACAGCACAAGGAAGAAGAAGAAGCTTGGAGCACAAACACACAATAGTGAATGTATTACTAGAGAATGTACAAAGATAAGTAGCCCATTAGGGCAATAGGCGTATATACAAGTCGGGGAAAGAAAACCTCCTAAAGAGGGAAAAAAGTGCCCCGGCGGTCCTAGTGTGTTCACACACATCACTACCTAAATATATCAACATTATCATTTGAGGAGTTAGTCTCTATTCTGTTGCAGGAAGATCAGTCCACGCAAAACAGGTCCATTATGCGAGTTGCAGATCAAGCTTTCCTGGCAAGTCATAAGGGCAAAAGGAAAATGGAGCTCTTCAAGTAGTAAGCAGAAATCTGCTAATTCTGCATATTCCAAGAAGGAAGATAAATGAGAAGAAATCAGAAAAGCAGAAATTGTTTTGTAAGTACTCTAAAGGGAATGATCATATCATAAAGAACTGTCCAAAACTGGCTGCTAAAGAGGCAAAGAAGAAAGAGGATGGAATGGTTATTGTAGAGGACTCTACACCAAAAACAGAGTCTGCAAATCTTGTGCAGGAAGAAGAATGGGCGTTTACTACTGTCTGCAGTTTTGACCCATCTTCTCATGAGCAGTGCATGTCTGTAGTAGACTCAGATGTTTGCCAGTATTTTGACAGTGGGGCAACCAAACATATTACCTCGCAGCGCAGTTTCTTCTCTTCACTCGAGCCTGCCCCTACAGGGAATACTGTTACATGCGCCAACAACTCCTCCTATCCTGTTATGGGAGTTGGTAAGATCATTTTGACTACTGCTGATGGTAGTTCTTTCACTTTGTTAGATGCTCTATTTGTGCCCGGGATCAAAAAGAACTTGTTATCAGTTTCTGCATTAGCCAAGATTGGCTTGGTTGTGAAATTTGTTGATGACAGGTGTACAGTTCATGATCTGTCAAATGGCGATGTGATTATTGCTTCTGGCATTTTATGTCGTGGGCTGTATAAGCTCATAGACTATGAAAGATCTGTAAATGATTTGGCATGTGCAGTAAATGATTCTCAGGCTATGTCAGATGCAAAGCTTTGGCATGCACGCTTTGGTCATCTGAATTTTACTGGTTTGCTATGCCTGCAGAAATCTGAAATCTTGTCCTCATTGCCCAAACTTGAGGCACCTGGAAAACATGTTTGTGAAGGCTGTATTTTGGGCAAAATGCAGCGTTCATCCTTTCCAAAAGATGGTTCAGTTCGGGCTACTAAAAAATTGCACCTTGTACATAGTGATGTCTGTGGTCCTATGTAGACACCTTCTTTTGGAAATTACCTTTACTTCGTGACTTTCATTGATGATTTTTCCAGGCATGCATGGGTATATCCACTCAAAGCAAAGTCCGAAGTGTTCATGTGCTTTAAACAGTTTTTGGTTTTGGCTGAAAATCTGTCAGCATGTAAAATGGGCACCCTCCGTTCTGATCGAGGGGGGGAATATATGTCTTCTGAATTTAATGCATTTTTGGTTGAACGTGGGATAAAACACCAGTGTACAGTGCCGTATACACCTCAACAAAATGGAGTTGCTGAACGAAAGAACATGTCACTCATGGAGATGGCGAGGTGCATGGTCAAGAGTCAGGCTTTACCACATAGTTTCTGGCTTGAGGCTGTCATGTGTGCAACATATGTATTGAACAGGTGTCCCACTAAAGTGCTGCAATCTATCACTCTATATGAGGTTTGGCATGAGCGCAAGCCATCTATTGCTCATCTGCATGTTTTTGGTTGTTTGGCATATGCACTAGTGCCTGAACATCGCAGAAAATTGGATGATAAGGCAGTAAAATGTATTTTTGTTGGGTACAGTTCTGAAAGTAAAGGCTATCGTCTGTATCATCCACATACTAAACCCATTCTGGTTAGCCGTGATGTTGTATTTATGGAAGATGCTGTTCAGCCATTGCTTTCATGTACTAAGGAGACATCTATTAGCTCCAAAGACATGTATGATACTTTGATGCCTCTTTTTACAGGTGGGCAGTCTAGTGCTGGTCCTAATGAGGCAACTTCTCAGCCTTTGCAGGTTTCATATGATGATGCAGATCATTCCATTTTTGATGTAGATTTACATGATGCACTTGTTGATGAGAGAGCTGATATTGAGCAGGCAAAAACTATGCCAAAATGGATGGTGCAGACTTTGCGTGACAGCAAATTAGATGCACCTTTGTCATATCGTACTCGTTCAGGCTCTCATAGTGCCTCCTTTGCTTCAGATTGCTATTCTATGGCTGCGTCTAGTCTCTGTGATGAGAATGAGCCTGTTTCTTTTGATGAAGCACAAAATTCAGAAAATTGGATGGCTGCTATGCAATCTGAATATGATGCTATAATGAAGAATGGTACATGGTCTTTATGTGACTTGCCTCCTGGCAAGAAGGCCATTGGCACTAAGTGGGTATACAAGCTAAAGCGTAAACCTGATGGTACAGTTGACAGGTATAAGGCTAGGCTTGTTGCAAAGGGTTATGCACAGGAAAGAGGCATTGATTTTGATGAGACCTTTGCACCTACATGCCATATGACTACTGTTCGGAGCATTTGTGCACTTGCAGCCCATCATGGTTGGAGTGTACATCAGTTGGACATTAAAACAACATTTCTGAATGGTGACTTGCATGAAGAAGTGTATGTTTTTCAGCCCCGTGGCTTTGTGTAGAAAGGGCATGAAAACCAGGTGTGCAGGTTAAAGAAGGCGTTATATGGTTTAAAGCAAGCACCATGTGCTTGGTATGAGAAGATACATGCCTATCTGATTGCAGATGGTTTTGAGAACAGTCCAAGTGAAAGCCCCTTATATGTTAAGCGTGCTAATGATGTGCTTCTGATCATTGTTGTCTACGTTGACGACATGCTGCTCACTAGTCCTATTGAGAAGCATATTGCTGATTTTAAGGCTGATTTGCATGCCTCATTTGAGATGTCTGATTTGAGGCATTTGCATCACTATCTGGGCATTCAGTTTATGCAAGTTGATGGTGGAATGGCTTTGTGTAATAACAAAATATATTGACACATTATTGCAGCGTTTTGGCCTTGAAGACTGTAAGCCTATTGCCACTCCTATGGAGACAGGTTTACGATTGAGTCTTCATGATGCTGGAGATGCATTTGATGCTGTTCTCTATCAGCAGGCTGTTGGATGCTTGATTCACTTATGCATTACTCGGCCAGATATTCAGTTTGCTGTCTCACAGATGAGCAAGTTTATGCATTGCCCAGGAGTCACGCATTGGAAGGCGGTTAAGCGCATCTTTCGCTACTTGAATGGTACTCGGCTACTTGGGTTGTTTTATCCCAAGGGGGGATCACTACCGCCAGATTTGCATGCTTTTTCTGACTCAGATTGGGCTGGTTGCTATGACACTCGTGTGTCCACCAATGGTTTTTGCTTCATGTTTGGTAGCTCATGTATATCTTGGTTGAGCAAGAAGCAGCCTACTGTGGCCACTTCCAGTTGTGAGGCTGAGTATAGGGCAGCTTTCACAGTGACTGTTGAGTGTGTGTGGCTCAGACGCCTTATGGATGATTTGGGTGTTGGCCAGTCTTCTGCCACCACCATGTTCACTGACAGTCAGAGCGCATTGGCAGTTGCGAGGAACCCTGTGTTCCATGCTCGCACTAAGCACATTGAGGTGCATTATCACTATGTCAGGGAGAGGTTCTCTGCTGGGGAGATCAGCTTGACATATGTGCCCACACAGGAGAACATTGCAGACCTTTTCATGAAGGCTATGCCTAGGGAGAAGTTTGAAGCTTTCCGCAAAGCTTTGGGCTTACTTCCTTTTGTGGAGTGATTTCCACATAGCTTGGCACTTCCTTATACATGAGTGCCAACTCCTTGTTCACCACATCACTCCCAGGGGGGATTTGCTGATATATTTAGGCAGTGATGTGTGTGAACACACTAGGACCGCCGGGGTACTTTTTTCCCTCTTTAGGAGGTTTTCTCCCCCAGCTTGTATATACGGCTATTGCCCTAATGGGCTACTTACCTTTGTACATTCTCTAGTAATACATTCAGTATTGTGTGTTGTGCTCCAAGCTTCTTCTTCTTCCTTGTGCTGTTCGCGTGCTTCCGCAGACATCTAACTCCAACATGAATAAGTGTATATGCATGCTTGTGTGTGTACGTATATATGTGGATATGTATATGTGTGTTTATGTTATATGTATGTATATGTGTATATGTATGCATATATGTATGCGTATATGTTTGCATGTATATGTGTATGTGGGTATGCGTATGTGTGTGTATATATGTGTATGTATTCTCTTTTTTTTTTCTGTTTGAGATTAAATTAACAGGAGATATTGTATGGTGGAAAAAAATAAGTTATACAAACTAATAGTTTATATTTATAATTTTCATATATTTTAGTAATTTTTTACATTTAATTTATGTATTTCTTTTTTCTTAAATAAACAGGCTGTTGCTAAGAAGAGAGTGGAGTCGGGCCACACATTGCACCTAGGCCAAATGGGCCATCATGGTTTTGTAGCTACATTTGTAAGTATATGTGTTATTGTGAGTATATTTTTTATTTTAGTTAAAATGCAAGAAACTAATCTTTTTTATTTGTTTCAATGTAGTGAAAGGATTATGGCCGATATCCTAATAAACATGAGATCGAGTATGCTACACATTTTGGATATCAGCGTTTGAGCGAGTGTATGTGAGGTCATTCGGATGCCTTTGTGAGTATTATTAAATTTTATGTAATTATTTTATTTTTATGAATGGTTTAATTGTTTTTACTTATTTATGTTTGTTATATGTAATATAGGAGTATTATGGAGAGGAAGATATGGATGAGGTGGAGAGACAGACACAAGAGGGATGATCTCGATTGTCACAGGGTGATCATGATGATGAGGATGAGGATGATCAGGATGATCATGATGCTGATGATGATGATGATGATCATGATGATGATGATTAGGATTCTTGATTATGACATTGGATTATATGTATTTACATTGATATATATATATATATATATATATATATATATATATATATATATATATATATATATATATATATATATATATATATATATATATATATATATATATATATATATATATTATCTGATGATGATCATGATGATGATGATTAGGATTCTTGATTATGACATTGGATTATATGTATTTACATTGATATATATATATATATATATATATATATATATATATATATATATATATATATATATATATATATATATATATATATATATATATATATATATATATATATATATATATATATATATATATATATATAATCTGTATATTTTTCATTTCAGTTATGTTTTGAATTGTGTGTATGGTATTAAGTAATGAAGAGTTTTGTTCTATTGATTGTTATTATTGTTTATATTAAGCATGTGTTTTAATACTTTAATTATATAATTCATTCATATGTGTGTAAGTAAGTGTATATGTATGTGTGTGTATATGTATGTATGTGCATGTGCATGTGTAAGTGTATATGTGTGTATATGAGTATGTGCATGTGCATGTGCATGTGTAAGTGTATATGTGTGTATATGAGTATGTGCATGTGCATGTGTATGTGTGTGTATATGTATGTGCATGTATATGTGTGTATGTGCATGTATATGTGTATATGTATGTATGTGCATGTGTGTGTGCATGTGTATATGTGTGTGTACGTATGTGCATATATATGTGTATATATGTGTATAATGTATATGTATGCATGTGTATATGTATGAAACATGCATGTGTATGTGGATGCATTTCCATTTGCATCCATGTGCATGCATGTGAATATGCATGCATGTGGATGTGCATATACATGTATTTAAGTATATGTTAATGTGTGTATGTGTATATATATATGCAATAATGCATGCATGTAAGTCTTTTTATGTGGTTGTAGAAATGTTTGTGCATATGCATGTGTATGTGTGTGTATGTCTAAGTGTATGTGCACATGTATCTGTGTGTATATATGTGTGTATGTGCATGTGTATATGTGTATATGTGTGAACGTGCATCTTCATCATGTATAAGTGTATATGTGCATATCAATAAGTGTGAGTATGCTATCTAATGAAAATAACACAATTCAAATGATATACAAAGAGTAGAAATTGTACTTACAATAGTTAGCCATACTTTTTACTTGGTTAGCTTCTTGAATAACCTGCAATAAAGAGAGAAAGGAGAGAGAGAGAGAGAGAGAGAGAGAGAGAGAGAGAGAGAGAGAACTCAAAGAGAGAAAGATGTAGAAAGAGAGAAACAGAGACACAAAGACACAATAAGATAGAGCTTAGGCAAAACAACAATTCTGCATATACTTGTTTCAGCTCGTAAGCAAAGCGCAATTGCGAATGTTGGAGAGCTCTTCAATCAGATGCGTGAAAATGTCGATCGAAGAGCCTCCAACGTTTTAATTTTTTTCCATCAACAGATCATCGTGTAAGTGATGGTAATGCATCGTAAAAACCATTGGAATTGGCATCACATAAGCGACATTTTTTAGCATCGCTTATGCGAGCGTCGCACACCCCGTCGTGCCACACGTCGAAAAAAATGTCATTTGGCTCGTCATTTAATCGATAGTCTGCACGCGGCTCATTACGATGCATTTTGCAATTTTATAGCGACGAAATTGTGTCGCCTTAACCATCACTATGCGCCCGTATTCCTTGTAGTGCCTATGACAAGAATAAAGACTTAGTCTTTATTGTTAAGATCTCTCAAGCTTATCTAAAGTTGTGTAGCTTATTGCAAGATTTATAGAGATCTTTCCCTCAACTCAAGTGCGAGCATATGCTCATGCCTTTTAGATTCCAAAGCTAGGAATCTTTGATACACCTTTAGGTTATATCAATCATTGGACTTAAGTATCACTACCGGTGATTTTGAACTTCTTGGGAACTACTTAGTGTCTAATTAGCTTGAAGAATTTTTTATGCTCACTACCAGATTTCAATACTTTAGATTCCTTCCAAGGAATCAAATAATACTAATAAAATGATTCATCTTGGAATCTTGTGCTTTACTAGAATGATCTTTAAAAGAAATTATTGACTTTTGAACAAGACTCAAAGCTTTATAAATAGCTTGTCCATATGCCTTCTCAACCAATGAAATAGTTAACCAAATTGTTTCATTTAATGGCTTGTCTTTAGGAAATATCCGAATTCCTAAAGATCACTTTGACTAGGATCTCTTTTTAAGCCACAATTAGCTTAAACAAAAACAAAAATAACTCTCTAATCCTCTAAAGAGAAGAGTTATTTTTAAAGTTTCCATGTTTTTTTAAAACTTTGCATCTCTACCAAAGATGCAACATATGGAACATAACAACTAAGTTTTGAACTTTAAAAGTTCAGTTAGTATAAGTTCCACTTAGCTTATTTGTTTTCTATCACATCGTGGTGTAGAATCAGTAAGAACATTCATCAACAAGTGATCATCTATTTTCTTGCTCATTTACTTAGGAAAAAACCATTAAAAAACCATGCTTTGTCATATGCAAATGCATGTACTTGCATGCAAATGCATTTGAGTGCATGCATGTGTCGGCATGTTGTCCTTTTTAGGCAGTGATTAATTCAAGGAGTCCTTGAGCTTGAATTGTATGCATCCATGCACAAACATTCTACTTGCTACCTTTCAAAAAGATATAACCATGCATGTGCACAAAATCCAATGCATCTAATATCTTTTTCAAGCATAAAGGGAAGCGAGTATCATGCATGAAAACATTCTTTTAGAAGGAAAAAATGCACCAACATTCATGAATATGATTCCAGGAATAAAGCCTGGATAGTCTTGTCCAAAAGTCAAGAATTCTTTCAAAGATCATCCTAACAATGCAAAAGTCTCTAATATGAGTCATTTGCTAAGTCTATTTGATTCCTTAGGTGGAATCTCAAGTATTAAAAGAATAAACTGATCCCCAGTAGTGAGCACAAAATTCTTCAAGCTCGTTAGATAGCAAGTAGTTCCCAAGAAGTCCAAAACCATCGATAGTGGTACTTAAGTCCAATGATTGATACAACCTAAAGAGTGTATCAATGTTGGCAGTAGCCAGAGGCACAGATGATGAGGAAGCATGTGAAGGCAGATCACAACGAAGTAGTGGGGAGCCAGTCGGATTATTTTTTCAAAGAAATACGTTTTATATTACTTTTTCAAAACCCTCAACAATGATTTTCATCACTATTATATCATATGTAACATAGAACAGTTACTTTTATAATTCATAGCTCCATTTTGTGCAAGCCAAGGAGTCCTTGAGCTTGAGGAGCTTAGGTAGAACAAGCCTACCAAGTTAAACTCGTGAACAACAAACGTTTAGATTGGGACAAATAGTTACACCATGCTGTTTGGGCATATCGAGTGGCCTACAAGACGGTACTCAATGAAACTCCCTTTCAGATGGTTTTTGGTCAGAATGTTGTGATTCCTTTGGACTTCTTGATACCGACCCTTAAGGTTGCACAAGAACATCAGTGGACCGGCCATCAATTATCTTCAAGGATAATGGACTTGGAACGATTAGGAGAAACCAGGCTGAAAGCAGCAACAGGTATATATGCAACAAAGAAACAACAAAAAGCATATTTCGATGCACATGTGAAAGACAAAGTCTTAAAAGAAAGAGATTTAGTCCTAGTGTATACTCTAAAACAACACGCACGGAAGTTAGAAAGCGAGGTTATGGACCTATGATCATTAACAAACTCTCGACAAGTGGAGCGGTACAATTAGCCACCTTAGAGGAAGACATAATGCCTAATTACATTAATGGTTGCAGAGTCAATCTTTATCAGGAACCTCTTACTGAGGATATGCTTAGATGAATCATGTTGGCAAAGAAGCGTAAGGAGGAAGAAAATAGAATACGAGCTGAAGCTCAGGTAGAAGTTATAGAATGCATTAAGCGGATGAGGTTAAGAAGACAAGGACTAGGGAGAGAACATTATAACCATCTGGAAACAACACCTAGATACCACATGGTCATGTGTCAAGTAAAGTCAACCACTCATCCTAGCATAGTAGATAGGAGACCATTCATTACAGTTAGGCTAAAGCATGACAACCCTTGCCAAGAGCTCAGGGCTTTAATTGATTCAGGTGCTATGACTAGTGCGATTAGATGGTCCCACTATAAGGACTCAGGAATAGAAATTTAGCCAATTGAGGCATACCTCATAGGGCTAGGAGGCATGGAAACCCCTTGCCTGGGTGAGGTGGATCTTCCTATCCTCATACACGAAGTGACTATGATAGCGTACTAGTGTGCCATGATGATGACCTGATAGAACCCCTAATCCTTGGCCAAGATTGGCTATACGATCACTCAATGAACCTAAATCTTAGACAAGGCTCCTTGCAGATTGGAACCTTAGATCAACGACAAGTGATACCACTTGACTTCCCTAACAAAACTCCACCTGAGGTATGTAACCCTCGACCATATGAACTGCATGCGAAGGAGGACCAAAAGGTCTTTGGCCAGATAAGTCACGCTACATCTACCCCAACCCACTCGGGCCTGGCAATGGACAGTTGTTATTCAGAAGAATGTCAGTAGATTTTCCCCTAGTCTTCCTGCAAATTAGAAGGGGTCACCACCCAATTGGTGGGAAAAATGGGGACCATTGGCGGTCAGGTGGGTTGCATCAGCGGTCAGGTGGACTGCATCAGTGGCCAAATGGGCACTATACCCTGTGGTGCCCATCCTTCCACACTTATTGCAGACTGGCCTAGATTAATGGCACAAAACGGAGCACTTCCTAATGGGAAAGTTCTGCAAGTGTTGGACCTCCCTTCTTTTCCAAAGCAGAGGGTCCATCCGACCTCTCAACCCCAACCACGAAGGAGTCAACCACAACAGAGGAACCCAAACCAACGACCCTACCAGATGACACAAAGAAGGCAGCAATATTAGCACCACAAAGCAAGAGGCACGAGACAAATATGGGTGCCAAAAGGACAGAAAGCACCGACAGATTTCAATAATGCTGACAATAACAAGAAAAAGTTAAAGCAGAACCAAAGGCAATATCCAATGTCTCCTCGACCCTCTTCTACAAGTACAAACAGTCGACAGAGTTGGATCACCAAGAAGTACCTAACGAATCAACCCACACCCACACAGATATGGATACCCAAACAGTGTATTATAGATCAACACTCAAACCATGTAATATATACCTGCTGCTCTAGCACAATGGTGAGAACCACGTTAAGGAGCTCCACCTCCTTAATGTCAATCCGCGGAAGAGATAGGAGTGATATGAAGATCGTGAATGTGAGATGAAGTGAGAGTGAAGGTGAGAAGCATAGAGGTGCACATACACATACACACACACTACAAAGAGACAAGCAAGACACAATGGAAGGTGAGAAATCAACTCTATTACTCAAGAACACTCTTACAAGCTCAAAATAGCTCTAAGCTCTTCTCTACTCAAACAAGCTAACCCCAAAAATGAGCTCTCTAGCTCTTTTTATAGTTTCTAGACTAGTTTTGACCGGTTTCACATCTAGTGACTGGCATAGTTAAAAAATAGGTCCTAAGTGCTATTTGAAAGGGTAAACGGTGTCTAAAAATAACCAAAATTGACACGCTTATTCTACCTAAGCTCCTCAAGCTCGAGGACTCCTCGGCTTGCACAAAATGGAGCTAGAAATTAAGAAAAGGGTTTTTCTATGTTACATATGTTACAATAGTGATAAAAATCACTGTTGGAGGTTTTTGAAAAGTATTTTAAAACATCATTCTTTTGAAAAAAGATCCGACTGGATCCCTGCTCTGTCTTAACATGCTTTCGCGTCTTCTGTGCCTCTGGCTGCTGCCAACACCCCCCTCCCTCTCGCTTCTATCGTCCTCGACAGAACCTTGTTGTGCGGTCTGTCGGATGTAGTTCTGTAGTAGTTCCTGAGCGAGGGTGTGTTCTGATATTCAAATGCCTCGGGCCAAATCTGCCTCGAGTTTCTCCCAATCAATTGGTTGCGGTTCATTGGGTGGCGGGAGTCGATAATGTGTGGAATATACCATTTGTTCACAGGCGAATAAGTGTAAGAGGTGGGTGGGCCTGCTGATGAACACTTCTGAATGGTATTCCCAAAAACCGGTTGTGAACATCTCTTCGAAAGTCTGCTTGTAGCACGCCGGTAAATATTTAATTCTGCAATGCCAAGCATAACACACCCGTAGCGATGGCGTTGTACTCATATCGTATGCAAGATCTAGATTGCCATGCTCGAAGCCCGGGGTGTTTACATGAGGTGCCTTTATACGACGGAAGACTTTGAAAACCATTTGCATCATGTCAAAGATTTTGACAGTCATGTGCGCTGCTATATCGTCCATGCGTTTCAAGCGAGGGAGCCAGTGACGAATCGTGGCCATCATGTATCCCACTGTCGGTAGTTCTATGGGTGGCTTGAAATATGGGTAATTTAACCAATCCTGGCACTGTTGTTGTTTTGTACTTTAATAGCAAATGCTGTCCAAGAGCGGCGGCGTGGCACTGGTCCCCAACATGGGTTGTATTTCAAATGTAGTGGTGCTTTTACCCAAGTACTCATCATCTCAGGATATTCTTGTAAAATATCTTTACGCCACTCTGGTTGATAAATCTCGCCTTGCTGCGCATCCAGTGGCAAATCATCAGGCTCAAACTGAGTAGTGTGAGATGGTTTCTTGCATGTTTCTTTCTCTATGGCCAACTGATATTCGGCCATTAGCATAAAATACGGTCTGTACTGTAGCTCATGCCCTGATATATATCTACGAGTGGCCAAGTGAGCGAAGTAGGGAGACTGTAAAATTCTTTCCTCAATCGTTGCCATTGCGTGTAGTTGCGCCTCTACTCGTGCTGAGTGGGTGGTTCCAAGCTCTTCCACTGTCTTCATCCATGCGGGGGTTGGAAGTTCATAAGTCATCTGGCCTTCAGCCGTGACTCGTCCGCCTGGGATGGGTTGTGGTTCGTAGGCTTCTTCAAATGTTTCCTCCACCGGGATGGTTACATTTTCTTCATCGGCTGGGAGCTCTGGTGGGGAATCTGGCCGTGGCGGTGCTTCATATATAGCTATCCGCGATTCAAGAGTGGATACCTGGGCCCGTAATGCGTTGAGTTCCTCTAGGATGTCAGGAGAAGGGTCCGCAGGAGCTGGTAATCCTTGGGGTGCTGGTAGTCCTTGTGTTGCGGTTGCTCTGAGCTGGAGTAGTTTATGATCTTCCTTTAGCTTCTGATACTCTTCGTTCATTCGATCGTATTCGTCGAGCAATCTGATGTGATCATTGAGCAACATTTTCATTGATTCGTATGGCACTGCTTTGAACAGGCTAGGACTTAATGGTTGGTCTAGGTTATCGAGAGCAGCTTCTAAATTTTCTCTGTTCTGCTCTTGTAGCCACTGGTTTTCTTCCTTTGCTGCTGCTAGGTGCCTTCTTAGTAAGCCCATGTTCCGAGTCAGCATTGTTGGTGCAATTCAAGCCTTCACAATTTGGCTTGGATTACTTCATGAAGACATCTGTTGGAAGCAGCCAGAGGCACAGACGACACGGAAGCATGTAACGACAAAGCAGGGAGCCAGTCGAATCGTTTTTCAAATAATTATGTTTTCAAATACTTTCCAAAAACCTCCAACAGTGATTTTTATCACTATTGTAACATATGTAACATAGAAAACCCCATTTTGTAATCCATAGCTCCATTTTGTGCAAGCCGAGGAGTCCTCGAGCTTGAGGAGCTTAGGTAGAATGCGCGTACCAATTTTCGTTATTTTTAGATACCGTTTACCCTTCCAAATAGCATCTAGGACCTAATTTTTAACTATGCCTGTCACTAGATGTGAAACCGGTCAAAACTAGTCTAGAAACTATAAAAAGAGCTAGAGAGCTCATTTTTCAGGTTAGCTTGTTTGAGGTTAGAGTTCTTTTGAGCTTGTAATAGTGTTCTTGAGTAATAGAGTTGATTTCTCACCTTCCATTGTGTCTTGCTTGTCTCTTCGTAGTGTGTGTGTATGTGTGTGTGCATTTCTATGCTTCTCACCTTCACTCTCACTTCATCTCACATTCACGATCTTCATATCACTCCTATCTCTTCTGCGGATTGACATTAAGGAGGTGGAGCTTCTTAATGTGGTTCTCACCATTGTGCTAGAGCAACACCAAATTTCGCGCCGTTGCCGGGGATCGAGTCTAGGACGAATGTGTGATGGTAAGAGTATAGCAAGAAGTGGCGTTGGAAGGTAAAAATTTCAGTCTTTGTTGTTGTTTTTACTTAGTTTTTAGTGTTTTTCACCTCCCCCACACTCCATCTTCATCACCGCATCATCATCTTCATCTCCAAAAAAATCAAAAAATTCACTATATCCCCCCATTCTCCTCATTTCCCCTCATTTGTGCATGCGAGAGAGTGAGAGAGAGCTTTTGTGCTTGTGTGTACTTTTGTTTTCTTGAGTTTTCTTGCAGGTACAGAGCTCCAGTGCATCAGGAAGGCTGCAAAAAGGTAACACACTCCAACGAAGCACTCAGGTACTTGCAAAGAAAGCCACTACCACAGTTTGACCCCCGCAGAGTACGACTACTTTCAAAGCCCAGCGAATACATTTGTGTACCAACCGGAGCACAATCTTCAGAACAAGCCAGGGCGGCACGCCTCGTCCCCGAAAGTTCGTTGGCTGTAGAAACCATCTTTGTAGATTCCCCACCCCGCGCTACAGCTGTACAAACCTCAGTAGTCACTGAAGTACCGACTACCCCAACCGCTCCTCTCTCACCGCCCGTCCATCCAGCCTCCCCTCTTCACCCTCCTTTCCCCAGACCAACACCTTCATTCGCCGGAGGTGTTGCCGAAATCGTCTTTACGACCACTCACCCCACAATTCCCGTACCCATTAGCCCTAGTCTACCCCCACCCACACCCACCTTTCTATCCAACCCCTTCCTTCACCAATCTTTTCCATCTTTCCCCACAACTCCAAGACCCCTTTTCCCATTCCCACCACCATTAACCTTCTCCCCCGTCTCACCTCCCCGACCCACTGTAACCCCTCTTTCCCCTTTCTACCAAGCTGCTCCAGCCAGCCCCCCTGTAAATTACCCCTCAACATTTGTAAATCCCATATTTACACCAGCACAAGCACCCACGATCACACCCATATTCACGGTCACCGCACTAGATACGTCCACTGACATGGACATCTCACCACCCACTGCACCATCACTCACTTCACTCACGGCACAAACATTTTTAGGCACATCACAATTTTCAACAATCACTACATCATCCACCTTCCCACCCCCATTCCCCATTCCCGTTGCATCTACACCAACTGCATCTTCATTTAGCACCCCATTAATACTATCACCCACTGTAGATAATGCATTCCGACAGATATTCATGTGTATGACGCAAGTAAGAGATGAGTTCACATCTCTTGGTGATAATTATCAGCAGCTGCAGAGGACAACCAATGACTTACAGTCGCAGCTTAACTTATTGTCTATTGAGAATGCCTCTCTGAACACCCGCTACCAAGAATTACGCGAGGCTTATCACAAATTGGAACTAGAAAGCGAAGAAAAGACCAAGGAAGCCACTGCTGACCTGGATAAGTTATTAAGAGCCCAGACAGTCCGCAATGCAACGCTAACACGAAACATGGGCTTACTACGAAGACACCTAGCAGCCGCCAAGGAAGAAAACCAGCGCTTACAGGATCAGAACCGAGAAAACTTAGAAGCAGCGCTCGACCACCCAGACCAACCACTCAGTCCTAGCAGGTTCAAAGCCATTCCTTCAGACTCGATGAGGATGCTGCTAGACGATCATGTAAGATTACTAGATGAATACGACCGCATGAACGAGGAGTTACAGAAACTCAAAGAAGATCACAAATTACTCCAGTTACGAGAACCGGCACACCAAGACATACCAGCACCTGTGGACCCCTCTCCTGACCTCCTAGAGGAACTCAACTCATTACGGGCCCAGGTATCGACCCTTGAATCAAGGATTGCAGTATATGAAGCGCCACCAAGGCCAGATTCCCCACCTGAGCTTCCAGCTGAGGAAGAAACGGTCACCATCCCGGTGGAGGAAACGTTTGAAGAAGCGTACGAGCCACAACCCATCCCAGGCGGACGCGTCACGGCCGAAGGCCAGATGACGTACGAACTTCCGACCCCCGCGTGGATGAAGACTATTGAGGAACTTGGAACAACGCACTCAGCTAGAGTAGAGGCACAATTACATGCCATGGCGATGATAGAAGAAAGAATATTACAGTCTCCATTCTTTGCTCATTTGGCCCCACGACGATACATATCTGGGCATGAGCTACAGTATAAACCGTATTTCATGTTAATGGCCGAATACCAGTTAGCCATTGAGAAAGAGACAGGTAAGAAACCATCGCATGCAACTCAATTCGAGGCGGCTGATCTACCACCAGATGCACAGAAAGGAAGGATCTATCAACCAGAGTGGCGAAAAGATTTACTACAGCAGTATCCAGAGATGATGAGTACATGGGTAAAGGCACCTTTGCATTTGAAGTACAATCCGTGTTGGGGACCAGTGCCACGACGCTGCTCCTGGACTGCCTTTGCTATTAAGGTACAAAACAATAAGCAGTGCCAAGACTGGTTGAATTACCCCTATTTTAAGCCACCCATTGAGTTACCAACTGTTGGCTACATGATGGCTACAATTCGCCACTGGCTCCCTAGATTAAAGCATATGGATGATATAGCGGCGCATATGACTGTCAAAATTTTTGACATGATGCAAATGATTTTTAAAGTCTTCCGACGCGTCAAGGCACCACACGTCAACACCCCGGGCTTTGAGCATGGCAATGTTGACCTGGTATATGATATGAGTACAACGCCATCGCTACGGGTGTGTTATGCCTGGCACTGCAGAATAAAGTACCTACCGGCGTGCTACAAGCAGACGTTCGAAGAGATGTTCACAACCGGCTTCTGGGAATACCATTCAGAGGTATTCATAAGCAGGCCTACACATTTATTACAATTATTCGCCTGTGAACGAATGGTCTATTCCACACACTATCAGCTCCCGCCACCGGAAGAACCGCAACCAATCGACTGGGAGAAACTCGAGGCAGACCTGGCCCGAGGCATTCGTATCTCCGAGCACACCCTCGCTCAAGACCTCCTACAGACCTATATCCGGCAGACCTCACAGCAAGGTTCTGTCAAGGACGACAGAAGCGAGAGGGAGGGGGGTGTTGGAAGCAGCCAGAGGCACAGACGACACGGAAGCATGTAACGACAAAGCAGGGAGCCAGTCGAATCGTTTTTCAAATAATTATGTTTTCAAATACTTTCCAAAAACCTCCAACAGTGATTTTTATCACTATTGTAACATATGTAACATAGAAAACCCCATTTTGTAATCCATAGCTCCATTTTGTGCAAGCCGAGGAGTCCTCGAGCTTGAGGAGCTTAGGTAGAATGCGCGTACCAATTTTCGTTATTTTTAGATACCGTTTACCCTTCCAAATAGCATCTAGGACCTAATTTTTAACTATGCCGGTCACTAGATGTGAAACCGGTCAAAACTAGTCTAGAAACTATAAAAAGAGCTAGAGAGCTCATTTTTCAGGTTAGCTTGTTTGAGGTTAGAGTTCTTTTGAGCTTGTAATAGTGTTCTTGAGTAATAGAGTTGATTTCTCACCTTCCATTGTGTCTTGCTTGTCTCTTCGTAGTGTGTGTGTATGTGTGTGTGCATTTCTATGCTTCTCACCTTCACTCTCACTTCATCTCACATTCACGATCTTCATATCACTCCTATCTCTTCCGCGGATTGACATTAAGGAGGTGGAGCTTCTTAATGTGGTTCTCACCATTGTGCTAGAGCAACAACATCACTTGAAGGAAGGATCATATGAACTTATGCTTATAAGTTCTTACCATTTTACTCCTTGTAAAAGTCTAAAAGACTTGGCATTTCTTATGTACACACCTACTTGATTAGAGTCGTGAAAAAAGTTGTTGATTGATTGAGAGAATATCTCATTACTTTTTAGGTGAAAGATTCTAGGAGTTTGAATTTGAATTCAAACTTGAACTTTCAACTCAACTCTATAAAAGATGAAAGTCAAAAGTCGCGGGTAGCTTAGCTCCTCCTTCTAGCTCAATTCCCGAGGCTTACACTACTGATCATTGAGAGTGTGAGGTCTACTCCATAGCCTACACCTCTGAGTACCATTTGGCAATGTTAATCATGCCAATGGGAATGTACATCAATGTGATTTAATACATACATTTACTTCTATCACTATTGTATTCTCTGAGTTTTCTACATCCAACTCTGTCAACTTCAAAGAGGCATATCTCAGTGCCTACTGCACCAAATCGAGTGATTTAAAGCTTATTGGATCCAGCTCAAAGCATACTACAAGCACACAAAGTTTGAAGCAACTTGGTTCAGCCAATCTCGAGAAATTGTCGTCGAAGTGCTCATTGGTATTTGTCTGCATACTTCCTAAAAAGTCGGGGATGTCCATAAAATTGCTAAAGTGATTTCTCCTAGTATAGTTTATCATTTTGAATGATTCCACTTGCAAATGGTAGTTTACTAAGCTAATAGAATACCTCTAGAAGGAATTTTGCCAATTGAAAGTGTACTGGTCATACTGAGTGAAAGACTGAGCAGGTATCAACACCAAAATAGAAAGTTTTCTAGCTTTGTGATTCACAAACTCATCTGTTTTGATCAAGTCATTACTCAAACCTTTTCCAAAGTACATATAACATTTCTTGGTATCATTTGGAAGCTAAGGGTGTCTACTAATCATATCTGGAGTCACTGAGGGCTGGTGCAAAGCAGGATTAGCAGCACCTACTCAATCTTCTGGAGGATCCATCCATCTTTCCCAACAGTGGTATCAGAGCAAACAAGGTAACATGGGAGATGGTTTTCCTTCATTCATTGATAAATTGGACAGGAACAATTATCAAGCTTGGTCTCTGAGGATGAAGACCTATCTACAAGGAAGAAGTCTATTTGGATATCTCAGGAGATGAGGAATTGCCCTCATTCAAAGCAAGGGGCCTACCCACCAAGGAAGAACAAGAAAGGCTTAATACATGGTGTGCAAAAGATGCATTGGCAAGGTCTTATCTTCTTAACTCTATATCTGATTTCCTTTTACCTCACATCAGGAATTGTAAGACTTCCCAAGAAACTTGGGAAACCTTGTCATCATATTTTTCATCTAATACAAGGGCCAGGAAGAATCAATTGTGGATTGAATTCACAACCCTTAAGAAGCAACCAAAGCAATCAGTCTCAGAATTTGTGACCAAGATCAAGGATGTGGCAGACCAATTAGCAAGCATAGGAGAGGAGATTGAAGAGGAACAAATAGTAAGGCAAGTAACCAATGGACTAAAGGCAGATGATAAGTGGGAAAGCTTCACCACTGCAATGGATCTCTACATGGATATGCATACCCCAGATCTCACAACTCTGATGGGCCAACTATTCACACATGAAGCAAAGTTCACAAAGGTTGGAGATACATCTAAAGGTAACACTCCTTCTGCCCTATATACTGATAAAAAGGTTAAAGACAAAGGTAAAAGTAAAAAGCAAGAAGATGAAGGTTCTACCTCCCAAGCCAACTATGCAGGGAGAGGTAGATCTTCAAGAGGCAGGGGCAGAGGAGGTAAGCAAGGTAGGGGGAGACCCTACAATTCATCACCATGCAATATTTGTGGATTGTCTAACCACACAACAGATGAGTGCTACAGAAACTACAAAAATCAGAGAGGAAGAGGCTATCAAAGAGGTGGATACTCTCAAGGCAGAGGAAGGTTCAACCAACACCAAGGCTACAATGGCTACAACAATAACTACAACAACAATTACAACAACAACCATAATGGCAACTACCAAGGAGGATTCAGAAATAGGAAAGACTACAACAACTACACAGGGGAATAAGATGACTCCCTATTGATCATGAATATGACTTCCAAGTCAGGTATCAATGATGATCATCTGTTATATATTGATTCAGGGTGTTCTAATCATGTAGCTGGCAATGTGGCACTACTCTCTGATCTTGAGGAACCCAAGGCCAAACATCAAGTACAGACAGGTGATGATACTAAGCATTCTGTAGTAAAGATTGGAAATGTAAAAAATTGTGATGGTAACCAGAACCTATTGAGCAGGGTACTTTATGTACCAACCATTACCAAAAACTTAATGAGTGTTGGTCAGATTGTGGAGAAAGGTTTTCAGGTCAGGTTCAATCAACATGGAGCATATGTAGAGGACCCAAGACATGGATTCAAAAGGATAGCCAAGGGAGAAAAATCAGGTAGATTATTTACTTTTGAGCTAGAAGACACCAAAAACATTGCTTTATACAATTACAAGGATCAAACACTTTCAGAATTAGAAATATGGCACAAGAGATTAGGTCACATAGGTGAAAGGACCTTAAAGCAAATGTGCAGGAAGCAATGTGTGCTTGGGATACACATGATTTACAAATGTGGTGCTTGTCAGTTTGGTAAGTCTCACAGATTGCCCTACTCAAGGAAAGGTTTTATGCATGAAGACTACCTAGACTTGGTACACACAGATGTTTGGGGACCTAGCAAGGATCCCTCCATTTCAGGATCAAGGTACTATGTGTCTTTCATTGATGATTATAGCAGATGGACTGTGTTATACTTTATGAAGCACAAGGATGAAGTGTTTAATTGTTTCAAAAGATATCTTGCACTAGTTGAAAATCAAACAGGTAGGAACTTGAAGAAGCTAAGGTCAGATGGAGGAGGTGAATACTTCTCCAATGAGTTTGAGGACTTCTTGCAGGAAAGAGGCATCAAAAGGGAAATAACCACAAGGTACTCACCTGAACAAAATGGGGTAGCTGAGAGAAGGAATAGACTTATTGTTGAAACAGCTAGGTCCATGCTTAATGAAAAGAAGTTGCCAAATTATCTTTGGGCAGAGAGTGTATCTACTGCCACCTATCTCATAAACAGGTTGCCATCAAAGTCACTTGATGGAATGACACCTTATGAAGCTTGGCATGGTAAGAGACCATCATTGGATCATTGCAAAATTTTTGGTTGTGTAGCATATGTTCATATTCCCTCACAAGTAAGGGGAAAGCTAGACCCTAAAGCAGAAAAATGTATTTTCATTGGTTATGACTTGAATAAAAAAGGGTACAGATTCTACAACCCAACCAATAAAGGGTTCAAGGTAAGCAGAGATGTCATCTTTGATGAGAATGACTCATGGTATGAGAATGATTGCAGGAAGGTTAGTCTACCCTATGATTTGGAAGAGGAGTTTCCAAAACTCTCAAAGGAAGAACCAATCCAGAAGGAAGACTCAAGTTCAGAAGATGATGACACAATCAATCTTGAAGAATTCAAGGCATGGAATTCCAGAGGCAAGATGAAGATGAAGAAGCTTGAGGATATACCAGAATCTTCAATTCAAGCAATAAGGAGATCTCAGAGAGAAAGTAAGAAGCCTATCAGATATGGGTATGATGCATCTTTGGTAACTAAGCATTCAATTTATCTTGCAAAGGACTTGTTAAGTGAAGAACCAGGTTCATATGAAGAGGCAATCACCAAACCAGAATGGAAAGGAGCTATGGATGAAGAAATAGAAGCTCTCAAGGAGAGTGACACATGGGACTTGGTACCCAAGAAGGACTCTATGAAGGTGATAGGATCCAGATGGATCTACAAACTAAAGAGGAACTCTGATGGTACAATCAACAGGTACAAAGCTAGGTTGGTAGCCAAGGGTTTTGCACAAACCCAAGGCATTGATTATGAGGAGACATTTTCTCCTGTGGCTAAGATGCCAACAATCAGAGTATTGGTGAGTGTAGCTGCATCCAAAAATTGGAACATGTACCAATTAGATGTCAAGAATGCTTTCTTGAATGGATGGATATCTGAAGAAGTCTACATGTCACAACCACCTGGCTATGAAGATCCCAAGAAGGTAAATTATGTTTGTAAATTGAAGAAGGCTCTATATGGATTGAAGCAGGCACCTAGGGCATGGAACTACAGGCTGACAACATACCTCCAAGACCAAGGGTTTACTATGAGCAAGGTAGACACTTCATTGTTTATCAAAAGGAGCAATTCAGAGGTAATCTATCTCTGTGTTTATGTTGATGACATCATCATTACAGGTAATGATGTCCAAGGAATAAGAAGCATAAAAAACCAGATGATGAAGGAGTTCAAGATCAATGATCTTGGATTATTGAAATACTTTCTAGGACTTGAATTGGTTTATACTAATTCAGGTATATATATCACTCAGAAAAAGTATGTACAAGAAGAAGTTTAACCTGCAGGATGCTAAAGTCTCAAGTACACCAATGGAAGTCAACCTAAAGCTAAGTGCTCATGAAGGGGATGAAGTCCAAGACATTACAGGATATCAAAGTATGGTAGGTAGTTTGAATTATGCTACCTTGACCAGAATTGACATAGCATATGGAGTTAGTGTGCTAAGTCAATTCATGCACAAACCAAGGGTACCTCACCTTGAGGCTGCAAAGAAGATCTTGAAGTATCTAAAGGGAACTCAGAACCATGGTTTGTACTTTCCTTATACATCAGATATTGACATTAAAGTGTATTCAGATGCAGATTGGGCAGGATGCAAGGATGATAGGAGGAGCACATCAGGATACTTATCTTTTGCAGGTGATAAACCTATTTCTTGGTCAGCCAAGAAACAACCAACAGTGGCATTGTCATCCACTGAAGCAGAGTATAGAGGGCTAGCCAATGCCACTCAAGAAGCTATTTGGTTAAAGCTTTTGTATACAGAGCTAGGCCTATACACTAGGCCCCCAATTATCTTTGGAGACAACACAAGCTCTCTCCACCTTGCAGCTAATCCAATATATCATGCTAGGACAAAACACATAGAGGTTCATTACCACTATGCGAGAGAGAATTTGCTAAGCAAGGACATTCAGTTGACCTATGTGTCTACTAATATGCAATGTGCAGATTTACTCACTAAAGCTTTGGATGGAAACAAATTATGCAGATTCAAAAACATGATTGGATTGCAGGACATACATGAAGGATGAAGATGAAGACTTAAGCCAAAATGTTTGGCTTGAGGGGGAGCTGTTGGTGCAATTCAAGCCTTCACAATTTGGCTTGGATTACTTCATGAAGACATCACTTGAAGGAAGGATCATAGGAACTTATGCTTATAAGTTCTTACCATTTTACTCCTTGTAAAAGTCTAAAAGACTTGGCATTTCTTATGTACACACCTACTTGATTAGAGTCGTGAAAAAAGTTGTTGATTGATTGAGAGAATATCTCATTACTTTTTAGGTGAAAGATTCTAGGAGTTTGAATTTGAATTCAAACTTGAACTTTCAACTCAACTCTATAAAAGATGAAAGTCAAAAGTCGCGGGTAGCTTAGCTCATCCTTCTAGCTCAATTCCCGAGGCTTACACTACTGATCATTGAGAGTGTGAGGTCTACTCCATAGCCTACACCTCTGAGTACCATTTGGCAATGTTAATCATGCCAATGGGAATGTACATCAATGTGATTTAATACATACATTTACTTCTATCACTATTGTATTCTCTGAGTTTTCTACATCCAACTCTGTCAACTTCAAAGAGGCATATCTCAGTGCCTACTGCACCAAATCGAGTTATTCAAAGCTTCTTGGATCCAGCTCAAAGCATACTACAAGCATACAAAGTTTGAAGCAACTTGGTTCAGCCAATCTCGAGAAATTGTCGTCGAAGTGCTCACTAGTATTTGTCTGCATACTTCCTAAAAAGTCGGGGATGTCCATAAAATTGCTAAAGTGATTTCTCCTAGTATAGTTTATCATTTTGAATGATTCCACTTGCAAATGGTAGTTTACTAAGCTAATAGAATACCTATAGAAGGAATTTTGCCAATTGAAAGTGTACTGGTCATACTGAGTGAAAGACTGAGCAGGTATCAACACCAAAATAGAAAGTTTTCTAGCTTTGTGATTCACAAACTCATCTGTTTTGATCAAGTCATTACTCAAACCTTTTCCAAAGTACATATAGCATTTCTTGGTATCATTTGGAAGCTAAGGGTGTCTACTAATCATATATGGGGTCACTGAGGGCTGGTGCAAAGCAGGATTAGCAGCACCTACTCAATCTTCTGGAGGATCCATCCATCTTTCCCAACAAGCATCGCATTGCGAACTATCTGGGCCCGTAACAAATTGTCAAGATCAGCAGTGGCCTATTTGGCTTTCTCTTCACTTTTTAGTTCCAGCTTGTGATAAGCCTTGCGTAGTTCTTGGTATCGCGTATTCAATGAGGCATTCTCAATCGACAATGAATTAAGCTACGACTGCAAATCGTTGGTTGTCCTCTGCTTCTACTGATAATTATTTCCAAGAGATGTGAACTCATCTCTTACTTGCGTCATACACGTGAACATTTGTCGAAATGCTGTGTCTATGGTGGGTGCTAATATTAATGGTGTGCTAAGTGAAGGTGCAATGGGTGTAGATGCAAAGGGAACGGGGAATGGGGGCGGGAAAGTGGATGCTGTGGTGATTGTTGAAAATTGTGGTGTGCTTAAATATTGTGGTGCCACCATCGCCGTGAGTGGTGGTGTGGTAGGTGGTGATATATCCATATCGCTGGATGTGGTGTTGAGTGCGGTGACTGTGAATAGTGGTGTGATCGTGGGTAAGTGTGTGGGTGTAAATACAGGATTTACAAAGGTTGAGGAGTAATCTACCAAGGGGTTGTCTTGGACGGCTTGGTGGAAAGGGGAAAGAGGGGTTACGGTGGGTCGGGGAGGTGAGACTGAGGAGAAGGTTAATGGAGGTGGGAATGGGAGGGGTCTTGGAGGTGTGGGGAAGGATGGAAATGATGGATGGAGAAATGGGTTGGATAGAAAGGTGGATAGGTTAGGGGGTAGACTAGGTTGAGTGGGTGCGGGAATTGTGGGCTGAGTGGGAGTAAAGACGACTTCTGCTACTCCACCGGAGAAAGAGGATGTTGTTCTGGGAGAAGGGGGTGAATAGGGGAGGCTGGATGGATGGGAGGTGAAGGAGGAGTGATTGGGGTGGTCGGTATTTCGATGACTGTGGTGGTATGTACAGCGGTAGTACGGGGTGGGGAGTCGACGATAATGGTGTCTTCTGCCAAAGAGCTTTCAGGGACAAGACGTGCTTCCCTGGCCTGTTCTGAAGATTGTGCTCCTGTTGGGACACGAATGTATTCGCCCGGTTTTGATAATAGCCATATGCGTCGGGGGTCATACTACGGTAATGGTTTTCTCTGCAAATATCTTAAGCCTTCGTTGGGTCCGACTGATTTGACAAGCTCTCTGAAACCTCTGATGTAGACTTCTTCGAACCCTCCTGAGATGAGTTCTTGTTCAATGATTGTTTGGCTTTCTGCGTCAATCAACTTCTTGCGTGCCCAAACTTTTTCCATAGTACGATATAATTTTTTTATGGCTAACGTATAAGCTGCAGCTTCGAAGGTTTCTTCTTCGTGTGTGCTCGTGTCACCTTGGGTGTCGGTTTGTTGTCCTTGTTTGTCCGTTTGCACATGTTCTTGGGAGTCATGTGTACCCTGGCTGGCTTCATCATCTCCTTTGTCGTCATCTATTGCTGTTCTTTTGTCATCTGAGCTCGATACGATTTGTCCTTGTGGTTGATCTCGGGGTGTGGTAGGGTAGCTGGGCCTTCATATTCCTGAGAGAAGATTTGGCCTTCTGAAAACTGAAACTCACTTGAAAATACGTCCTGCATCTCAAAATCATATGTGGTGCCTACTTGTTCTGTTTCTAAATGGGGTATCGGGAAAGAGAAAGCTTCCGCACCAATAGTGGTGGGAACTTCTGCTGTAGTGGTGGTAGGTCCTGGGGCTGTGGTTGCTGGAGTAGTGACTGTGCTGGTAGTGCCCTCCGTTACAACTTGTCTTGATAACCGTATACGAATAGGTTGTACTGTGGGAGTGGCTTCTGTCGGAGACTGCTCTGGAGATGGTTTGTGGTGAGGGGGATTCTGGCACTTGAAGGCAGGGGATAGTTCCTCTCATTTGCTTTCCTGCTCTTCCTTTGCTAGACTTCCTAGCTTTCTTTGTGGTTCCTTTAAACGCTTTCAGCTCTTCACTTGTCATTGCTCGCTCGATAGGTAAATCGTATGCTAAGCACATATATACAATTCTAGTCAATGCGCAGCATCCATTGATGACTTTCTTTCTTTCCCATCTATGTTGTGCTAAATACATCTGATCAATGATCCAGCTAGCTAGATCAACTGTCTGGGGTCCCATACATGATAAATACAAACCAAACCATATTCGTTTGTGAGGCATTGTGAATCTGTCTTGAGCGGGGAAAGCAAAATGCTGCATGCATATCCACAGTGGCTTTGAAAGCTCAGGTGTGATCGCTGAAATCTCTTCCCACTTAGTGACGTCCCCACATTTCATAGGGTCTGGAACTAACCGTTGTCGCTCTGTGGGCGTGTGGGTTCCATGAATCTTGATGGCAGCTCGAATCAGATCTTTAGAAAGATAAAATCTTTTATATGGTGGATCGTTCACTAAAGATGGCAAAATAAAAGTTCCTGGCAGATCCTTGTTCTCCAAAGCCATCAAAGTGGTGATTAAATAATAGCATCTGTAGAAGTCACGTTTAGGCAAAGGGTCACTGAAATACTTTGTGAAGCCGGCTCTTGCCCAAACATGTGTTAAGTCTTGTGTGTTCTGTAGCCCTTCGAACTCTCTTGAGAAGAACTGATATTTTCCCCATGTATGGTCATCAAAAGTGAAATTAGCCTCAACTATGAACTCAGCATCCACCAATGGTCCTGCCAACCCTTGAAACCAATGAGAATTGCGATGAATCTTCTTAGTATAGCCTCGAGGAGGATCGTCGATAGGCATGGGTCTTGGGAAACCTTGAAATTCTGGCGGTGGAGCCGTCGGATGGGACTCTGCGAGTAAAACACCAATAGGTGCTACAGGTGCACTGGGGCCTGCTTCTGATGGTCCTTCTTCGGTTTGCATGATGATTGTTGTGCTAATGGAAAAGATCTGCTACAAAAGATTAGCACATTAGTATGGAAATTAATTATGATCCCATTAAGGTGAGACCGCAATCCCTTTCCATAGCTGATGTGTAACCCGTGTAGCCAAATGCTGTGAAGTGATTGATGCAATGCTTCTTGCAGAACTAGTGCAGGTCTCTAGACACCTATCTGCGCTCAGATGATACATACTTTTCTTGATGACGTATTATTACAAGTGATGTTGGATTATAGTGTGTGGATTTATACAAGGTTCAGTCATGAATGAGTTATTACATGGTTGTAGATTAGTCGGGGTGGGAGTTATGTTAGACAATGGGTTAGGAGAAGACTTCTGGATACGTTTCCGTATCCACTTCCTAAGAGTTTGTGATCGGGTGATAGGTCTCTGCGGAGGGACAAAAGATGATATCGGATTTGGTGGTATGGAGGGCTGAAAAGCTTTCCGAAGGGTGTATTTTACATGGCTTGAGGGTTGAGCTATAATACATGGTTTGGGTAGCCAAATTTGCGTGGGTATGGGTCGATTCATCAGGTACTTCTTGGCGATCCAAATTTGTCGAATGTTCGAACTTGTAGAAGAAGGTCGAGGGAACGTTGGATACTGACTCTGCTTCTGCCGTGGCTTCTTCTTGTCATTATCCACATTGTTGAAATCTATCGGTGCTTTCTGTTCTTTTGGCACCCATATTTGTCTTGTGCCGCTTGCTTTGTGCTGCTGAGACTGCTTTTCTCTTTTCATCGTCTGATGTTGTCGTCGGTCGGGGTTCCTTCGTAGTGGTTGACTCTGTTGTGGTTGAGGTTGAGAGGTCGGAGGGACACTCTGCTTTGGAAAAGAAGGGAGGTCCAACACTTGCGAAACTTGCCCATTAGGAAGTGCTCCGTTTTGTACTTTTAATCTAGGCCAGTCCGTAGTAAGTGTGGAAGGATGGGCACCGCAGGGTGTTTTGCCCATGTGGCCATTGATGTAACCCACCTGACCGCTGATTGTGTCCATCTGCCCAAGCGGTTGGGTAATTGCCCCTTCTAGTTTGCAGGAAGCCCCAGGGAAAATCTCCTGACGTCCTTCTGACTGACAACTGTCTATAGCCAAGCCCGAGTGGGTTGGTGTAGACATAACGTGACCGATCTGACCAAAGATCTTCCGGTCTTCCGTCGCATGCATTTCATAGGGTCTAGGGTTACAAACCTTAGTCGGAAAGCCATTAGGGAAGTCATGTGGTATCACTCGCTTCTGATCTAAGGTTCCAATCTGCAAGGAGCCTTGTCTAAGATTTAGGTCCACCGAGTGATCGTATAGGCAGTCTTGGCCAAGGATTAGGGGTTCTATCAGGTCGTCATCATGGCACACTAGTAGCTTTACTGTCCAGGTCACTTCGTTTATGAGGATAGGAAGGTCCACCTCACCCATGCAAGGGGTTTCCATGCCTCCTAGCCCTATGAGGTATGCCTCAATTGGCCGCATTTCTATTATTGAATCCTTATAGTGGGACCATCGAATCGCACTAGTTGCAGCACCTGAATCAATTAAAGCCCTGAGCTCTTGGCAAGGGTTGCCGTGCTCTAGCCTGACTGTAATGAATGGTCTCCGATCCACTATGCTAGGATGGGTGCTTGACTTTACTTGACACATGGCCATGGGATATCTCGGTGATGTTTCCAGATGGTTATACTGTTCTCTCTCTAGTCCTTGTCTTCTTAACTTCATGTGCTTAATGCATTCTATAGCTTCTGCCTGAGCTTCAGCTCGTATTCTATTTTCTTCCTCCTTACGCTTCTTTGCCAGCGTGAGTCGTCTAAGCATATCCTCGGTAAGAGGTTCCTGATATAACCTGACTCTACAGCCACTAATGTAATTAGGCATTATGTCTCCCTCTAAGGTGGCTAATTGTACTGCTCCACTTTTCGAGAGTCTGTTAATGATCATAGGTCCATAACCTCGCTTTTCTAACTTTCGTGCGTGCTGTTTCAGCGTATATACTAGAACTAAATCTCCTTCTTTCAAGCCTTTATCTTTCACATGTGCATCAAAATATGCTTTCTGTCGCTTCTTTGCCGCGTATATTTCTGCTGCTGCTTTCAGCTTGGTTTCTCCTAATCGTTCCAAGCCCATTATTCTTGCTGATAATTCATGGCCGGTCCACTGATGTTCTTGTGCAACCTTAAGGGTCGGTATCAAGAAGTCCAAAGGAAGCACAACATTCTGACCAAAAACCATCTGAAAGGGAGTTGCATTGAGTACTGTCTTGTAGGCCACTCGATATGCCCAAACAGCGTGGTGTAACTGTTTGTCCCAATCTGAACGTTTGTTGTTCACGAGTTTCGTCAGTACGTTACAAAGAATCTTATTAGTGCTTTCAGCCTGACCATTGGCCTGAGGATGATATGGTGCGGATTTCTTGTGAATCACCATAAAACCCTGTAACAAATATTCAATGACTTGGTTTAGAAAGTGAGTTCCTCGACCGCTCACTAACTTTATAGGCAATCCATATCTCGTAAAGACATTTTCAAATAAGAATTTTGCAGTCGTGTGTGCATCATTCTTTTTCGTGGCTTTTGCCTCTACCCATTTGGTGAGATAATCTGTGGCAACAATAATGTATTCAGCATGTGTACCTTTTGCAGGGGGGTTAATGGGTCCTACAAAGTCTATACCCCACTTAGAAAATGCACGTTCGCCCATCATGGGTTTCAATGGCATTTCATCTCTGCGAGTAGGAAATCGAGTTCTTTGGCACACATCACATCTCTTACATAGGTATGCGCATCCATGTGAAGAGTGGGCCACCATAATCGTGCAAAGAGGATGGCTTTGATTATCCTATCTAGTCCAAAATGATCTCCTGCAACACCTTGGTGTGCAGTCTCTAGTATGCTCAGATAATCGCTTTCATGAACACATTGTCTTAAGTATCCATCTCGTCCTCTTTTGTATAGATTATCGCCAATAAGTGAATAGTCTTGAGCTTCCTGCTCTAGACTGCGTTGTCGTGCTAAAGTCATTCCTTGAGGGAATATGTTCGTCCTCAAGTATGTCACTAAAGGTTCACTCGAGTCAGGTGTGAGAGACACATGATATAAGGTAGCATGCTCTACTGGTGGTCTTTCACAACAAACATGGCATTCTTTACACAACTTGTAGACATCTGCTTCCATCGTAGGCCAATATACTCTTAGTCTATGCAGAGTCTGCAATGTACGATGTTTTGAGTGATGTTGCTTTAATGCACCTATGTGTGCTAATTGCAACCAATTCACATGTTCTAATTCATCTACACAACAAACAAGAATCTTTTGATTGTCCTGTTTATATATGCTTCTTGCTATGATTTGATATCTTTGAGATTTGGTAATCTCTCCTTCCTTGATCCTTATCCTAGGATTCTTGGGACCATACGTGAGAATAGGAATTATCGGCTTAGCCCATTCTGGTGCTATCTCAAGGTTAAACAAATATGCATCTGGTAAATCATCCACTACTCCTTGAGGAGCTTCTCCTGAGGTTAATCTTGAAAGGTGGTCAACTCTGAGATGTGTCTTTCCTTTCCTTAATACAACTTCAAAATCGTACTCCATGAGTAATAGAAACCAACGTATTAGCCATCCCGTGTTACATGGCTTGTTGACTAAATACAATAGGGCTTGATGATCTGTAAAGAACTTGAATTTGTTGGCTAACAAGTAGTGCCTGAACTTCTTTACTGCGTAGATCATTCCTAATCCTTCTCGTTCTGTAGTGGTGTAATTTCTTTCTGCTGCGTTCAACTGTCTGCTCACGTAAGCTATGGGGAGGTCTATATTTCCTTCACTCGTGGGTTGTGCTAATACACATCCTATGGCGTAATTGGATGCATCCACATGCACATGGAATGGCTTACTCCAATCCGAGGTTGTCAATATAGGTGCTGAGCACAAACGTCGTTTAAGTTCGTTGAATGAATTCTCGCATTCATCTGTCCATTCAAAATGAGTCAAAAGAGAGTACAATGGCTTGGCTATGATTGCATACATGTGTATGAATCTCCTATAATAACCACAATGGCCCATAAATGCCTGTACCTCTTTCACATTAGTTGGTCTAGGTAATTCTGCAATTACTTTCACCTTTTCTTCATCTGTAGAAATTCCATTCTTTGACACAATGTGTCCTAAAATTTTGCCTTGTCTGACCATGAAAATGCATTTTTCTGGGTTCATACAAACCTGATATTCTCGACATTTGTCAAATATTTGTCTTAACTCAGGGATATGTGTCTGTCTTACATTTGAATGTGCACATAAGTCATTGACATAAACTTCCAAATTCTTGCGTACGAATTCCTTGAAAACATGACACATGAGTCGCTGGAAAGTGGCGGGTGCATTTGTTAAGCCAAATGGCATTACACGAAATGCAAATATGCCCCATTCAGTGGCAAAAGCCGTCTTGTGTTGATCTTCTGGAGCAATGGCTACTTGATTATAGCATGAGAACCCATCAAGAAAGCTGTAAACTTCCTTGCCCGCAACTCTTTCCAATAAGTGTTTTGTGATAGGAAGAGGATAACTATCTCTAATCGTGGCGGCATTAACTTTTTTAAGGTTAATACACACACGCAATTTTCCATTCTTCTTGGGCACAACCACAATGGGGGATACCCATTCGATATGCTCAATTTTGTAAATGAATCCTGCTTCTATCAAGCGATCTATCTCCTCTTTAATCTTCGCAGCGTAATTATCATTGTATGTGTATGGTTTCTGTTTTGTGGGTTTTGCATCTGGAGTCATAGGAATTCTATGGGAACATATGTGTGGATCTACTCCTTTCAAATCTTTGTAACTCCAAGCAAACACATCTCTATATTCGCGCAATAGGGCAACTAATTCTTCTTCTTCTTCGTTCGTCAAATCATGCCCTATGTAGGTACATTTCTCTTCTTCTCCTTCTATGGCAACTATTACTTTCTTGGTTTTCTCTCGATTATCATATACTTCTCCCATGTCAGCTTTTCTATTAGGCATTCGTACCATGATTCGTCTATCTTCTATTTTGTACTTTTTGAAGTTCTCGGGAACCTCAAATAAAGATTCTTCTGTTTCTGACATGGTTTCTTTCTTCTTTCTCTTCTTGCCTTCACTCTTGCTAGTCACTTGAGTGGCTATTCTCACATCATTCATGATCTCTTCTTGGTTCTGAGGATGAGTTTCTACTTCGAAAAAATATTCTTCTTCTGATGCAAAGGGTGGGTCCATAATAATTGACTCTAAATCGAAATCACTCGTGTCCTCAAATGCATCAGTGTTCGGTTCACACTCTTCTAAAACTGAATCACACATGATTGTCTCTATCTTGAAAACTGAGATATCATAGCCATCCTCGTCACAGTGGGGTGTCCATTGTTCCTCATTGATGGCTACGTCCATGGTTGCTAGGATTTCTGCCCAACCATGGGGTTCAAACTCTTCGTCTAGAAATACTACAGGTGCGTAAGCTGGGTCTTGAAGGGTTCGTGGATGTTGTTCTGCACCTAAGGTCCTTGCTTCTAACCGTTCTTCTTCTTGTTTTGCAACTTTACACATCCATAGATGAGTGTCCTCGTGCAACCATGAGGGATCTGACTCTAAAGAATGTACTGATTCTGTCTCTATTGGTGTCTTATGGATGGTATTCCATTGTATTGGGGGTACATCTCGATGTGAATAGTTTTTAAGATTGACTTTAGTAGTCACTCCTAAATGTTGCAAGTACAAAGAATTAGTTCCCCAATCTTGTACAATTTGCAACTGACGCATGAATGGTCGTCCCAATATCATCTCGTAAGCATGATTCTTCGCAAAATCACAAATGGCAAAGGTATGCTCAAACTCCACACCACAAGTGGTGGGAGATATGCCTTCTAGTAAGCCTAATGGTTTCTCTATGTGTCCATCAGCCATTTGTAGCTTCATCCTGGTAGGTCTGAGTGCTGGCTTACCCCAACGTTTCCATAAAGCGGTGGTAGCGATGGCTACTCCGGCTCTTGAATCTAAGATGGCTTTCATGGTGTAACCCTGATGAGTTATTGGAAGATACGTGTTACCTTCCTCTCCTTCACTTACATCTCCAATCTTTTCTACGGGTATCTTTGGTACCTTCTTATGTGATCCTATCTGTGAGGGAGTAGTAGCAAGCTCAGGGAATTGATTTGCTACATGCTTCCACAATTCTGGTTTTACCTTTAACAATTCCTCTAGAGTGAGATTACATTGAACTTTGGTGTTTTTTATCACTTCCGTGTTTCTAGGATTACTGATTCTTCATTCCTCACTATTATCGTGGGGGCTCTCATGCTAATAGACTTTGCTTCCCAAGGTCCTATGAACTGAGGTAATTCATGCAAAGAATTGGATTCAAATCCTGTGTGTTCACTCAGTTGCTCTTCCTCTACATCATCGTAAATAGAGGGGATATCTTGGGGAAATTGCTCTTGCAAGTCGTCTATTTCTTGAATAGGAGGATGGGTTCCTTGTTCTTTTCTCCATTTCTCTTCTTGGATTTCTCTCAAAAATTCATGTGAATATTTATGTATGGAAGACATATTGTCCTGACTTTCTGTATTGGGTACTTGAGACAGGGATGGTGCATTCCTTTCCTGTGTCTGTGGGACACTAAGATTCCTATGCTGATCCTTTTTCTCTTTGCTTTCTATCAAGTATTCTAGCCTCTCCATTAGACCTTGAAAGTGTAATTCAGGTTTTGCCATGTTATTCCAATTAAGATATGTAGAGGCTTCGAACAAAGCTTGTGCTAATTCTACCATCTTCATGCAAAGTTTAGTCCTCTCAATTTCTAAGTCTGCTCGAGGGTAGTTCTTGCTCATTTCAGCTACTTGAGGTCCTTCGTTTATTCTGGCTTGATACGCGTGAAACATCATGTCTAGGTTTTCAGGTATGGGTTCCGCTAAAACTGATCTTGATTTCTAAGCTGGATTCTCTTGATTCAATTCCTGTGAAGTCAATTTTAGAATTTTGGCTCTAGATTCCTTGAGACTTCCTTCCAACTCAATTATCCTTTTACTCCATTTTCTCTTAATTCTTTCTCTGGAATCTTTCCAACATTTCGTCTTTTTACTGCTAGATTCTGCAACTTCACTACTTCCGGCTACTTTCTCCTGATTAAGCTGTTGGTTCTGTAAGAGCACCTGGGCTCTTGTTATAGCTTGGATAGGCACGTATGTAGGGTTGGATCCATCTGCGTTGTTTACAATACCTATCATGTTGATCGGTGTCACATTTGAAGCGTTAACTGGGTTCTTAGGACAATCTTTGATTATGTGCTCTTTGCCACAATCGGCACAAAAGCCTTGTATGTTATAGTACTGTGACTGTCCTGCTATTGGAGGATGTGGACAATCCTTTATGAAATGATCTCCTTGGAACCTAAAGCATGGTCCTCTAGGGCCCTGTGGCCTTTGCTGTCTCAATTGGGGCCGTGGATTTGGGTTTGTGTACATCACATTAGCATAGTCTGGCTCCCAACTAGGTTCCACTGGTGGACTATCATAATGATATGTCTCCACGTGTTCTGGTGACTCTGTGTAATAAGCGGGTGGACTATCTACATGAGTAGAGTCAAAACTGTTTGAGTTCGGGTCACCCTCTGTGATCAAAGGTGAAGAAGGCACTAAGGCCCTACTTAGGTTCTCTTCTGCAGTAGCGTATTTCACTGAGATGACATTCGCTGGTGGGGGTGGCTGCTGAGCTAAGACAGGTTGAGGTCTCTGTTGAGCCTGATATGGGTAGTTCTGAGAAGGCCTATAGTAATAAGGATGAGCATTGTATTAGCCTTGATACCTACCTAGCAGTGCGTATGCTTGCGGGTAGTTGTGTCTCACTGCCTCTTTGTTATATGGGCAGTCCTGAGCCGTGTGATTTGTGTATCTTCTCTCAATTGTACAGTATTGGCCACTAGGGTTGGCTTGTGTTTGTGTTGCATTGAGACACACATTCGCCACATGATTTCCACCACAAGTGTAACAACGTACGTTAGTTGTTAGCTTAGGCATCGGTTTACTAGAAACTCCTAGTTTCTGGGCCACTTTTTCTGCTAGGTCTTCTATCGAGTTAGAAAATTTCGTGGATGCTAGAGATGAACAGTCCGAGTCCTTGTAGACCTTTGAGAGTTCCAATTCGTCTCCTAAGTTGTCCTCAATGTCTATACAAATTCTTACACATTGCTCTAACGTTCTGGGTTCTTTTAGGTACACATAGGAGCGTAGTTTAGAGCTCAACAAGCCATCTAGAAACAATAACACTTGTTTAGCTTGTGAGGGTAGCTCTTGCATTGGACATCTTTCAACATATTGTCTAAACCTACGTCCTGCGAGTCTAACTGTTTCTTGAGGGGTTTGTTTGAAGCTATGAATCAGCGAAGACGTGTCATGTCTAATCCCACTTTTAGAGAATTCAGTGATGAATGACTCTAAAAAGTGATGGATGTCTCTAAATTGCCTTTGTTGCAATGGTTGGAACCAAGTTAAAGCGGTAATCTTTAACGTTAGTCCAAATGCGTTGTATTGCGTGAACATGTCTTCAACTTGTTCTGCTCTTAGTACTTGCTTGAATTCTGCGACATGGTCATAGGGATCTCCTGTCCCATCAAAATAATTTTTCATTGATTTTACTAATTGAGTGGGTCTCAACATTCTTGCGTGTTCACGTGGTCTAGGTAGAGGAAAATCATCTCTACCACCTGGTATTCCATGATCTCTTTGTCTATCCGCTCTGTCCGTGTTTATGGTGGTTCTATCTCTTCCTATGGGATGAGTGAAGCTTACTTTCGGTCTTTCTTTATTCTTCTCTCTTTGCATGCCATGGGCTGAGGATGTTCCAGCCCCTTGGTGGCTCGCATTTACATTTGCTCGAGACGGAGGGAATACTAATTCACCTCTCCATGTGTACGTGTTTCTAGCGTGGTCAGGCACCACAAAGACTCTTTCTGAAGTCTCATCCAGGTATACAACCTTTCCAGGTGTATCCGGGTCCTTAAATTCGTAGATTATGATGGAGCCTACCTCACTAGGTTGTTCTGTTCTGTATCTCCAAAATGCTTCGTATGTTTCTTTATTTACAAACAACTCTATGCTTCCGTTGTCCTGAGGGGTCCATTCTGGAACTAGTACTCGTGTCAGTACAGATTTCCCTCTGGGTGTTCTAGGCTCTTCTAATGGTTCTTTTCCTTGAGATTTTGCTTCTGTTTCTAACTGAATCACGCCAAACTCATTCGTATTGTTTGGCTGCGTACTTAAGATATACATCGTTCCTTCCTTGTCTATGTACGCGTCTCTTTCGAATTTTACCACTGGACGTTCCAATCCAATGGGTTGATCGGGATTATGCATTTGCACCACTTGTCTTCTCAAACCATCCTCATAGATGCGGGCACCTAATCGGTTGGTTCGCAGAAACTCCAGTTGCGTCCTATAGGGTCCTTCAGGTCTTTCTAAATATGCAACATTCGACCCTCCTTCTGGTCTTTCTGTGCTAAATGCCATTTCGGATTCACTCGTGTCTGAGTTCTCATAGGGGTAATTACTATTCAATTGCTGAGCCCACGATCGAGCAGTAGTGCCTACACTTGCTTCTGATGATCTAAGGCTTCGTCGGTCTGACTTACCTATATGTTTGCCCGATCTAAGGTTCATTAGTTTTCTTCCTTACACTCTCAGATCGTCAATGATTCTTTGTTATTACTTTCTTGATTCTTTTTATATTTCTTTAGATTCTTGTCTTGATGTAGGCGTCAGGAATTTGACTTTCTGTGGTACTTTGAGTTCTCGTTCCGTTAGACTTATGTTCTTTCCTTTAGGTTTTCGTATCACACACCTTTACTTTTAGTCTTGGACTTGAAAAATTTAGTCTCTTGAACTTGGTGCGTTCCTATCGTCTTGAATCCACAATGCTAACGTTTATCCTAAGCTAAGAATTGACTGAGGGGGTTGAGTAATATTCCAACCTCGAGTCAGCTTTTCTGGTTGCTCTGATGCCCAAGAAGCCATGCTTCCCAAGCTTTATGCCCTTCTCTGCCTTGCTTTGGCTTGCTTTGTTTTCCCTTGATTGCCCTTGCTAGACCTGGAAAAATCCAGTATTAGACCAATATCACAAATGGATGATCAAGCACTTGAGTTTATACACTTTTAAGTCCCTTAACTTTTGGCAAAAATTTTCTTCCCAAGGTCCCCTTTCTTTCCTAGTCCCACAGATGGTCAACCTCAAAAATATCCTCTCAAAAAATCAACATATTCTTTATGAAAAAAACAATTGAGCACACGTAGTACTCGTCAAGAGCTTTCTAACGAGCTATTAAGCTCAAAAAATGGACTTCGGATGAGAAAGATATGAGCGTTCAGGCCCTCGGGGGTAATCACAAACAGGTTTCTCTTTGATTATGAGAAAATTTTCCAAAAAATAGCCCCAAAATTGGTCAAAAAATCAAACCCTAAAATTTGCGTTTGGGTGAGCAATCGCGATGGTCTGAGATGATCGCGATGGTCTGGGATCGTCGCGATGGTCCAGGCAAACCGTCACGATGGTCTGAAGTGCACAGTCACGATGGTCTAAATGTGAGCAATTGCGATGGTCGAGGTGAGGCGTCGCGATGGTCCGACTGAGTGAACAATCGTGATGGTGTCAGTCAATGGTCAACGTGAACCGTCGCGATGGTCCGAAATGAACCTAAGGGTCTCGTCGCGATGGCGTGGCTATTGAGCAATCGCGATGGTCTAGCTTGCCACGTGGCACTATCGAGGCGATGGCATGGGCCAATCGTGATGGTGTGGGGTCGACGGGATCGTCGCGATGGTCAAGGATAATCGCGATGGTTCAAGTGAACCGTCGCGATGGCGTGAGACCGTCGCGATGGTCCGGCCGAGCCGTCGCGATGGCGTGAGCCAATCGCGATGGTGTGACCCAATCGCAATGGTCTGAGACCGTCGCGATGGTCCACCAAAATGCAAATTTTTGAGATGCGTCTGTGGATTCGTGCATACGCTTGTGTTGCCTACCTCGTGGTGTGGTCGCTTACCAAAATTACCGAACTTGGCAGACCATCGCGATGGTATGACACACTCAGCAGATTTCTGACAGAAAGTGAATTTTTACCTTTTCCAAGCTTTCCTGATGCACTGGAGCTCTGTACCTGCAAGAAAACTCAAAAACACACAAGTACACACAAGCACAAAAGCTCACTCTCTCTCTCTCTCGCACATGCACAAATGAGGGGAAATGAGGAGAATGGGTGGATATGGTGAATTTTCTGATTTTTTTGGAGTTGAAGATGATGATGCGGTGATGAAGATGGAGTGTGGGGGAAGTGAAAAACACTAAAAACTAAGTAAATACAACAAAAAAAACTGAAATTTTTACCTTCCAACGCCACTTCTTGCTATAATCTTACCATCACACATTCGTCCTAGACTCGATCCCCGGCAACGGCGCCAAATTTGATGTTGCTCTAGCACAATGGTGAGAACCACGTTAAGAAGCTCCACCTCCTTAATGTCAATCCGTGGAAGAGATAGGAGTGCTATGAAGATCGTGAATGTGAGATGAAGTGAGAGTGAAGGTGAGAAGCATAGTGGTGCACACACATACACACACACTACAAAGAGACAAGCAAGACACAATGGAAGGTGAGAAATCAACTCTATTACTCAAGAACACTCTTACAAGCTCAAAATAGCTCTAAGCTCTTCTCTACTCAAACAAGCTAACCCCAAAAATGAGCTCTCTAGCTCTTTTTATAGTTTCTAGACTAGTTTTGACCAGTTTCACATCTAGTGACCGGCATTGTTAAAAAATAGGTCCTAAGTGCTATTTGAAAGGGTAAACGGTGTCTAAAAATAACCAAAATTGACACGCTCATTCTACCTAAGCTCCTCAAGCTCGAGGACTCCTCGACTTGCATAAAATGGAGCTAGAAATTAAGAAAAGGGTTTTTCTATGTTACATATGTTACAATAGTGATAAAAATCACTGTTGGAGGTTTTTGAAAAGTATTTTAAAACATAATTCTTTTGAAAAAAGATCCGACTGGCTCCCTGCTCTGTCTTTACATGCTTCCGCGTCTTCTGTGCCTCTGGCTGCTGCCAACAATACCCCTCAAAAATCTTTTCACCCCTCAATACCACCACATCCAATATCACCTTTTGTCCCTCCACAGAAACATACTACCCGCTCAGCAACTCTTAGGAAATGGATATCGAAACGTATCCAGATGTCTCCTCATGAACCGTTGTCTAACATTACTCCCATCCCGACTAAACACTACCCTTGTAATAACTCATTCACAACTGAACTTTGTACAAATTCACACATTATAACCCAACATCACTTGTGATAACATCTCATCAAGCAATGTATGCACTATCTGAAGCATGTAGATTTCTAGAGACCTGCATTAGTTTTTCAAAAATCATTCCATACACGACCTCACAATACTTGGCTACACGGGATACACATCCGTTATGGAAAGGGATTGCAATCTCACTTTAATGGGATCATGATTAATTTCCATACTAATGTGCTAATCTTTTGTAGCAGATCTTCTACACCCTCCCATCACTCATCATGCAGACAGAAGGACCGTCTGAAGCTGGCCCCAGTGTACCTGTGGTCAATTTTGGTGAATTACTAGACGAACCACATCCCACGGTACAACCACTTGAATTTCAAGGATTCCCAGGACCTATGCCGATCGATGACCCTCCTAGGGGATATACCGAAAAAGTTCATCATAATTCACATTGGTTCCAAGGTTTAACACGACCTTTGGTGGACGCACATTTTATTTTTGATGCTACGTTGACTTTTGATAGTAGTAAGTGGGGCAAGTATCAATTATTCTCCAAAGAATTTGAAGCACTCCAAAATACAGAAGACTTAAAGCATGTTTGGGCAAGAGCAGGTTTTTACAGAATACTTCAGTGATCCATTGCCCAAACTAGATTTTTATAGATGCTACTACCTAGTGACCACACTTACAACCTCCGAGAACAAGGACTTGCCAGGCACTTTTATTCTGCCCTCTTTAGTAAATGACCCCCCATTCAAGAAGTTCTATCTTTCAAAGGATTTGATTTGAGCTGCAATTAAGATTCATGGAACTCACATGCCGACAGAGCAAGAGAGGCTGATTCCAGAACTGATGAAGTGTGGTGACGTTATCAAATGGGAAGACATCTCTGCCATCATCACACCTGAGCTATCTAAGCCATTACGTATATGTATGTGACATTTTGCATTCCTGGCTCAAGATCGTTTCACTATGCCTCACAAGCATATTTGGTTTGATTTGTATTTAGCATGTATAGGGCCCCAAACAGTAGATCTTGCAAGTTGGATCATTGATCAGTTGTATCTAGCACAACAAAGATGGGAAGGGAAAAAAGTCATCCATGGATGTTGCGCTCTCACTCGAATTGTGTATATGTGTTTGGCTTATGACTTGCCTATAGAACGCGCAATGACAAGTGAAGAATTGAAGGCATTCAAAGGGACCGCCAAGAAGGCCAGAAGATCTAGCAAGGGATGGGCAGGCAAGCGCATGCGAGGATCTATCCCATGCCTACAAGTTCTAGAGTCCCCGTCACCTCAACCCTCTCGAGAACAGTCACCTATAGAACCCCCTGCACCTATACAACCCATTCACATATGGCTGTCACCACCTATCATCACAGAAGACATACCAGTGCAGTTACCTCCCAGGCAACCTTAGTTCAGGAACCCACCACCATAGTAGCAGAAATTCCCACCTCCATCGGTGTGGAAGCATTTACTTTTCCTATACCCAACCTGGAAGCAGAACCAATGAATACCACATTCGATTTTGAAATGCCGGATGCTTTTTCAAACGAATTTCAATTTTCAGGACTATTTTTCTCTCAGGAATAGGAACGACCAAGTTACCCTACCACACCCCCTAATCAACTGCAAGAGCAACTAGTCTCCAACTCTGAAGCAGAAAGGACAGAGACTGATGATGAAGATGGAGACGATGAAGCCAATCAAGCCAGTCATGACTCGCAAGAGAATGTGCAGACTGATGAACAAGGATAACACACTGACACTCAGGGTGACACAAGTACTTACGAAGACCCATTTGAAGCAGCTGCCTATACATTGGCAATCAAGAAACTATATAGAACTATGCAAGCAATTTGGGTGCACAAAAAACTCTCAGAGGAAGAATGTGGCCACAGCTACTGAAATCATCGAGCAACTCAATGCTTTACGGGCCCAGGTATTGACTCTTCAAACACAGATAGTAGCATACGAAGCACTCCCTAGGCCAGATTCTCCACCAGAACTACCCGCGAATGAAGAAACAATGACTATCCTGGTGGAGGAAACTTTTGAAGAAGCCTACGAACCACAACCCATCCTAGGCGGATGCATCATGGCCGAGGTCCAGACCACATTCGAACTCCCTACTCCCGCATGGATGAAGACTATAGAAGAACTTGGCAAGACACACGCAGCACGTGTGGAGGCTCAATTACATGCAATGGTCATGATAGAGGAATGTATACTACAATCCCCTTATTTTGCTCACTTGGCCCCTCGCAAGTATATATCTGGGCATGAGCTACAATACAAGCCATATTTTATGTTAATGGCAGAATACCAATTGGACATTGAAAAAGAGACAGGAAAGAAACCCTCCCATGCAACTCAGTTTGAACCTGAAGACTTGCCAACGGATGCGGAGAGAGGAGAAATATATCAACCAACTTGGCACCAGGACTTATTACAGGAATATCCAGAAATGATGGGCACATGGGCAAGGCACCACTCCATTTAAAGTATAACCCATGTTGGGGACCAATGCCATGTCATCGCTCCTGGAAGGCCTTTGCAATCAAAGTACAAAACAACAAGTAGTGCCAGGACTGGCTCAATTACCCATATTTAACTCCACCCACCAGACCGCCCACTGTAGGATATATGATGGCAACGATTTGACACTAGCTCCCTCACTTACGACGAATGGATGATGTAGCTGCCCATATGACGGTTAAAATATTTGACATGATGCAGATATTATTCAAAGTCTTCCATCGCATCAAGGCACCACATGTTAACACCTCGGGTTTCGAGTATGATTTAGCGTACGATATGAGCACGACATCATTGCTCCGGGTGTGTTATGCCTAGGACTGTCGCATCAAATATCTACCGGCATGCTATAAAATGACATTCGAAAAAATGTTAACTAGCAGTTTTTGGGAATACCATTTAGAGGTGTTCATTAGCAGGCCCACACACCTACTCCAATTATTTGCCTGTGAACAACTGGTGTACTCCACGCACTACAGACTCCCGCCACCAGATGAAGCTCAACCCATAGATTGGGAAAAACTCGAAGCAGATCTAGCCAGAGGTATTTGCATTTCAGAGCACACCCTCGCTCAGGACCTCCTACAAAATTATATCCAACAGATCCCACAACAAGGTTCTGTCGAGGACGACAGAAGTGAGAGGGAGGGGGTGTTGGCGGTAGCCAGAGGCATAGATGACGAGGAAGCATGTGAAGGCGGATCACAACGAAGTAGTGGGGAGCCAGTCGGATTATTTTTTCAAAGAAATATGTTTTATATTACTTTTTCAAAACCCTCAATAGTGATTTTCATCACTATTGTATCATATGTAACATAGAACAACTACTTTTGTAATTCATAGCTCCATTTTCTGAAAGCCGAGGAGTCCTCGAGATTGAGGAGCTTAGGTAGAACAAGCCTACCAAGTTTGGCTATTTTTGGATCACATTTACCCTTTCAAATAGCACCTAGAACCTATTTTTAACTATGCTAGTCACTAGATGTGAAACCGGTCAAAACTAGTCTAGAATCTATAAAAAGAGCTAGAGAGCTCATTTTTGAGGTTAGCTAGTGTAGAATTGTATGAGCTAGAGTGAGCTTGAGCTTGTAATTGAGATCTTGAGTAATAGATTCTATTTTTCCTACCTTCCATTGTGTCTTGCTTGTCTCTTACATGTGTGTGTGCATCTCTATGTTTCTCATCTTCACTCTCACTACATTTCACATTCACGATCTTCATATCACTCCTATCTCTTTCGCGGATTGACATTAAGGAGGTGGAGCTTCTTAATGTGGTACTTACTATTGTGCTAGAGCAACAATCAATATTGATGGGATTCTTAGCTTTGGAATCTAAAAGGCATTAGCAGATGCTTGGTCTTGTGTTTAGGAAAAGATCTTTGTAAATCCTGCATGTAAACCAAAAAGATTTTGACAACTTTGGGAGATCTGAATGATAAAGACTAAGTCTTTATTTTATCACACAATCAACAAGATTTGATCAAGCTTGGCAAGGTTTGTCCGAGAAATTATGATTGGAACTACTCCAAAGTTTTCTCAAGTATTGGCAATCAAATTCCTTTTGGGAAAATTTTCACTCAAGTTCCATTTATCCAATGGAAAAGTGTGAAAAGAGTAAGCTGTTCCAAGTGTGGAAAGAGCAAAATATTTAAAGTACGTAATTTCCAACCCTATCAACGGTAGTTGAGTCTGTAGAAGGCACAACAAAAAGTTGACCTATCCTTAAAAGGATTCTTAAATGTGAAAGCCAAAAGCATGAGTGGATGCTTAGATTTAAGCAGTAAAGAGATTCCTATAAAGTCCTCGAGGTAGCTACTTAAAGCTTTAATAAGAAAGGAATCTAAAGACAAGAAGTGAAAAGCTTTTGTCGCTATGAATTGGTCAAGTATAACCAATTGGACTTGAATCTGTGAAAATTCAAGCACTTGCAATTCTAACTGGTTTTCATTTGAAAACCCTAGCAAAGAAGAATGGATATTCTATCAAGAGATTTTCAAGTTTCCAAGGCAAAGCACACGATCATGAATTGACCATGTGAAGGAATCAAAACTTAGAATATCAATTTAGAGGTAATGCATGAACTTCAAGATGCTTTTAAAGAATTGAAGAGAGAAGGTACTCTATCAAGACATGTTTAGACTTCAGGATAAGTATCACTCACACATCAATGTGAATATAAAAAGGGTGGTATGGGACACCAGATTTTATACTTAGATTGATGTTGGAAAGATGGTATGGGACATTGGACAATGGTATGATAATTACCTTTTAGCCCTAGAATGAATTTTGAAGTTAGATTTGATCCTCGAGGAATTAAAACATCAAAGGAGAAGTTTAAATTCAAGGAGGATAATATAATGATCTCAAGATACTTCAAGATCAAGTACATATGAAGATACAAAGTAAAAAGAACTTCCAAGATCTTCTTTTTCAAACAAGGAAAAGACTTGTTCTTTTTTGAATCATGAAACATTTTGAAATAAAGTGTTGTTGGCTTAGAAATACATCATAAATTTCCGAGGAAGAAGGACTTTGACATTGGAATGATCCTTAAACCTAAGGAATAGACTGACTAGGTCAAGCATCAAGTTCCTAGTGTAACTTGGTAAATTCAATCTTTTGACTCAAAGAAATGCACAAGAATTGCATTCTCAATAAGCAATCATAAAGACTGAATCTAGGCATGAACTTCGTCTCAAGTGAAGCATTATTTGAGTAAAAACTCATCAATAGAACCTCAATGGGTCAACACATTGATGTTGGATTCCACACTAGTATATTGTGGTTGGATGATGTTTTAGATTTGCTTTAAATCTTTTTGAGAATCTAGTTTATTTCTATTAAAGATAGGAAAAATGCTTCAATACCTTTTTGAAACAGATCTTTGCGAAGTTAAAGTTCTAAGTCATCTAGAATTCGACTCATAGTGAGAGCATCTCTTAGGAGTTTGAATTGGTTGTGCAAAGTTTTTGTCCTTTCTTTCTACTTTCCAACTCTTTTTGGATTTGACTCAGATATGGTATCTGGTTCTTTTCACAAAAGTCAAGGGTTAGCTACTTAGAATCAAGTAACTAAATTAAACATCCGAAATAGATGTTCTATACAAGAACCCTTTCAATCTTTAAAAGATGATAAGTATAAATCTGACTTATTCATTTGAGTTTGCTTCTAGTTATCTAGCACAAATATAAATGCTTTCTAGAGTCTAGTACACTCTAGAAAAGTAAACTTAGGAATTGCTCATAATGACCATTCCCAAGAACTTAAAGATAAAGTCTTTGAGGAAAGTGTCCTAAGCTGGACAATTTTCATTTTACATTTGATTTGTTCAAGCTATAGTACGGTTGACCCAAAGTAAATGGTAAAGTAATCTCATGTAGTTTACTTAGGATTCTCAAGCCCATTGGGACAATGTAGTCCTCCATTCGAGTGAAAAAACAAGTAAACGTTGGTTGAAAGTAAACCATAGTACAAACATCCAAGTTCGATGTTTGGGCCAACCAAACTTCAAAGTTTTCCAAATCAAATTCAACTGAATCAAAAGTTCTAAATGGCTTGTGAGGGATAAGAATCCCACCTTAGGTACTATGTTCATGCACAAGTGATGCCTAGAAATTAACTAGTACTTGGAATCCACCTATTTCAAATGTTTGTGCCTAAATTATAGATCAAGACACAAGTGAATTGGGAAGGGATGTTTTTAGATCGACCCTTATGATTCATGCACTACTTTGTACTTTGGTTAGTTTCTCAAAGTGCAAAGCTAGATGGTGTTTTGAATTATTTGGGGGATCCCACCACAGGGATGAGATATGTTCTTTCAATTTTAGAACATGAGGCTCGTGGGTTGCCTACAGTATCTACATAGCTCTATTTTTGAGGACAATTTTTTTTTTCCAAGAGGGCAAGAATGTAAAAGAGTAATTCTATGACTAAGGGTCTGACCGGTTCAGATAGATCTGAAATCAGACATCGTTTGGTCACCCATGTGTATGACCATACATCTCAAGACTAGACTTGTGTACAAGGTCATGTGCTCTTCTAAACAATTGATCCACTTAGCTTAATGCTTAAGTCTCAAGGGTGTGAAGGAGGAGGTCTTGGGTTCAAACACCATGGGGTACATAGGGAGAGTATTTTTCCCAAAGAGATCTAGAGCCTTCTACAAGCATCAACTTCAGTTAGCTTGAGTTAACTAGAACACTTGGTGCACATGGAGATACATGGCCGACACATGGATGGTTAGAATCCACCTACTCGGAGAGATCTATATATAGAGGCATATGGCAGGGAGGAGAGTCATCTCTCTAGCATGTGGTGGTCATAGTCTTCATTCTCTTGCAATCAATCAATCCATCTATCTATATATTGTTGATGCGACGAAAGCTGAACTTAGCTGCGAAATTCGCCACACCACAAGAACTAAGCTAAAGTGATGTTAGAACACCTCTATAATCATCAATAGCTTAGTGTTCAGGTTATACTATTCATCTCTACATACACACAACTTCTAAGCCTCTCTCTTCGGCTATATCAGGCTCTCTCTACTGGTCTCTTCTGACTCTCTGTCTTTCTTCTCTCTTCTCTCTTTTTGTCTTTGATCTTCTAACTCATATATATATACAAATTTGTTTCGAGATTCAACACTCGTGATTCTGGAAGTTTCTATGAACTATATTAAAGTCGTGAATTTGTCCCTTCACTAAGGCTTGTTTTTCTAAATGCTTTGTTTCTGCTTCTCTTCGTCCTCCTTCATCCTTTGTATGTCTTCATGTCTAATTAGTGAGTGAATCTCCAACAGCTCCCCCTCAATCACTAATTAGCATCCTCTGATCTTTCATATATTCTTCTTTTCTTTTATTCCTGCCATTTCTTTGAATCTGCTTGTTTTTACTCCATCCAAGCTCTTTGTCAGAATATCTGCAATCTGATCTTTTGTAGGAGTGTATACTATTTCAATCTCCTTTTCCATTACCTTTTCCCTCAGGAAATGATATTGAATCTCTATGTGCTTTGTTCTTGCATGAAATACTGGATTTGCTGCAAGATACAATGAACTCATATTGTCTCCATGTATGATAGGTATACCTTGATCAATACCCAAGATTTTGAATAAGGTCTGCATCCATATCACTTCTTTTGATGCTTCCACAAGTCCTTTATACTCCGCTTCAGTTGACGATAAAGCCACTGTATGCCGCTTCTTTGAACACCAGCTGACAAGCTTATCTCCTAGGTATATCATATACCCATGTGTTGACCTTCTGTCATCTTGACTTCCTGCCCAGTCTGAATCACTGTATGCTTTCAGCTTTATATCTGATGTAAAAGGATAATATAATCCTTCCTTTATAGTTCTTTTGATATATCTAAGAACTCTTTGTCCTGCAACCCAATGTTGATCCTTCGGACAATGCATAAACTGTGAGAGAACTCCTACTGCATAACTAAGATCTGGTCTTGTTAGCGTAGCATAAATCAAGCTTCCCACTAAAGATTGATACTTTCTCATATCTTTAAACTTTGCACCATCATATTTGCTGAGTTTATGATTGACCTCAAGTGGTGTTGAAGCTTCTCTGCAATTCTCCATGTTAAACTTCTTCAGTAAGTTGAGAAGATACCTTTCTTGTGAAACATATACACCATGATCTGTATATGTAACTTCCATACCAAGAAAGTATGATAACTTTCCTAGATCACTGATCTTGAACTCTTTTTCAAGCAATCTCTTTACCTCCTTGATTCCTTCATCTGAGGTACCTGTGATTATAATGTCATCTACATAAATACAAATGTAGATCATACCTTCATCTGTTCTCTTGATGAGTAGACTTGCATCTGCCTTTGAAATTTGGTATCCAAGATCATTGAGGTACTTTACAAGTCTATAATTCCAAGCTCTTGGAGCTTGCTTCAATCCATAGAGTGCTTTTCTTAATCTACAAACATGATTTGGGTAACTGAAACTTACAAACCCTTAGGTTGTTCCATATAAACCTCATCTGATATATATCCATTTAGAAATGCATTCTTTATATCCAATTGACTTAGCTTCCATCCTTTTGATGCTGCTATAGCAATCACTGTCCTTATAGTTGACATCTTTGCCACCGGCTGAAGTCTCATCATAATCTATGCCATACGTCTGAGCATAACCTTTGACTACCAGTCTAGCTTCGTATCTGGCTATTCTTCCATCTACAAGCTTCTTAACTTTGTAAACCCATTTATTTCCAATCACTTTCTTACCATTTGGTTTTGGAACAAGTTCCTAAGTCTTGTTCTCCTCAAGTGCATTAAACTCTTCCTTAATTGCCTCTTCCCATTTTTCCTTACTTTTTGCTTCACTGTAATTCTGAGGTTCTTCATCCTCCTTTACTAAGTAAGCATAGTTTTTCTGAGTCAAATAAGAAGTGTCATAAGAATACCTTGTTGGTTTTTTCCTTAATCTATTTGACCTTCTTGGTTCATACTCTTCATGTGTATCTGAATACACTTCTTCATCAAATCTCGGTGCATCTTCATTTCTCATAACTGGTCCATACCTGGATGTACTTGCCTGCATATGATCTTCATCTCCATTTACCTGCATATATGATTTACCTTTTTCATTTCTTCTTATCTCTTCTTCAATTGTTTCATCATTATGCTCTTTATCTACATACCAACTCTTCTCTTCATCAAATGTCACATCTCTGGAAACAATAAACTATTTGGTTAAAGGACTCCATAACCTATAACCCATCTATTTTCCATCATATCCAATGAACACGTATTTTTCAGCTTTTGGTTCAAGCTTATGTCTGAGTTGTGATGGTACATAAGCATAAGCTATTGA
>CM035443.1:103816790-103824290 GCA_020310875.1 Ceratopteris richardii | reverse complement strand
CATGATTGTTGGCATAATAATCAAAACAATGGTAATTATCAGAACTTTAATCAAAGAGCAAGAGGTGGTAGATTTCAGAGAGGAAACTTCAGAGGTAGAGGTGGTAGGAATTCTTTTGGAAGAGGTGGAGGAAGAAGCTTCCAAAATCAATCCTATAATAGCACCTACTACAACTATGCATCAGATCAAAAGGAGGACTCGACTCTCATTATGAATACATGTGAAACCTCACATGAGGACATGAGAGTGTTCTACATTGATTCAGGATGTAGTAATCATTTAAGTGGAAATATTGCTTTGATGACTGACCTAGATCATAATGCAATTAATCATACAGTTCAGACAGGTGATAATACAAAGCATAAGGTAAAGTCAATTGGTTCAGTTAAAGCTAAGGATGGGAGCACTCTTCTGAGTAAGGTTCTTTATGTTCCCACAATTCCAAAGAATTTGATCAGTGTAGGTCAAATTGTGGAAAAAGGATATGAGGTAAGGTTCACAAATGATGGAGTTTATGTTGAAGACCCTAGTCAAGGGTATAAACAGGTTGTTACAGGAAAGAAAGAAGGAAGGCTTTTCACATTGAAGGTACAAGGAAATGTTGGACATGCTATGTTCACATATGGAGAGAAGAAGGTGTCAGAATTGGATCTTTGGCACAAAAGACTTGGACACTTTAATGAAAGAGGTATTAAAGAAATGATTCACAATGATTCAGTGCTTGGATTGCCTAACATTGCAGGTCAACACATGACATACAGATGTGAGGCATGTCAATTAGGTAAGGCTCATAAGCAATCCTACTCCAAGCATGGGTTTATGTATTCAGAAAGACTTGAATTGGTGCATACAGATGTGTGGGGTCCTTCAAAGGACTTTAGTATAAATGGTTCAAGATATTATGTCACATATGTTGATGATGCTACCAGGTGGATCACAATTTATGTGATTAAAGAAAAGTCAGAAGTGTTTAATACATTTAAACACTATCATGCATATGCAGAAAGGATTACAGGTCAAAAATTAAAGAGACTAAGGTCAGATGGAGGGGGAGAGTATTTTTCAAATGAGTTCAATGATTATTTGTGGAATGCAGGTATAAAGAGAGAAGTTACTTGCAGGTATTCTCCTCAACAAAATGGGGTAGCAGAAAGAAGAAATAGGACTCTTGTTGAGTTTGCAAGGTCCATGATGAAAGAGAAGAATTGTCCAAATTATTTGTGGGCAGAGGCTGTAAATACAGCTACATACTTGGTCAATAGATTGCCTTGTAAAGCTTTGCAGGGCATGACACCATATGAAGCTTGGTGGGGTAAGAAACCTACCTTAGATCATTGCAGAATATTTGGATGCTTGGCATATGCATATGTGCCATCTAAATTGAGGCATAAGTTGGAGCCTAAGGCAGAAAAGTATGTATTCATTGGTTATGATGATAAGCAAATGGGATACAGGTTGTGGAGTCCATCCACAAAGCAATTTATTGTATCCAAGGATGTTACATTTGATGAGCAAGGTACTTGGTATGCAGGTAAATATAATATACATGGAGATGATGAAGAAGTAGTGGATCAAAGAAAAGGTAAAGCAAAGATTCAATTACTTGATGAAAGTGAGAACAATGAAGTGCAGGTTGAAGTTGAAGAGAGGCCAAGGTTTGATCCAGAATGTGATGAACCAGAAACTTCAAGAAGTGCAGAAGTTAGAAGGTCATCTAGGCACAAATGGCAACCTACAAGGTATAGCTATGACACTTCATTCTTAACTACTAAAGATTATGCTTATTTGGTAAAAGCAGATGAAGACCCTTCTACATATGAAAAGGCCAAAGGGAAGAAGAATTGGGAAGATGCTATGCAAGAGGAGTATGATGCATTGATAGAGAATCAAACATGGGATTTGGTTCCTAAACCTAATAGTCAGAAAATTATTGGTTGTAAGTGGGTTTACAAGACTAAAAGATTTGCAGATGGAAGTGTGTCTAGGTACAAAGCTAGACTTGTTGTGAAAGGGTATGCACAGACATATGGAGTGGACTATGATGAGACTTATAGTCCTGTGGCAAAGATGACAACCATCAGGACACTCATAGCAATTGCTACTTGCAAAGGTTGGAAGTTATCTCAATTAGATGTAAAAAATGCTTTCTTGCATGGTTACATTTCAGATGAAGTCTACATGGAGCAACCAGATGGGTTCAAAGATCAAGTGAGTCCAAATTATGTGTGTAAGCTCAAGAGAGCTTTGTATGGGTTGAAGCAAGCCCCAAGGGCTTGGAATTATAGGCTTGTGAAATTCTTGAATGATCTTGGATTTCAAGCATCAAAGGCAGACAGTAGCTTGCTAGTCAAAGTAAGTGAAGATGGGTTCATTTATGTTTGTATTTATGTTGATGACATAATACTTACAGGAACAGATGATAAAGGAATACAAATGATCAAGAAGCAGATGGAGAAAGAGTTCAAAATCAGTGATTTGGGGAACCTATCATTCTTCTTGGGAATGGAGATTTCTTATACTCAACATGGAGTATATGTGACCCAAGAAAGGTATCTTAAAAATTTGCTAACCAAATTTAAAATGGAAGATTGCAGGGTTGCACCTACACCTTTGGAAGTGAATCACAAATTGTCTAGGTTTGGAGGAGAAGAGTTCAAAGATATGAAACTCTATCAAAGTTTGGTTGGTAGCTTGATCTATGCTACATTGACAAGGCCTGATTTATCATATGCAGTTGGTGTGCTTTCACAATTTATGCATTGTCCTAGAAAGGAACATTGGATTGCAGGACAAAGAGTACTTAGGTACATCAAGGGTACACTCAAAGAAGGGTTGTATTATGGGTTTACTTCAGATACAAGAATCAAGATATATAGTGATGCAGATTGGGCAGGTAATGTGGATGATAGAAGATCAACACATGGATACTTGTGCTATGTAGGAGACAAATTGATTTCATGGTGTTCTAAGAAGCAACATACAGTTGCTTTGTCATCTACAGAAGCAGAATATAAAGGTATGGTGGAAGCTGCAAAAGAGGTAATATGGCTAAAGACACTTATGAAGGTTTTTGATGTTGTTCAAAGTACTCCTATTGTTTGTGGAGACAACATGAGTTCTTTATACTTGGCAGCTAATCCTGTGTTTCATGCTAGAACTAAGCATATTGAAATACAGTATCATTTCTTGAGAGAGAAGGTCATTGAGAAGGAGATTGAAGTCATACACACTCCTACAAAAGATCAACTTGCAGATATGATGACTAAAAGTTTGGATGGACCTAAATTGCAGAGGTTTAAAGATATGGCAGGAATAAAGAAGATGCAGGTAATCACAATTGAAGATTGAGGGGGAGCTGTTGGAGCAGAGCAATCATCAATAGGTGATTACATGAAGTCCAAAAGTGAAAAGATATATGGAAGGATGAAGATTACTTTCAAAGGAAGAAAATAGAATCAGAAATGTTTCTTTTGTATATTACTCTTGTAAATAGTTCAATGTATTTTTGAAAAAGATGACGAGTTAGACTCGTATATATATCTACAGATATGTATTCGTAGAAAGTGAGAGTGATATAGATCAGATAGAGAAGACAATAGGTGAAGAGGTGATGAACATTGTATGTATCATCAACCATATGTATGAAAAGTAATGAAGAAGAAAATGTTGTAGAATTCTGCGCGTCGATCTTCTCTTCCATTCTCCTTCTGTGTTTAATCTTTTGAAGAATCCTTTTGCACGTATCTAAGTCCATAGCTAATCTATCTATGGCTAGAATTTGAGAGGTTAATAGCATTCAGGCTGAGAGAATTTTGATTAGGAACATTCATATGTAAGAATGTTTTAAGAGTCGTAAAATCTGGCGCACATTTTATCTTCAAAGAAATGGTCAGTGCTCAGTCCACAGTGTAAAGTTTTACACAAGTGAGGGCTTAAAATCTAAGTTGGAAGGTAAGCCATCTATGGCTAAAAGATCTTGATCAAACGGGATTTACTTTGGGAGAACCAGTGCTAAGAAGTTGCAGGTGTCAAAGTCGCCATTGCAGAGAAGCTCTTTCAGACATAGGTAAAGTGTTTCACACATTTCTCAGTGTGTACTCAATCATTTTGAGAAATTTAACTTGGTAAAGTTGCGCAATCTCAAGGCAAAGTGTTGTGCAAAGTTTTGTCAAAAACTTTACAGAATTGATTAGTCAATGAGTGATTAATCTGCAGCAGATTTTTCTGAAGAAGTTGAATTTTTCAGAATATTCAATTTTCTGATAAATTGGTGAATGATCTCTAAGTTTGGTGGAGTCTAAAGTTAATCTTGATATAGAGGTGATCTAAATTCAAGGTTAACTTGTTCTTTTGGAGATTAACACTCTCCATCATGGGTAAAGGTGTACTCAATGCCTTTCCACCCTACATATTGAACATGTGAAGTACTTTGGATATGTACTCAATTTGAGGCAAGTATATGCATCTTTTACTCCTATCACGAGTAATGCACATGCCAAGATTATGTTTGGCATCCCCCAAATCCTTCATATCAAATGTCTGACTCAACTTCTTTTTGATAATTGACAAGTCATAAGAGGACTCTTATTCCCACCAATCAACATATCATCGATGTAAAGTATCAAGCATATCAAGCTACCATATGAGCATCTCTTTGTGTAGAGACAATGATCCTCATTGCTTCGAGAATAGCCTTGCGACTTCATAAAGGCATCAAACTTCTGGTACCATTGTCTAGGAGACTTTTTAAGTCCATACAAGCTCTTCTTGAGCTTATAGACTAGAATTTCCTTGCAAGGAACTACATAGCCCTCTGGTTGTTCCATATAGATCTTGTCTGTAAGATCTCCATGCAAGAAAGCAGTTTTCTCATCCACTTGGACTAGCTCTAAGTCCTCCATTGCAATGAATCCAAGCAACATCTGGAAGGTAGTCATCTTGAACACTGGAAAGAAGACTTCCTCAAAATCAACACCATGTTGTTGCTTAAAACCCTTTGCAACAAGTGGTGCTTTATACTTTGGAGAAGCACTATCTGATGTGAATTTCAACTTATATACCCATTTACATGGTAAAACTTTCCTACCCTTTGGCAAAGGTACTAAATCCCAAGTACCAGTCTTGTGAATGGAATCCAACTCACTCTTCATGGCACACTCCCACTTGACATGATTCTCAGTCTGCATAGCCTCTTTGTAACAAGAAGGCTCACCGGCATCTATTAGCATAACAAAATCTAAACCTGGAACATATCTATCAGGTAGATGCGAGACATGTGCAGAGCGTCTCAATGGTTGCTGAACAGGAACATGTGCAGACTAATCTGATCGAACATTCTCTTCAATGTCCCTATGTGTAGCATTTTTATGCATGCTAACTGGAGGACTAGTATCCTCAAACACCACTCTTCTCACTTCAACCTCCTTAATGGGTTGTTTATGCATCTTAGACTCATTGAAAATGACATCACTACTTCTTATCATTGACTGTGTTTCAGGATCCCATAAGCGATATCCAAATTGACCTTCTCGACCATATCTAAGGAAATGACAAGGCATTTGGATTTCCTTTCATCATGAACCGAAGAGTAGAAGCAAAACTCTGATGTGAATCAGGAAGACCATTTAGAACGGTCTGCATAAGTGAGCTATCTGGTATGACCTCATCAGAAAAAATCAAATGTTTCTTCAAATCTTTGATCTTTGTTAGAAAACTATCCATAGAATCACTTTCATTCATGTGCTCACTCTCCAAATGTTTTCAGAGGTAAGCAACACGAGCCTCATTCCTAGCTTGGTACAATGTGGTGAGTGTATCCCAAGCATCCTTAGTTGTTCTGCAAGAGCGAATGTGAGGAATAATGGCACGTTTGACGGACAAAGCTATCAATGCATGTGCTTGAGCATCTCTGCCATCCCAACAAATCTGCTCTGCAATAGGTGCAACAAAAACTGCAGCACAGACAAGAATATGCAGAGTATCATCATCTTCGACACCTTCTGCATCAGCTTCAGTACCTACAGTTGTAACAGTTGCAAGTGTGATAGGACGTTTTTCAACACCCTACAATGTTCCATAGTCCTTTTGCAACCAATACACGTCGCATCATATAAGCCCATAATGGGTAGTTAGTACCATCCAACTTATCCTCAACAACCAACATACGGAATACATCACTGATTTCAACCATGGCCGGTGACTAAAATACCTTGATGCAGAAAATTGATTGTATCTCAAAAAGTTGAATAGAATTGCCCAGATGAATTCTGTTAGACCTGTAGCAAACTTCGAGACGCTTATACTGGTGAACCAAAACTGGTATATACCTTTGGCACAAAAAGATGAAATAGCCTGCACAAGCACTGTGATAGTGTGTTTGGAGGTCAAAACGAACTTAGATGAGTGTTCAAAATTTGTGCGATTCTGAGATTGCAATCGGAGGAGTGTTGATGACACCTTAGATGAAGCGGTGACTAGTTCTGATACCAATTGTTGAAGTTAGACGTCTGTAGAAGCACCCGAATAGCACAAGGAAGAAGAAGAAGCATGGAGCTCAACAAACAATATTGAATGTATTACCACTATAATGTACAAAGATAAGTATCCCATTAGGGCAATAGGAGTATATACAAGATGAGGGTAAAAAACCTCCTAAAGAGGGAAAAAAGTGCCCAGCGGTCCTAGAGTGTTCACACACATCACTACCTAAATATATCAACACTTTGCTTCCTTTTGCAATAACCATATTGCCCTTTGATATATGAAAGGATTGAGCATAGAAGACCACCTTGTATCCAAGGTCATCAAGTTGACCAACTGACATACTACATGATAACTGAGGTACATGGCGTACATTATGCATAGTAAATTTTGAACCATCAATGAACTGCACAACCACATCTCCAATCCCCACAACGTCAAATATGTAAGAGTCACCAAGTCTCACGGTACCAAGAGACTTTGTTGCATAATTACAGGACCATTCTTTGTGTGGTGTCACATGGAAAGAAGCATCAGAATCTAGCAGCCACGTGTGGAAAAGAGAATCAACCATAAGAGCCTCAGTTGGCATAGTACTATCAAGTGTCAACACATCAGCATCATCAGAAATAGAATTAATTTCTTCAATCTTCACAGTTGAAGTAGATGGTGCAGGTAACTATTTAACATGCCCATCAACATTCTATCCTTTAGCATTCTTTAATGCATAACATTCTTTCTTCATGTGTCCTTTCTTATGACAATAATGGCATTCAATATCCGTCTTCCTTGATTTACTTCTACTCTTATTCCGTTGACCATTCTTTTCCTTGTTCTTGCTCCTGCCACGTTGCTGATTCTTTCCTTGGTAAGAATCATGAACATTATATGCATCTCCACTCTGAGTGTCAACCATAGATTTCCTACAAATCTCCTCACTCAAGAGTGCTCCACATATGTCATCATATACGAGTTTACCACCAGGTGCAGTATTGCTAATAGTTGTGCAAAATGTATCCC
>CM035443.1:103752242-103772242 GCA_020310875.1 Ceratopteris richardii | reverse complement strand
AAAGTGGAGTTGTAGCAATTGCTACCTTCAATTTTTCATTCTTTGCCTCCCCAATGAAAAGTTTTCCCTTCTCTTAATGGAACAAAAATTTTGTCATAATTCTTAATGAATCTTCGATAGAAATCTAATAAACTTAGGAAGATCTGAAGTTCTTCCAGGTTCCTAGGATGTGACCATTCCATGATAGTAGGCACTTTATCAGGATCCGTCTGGATTTTATCTTGGGAGACTATAGCCCCAAGGTATCTAACCTCTATTTTGAAAAATTCACACTTTGGTTTCTTAAAAAAGATTGAATTCTAATGATCACTTGGAATACTTTCCTCAAGCCTTCTTAGTATTCCTATTCTGCTCTCTATAGATAATAATATCATCAAAAAAATCTACTACAAATTGTAGACATGGTCATAGAACACTATTCATGAGCTTCATGAAAGTGGAAGGAGCATTCTTGAGACCAAACGGGATCACCAAAAACTCCTAGTGCCCATATCTAGTCCGAAAAGCAATTTTTGGGACATTTGTTGCTCTAATTCTAATCTAATGATATCATGAGCTAAGGTAAAGCTTGGCAAAATACCTAGCTTGATATAATTGACCAAATGGGTCTTCCAACCTAGGCATTGCAAACCTATTTTTTATTGTTACCTTATTTAGTGCTCTATAATCTATACAAAGTCTCATAAAACCATCTTTCTTTTTTACTAGGAGCATTGGTGAACCCAAGGTGAGTTACTAGGTCAATGAAGCCTTTATATAAACAATCTTAAAGTTGATTCTCTATATCCTAATGTTGAAATACACTAAGCCTATCAGGTGGCTTGAAAATTGGTAGCCCTTTAGGAAGGTTAGTGGGTAAAACATTTAACTACATACTCTTGCAAACATGAATAATGGAATGTCTTGAACTTATCTACATTATTCTCATGAATATACATCAAATGAGGTACCTATACACTCAAAAACATGACTATACAATAAAAAGATATGTTGTACATGTTGAGAACGAAACAAACTATCTAACTCCAAAGATGAGATGAGAGGTGCACTAGGCACTTATCTTTCCCCTTGAATACAAAATCTACTTCCATTCTTCACAAATTCAAGAGTGTTGTTTTGATAGGTGTATTTAATTGTGTCTCCCAATCCCTAAAGCCACTATCTACCTAACACAAGGTTTATCCTGTCCATGCTCATTATTTGGAAGTCCACATGATATGTGTATCCATGTATCTATACTTCCAAATTGGATACCATATTATCCCATACCCTCTTATCCTCATCTTGCATCATAGATATGACATATTTATGTGCATTGGGTTTCTAAAGATTCTTCAATTTCTTGACCAGGGCATAGTTTATGAAATTATGTATGGAGTCATCTATCATGACTCTCACCCTAGTCATGCATCTGGACTTCCAAATTGGATACCATAATATACCATATCCTCTTATCCTCACCTTGCATCATAGATATGACGTATTATGTGCACTACATTGTTGGGGAATCTTCAATTTCTTGACCAAAACATAGTTTATGGAATTATTTGTGGTGGAGTCATCTATTATGAGTCTTATCATAGTCTTGTAAACACTACCATATAGCTTAACCAAATCATGTGGTCCAAAATGCCTTGACGACAATGATTGACTCAAACACCAGGTATGCCCTATGTCATCATGCATCACTTCCACCTCCTTGAAGCTAGAGCTTCCATGTTTTGGAAGTGTCTGCACAAGGTGGACCAATGTTTTGTCCTTATCGAGGATCATACTAGTTCCTAGTCCTCCTTTCTTCTCTTCCCCCTTATGAAGTGGATAGTTCCATTGTGCATGATTAGGAGAAAAGCATCTAAAGCATGTGTTTTCTCTCTTGGCCCTTTCATATTGTTCAATAGGTAATTTTGACCCTTGTGTTCTTTGTTTCTTTATGAAAAAATTGTTTTTCCCCATTACTAGCTTTTTCTTGAATTTTGTGGTACTAGCAGATTTGAGAGGCTGATATGTCTCCATAGGATTACATTGAGGATGGTTATGGTCCTCATATATCTATGCATATTTTATTGGCTCCTCAAATGTTTAGGTGTGTTTCTCGTAACTTCTCTCTTTATTGCCTAGTCTAATCCTCTCACAAACCTCCTTGTCTCCTAGAAATCATCAAGCCCCTTAAGCTTTAAAATGATCTCTTTATAGTGGGATATGTATATTGATAATGGTCTATTCCTCTATGTAATCCTATCCCACTCATTTCAATTCCTCTCTTCCCCATTCTCAAGAAGAAACTCCTTTAAGAAAAGAGTTTCAATCTGTGTCCAATCAATAGGAATGGATTTTTCCTCCTTGAGACTCATCCATCACTTATAATCTCATGGACCAAGCAAGAGTCTCACTTCAAGCACATGATAGTCAGGTGGGGTGCCCTTCAGTTGATTGCAAGTCAATTCACTTTTGCAAATAAGTGTAAACTGCATCCTTATTTCTCTCCTAATCATCCCCCATGAAGGTTAGTGGTTTGAGGTCTTTTAAGAGGAAAATCTCCCTAGATATTTATCCCTTATGTTTGTTAAGTTGGAGAGTCTCCTTCCTAGCCATCTCATGTGTATGAAGAGTATGAATTTTTCTTTCCTTCCTAGCTAGGGAAGAGCTAACTTATGTCTCTAAAGAGACCATTTGAGTCCTCAAGTAGAGGCCCTTGTGCAAAGACAAGAGCAAAAGTTGCTAAGTTTCTAGCCAGATTACAACCTACTGAGAAAGTGATGCCTCTCCAACCACCATTGTCAAATGCTTAGGATCCTCATATTCCTTCTCAATGACTTCCCATAGGCATTCTGAATGCACCAAGACCCTCTTGGAATTTTCCTCCAGTCATCAACCAAAGGACCTAGAATTCCACCAAGATTTGGTGCACACAATCAAGAAATTCATGCAAACTATGTGAGGGAATTGAATCCACACAATGGGAATTCCACACCATTTACTCCTTGTACCATGGATGTGAGCAATCAATTTGAATTTCATAATGTCCCATATTAAATGAGTCATACCCCATATCCCTAGAATTAGAATGCACCTCAAGCTCCTCCTATTAGCACACAACGTTCCCAACCACCCATGCTCTTATCCATACAAGGCCAATCTTCTAGTATCACAACAACTAATGATGGCAACACCCATGAAGTACAACATAGCCACATGTGTCCCCACCATTTACATCAATGTTGAAGCATTGTTCTACGTATGAAGCACTCATGTACACTAACATTGTCCTAAATTTCCTGGAAAAGTGAATGTGGTAGCTCAAGCCAATGTACTAAGTGAACAAAAAACTAGTGAGAATGAGGAAGAAATTCTAGTTCATGTATTCATAACTACCCAATCCAAGAGAAAGTACAATCCAAGGATAAAAAGATGGATATGTTCACTAGTGTGAAAGAAAAAGGGAACATCTTTGAAAAGGCAACAAGAATCAAGAGCCAAGATTGTGAAAAAGTGAATCAAAGAATTCAAAATTCAAGTCAAAATGGCTCAAGAGGAAGTCCAAATAACCAAGGAACAAAGTGAATTTTGAATGAGAGCTTCATCAAGCTAAATCCATGAGATCCTTTATAACTGATCCAAATCTTGAGCTAATACTCCAGGCCTACCACAAGCATATCCATGGAGATCCTAACGTGGAAAACCATAATATTTTTTTACCCTAGATTAGACCTAAAAAGAGAATGGCTAAAAATTTGCAAGCAAATGGTTGAAGTAGCTCAAATGATGATGGAAATAGTCCCTCCGGCCTTTCCTTACACATGCATTCTTGAAGAACAATTTGAACTGACTTGTCAATATAAGCTTCAAGAATCGCCAATAGAGACTCAAGAGGTTGTTTTACCACAAATCCATGAAGTGCCAATAGAATTTCTTGATATCAACATGAAATATGGAGAGTAGATTCTAGACCCGATGTAAGCTCTCACCAAAGACTTATTGTAGTATGGTTTGAATAATGTTTATGCTAGTCATCTACCATCCTTTATATCCTCTTACCCCATAAATAAATAGCCTCTAGAGTGGTCTAGTGTGGCATGTGGCCATCATGCACACTCATTTTACTACCTATCTAGGAACCTTAGGATATCCCCCAATCTAGGGACCTTAGCTACTAGCCCTTGTCCCGTGCACACAAGGAGTGGTTTGTATAGACCAATGTTTAACACTCTCTCCCCCTTCTAAATATAATTGTCCTCAATGATCAATGAGGGAAAGTACTTGCAAAGCTTTTGATTCCCAAATAGAATCTATAAGTGGTAATCCTGTAGCGACTATGAAATACTCCTAAATGACATGGTACATTGATCATTTTTGTCTCCTGTCTAGTATCATATCTAGAGAATGATCTATGTTGTCAATTTCTTGCAGAGAAGCAATACCCGCTATTAGATTATCCTCTCTAGAAATGTACTTTCTATGTACTTTCTAAGTTTATCAACATGAAATACATGATAGACTCTACAATCAAGAGAAGGATTAATCAGTATGACATGACACTAAGTTTATTAATTATCTTCTAAGGCTCAAAAATCCTTGGTGAAAGATTAGTGCACTTTCCTTTGACCTTGCTAGCACTTGAAGAAAAACTCTGCTACCTTCTCCAAAGTCTCTAGGATATCTTCTCCTATCCAAGTATTCTTTAGCCCTATCACATGCTTGCAACATCTCAAATTTAGCCATTTCTAAATTTCCTTGGAGGTTTGCTAGGAAATCCATAGAACTAAATAATTTCTTTTGCATTCCTATGGCACTTGGAGCATAAGATTCATGCCATAAATAATCTCAAAAGTATACATCCTAATCACCTTATGAGTTCTAAGGTTATGTGCAAATTATATCAATGGCAAATAACTATCCCAATCTCTCTCCCTTCCAAACACATATGCCCTCAACATGTCCTCTAATATCTAGTTGAACCTATTGGTCCCCTCTGTCTGTGGGATATTTTTAATGACACTTTAAACTTGTCAAATACAAACTTCCAAAAGTGTCTGACGAATCTAGCATCCCTATCTAAATCTATGGATGCCAATAGCCCATGCAATCTAAAGACATGTTGGATAAATAGCTCCGCTACATCTGGAATTTCTACCATCTCCGAAATGATTATGAAACGAGCCACCTTGTTCAATCTATCTACTACTACTAGGATAGCATCTCACTTCCTATGGGTCTATGATAACCTCACTATTAATTCCATGGATATATTATCCTAGTTGTGCTATGGAATATGTAAAGGATGCAAAAGACATGGTGCCTTAACCCTTTTTGCCCTGTTGACCTCACACATAAAGCACTCTCGAACATATGTTTCGACATTTCTAGCTAATCCATGCCACCAAAATGTTCTTCTGACTAGTTGTATAGTATTTTCAACACTAGGATGTTGTGGAAAAGGAACGTCGTAGTTATCATACATGGATTTTCTTTTAAAGTCTTGGTAATCTAATATGCAAACCTTTCTTTTCCATTTAACTATCTCATTCTCCATTGAGAAATTGGAATATGAACTTGACTTGTTTGCTTGAATGATAGGTAAGAAGTGTGGATCTTCCATTGTGCTTCCTTTATACCTTGAAGCAATGAGCTTTCTAGAATTTTAAAGATCATTTTATACATTATTCAACATAATCCATCAACTACTATAGTCTCTTTGCATCTTCTATACAATATTTCCATGTGAAAATCCTACATGAGCTCAGCCCGATGAGCATGTTGGTTTGAAGATCTCGCTGACTATACAAATACTTGATTGTATGGTGATATTTGTGCACCACTCAACTTCTTACTTTCAAAATCTATATTCATGCCATCTTGGCTCAAGGCTTCCCCTATGTCTATGCCATCAGAATCTGTCTCCAATTCAAATGGTTTCTCTATATCCACCACTTTGAGTATTGGAGCCTCTAAAATAGCTTACTTCAGAGTATCAAAACAATCCTATTGTTCTTTCTTCCACGCAAATGGAGCTTTTCCTTAAACTAGGTTCATATAGGTGTTGACATTGATGATTAAGATGAAATGAATTTCAATAAAACCTGAAAAGTCCTAAAAATGATCAAAGCTACCCCTCATCCTAAGGATTTGGCCATTCTAATATAACTAAGACCTTCTTGGGATTCATCTTGACCCATTGACTGAAACTACATGCCCTAGATACTTTATCTCTAGAAGAAGCAACTAACTTTCGTTAGGATCTACAAACAGCTGATTTTATTTTAATTTATTCAATACTAGTCTTAAATGACTTTCATGATCATGCACATATTTATTATACATCAACAAATCATCTAAAAAATCCACAAAAAACTTGCTAATGAAAGGATGCAAAATGTCATTGGTTAATAACATAAATGTGATAGCTGCATAAGTAAGAACAAATAGGATAACCAAATACTCATAATGACAAAACCAGGTCCTAAAAGCTATTTTATATACATCCTACTCTCTTACAATAATCTAGTGGTATCCATTCTTTAGATCTATTTTATTAAATACAATTGCTACACCGAGAGCATTCAGTAGATCATCTATTCTGAACATGGAGTATCTATGCTTGATGGTAACCTTATTGAGTGCATGGTAATATATGCACATCCAATAAGATCCATCTTTCTTCTTTACTAAAATAACTAATGTTATAAAGGGTGAATAGTTGGGTATAATCATCCCTTTCTCTGAATACTCGTCCAGTAATTCACATTAAAAAATTCATTGAATTTTACTCTCACCTTCTCTAAAAGTGCTTGAAAGTTCAATTGACGCTTCCTAATCTATGAGAATCCATCAAGACACAACATGAATATAGAAAAAATAAAAAATAAATATACTTACAATCGATTTTGAACACCATGATTGTAGTCACCAATCGAGTCTCTTGGATATCTAACTCTCCATAGATTACCAATCACCTTACCTCAGCTCAAAGTGGTAAAAATGAGAAGCAAAATCTATTACTAGTTGTTTCCTAAAATTCCATTGGTAAGGCATTCAAGGAGAACCAAGAGAAGTTGTTGATGGACCTTGAAGGAAGGAGAGTTGTTGGATTGAAGTTAAAGAACACACAACGAAGCAAAGGGAGTCTACTAGTGAAGAAGGAAAACATCAACCTCACCTATTTTTTAGAGTATAGCACTCAAATCCAGAAGTTGGACAAGAACAATTATCAACCATGGAGATTTAGAATATCTTGCTATCCCATGGGGAAATGATTATGGGGTCTCATTAGTGGCACAGATACAAAACCTAGATTAGGGGAGAATCCAACTCCTGATCAATTGAAGAAATTCAGAGAGTGGAATGAGAGAGATAAGAGAGTCATTTTCATATGATCTTAGCACATTAACAATGCCATGATATGGCATCTACAAGATTTATATTACTTTACAGTATTGGACTATGAAAGCATAGAGGAGCTTTGGAAGAATTTATGCAATACATATGAAAAAGAAACGACATCAAATCAAGTGTACTTGATGAGAAAGTTATATGACCACATGGTCACAGATAGTGTTGCTGCTCATTTAAATGAGTTTGATGTTATATTCTCTTAGTTACAGGCTCAAAAAATGGAGATGGATAATGAAATTAAAGCAATCTTCTTGATATGCACCTTGCCATCGTCATGCGATATGTTTTGCACTACTATTAGCAACAGTGCACCTGGTGGTAAATTGGTCTATGATGACATACGTGGAGCACTATGGAGATCATAGAAAGTCTATGGCTGGCACTCAGAGTGGAGATGCATATTATGTTTGTGATTCTTAACAAGAAAAGAATCAACAACATAACAGGAGTAAGAACAAGTATCATGCTCAAGATCAGACATTGCATTTGCTATTGGAGCATTTGCACTTGTAGCTGTCAATAGTTTGATGATTAACACCAGCATAGAGTGAGTGGGAGCTTTGTAGGAACATCAATTCTCGCATCAGTTAGGTCTGAGCTCGACTCTTATTGATATGAGTCGGAAGCATGGGTACACCTTGTTTGAGGCAGTTGGTGTAGGCTGATCGGTATGGGTTGAGATCTGGACTCTTATTATACATTATTGCATAGTCCTACATTATTTGTATGTGTTGCCACTTATGGTAACATTGAACCTTAGCTCGGAGATTGTTGGGGATGTAGGGTTCATGTAATCTTACCCATATGTTCATATACATATATCAATTAGAGAGCATTTCCTGAAGAAGATCATTATGTGGGTTTCGAGGCTCTCACACATGTGTGTGCATCTCTATTCTCCTCTTTCTTCCTCCATCTCCTCCTTACTCCTCTTGTTCAGCCCACCAAAGGCCTTCAAAATCTTCATCATGGTATTTGGGCATACCGTGTGGCTTAAGAGACAACAATAGGTACCACAACCTTCAGCCTTGTTTACAGACAAACTACCATCCTTCCAATCGACTTCCTTGTTCCCCGATGAAGAGTTGCATGCGACTATGAGTGAACTTGCCACAAAATCTCACTCTTAGTAGACAAGTTAGAGTAAGTGCAAGAGACTCATTTGAATGCAACCACAAGCATTTATGCTACCAAGAAGCGATAAAAAGACCTACTAAGATGCACACATCAAACACAAAGATTTAAAACTAGGTGACTTTTTCCTAGTTTGCACATTGAAGCAATATGTAAAAAAAACTTTTGAGAATAAGTTATGGGCCACTAATAATCAACCATGTGTCATCAAATGAGCAATTATTTTCGCTACTCTAGATGGTGACATCGTGCCAAACTATATTTCTGGTTGTAGATTCAAGCTATATTAGGAGTCTCTTACTCCAAAAATGCTTATAACTCTTCAGAAGGCAAAGAAAAGGAAGTAGATGCCAAATGTATGAGAGAAAAGGCTCAAGGAAAGCACTTGAATGCATAACAAAATGCAAGGCATGGATACAACAAAGGGACAAATGGCAAACAACACAAATTTATGTTGATGCATATCCACTTGCTACCTACAAGCTTTGTGGACTACTTGAATATTCACAACCATTCATAAAAGTTCAAGTCAACTTCCACACTACGAGCATGTTCATATCACTAACTCACACAATAACTTCATGTAATACCATTAGATTGTCATTAGTTTCTACATGGATGTCTCTTATTGAAGGGACCCAAGCATCACTACTTGGTGTTAGTGGTACCTAAATCCCATGTGTGGGGAAAATCTTTATTTGGATATTCATTGATAAATACTCTCTATGTACTTCATTCTTAATTTTTCATGACAAAGATTTATCATATCATCCTTAGACAACAATGGTTGGTCAATCATGTAGCCAAGTTGGACATGGCTAGTCAAACTATCACTATTCAATCATCCAACAAAATGATCACTCGTCATCTCAAAGAGAGCAATCATAGTGTCACAAATACACAAGCAATGGTGGATGAATCAGTTGCTCTTGAATCCTCCCTAAACTTTTCAAAACACACAAAATCTTGTGGATTTAGGGAATGGGACACTGTCCTTTATGAACACCTTGTTATAAGTTAGTTAATCAGCAATGAACTTTATTGTGATGTAAAAGACTTTGGGCTATATGTAGATTTTGACTATGTAGATCACAAGTACCACCCATTGCATGATTCTAGCTCAAGTGGCCAACAACCAAAAGTAAATTCTCCCCTAGATTTTCTATTTCTAAGGGTAACAAGGTCAACAAAGGGGAGTTCAATATCTCAAGCCAATGTTTGCTAACTTAATCAATGGAAATGCAAAGTCCATCCACAAGGAAACACTCAACTTTGGGTGCCAAAATCACCTATGACTCGTGAAATAAATCACTCTTCAATGTGGGTACCCAAAGCTCTTTTACCACATGGTCTCCACCCACCTAAGAGAAAGAAGGCTTGACATCACAACCACAAGCCAAAGATAGGAGGGGTTTAATACATTTGGTGTCCTAAAACTACAAAATTAAGCCCTCTAATATAAGACTTTTCAAACAACAACATCAATATCAATCAGAACCACACAAACTAGATTCAACAAGGAAACGTACATGAAGTTGGACACCTAAAACCATGACACCCTTTGAGTACTCAGTTATGCGCTAAGTCATATTGGACAATTCAAAAGATATAAGTTGTTGAGTACCAAACATCTTTCATGCCACCTCACACTCGACACTCTTGACTCCATGTTTAACCAAAATATTATTTACTTTATGGAGAAGTTGTAGCAGACGAGTGCCGACCTATTCGTGCAAGAATTATATACTCTATGATCAAAAGCACATCATTTGCACGCTTAACATATAAGGTGCTTTCAGTTGGACTGTTCTCAAAACCATGTGCAGTCAGATAGGCATGTATCTTCTCATACCAAGCATGTGGTGCTTCCTTTAAACCATGTAATTCCTTCTTCAACCTACACACTTTATTTTCATGCCCTTTCTACACAAGTCATGGAGCTGAAAAACTTACACTTCTTCATGCAAGTCACCATTCAGAAATGTAGTTTTAATGTCCAATTGATACACATCCCAACCATGATGAGCTGCAAGTGCATAGATGCTATGAACAGTAGTCATTTGGCATGTATGTTCAAAGGTCTCATCAAAATCAATGCCTCTTTCTTATGCATAACCCTTTGCAACAAGCCTAACCTTATACATATCAATTGTTCCATCAAGCTTACACTTCAACTTGTATACCCACTTAGTGCCAATGGCCTTCTTGTCAGGAGGCAAGTCACATAAAGACTAGCCCAGTCAAAGTCAAAAAAAGCATGTAAATCTGGCGGTAGTGATCCCCCTTGGGATAAAACAATCAAAGTAGTTGGGTACCACTCAAGTAGCAAAATATGTGCTTAATTGCTTGCCAATGTTTGACACTTGGGCAATACATAAACCTACTCATTTGTGAGATAGAAAACTAAATATCTGGCCAAGTAATGCATAAGTAAATCAAACATCCAACAACTTGCTAATAGAGAACATCATCAAATGCATCTTCAACATCATGAAGACTTAATCGTAAACGTGTCTCCATAGGAGTGCCAATAGGTTTGCAGTCTTCAAGGCCAAAATGCTGCAATAGTGTGTCACTATATTTTGTTTGACACAATGCTATTCCGCCATCAACTTGCATAAACTGAATGCCAAAATAATGATGCAAATGCCCCAAATCTGACATCTCAAATGAGGAACGTAGATCAGCCTTAAAATCAGCAATATGCTTCTCATAAGGACCAATGAGCAACATGTCATCGACATAGACAACAATGATCAGAAGCACATCATTTGTACCCTTAACATATAAGATGCTTTCAGTTGGAGTGTTCTCAAAACCATGTGCAGTCAGATAGGCATGTATCTTCTCATACCAAGCATGCGGTGCTTGCTTTAAACCATATACTTCCTTCTTCAACCTGCATACTTTATTTTCATGCCCTTTCTGCACAAAGTCATGGGGCTGAAAAACGTACACTTCTTCATGCAAGTCGCCATTCAAAAATGTAGTTTTAATTTCCAACTGATGTACATCCCAACCATGATGAGCTGCAAGTGCATAGATGCTAAGAACAATAGTCATTCGGCATGTAGGTTCAAAGGTCTCATCAAAATCAATGCCTCTTTCTTGCGCATAACCCTTTGCAACAAGCCTAGCCTTATACCTACCAATTGTTCCATCAGGCTTACATTTGTATACCCACTTAGTGCCAATGGCATTCTTCTCAGGAGGCAAGTCACATAAAGACCACGTACCATTTTTAATAATAGCATCATATTTTGATTGCATAGCAGCCATCCAATTTTTAGAATTTTGTGCTTCATCAAACAAAACAGGCTCATTTTCATCACAGAGACTAGAGGCAGCCATAACATAGTAGTTTGATGCAAAAGAAGCACTATGAGAGCCTTAATGAGTATGATATGATAGAGGTGCATCTAAGTTGCTATCATGCAAAGTTTGCACCAACCATTTTGACATAGTTTTTGCCTCCTCAATATCAGCTTTCTCATCAACAAGTGCATCATGTAAATCTACATCATAAATGGAATGACGTGCATCATCACATGAAACCTGTAAAGGCTGAGAAGTTATCTCATTAGGACCAACACTAGTGTAGGAGATGGTTGAACCACGCTCTAAGAGAGAGGATTAGCAAGTAATCCTCTCTCTTAGAGCGTGGTTCAACCATCTCCTACTAGTATTATGTGACATTCCTCCCCCCTTAGACTGAGCATTGCCCTCAATGCTCACTTGTGGACCTTCTGACTCTCTTGGACCCACTTTCCATGCATGAGCATTTCCACAAACCTCAAGCTCCAGCCCATAGACCAAATTTGGTCCCATCCCACCCTCCGTGGGTGCCCAAATGCCCATGCACCTTCATCCAAGGCTAGTTTCACACTCACCGCGGATAAGTGCTTCTTCCAAGTGCCCATGGATGTACCCTATCTGATGTACCCTGGCAGGATGTACCTTGACAAGATGTACCCTGAGACACGCTGCATCGCGCTGCTGTCTACCAAGGCCGATTTCGCAACTAGGCTCTGATACCAATGTCGGGAATCGAACTCACAACCTCCCGGTTAGGAGTGCGATGGGCTAACCACTTGCCCCAAAAGCCATGGTTGAGGATTACTTGCTAATCCTCTCTCTTAGAGAGTGGTTCAACCATCTCCTACTAGGATTATGTGACAACTAGATTGTCCACATGTAAAAAGAGGTAGCAAAGTATCATACATGTCTTTGGAGCTAACAAATGTCTCCTTAGTACATGAAAGTAATGTTGAATAGCATCTTCCACAAAAACAACATCACGGCTGACCAAAATGCATTTAGACTATGGATGATACATACGATAGCCTTTGCTTTCAAAACTGTATCCAACAAAACTACATTTCACTGCTTTATCATCCGATTTCTTGTGGAGAGTACATGGGAGACAGTACACACCACTTAGATGGTTTCCCACCTTTGAGATGATCTCATATGAGGTTTCTTAAGGGGAAGGATATGGGGAAACAACACATAGAGATGACCATGTACATAGAGTACATGGAGTTCAGGGGAGACTGAGCACTTTCTTCTACCATTACAGACATTTCATCTACATTTTCGAGGACAAAAATTCTTTCAAGAGGAAGGAAATGTCACATCATGACCCTATCACATCATGGAGGTATGTGCCACATGTCACATCATGGTGTAATAGCCACATTAGGTAGGATAGAAGAGGTAGTAAGAGAGAGAACTCATTCAAGGCAGTCAACGAATGAGACTCACGCAAGGAGCTCGACGGTTGGGCAGAATGACAATAAACATCTTTTGTGTGTTTGAGGTCGAACTATGATCTTTGAGCAACCATGGCAAAAGAAGAGCAGAACAATGATTGTAGGAGCAACCATTCTTAGATTCACTCATGCTAGATGCTGACATGGATATGTCGACTTATGCTAGACTTGATGATAGATGCCTTGAATATAGGCATGACTGACATGCTTAGGTTAACCAAGATAGCACATGGTTTTTCATCAAGAGTACACATTGAACACTACCTAACAAGCTATTTCATCCATCATGGCGATGCCTTTTCTATTTAGTTGATATCAAAATAGTGAGCTTCCTTCTCATCACTTGAAGATAATGCATTCTCATCCTTAAAGGTATAAGTGCACCTAGGATAAGTTGATAGTTGTATACTTCTTTGCTCGATTAGAAATTGGAATAGCTTAGCTTGTCATCTTCCACTCTATGTGGTTGCTCTTGAATGCTAGACTTTGGATCATTATGGTCTTTTTTGCCTCTTTTCATATACTTTATAAACATCTTGCTCACGAGTATAACCTAAGAAGATAATTTCTTGCCTTTTTGTCTAAATTGCCTCATTCACTTTTGGTACATGAACAGGACATTTGCGTCCAAAATTTTTAAAGTGTGAGGTAGATGGTTTAATAATGATGTAAGAGTATTGAAGTGTTTTTCCCTTTAGAGCCTTTGTTCCAATTGAAAATTTAGACTTCAATGTTGAAAAGCTTATCCCAAAATTCATTTGGCAATGCACATTGCCATTTTAAAAATAGTACAATTCATGCATTCTACAAAACCTTTTGTATGAGTTCTCATCAATTTCTCTATGACTTAGCTCCTACGAAAGTATTCGAACTTCTTTGAGTTTCACCACCACTATTTGATTCTACGTTTTTCACATTTTTACCTCTTTCATTATGAAGAAGTCTTATCCATTCTTTAGAATTTTTAAAAGATTGAGAATTATCACAAAGAAAATATCATTCAAGATCAACAAAAATAAGAAGATATCCCAAAGTTGTATATAGGCATCTTTGCAACACAAGTCAAAATGAACCAAATATAGAGGAGCTTCTACTCTATTCTTGGTTTATGTGGGAATGCCTTTCTATGTTGCTTGCCCATCATGCAAACTTCCTTCAACTTTGTTACTATAGGCAGATGTACCACGATATCTTACTTATGCATCTCTTCTGATACGAAAATCCTAATGTGCCCAAACATTTCATGCCAAAGCTTATTTGTGCCCACTTTAACACTATTTGTATAAGCACTTGGTTCATATAGGTTTTTCTTTCTTTCTCCTTTGCCAATAAGTTTTCCAATATTGTCAATATTTTCTACATCTATCTTGTTGAATCTTACTTCATGACCAATATTAGCTATTGCAACAATTTAGAGTAAATCTCTTTTGATTTTTGTTTTCTCCAATCATTACTTTGATGGATTCTTGTAGATGCCACATAAAATTGTAAATACCTTCCTTGTTGGTCATGTGATGCAATGCACCACTATCTAACACCCATGATTTAGTGGTAAATTCTTCATGCACTGAGAAACACACTTTCTCAATGGGATGCATCGTCAATATCTTCAAATTTGCTTCAATTTTACTGGCTATATCCTTGCCTTTACCTATAAAAATACCATTCTTTTCATGTGCCTCTTTGATGTGGAGATCTCTGTTGTGTGTCATTTCCTCTCAAAATAGAAGCATTTCCCTTGGGATGTCTTCTTTCCACCCTTTTATTTTTGTCGCCAACATTTTTAGTTAAAGATATACGTTTCCCCTTTGTATACTCTTTCACCAATACTTCACATAATTCCTCAAAGTTCAAAGGTTGATGTCTCACTTGGGAGCTAAGGGAAGTTATCATTCCATCAAAATTCAAAAGTTGATGTCTCACTTGGCAACATGCTATTTTTGGTGAGTTTATGGGTTTCTTAGTTCCCCCTCTTGAATATTATTAAGGGGGAGCTCCATTACACAAAAGGATCACCATCAATAAAAACTACCCTCGTTTTCTTTCCAAAGAGGATGATCGATGTTCGCATGTGTTAGCTTAGTTGTTTGGGCCCTTTGCCTCTCAAGGCTGGGGGCGAGGGTTCAACTCTTGTGGGCTACAACAGAACACACGTGGGCAGTGGGATGCCAAACCAGCCCCTTTGGACAACCGTTAAGCTTTTGAGTTACCTAGTTCAAACTAGTTATCTCATTTGGCCTTTGAGCCATCCCATCCCGTATCTACCATAGCGGGATTTTGAGCTATGTATCTTAGTAGTTGCTAAGTCACCAACCTTTGCTTTGTGGGATTCGAGGCATCCCATGGGGTTTATGCTCGTCTTTCATTGTACTTTCAAGTAATTCAAGTTAACTCAAAAGAGTAAATCTCAATGGTCGGACTTCCTTTAAATAAAAGGATGATAAATTCATAAACCTCTTTTATAACGCTTTCTAATGTCCTCTCTTTTCAAACTCTAAATTAATTAATTAATTAATTAATTGGAAGCATGCTTTGAAAAAAAAAAGAACATTTAGCCAGTCGGTGTGTGTTAGCTCAATTGGTTTGATCTCTTACTTTTGAGGGGGGTTCAACCCCTACTAATCGTGATTGACGTGTAATGAGCTTTAGGCCAGTCCAAACCTAATCTCCTTATTGTCTTTGTTGTATCACGTTTCGATAATCTTAACCTCTATTTTGCGGGATATGAAGGGTCTCATAGTACTATGCTCGTTTATTTGTAGAGTTGTTTTTTCAATAAGCTTTACATCAGTCCAAACCTAATCTCCTTATGATCTTCATATCCTTGTGCGGGATATGAAGGGTGCCATAACTACTATGCCCGTTTACTTGTTGAGTTGTTCTTTCAATGAATTGAACCAAAGGAAGAGTAACCTTCGCTGGACTTCCTCTTTTTTCAAAAATAACATTTAGCCGTTCTTGTAGCAGCTCACCACGGTTAGGCCATAAGATCAAAAACAACATTCAACTCCCTTTACGCGGTTTACTTCCTAAGGTGTTGCTGCCCTTGAAGCGCGGAATGCGCAGCTAACGAAATTGGACGCAGAGGCATCTGAGGTGGTGGGAAGTCTGTAGGCGCCTCTTTCGTTAGCTTCAATGTCGGAAAGAGGTAGCGCGAAAGGTTTCTGTTTTGGTCTCTCCTTTGTTCATTTTCTTTTTGGTTTTGCGTCCTCTAGTTTTTGACATCAAAGACCGTGTTTGACAGAGGACCTCCCATTTTCAGAGGAAATTGTTGTTCCTCTCAGAAGTTTGCAGCTAGATAGTCTCGTAAGCATCTCCGTTCTCGACTCATACATGTTTTTGTTTGCGTGTGTGAGCCACACACTGTGTTTCAGTGCTATGAAAAATACGTGCGAGAGAGAGAGAGAGAGAGAGAGAGAGAGAGAGAGAGAGAGAGAGAGAGAGAGAGAGAGAGAGAGAGAGAGAGAGAGAGAGAGAGAGAGAGAGAGAGAGAGAGAGAGAGAGAGAGAGAGAGAGAGAGGATCAGCCCTGTTGTTCAACATTGGGAGCTGAATATTACCATCCCGTTTGAAAGCGTGTAGGGAACAGACCATAAAAATTCTAAGGAACCTAGTATAAAAGAGAGACATCATAATTGACATTCTTATTGCCTGTTTCAAAGAAAGCTTGTCTTGGCTGCTTAATTAATGTAATTAACAAGGTATTAGCAGTTTCAAGAAAATGAAGCTCCATCTTTCTTTGGATCAAGAGACGTAATGCTCTTCTTGCGACGACAAGGAACAATAGTTGATATAATGTTTTTCAAACGATAGTAAAAATTTTCCACATCAGTAACCGAATGCCAAATTGCCTTCACCATCCAGGTTTTTCAAACATGATTTCTATCCCTAATCTCCCTTTTGTTCATGTTTTGTCATTAATCGAGTCTCATATACATGAACGTAGTATCTATGTGGCATGAAACTATCTATGTGCTTTTCAAACCCTCACTACACCTCTCTTTTCCCTTAAAAAGCTTCTTTTCACTGAGAAGTGAACAAAGCAATCTTGTAATTTGCAAATGTCACTAGAGAGTCTTTTTTTTTTGCCCTGCATCTTGTAGTCCAACTTACTCTCTTTTGATGACCAGGCACACTTGAGGATTTTTAATGAACCCAGAAAATACAACCGTTATACTCTCAAATCCATGCAAAATTTTTGGAGATAAGACACACACAGTATAATTTTGTTTCAACAAGAAGAAAGAAGGTGCAACAATAGGAGTGGTTGAAGAAACCACTGACTTTGCATGTTAAACCATATCATCTTTGTGTGTGTTGGTAAGTTTAGATGAGAGCATTTGACCTTGGCTTGAAAAGGACTGGCCCACCTTGATAATCTTGGGAGTATGTTGAAATTTGTATTCTATCTTTTTTCTTTGCATCCTACATTTGCCTCTATCCTTCCAATTAGTGCTTGATTGAGAAGAGGGAAGGATGTGTGAGTTATCCTTGTGAATGTATTATATAATAATGATCTTCATGTCTAAGATTGTTGTGTATGCCAGTGGATACTTAGCATGATTTGCGAAAATTAAGCATGTACCTAAAGCAATCAAGCAAATCCATGTCCTATTTCATTTTTCAAGAAGGAGCTTAAGATTTGTATGTCAAATAAATTTGATGGTGACCCTATGAAGTTTCGAGAATTCTTGGAGCTAGTGAAAGTGTATGTTTATGAAAGTGTATATCCGCATTCAACTTGATAGATATTAAAATGATTCAGCCATGGTTGGTTTTATTGGAACCAAGCTCTGTGGACAAGCATTGTCATGGATTTGCTTGAATCCTGGAAAAGAATATGGAGATTATGAGGGATTTCTGAAAGAGTTTATCTCCACGTTTGGAGATGAGGACACTAATCTAGCGGCATAAACAAAACTCCAGAGTCTACATCAAGACTTCAAGGTCTTGTGCAAAGTTAGACAATCGAAAGGTTCATCCGTTTACCATCCTAGCTGAGATTAATCCTGTTATCTTCAAGCTCCAGTTATCCAATACCATGAGAACATACATCCAATTTTTCATGTATCCATTCTAGAACCATATCATATTTCAACATCGAGGAGGGAGAGACCCAATCCTTTTCCACCTATCAAAATTGAAGATCGTGAAGAATTTGAAGTCGAGCAAGTCCTAGATTCGAGAATATTGCGAGGAAGATCAAAATACTTTGTTCATTGGAAAGAGTAATAGAAAATCCTTAGAGAGAACTTATCAAGGATTGTGAATTCCATAAGAAGAATTCAATGAAGCCCAAGCTAGAGGAAGGTGATGTCATGGATAGAGTGAGAACAAAACCATCTTGTATGCGAGATTTCATGTGACTTGCATATCTCGTAATTGGTGAAGAATTTGGGAAATTTAACATTACCATCGTGTCCATTGCATTTGGAGTGTGCCAAAACCCTAAGAATGACATTCTACTTGCCTTGTTTTGACATCCAGAGACCTTGTTTTGGTTTGATGGCATCATCAATGACATCATCAATTTGTAACCACCCTTAACTATTGTTTAACATCTATAGAAGGAGGGCTTGGCCACATATATCCTCAATCTTGCCAATGCAAGTCTTGAGAGCCCAAGGAGTCTTGTTTTTCAAGCAAGTACTCTTCAAGTTCCTGTTCATGTTCTTGACTTGCTCCTTGTTCTTATCCTATCTAGTGTAGTTTTTGGACATCTAGTCTTCTCCTCTTATAATCTCGTAGCATAAGATCTTGTCTAGTTATTTCTTATATCTAGTTCTTCTCCCTCAAGGGAGCTCTTGTAATTTGGATATGCTAATTTCATAACTTTGGTACTAGGTTATGGGGTCTCTTGTATCTTGTATAGCCAGTTATCCATTCCTATCAATCCCCGAGTTCTTGGACTTTTTGTAACAGTTGTATGTTCTTGTATTATTTCCCTTGTGTGGGTGATCTTGTAATCAAAAGTATAGTTAAGAAATTTTGTTCAATCCAGTCAGAGAGCACAATCTAGTGCTTTCTTGTGCCATATAGATCAAGAGCCCAAGTTGCAATGGTAGGCATATCATGGACCCTCTCAATGTCAAGGTCATCCGTTGAGTGGCCACCATGCTCCAATAAATGTAAGTTGCAGCGGCAATATACAACCCCTCCAATTGCAGTGTAGATAGCCTACTCCTCTTTTTTGTGTGGAAGAGGGCCTATGTACTCCAATTCCTTTCACATGGATTGGCACTAGTCCTGTGAAAGTATGCGAATGGTTAAGTGTCTCTGCAGAATAAAAAAGAAAAAAGAGAAGTCTTTAATCAATTAAAGAGTGCATTAAAAAATAAGGACCCATTCTTACTCGTTAAAAATATGTACTCAAATATTAAGTATTTGGCTTCGTGAAAAGAGTCATAAAATTACAAATATTCTCAAAAAAAATATTGAGAACTAAGTGTTTGGACTACTTTATGGCACGAACCAATGGGAGAGGGGGGAGGGAAGGGGGGGAGAGAGAGAGAGAGAGAGAGAGAGAGAGAGAGAGAGAGAGAGAGAGAGAGAGAGAGAGAGAGAGAGAGAGAGAGAGAGAGAGAGAGAGAGAGAGAGAGAGAGAGAGAGAGAGAGAGAGAGAGAGAGAAAGAGAGAGAGATGTTTACTAAAGGCCAAAGTTGGCCAATGAGACATAATCATATACAAGTGATAGTCCTCCAAATAT
>CM035443.1:103687242-103747242 GCA_020310875.1 Ceratopteris richardii | reverse complement strand
TTCGATGGTAGTGTATCCCACGGTCTGACCAATGCCCTTTGTATGTATGTATGCCAAATCTCTTAGAGGATGAGCCTATTCCTCTCTTGATGGGAGAGCGAGTAGGTGGGGGCTTGGGTATCATGCTACATCGGTGGTAGCCTGTCTATTTCAAAACCATGGTGGGCCAACCAATTTCATTTCTGCTCATACCAAGGGGATGTGTCCCTTGCTAGAGCCATGTCTCGTGATGCTTGGAAGGCCTTGTGAGCGATGCGCTCTCTATCCATGCTCTGAACCTTGCGTAATAAGCATATTGTGTGGAAGGGTGCCTTGATAAGCATCGGTGGTGTAGCAAGCTTTGCCTTGATAATGTCATGTGGTACAAAGGACTTGCCACAATTAAGTTTGGCAATCATAAGTATTTATGGTCGTTGCATGGTTCTTTATGTTGAGGTGGTGAGCCTTGATCCCCAAATGGCTGCTCCATACATGAGGGATGGGGTATCTAAAGTGTCGAAAAGCCACCCTTTGGTGACAGGCTTTTGAAAATGTGTGTGATGTCAGAGTCTCTCCATGAGAGCCAATGCCACATAACCATAGGTGGTACGGTGTGGGCCGCAAGAGACATGGAGAACACCTCAAAGGTTGCTAAAAAAGTAACTCCCAGATATACGTATGACCCAACCACCTCTTTAGGTCCACCCACCACACTATAAATGCTTTGTCTCCTCACCTAAGCTTGTGTACGAAAGATGAGAACCTTGGTTTTACCAAGGTTCACAGATAAACCTCTGCATGTGCAGAAGTCGTTTGGGCCATGTAGATGACACTATAGACCGTCTATAGATTCCGAAACCAAGACAATATCATCATCATATTATGATCAATATCTCATCAATGTAGAGACCAAATATTGTGGGTGAGAGAGTACAACCTTGCTTCACGCCGATTGTGCTAGAAGAGAGTCGGAGAGGCCGTTGGGCAACAAACTCTTGCCCCTCTCCAAATTCGAATTTCTCTCTCCATCTCTGTCTATCTGCTGCGTGGGCTGCTCCTTGCACCTCCAGCCCTTCTACTCAGCCAAAGGGGGTATTACCACAGCTGCTGCATCACCTGAGCACATCTCCTCAGCTCAACAACTGGTATCAGAGTCTATATTGGGCCTCAAATCTGCTGCGCAGGTTCTCTACAGCAGCATACACTCACCATTTGGCAAAATCATCAAGTTTCATCGCGAAGAAAGGGTCCAGAATCCGCTGTACCATCATTTTCAGTTATGTTCCAGCTTTTCGTCGCGAAGAAAGTGATTTTTCTCTGATTTTATCGCGAAGAACAGGTGTTTTTCAGCAAAATCTCAAAGTTTCCAGCAAGAACAGGTGTTTTTCAGCAAAATATCAGATTTTCAGCAAATTTCTCAGTTTTTGCAGGTCTTCTCACTCTCAACTTGCTGAGCATACATAGTGGGAGATACATCTTGCTGTAATTTCTATAGTTTCAGCAAAATTGACTCATGTATGAGAAGTTGTGGAGTATTTTGCCATAATTTCTTGTAAAACAGTGGCAAAATTTGGGGCTTTTGCTCCTACATGCATCTAAAGGCTGAGTATTAGCCTTATGTACATTCTTTGAGGTTAAAAACAACAAAATTAGTTGTTTTTGAGCATAAATTGAGTTTCTGAAATTCTCTGCGCAGAAAATTCAGAGATCAGTTTTGTGCCCAAAATCACTCTATTTTTGTTCCAAATTGCTCTTGTGACCATTTGGAGCTGTAGTGCATCATCTTTGGAGGCTGCACTTTGATTTTGGTGCATTTGCCCAAAATTCCAGCAGGTTTTTCATTGTGCAACTATGGCATCATCCTCCTCAGATGTGAAGAATCTATTTGAGATTCAACGGTTTGAGGGAACAGGTTTCGACTTATGCAAGGAGAGAATTCAGGGAATCCTCTTCTTGAACGATTGTGACAGGGCATTGGAGGCAGAGAAACCAGAGGACATGTCGGAAGATGCATGGTTTACTCTGAACAAGAAGGCCAGGAATCCTCTTCTTGAAGGATTGTGACAGGGCATTGGAGGAAGAGAAACCAGAGGACATGTCGGAAGATGCATGGTTTACTCTGAACAAGAAGGCCATTATATACATTAAGATGGCTGTTTCTGATGAGATTCTAGTAGATCTCAAAGGTTTGACCACTGCTTTTGAGTTATGGGCAAAACTCAAGGCGACGTATGAAAACACTAAGCATGTTAACCAAGTACACCTGATGCGGAAGCTAGTTGGCATGCAGCTTGATGAGTCCAAGAGTGCAGTTGAACACTTGTCATCGTTTACAGGTACTTTGTCACAGTTGCAAGACTCAGGAATGCCTCCTTTCGATGATAAGCTTAAAGCCATTTTCTTGCTTATGACATTGCCTGACTCTTGGGAGACATTGGTAGTCTCATTGTCCAATAACCCCAACTTGACTTTTGATGGTGTTAGGGGTTCTATTCTTAATGAAAAGATCAAGAGAAAAGCAGGTGGAGAAGGAGGAAGCTTGGCCAACATGGTTAGAGGGAGGACAGATAAGAAGAGTAATTATGCACAGAGGAATAAGAGTAAAAGCAGGGAAAGGGGGAATAGCAGCAAAGGCAAAAGCAATGATGCGACATGCTATCAGTGTGGCAGGAAAGGTCACAAGAAACCCGATTGCCGCTATTACAAAGCAGAGCTTGAAAGGAAGAAGAATTCTGGAGATAAGAAGAAGGACAAGAAAGAAGACAAGACTGATGCACAGGACAGCCAAAAGGACAAGGAGAAGGCCAATGTGGCTTCTAATGTAGTCATAGAGGAGCTGTCAGATGCAGAGGACATTTTATGTGCTACTTTATCAGCGGATGACACTCATGCATTTGATCCTTCTCTAAATGTTCATGCACAAGACATGTCAATCACTAAGAGTGATGTCATAGATGCTTTGCTGACCGTCAATGATGCATTGGCCCAGACTTGGATAGTAGATTCTGGTGCTTCATTCCATGTAACTCCTATCAAGGAGTGTTTTTCTACTTTTATTGCAGGCAGCCATGGCCATGTATACCTTGGAAACAATCATGCATGTTCCATTGAGGGTATTGGCACAGTGCATTTCGCTACAAACGGCACTAATGAGCTGGTCTTGCATAATGTGCGTTATGTACCAGGGATCAAGAAGAGCTTGCTTTCTGTGGGTCAAATGGATTTACATGGTTATAGCATTCTCTTTGAGAAAGGATCATGGAAAATGACTAAGGGTTCAAGGCTGATTGTGAAAGGCACAAAGAAGGGAACTCTCTATTGCTTGCATGGAAAGGCCTTATCAGGCAAGTTTATTGCATTGGCTGAAGTTCACTCCCATATGGAGTTTTGGCATAAGAGACTTGGCCATGTGAGCCAAAAGGGTCTTACTAGGCTTTGTAGCTTAAAGAAGCTTGATGCTAAAGGCACAAAGCTTGATTTTTGTAATGAATGTCAATATGGAAAGCAAGTGAAACGTTCCTTTTACTCTGGTGTGTCTCGTAAGTCTTGTGTACTTGATCTTGTTCATTCCGATGTATGTAGCATGCCCACCAAATCTATGGGGGGTGCTTTGTATTTCATTTTCTTTGTTGATGATTTCTCTAGAAAATTTGGGTTCGATTGCTTAAATCAAAGGATGAAGCATTTGCTGCGTTTAAGCGTTTTCATGCATTTGTGACCACCCAAACAGGTAGAAAGCTGAAATGCTTGCGTACGGACAATGGTGGTGAGTTCACAAGTGCTGAATTTAAGAAATTTTGTGAAAATTTGGGCATTAAGAGGGAGCTTACTGTTCCATACAACCCCTCTTCTAATGGTGTGGCTGAACGTTACAATAGGACACTTTGTGAGAGGGTGAGATGCATGCTGTCTGTGATCTCCCTCATGGATTTTGGGGAGAGGCACTCAAAACTGCAGTACATGTGTGCAATAGATCCCCTCACATGTCTTTAAAAGGTGACATCTCTGAAGAGGTTTGGTCTGGCAAACGTGCTTCATATGATCACTTACGTGTCTTTGGCTGCGAGGCGTTTGTGCATATAAGGCCTGAGCTGAGAAACAAACTTGATGCTAAGTCCATTAAAGGCCTCTTCATGGGATATGGTGAAGAAGGTGAAATGGGCTACAGGATTTGGATACCTCAGCTCAAGAAGGTCGTACGCAGCCGGGATGTTGTTTTTAATGTAGGCAAGGCTGCTTCAAAACAATTGTGCCTCAAAAGATGACCATAAAAGGGTAAGATTTCAGCATGACCGGCTACCTGTTAGGATCCTTCATTGCATTACATTTTGTTGACAGATGAAGGTGAGCCTCTCACATACAAAGAGGCAAAGGCATGTGAACACAGCAGCAAGTGGGGGCTTGCTATGCAGGAAGAGATTAAAGCTTTGCATGCTAATGATACTTGGGATTTGGTTGAATTACCCAAAGAAAGGAAAGCCATACCCAAGTACAAAGCAAGGCTGGTTGCAAAGGGATATGCCCAGACCAAAGGCATAGATTTCCAAGAAGTATTCTCTCCTGTGGTGAAGATGACCACTTTGTGAGTGTTATTTTCAATAGTAGCTGCACTTGATTTGGAATTAGACCAAATGGATGTACATACAACTTTCTTGCATGGTGATGTTGATGAAGAGCTTTACATGAAACAGCCAGAGGGGTTTGTTATTCTTGGAAAGGAACATTTGGTATGTAAGCTCAATAGAATCTTGTATGGGCTGAAACAAGCTTCTAGACAATGGTACAAGAAGTTTGATGCTTTCACGCTCAAACAAGGGTATAAAAGAAGCCATGCTGATCACTGTTTGTATACGAAAACTGATGTAGATGGCAGCCCTATTATTCTTGTCTTATATGTTGACGATATGCTGATTGCTGGTAAGAAAAGAGACACCATTGCTGCTCTTAAACAACAACTGAAATCTGCTTTCTCAATGAAAGACCTTGGGGCAGCAGAGCATGTCCTTGGAGTGAGGATTAGAAGACAAAGGGACCAGCACATATTGTATTTGTCGCAGGAAAAATACATTGAAAAGGTGCTGGACAGATTTAACATGGCTGATGCAAAGCCTCTTGGAGTGCCATTGCAGCCATATGTTAAAGTTTCCAAGGAAGATTGTTCCAAAACACAAGAAGCAATCAATGACATGCAAAATGTGCCTTATGCTTCAGCTTGTGGCTCACCTATGTATGCTATGGTTGCAACTAGGCCTGACATTGCCCATTCAGTGGGAGTTGTGAGCTGGTTTATGGCTAGTCCAGGCAAAGCTCATTGGAAAGCAATAAAGTCCATTTTGAGGTACTTGAAGGGGACCAAAAATAAATGCATTTGCTATGGCAAAGATCCATTGGAGCTGAAAGGCTTTTGTGACTCTGACATGGCTGGTGATGTGGATACACGTAAATCCACAAGTGGATATATATTCACTCTTGCAGGAGGTGCTGTTTCATGGTGCTCAAGGCTGCAAAAGATTGTTGCTTTGTCCACTACAGAGGGTGAATACATTTCAGCCACTGAGCCATATGTTTGGCAAAGAATGCCATGTTTCATGCACGCACTAAGCATATTGATGTGCGATATCACTTCATTCGAGAAGTGCTTGAGGATGGCCTTATCACACTTGTTAAGGTTCATACATCACAGAATCTTGCAGATGTTCTCACTAAGTGCTTGTCTAAAGCACAAATGAGCTATGTATACAGATGGTGGGAGTCACGTAGCTTAAAGGCGTCATTTATGCCTTTTAAGTGGGATGTTGTTGGGGTAAAGGTCCTAAATGACCCCCTTACTTGTACACATTTGTATAGGCCTTTTATAAGGCTTAATGTACTCATTATTTATTCTTTTGGCCAAGTTCAATGTGAACTTGGCCAGGTCCTATAAAAGTGAACTCAAATAAACTTAGGGCTCACTTCTTTCTTTAGTGAAGCCCCCAAACAAGCTGCCCCTCTCTAAATTCGAATTTCTCTCTCTCCATCTCTGTCTATCTGCTGCGTGGGCTGCTCCTTGCACCTCCAGCCCTTCTACTCAGCCAAAGGGGGTATTACCACAGCTGTTGCATCACCTGAGCACATCTCCTGAGCTCAACATCTCCTCCCATTCCTGTCATTTGCGACAAGTAAGGCTTTGTATGCATGCACTGTGCGTGTCTATGTGTTATATCCCTTTTGTACTCTAAGATCCATAAATGCTTCCTTAGCTCGCGACAATCGATGTCATATTAGTGGTTTTGGGGCATGGACCCTGTGCGTGGAGGGTGTGTATGTGCGGGGTGTGTAAAGCTGTGTAGAGTTGAGTCATGTAGGGTGGTGGTGATTTGTGAGGTGAATGTGTCGAGGGGTGAGAGTGGATCAAGGGAAAGTAGGCGAGTGTATAAGTGGTGTGCATAAACATGTGAGAGCTTGTGTGTGAAGTGTATCGTGGTATGTGGCTCAATGAGTGGAGGGTCTAGTGGAATAGGAGATGTAAGTGTGAAAGTGAGAAATGTATGGTCAGCATGGAGTGGGCATTGTCAATACTAAGTGAAGTAATAAGCGAAGCGCCAGAGATGGTACGTAATAGTTGACTTCTCTCTCTCTCTCTCTCTCTCTCTCTCCCTCTCTCCCCCCCCCCCCCCCCCCCCCCTCTCGCCTGTGAGGGAAGCAAGTAAGTCCACTTTAGCCTGGCGAGTGTTGCATTGTGTTATATATAACGAGATGGTGTAGGTTGCCAAGCTCAAGCAGATGTTTGCCATACCTTGTGGTGTCCTTACCCATATCCTCCGATATTCTATTGGTCATCTTCTCATCTTGATCTTTGCCCCTCATGATCCATGGATGCTCCATGTCATATGACTCGCATAGGCGTGATTGGGTGCGGTCATTGAAGTCCCCCAAGTCCCCCACTAGGACTTCACCTAGGGTGTTCTAGTGTAGTATCGCATATGAAAGTACATGTGTATGGTGAATCTCTATCCGGAGTCGGTTCCGCATGGTCATGTCTAGCATATGGGGATTTGCATGGTAGGAAGTAGCAAATCACAATGTAAACCCAACTCTTCGGTGCTATCTCCATGCAGACCCACATGTATCGTGCCTCCTTGTCTCTTCCTATGATATGGATCCGGTTTTGTATCTCCTTTCTAAATATGATTGCGACACCCCTTGACCCTCGTGTTGTATTTTGTCTCGTCGTGCCCCTGAATGCAAAGTCCTAATGAAAACCTCCAATGTTGGGGAGGCCTCCTCCTAGGTTCTCGTGGATCTCTGTGATACAAGCAAGGTCGTGAGTATCTAGGATCTCCTCCAACGAGTCTTGCCTTGTCCGAAGTGCTCCGTTGTAGTTCTACACCACTCCCCTGAGTGGTGACTCATGGTGTGGTGTTGCCTCATAGGCTGGGTGGCCCTATTTGATAGGGAGTTCGTCTATAAAGACTTAAACATCACGGTAAAATGCCTTGCTTCCCTCTCGTCGTGCTTGGAGGATTTGTGGCATACAAGTACGTCCGTGCTCTATTTGCATCCTTGTGAGATCCTCGTCCATATGGAGAGCTCCCCCAGGTAGTGAGGGAGGGAGAGGGGGGGAGAGAGGGGGAGTGGGGAGAGGGAGGGGGAGGGGAGAGAGGGAGGGGGAGGGGGGAGAGAGAGGGGGAGGAGGGAGAGAGGGGGGGGGGGAGAGGGGGAGGGAGGGAGGGAGGAGGGGAGAGGGGGGGAGAGAGAGGGGGAGGGAGAGAGGCGCCTTTATATATATATATATATATATATATATATATATATATATATATATATATATATATATATATATATATATATATATATATATATATATATATATATATATAGATAGATAGATAGAGAGAGAGAGAGAGAGAGAGAGAGAGAGAGAGAGAGAGAGAGAGAGAGAGAGAGAGAGAGAGAGAGAGAGAGAGAGAGAGAGAGAGAGAGAGAGAGAGAGAGAGAGAGAGAGAGAGAGAGAGAGAGAGAGAGACTTTTTAACGTCTATTAGAGGCCAAAATCGGCCTATGAGACAAAACATATACATCAGTATGATCCAATCCACTGTGATCCCAAAAGGAAAATAGAGAGAGAGAGAGAGAGAGAGAGAGAGAGAGAGAGAGAGAGAGAGAGAGAGAGAGAGAGAGAGAGAGAGAGAGAGAGAGAGAGAGAGAGAGACTTTTGCAGGAAAGCTGCTATACATATGTTGCCCGAGATCTAGGAGTATCTGAAAGTGATATCTTGTTGGTAATCTGCTATGATTTTGACTAGTAAGTTTTTGTGAAAGCAATAATGAGATGAATAGTCTATGCTATGTATTTGTCTGGATTTGTTTTAGTGGCTGATGGAGTGCATTGAGCATCTTCCACACAAGATCCCTTTGTATGGGACTTTGGTGAGTGTAGTTATAATCAATGTTCAGATTAGACATTTAATTGCCTTACTTTTTAAATTTATCTTCTATCTCAGGTGGGCCTTTTGAATACAGAGGACTCGGATTTTGCTGCCAAAGTTGTGCAGCTTTGTAGGGAACGTATTGAGGTTTGGAAAACTATCATGCTATCTTCATACCACTTCCTGAGGTTCGATTAGCCGAATTTAAGGTAAGAAATGCGCTTTCCTTTTGCAGGAATCCTTAGTTTCGGGAGACTGCAACAAGCTTCGGATCTTGATTAGATTTGTAGCTGTTCTTGTATGTGAATTGTTCTATTCGGTTCCATTAAAGGACTATAATTGTCTATGCCCAAGGTACTTAGATGTGGGTGTGTTTCAATGTGAAGATGAGCAACAATGTGATTGCACCTGCATCACTTGTGGAAGTTTTGGAAACTTTGCTATCTTTAGCTGCAACAACTATAGATGATGAGAAGGGAAATCCAGCATGGCAACCAAAAGCAGATTTTCATGTTTTTTGTATAATGGCTTCATTGCCATGGGCTGGCATAGAATTGTTGGAGGTAATTTGGCCTTTTTCTTGTCATAATGATGTTTTTGGATGAATTATGTGCTTTATTGATTTGGCCAACTATACCAGCGAGCACCAGATGAGTTGGAACGAGTAATGGCTGGTATTGAGGCATATCTCAACGTTCGGAAGCCTATTGTTGATACATGCTTCACTGCTTTTCCTTCAAGCAATGATGTATGTATGTTATGAATTCTATAGAGCTGATTTATAATGATCATATCAAGCTCAGACTTCAGGTGATTGTCCTTGTAGGATTACTTGGTAGATCTTTGGAAAAGAATCAAGCACTGCCAAGAAAGTGGCTGGAAGGTGGAGAGTGGTAATTTCCAAATTATAGCAAACATTAGATGTTCATTGAAGATCTTAAATATTAATAGATCTGATTTACATTCCCTGTGTAGTTCCACGACCACACCTTGCCTTTGAAGCAAAGCTGGTTACTTGTCAGACCCATGATTTTGGGCCTGTCACATGTCCATATCCCCCAGAGGGAGCTGACGAAAGCCAGACATCTAGCTTTGGTAGACAGCACCATGAAGCTGAGCAGAAATTTCCACAAAGACTAAGACGCTTGTCAATATTCCCTCCAGCAAAGACTGATGAGGTAAGTTGTAATAAACCTTACTTATGTTGAGGATTCATGTATGTATTCTTTTTATTGGATTACTTTGTGTTGGGAGACTTCTCTTTTTAGTGTGCTTAACTAGAGCCTTTATTTGATGCAGTGCATGGCCCCAGTAGATCGTTTTGTTGTTGAGGAATATATCCTTGATGTACTGTTGTACCTTAATGGACGGTATAATTCTTATTCTTTGCCCTAAATTATGGTGCCCTTTTAGTGGTTATGTTTGATAGTGTATCAATGGTTTTCCTTTGAATCTTTTGTGCTAGTCGGAAGGAATGTGCAGCGTACCTTGCAAATCTTCCAGTGCCCTTTCGCTATGAGTATGTCATGGCAGAGACAATTTTTTCACAGGTTTATCATGACTCTGGCCAAGTTTGTTTGTGTGAGATGAATATTCGTTTTAACCTATTTGCAGTGATATATGTGTCCTGAACATGTGCTGATGTTTTCTTTATTTTGGGTGTCCTCTTCACTGATGTTATTCGTGGTCATTATCATATTCCAGTATTCAAACAATTGATTCATCAGTGAAAATATTTTGATAATCCATTTATAAAATATGAATCATCTAGATTGCACTCTAGTTGGAGACATCTTCAATCATGTTGGATTTGAATGCAGATCATTGTATTTAGGCATCGTATGTGAATTCTTCCTCAAGTTTCTGTAAGGTCAGTCTGTGCAGTGCAATTTTACACTGTAAAGTTAACTACAATGGTTGCATCAAGGTGGAAAGGGTGAAGAGTGAAACTCTTAAATTAATTTCATAGACTTAAAAAAAACGTAATATTCACCTGGTTGCTTAACCTTCAGTGTGGACAGCGTTGCAAATTGTTAATTTAATCATTCTTGAGACTCATGTTCATAAACCTATAGTTTTTTCCCCCCAACTCATCGATGAATAAAGCCATATGTATAGTTGCTTTGATATTGCAGGAGATACTTTTATGAATGTTCCATTCACACATTTTATCTGGAAGGCAATTGATATTTATCAAGCCATTCTTGTTAGTGCTAATTTATACTCAAATGACTTTGAAGCTGATTTTCGTAGATTTCTTACATTTTGTACAACTGACTTTCAAGCTGATTATCATAGATTTCTTACATTTTGTATGAGATTTTTACTAACAGTTCAAACTTGTGACACACCTGACCACAGCGTTGGATCACATCCTTGGTCTTTATAAATTGTTTCTGATGCTTTTCAGATTTTGTTAAAGCACAGTTGTCTAATGTAATCGGTGATGCAGCTTTTTCTTCTTCCAAAGCCTCCTTTCAAGCCTATATACTACACTATTGTGATTATTGACTTATGTAAAGTAAGCTCCTCTTTGTTTACCTGTTGCTTTGATGAGGTCCATACACAATCGAATCTTGCATAATGTACTTATGAATTGGGCTTCTGTCTAGGCTCTTCCTGGCGCATTCCCGACAGTTGTGGCTGGTGCTGTCCGTGCATTGTTCAGTAAGATGGATGATCTTGACATAGAATGTCGGACTCGGTTGATACATTGGTTTGCTCATCACCTGTATGGACCATTGTTGGAAGCAGCAGATTAGCTTTTAAATCATTTTTTTTTTGGGTTTATAGAATCATTTTTGCTGAGTTATATGTGTCCATGTCTGGAAAATTGGAGTTAATTTTCATGCCTAATATGTTTATACAATTAGTACATAGTGAGCTTCAAGTTTGTACGCAAACAAACAAATCAATCTTCATGCAAATATGTGTCCATGTCTGGAAAATTGGAGTTAATTTTCATGCCTAATATGTTTATACAATTAGTACATAGTGAGCTTCAAGTTTGTACGCAAACAAACAAATCAATCTTCATGCAAAGGTTAGCAAAACTGGTGTTGAGGTGAAAAAGAACGAGTACTGGTTTTACATCTGGTAGTCATACAGGTTCGATCAGTTGATGCCCTTTAATTCAAATCCAAGAAATGGTTAGATATGAAAAGGATTTGCTTATTGTAGCAGCAATAAGGATTTAAATATCGGTTTCACCACTCATTAAAGGAAGATTGGGCACACTTCATGGTGTCAATGGTTCAAGGAAGCATGCACAAGGCAGGAAATGTCTAGTTTGAAGATATAAAGAGAGGGGTGAACTGTGGTACAGAAGTATTGGCATCTTCATGATGTGATGCAGTCCATCTATGGATATAGCTTTAGTTAGGTGTGCCTATTTAATTACTGCATTTGAAGGATGGCTGATTTAAAATCCCTTTAGTTAACCCTCATTCCAGGCAATCAGTATATGCAGTGTTCTAACTAGTTGACCATGAGATGGCTACAGATTGTCACTTCTGGAGGCATCACTCATGGGGCTTGTATGCATGATCCTAGGTGATTGAGTAAAGCAGCAGCAACCAGGATGTAATTTTCTTTATAGATGTTAAGATGGAACCATCAGTAACTGGCCTCATGGGCTTTTAAATCATGAGAAGCTTCTGATTTATTGGACTGCACATAAACTTAGGAGGGAAGTATGCATGTTTCCTATTTCCATGGAGACTGGACAAATTTAGACATTTCCAAAAAAAAAAAAAATTATATTGCATGTTCAACATTAATGGGTTTCGTGGGAAAGAGTTTCATATTGTTACCTCTATCTGGATCATATTTTTCATTGTGAACAGATCTTTAATAAACAGGTTTGATATTTGCTATATTGGCTGGTGTTCTTCAGTCATTTATGTTTGTCATTTTCCTTGTTTCACATCTCCGCTTAATATTTGTGATTTCATCAGTTGTTTAAATCAAGATCTCGTGCTTTTTTGCCCTCTTTCTAATCTTGCATCATCGAGTGGTTGAAATTAGAAGTATTGGCATGCTTTATTGAAATAAAACAATATAAATTTTTGTTCAAAGTTGTCCTGGTTTGTACTCATATATATGTTTTTAGATTTTTGTCAGCCTAGGAAGTTTAGTCCATCAATGAATCTCGGTGCCAATTTTAAGGCATTTTATTTTGCAAAGTGCTTAATGTCAAATTCACCAGAAGGTTGCACTGTTGTTATTTGTTTGTTTTTTATGTTTGCTTTTTTACTGTTATCATGTTATTTTACAGATTCATTGGAGGTCACTTACCTGTATCTCAAAGAGAATAACATGTCAAATGAATGATTATTAAATTATGCAGGTCAAATTTTCAGTTTGTGTGGCCTTGGAAAGAGTGGATTGATCTTGTGGATCTGCCCAAATGGGCACCTCAAAGATATTTTGTGCAAGAGGTTCTGGAGAAGGAGGTCCGGCTTGCATATTATGAGAGAATAAAACAGGTCTGTGGAGTTCATAGATTCTTTATTACATTGAGATCATAAATATAAGGTTGGCCTGCATATGTGTTTTGGCACTAGATTTTCTGTATCTTTGATGCATTCCCCCCCCCCCCCTTTTCTATATGAACAGAGCTTAGAGGATGTCCCAAAGCTGTTTGAGCTTCTGCCTCCCAAAAGCTTGCCATATTTCAAGTATACTGCAGAAAATCAAGATGGTTGCACTGAATCTGAAATGCTGTTGTCCACAGAACTGACTGCCATGGTAAAGAGCAAAAAGACTGCAAGAGATATACAAGTTTGGGTGGAAGAAAAGATACTGCCTGCATTCGGACAAAAATCTGCCATCGAAATTGTTGTCCAGACTCTTTTCTACTTGGGTGCAAAGAGTTTCACACATATGATCACTGTTTTGGAGAGATATGGCCAAGTTCTTAGCAAACTGGCAACAGATCAAAGTTATCAAGTATTCCTTATTCAAGAAGTTTCAAAGGTGTGGCAATTTAGTGTGCAAATGACAGTGATAGCAATCGACCGCATGATGGGATATAGGATCATTTCAAATCTCTCTATTATTTCTTGGGTTTTTGGACCAGATAATGTTGAGCGGTTCCATACTTCAGACTTCCTTTGGGAGGTATGATCTATCCTTCTTGGAATTTGTAGATAAATATTTCTAGGGATAGAAGATTGTATATTTCTTCAGCTCCTGTGGATTGTGTACAGTTACTTCTTCAGATCCTGAGGAATTTTGTTCAAAGTCGAAACAGAATTGCCCCCCCCCCCCCCCCCCCCCCCAACACACCCGCCCACCCCACCCCCCCCCAAACAAACAAACAAACAAACCAAAAAAAAGAAAGAAAAAAGAAAAAAAAAACCGAGAAGTAATCTAGCATTGAAGATCCAAATCCCTTTGCCATAGGAGTTTTTTTCCTGCAAATTGATGATGTGTTTGAGCCGTAATTTGTAATGTGGCAATCTTATCCTACATAGGCATTCACTAAAAAGAGTAGCTTAAATGTTTTAGATTTACAGAAAGAAAGAAACGGACGATGAGGGAGTGTTATAGTGAAAGAAAGGTGTTTATGTTTGAATCTTTTTTTTTGGCAGATCCTTCGCAATGCAATAAGTAAAACTGTGAATCGCACAGAAGATCTACAGAGGGATATCATAGCTGCACAAAAGGCTCTAGACTTAGCTCGTGCTGCAACTAGCAAAGCTAATTCCAACTTGCAGACTGCCCAGAGTGTTCTTGATTCTGCTGAAACCGAAGAGGCAGTTGCTCAAGCTACTGCCAAAGCAGAATGGGCTAAAACATTGGTGGAAAAGAGGAAGCATGAGGAGGCTTCGGCAGAGGAAACTCTTGATGCAAAGCATGCTCTTTTAAATCATTCTCTCAGAGAACAAGAGGCAAGCATTTTTCACATCATTTGGGCATTCGGTCTGTTTTCTAACTGATATTGGTGCAGTTTTTACTTTTTGTCAAGCACACACTGTCCTCACATCACATGTTGGGGCAATGGACAGAGCTTCATGTTACATAAATCACAAAGTCTTGGTTCTGTTTTCTGATGGAATTTTTCCATAGCACAATTATGTTTGCGAGGTTTGTGAAAGCTCTCTGGTATTGATTTTGACAATAACCAATTTGCAGGATCTATTCATATCTGTATTTGAGAATTTCTGCTCAGTTTTGTCAGAGAGGCTGTCAAAAGCTTCCCCAAGGTCAACTGACATGGAGGAAGATAAACCTTCAGCCATGGATATTGACAATTCAATGGAGAATGGCAAGGAAGGGTGAGTTTCATTATGTACAGAATGCGAGGGAAGCGGTCACTTTAATCATGATTAGATATCTGTGGATAAGACATTTAGAGAAATTAGAGATATGAGTAGTAGATGTTCTTTTCTATTTTCCTCATTTATTATTTCAATGTTTTTGGAGTTAAAGTTTTTGTATTATCTATGTTACCTATTTCTTCATTTACTTTATTTGTTTAACTCATTTTTCATTTTGCTTGTTTACATATATCTATATATATTTTATGTCTTTTCTTAGTACTCTCCTACATGAACTTTATTGTTGTAACTATTGGTGTATCCGTGTTTTTCTCATCTATAGTTTATAAGTTCAGCTAAACCTGAATTCATGGAGGTACATATTTAGAGAGAATGGTTTGCTTCTTTTCTATTTCCTTGTTTGTTACTGATAGATGTAGGTTCACATGTCGGGACCTGTCAGAGTATATTCTTTTGAACATTTCAGCTTCATGCATAACAGGAGGATTTTCCCTTGCATTTGTTACCTTTAGATGTTCTCCACTTGTATTATGAGAAGCTTCAGCTTTCTTTTGTACTCTGTTTTTCTTTTTTCATGGTATCACTTTTAGACTAGGGACTGAAAAAAATTGAACATTTTGAATCTTCTAGTGAATGCCTTTTACTCTTGCTATTCAACCTGCAGACAAAAGAAAGAACAACTGACTGAGGAAAGCCAATGGCAGGCGGCTACCCTTGGCCAGCTATCAGCAGTTACACGCCAATATGCAACAGAGGTAACATAAGAGTTAAGTTGCATCAGGCTTTGACTTGTTTACTGATTGTGCAATATATGCAGATATGGAAGCACATGGATAAACTAGAAGCACAAGTATTTAGTAGACCAGTTCATTATCTTGTTCTGAAGACATTGAACAACTGCATCAGACGGATATAATTCTGTGTGTTAGCATATATATTTGAAATTGATCAATTATTCTTATGAAGTGGAATTGACGGGGGTGTACAACACAAAGTTTGCTGTGTATGAAAGGCATGGATGAATCCAAAAGAAGCTTGAGCTGAGAAAAATGGCTTTCTGAGCAGTCTCAAGTTTTGGTTGAGTATCCAAGTGCTTGGTGAGTGTACATTAATTTTGATGTGAGTGGCTCAATGGTCACCCCTTTAATAGCCTAATATCTTGTTTATTTTCTTGAGTACTGTCCCTTCTTGTTTATTGATTCATCAATATGTGGAACAAATTATATTTTCGAATGAAGTGAGGAAGTATCACTGAAGTTGGTATATATTCACAAAGCTCATGAAAAACTATCAAAATAATTTACAGTTTTGAGCATTTGCATTTTATGAACCACCCCCCCCCCCCCCCCCCCCCCCCCCCCCCCTCCCTCCCTTCTTCCCCCCCTTTGTGCAGCCTCTGCCCAAGTTTTGTCCCTTCTTGTGTATCGTCCCATTATTATGTGGAACAAATCTTCTCAGATCTAGGAGTAAATATTTCTGAACTGAGCATTGCTCTTGAAAAACAATCAAAATAACGTATATATTAGTGATATTTTTGAGTATTTGCATCATATGCCTCTCCCGTGCAGTGTATTTAAAGGTGCAGGTACAAATGGGTACTCTCCAGCTCTGCAAATGATTTTGCGAAGGTTATGCATTTTGTGTACGGTTGTGAATTCATAATCTTGAGGCTTATTTGGTTTACTTCGGAGCTTGTTCCTATTAGAGTCTTCAGGGTGCCATCAGAAAATATGAGAGTTAGATTGTGGAGAATTTGGCATGTTTTGTGATGAATTTGATGATCTTGTTTGTCTTAAATGGCTCTGACTTTCTGTTTGGCTAGTGAAAAACTCGATGTTCATCTTAGTCATTGCAATTGTACATGTTGAGCTTGATGCAGCCTTGGGATTGATGGTTAAAGCTTCGTCTTTATGAGGAGAAAGATTTGAGGTTTTCTGTGTCCATGACTCAATCGTGATGTATAATGTGCATATAGACGATAGAATAATAGGAAAGGAGGATGGGATTAAGGCAACATTTCATTCATCCTTCGATTGCATATTTATTATCTTGTCTTGTTAGAGATGGATTTATTTTCCAGTGTTGCCTCTAGGATATTTATAAGGAATGATATTGGAGTTACCTGTGCATGTCTTGCAGAATTACTAAACATGTATCGTGCAAACCGGCTGTAATGAGATGAGAAATTCTGTGTTCCTGTGTTGTAAGTAAAAAAGCTTGCTTGTGACGTGATTGAAGACCTTTGATGCTCTGTTTGAGCATACACAGTGAGGGGCTGAGCTGCAAGGATTCAATGTGTGTGTGTGTGTGCATGTGCTGGAACATTTATTCAAGGATTTAAACAGAAGTATGTGGATGTTTGCATACCTCAATTTAGGGGTAAGCCAAGAATTGCATATTCATCATGAGATTAAGCAGATTGGTGAATCTGTGCTGGTTAACGGTAGGAGGAAAACTAGCAGTGATGTGATTTCTTATGTGTTGAAAGCCTCTAACAGGAAAGTTGATTGATCGGGTGAAGGTCACGTCAAGAGAAAGGTCGCCATTGTACTGTCTCTCGCAGACCTCTTGAAGAGGGGTTCTCAATGGGAATATTTTAGTGTTGTTCTCAAGATTTATGATGTTACATGCATGTCCTTTACAAATTTTGTAGCCAGATGCTTAGAATGAAACAGAATGTCTGTGTTACCCTTGTCATGAGGGAATGAATCCTGTGCTGAAGCAACCTAGTTAGTGGTCCTTAAAGTATATTCATTAGTACTTGTCCTTTGATTTCGCAGTAAGATGAAATCATAAATAGAGAGAGAACTGTCTGATCTGACACTTGAGTTGGAAGATTTGAGTGTTCTTCTCAAGCTTTAGGATATATGTCGTCCATTATTTTGTAGTGAGATGCTTAGAACAAAACATAATACCTGTGCTGTCCTCGTCATGCAAGTAAGAGGAGATGAATCCCTGAGCTGAAGCAACCTAGTTAGCAGCCTTTTTAAGTATATTTGACAGTACTGTCCTCAGATTTCATACTGATAGGATGAAATAAAATCATCCATAGAGAGAGAACTGTCTGATTTGAGAGTTGCAAATCTAAGAAGCAGCACAATGGAGACCACCTTAATGGGATGGAGGTTCAGGTAAGGAGTGCAATGAAATACCATATCGTAAGGAATGCTTCATTCATTCCAACAAGTTTCTCCTAGAATGATTCGAAGTAAATTGTACATGAACTATATCACGAAATGCATTTTAGGGTTTTGAAATGCAGATTAAAAGCTGTATGCCATTTAGATTTTTACGACCTCTACAAAGGTCTTAGCATGGCATATGGTATAACCTGGACATGAACTTTTTGAGCTATGGACACTTTCCAACATTATGCAGAATTTATATCTTTGAAGATTGTTCTAAGGGCAAACATTATTCCTGCATTGTCAATGTCTTGAAACTTGCTCTGGAATTGTAGATCCTTATGGTATATAACTTGGGTAAATTGCTCTTACCTTTTCACTCATGGATGAACAATTTGGGAGAGCGATGGTTATAATCAGTTTTAGTACATGATGATGCCAGGGATGAGCTCGAGGTTATGCAACCTTTGGAACCTCTTTAAGAGGACAGAACTCGTGTAGTTCTGGCTCAGCTTGAGATGTTGGAAAACTGTGAACACCAGCGACAGAAATGTCAATTGAAAAGCTTGGGGATCAGTGAGGACTTTTTGGGATAAGCGAGTGTATATAGTCCAATGCATATGGCAGCAGAGAGAAACCATAGAGAAATTTATGAGTACAAGTATAATAAGAGAAGCAAAGGGGTCATCTTCATCTTATGTCAACAGGTATAAAATTTAGTAACTGGATACATGCAAACTTTAGATGCATGACTGAGGGCTTGTGAGTCTAGGGAGGAGGTACTCTTATGTCCGAAATCTTGGAAAATTAATACAAAAAATGAGCTGAAATATCTAGGTCTGATTAGGGTTTCTGATGGAGTTATACTGATCACGATATGCTAGATGTGAACCAGATGATAGTAACATGGTTGCAAAGACAGCAAAATAAAGGGAGGATGATGAGCTGAAACTGAAACAGCTTACAATTTCAATGCATGTGAAGACTGTTTTACCCAAGTTTGATCATTGCTTGACTTCTATCATAAAAGGTGACTAGAGTGCAGTCTTCTATATATAGGGAGACCAAAGGGAAGAGTAAGATCCATTGCCAAGCAATGAGCTAAAGAAAAGCAAGGGGATATAGGAGTTCTGATGAAAGGGTGGAAGAGAAAAAGGATTCGGAAGGGGAAGGCTCCCAAGAAGAACACAAATCAGTAATCGGAATACATGTACACGACTAGGATGGTATGCATTATGGACAACAGTGAAATGGGCATGACTAAGACAAATCATTTAAGGAACTATGCAAATACTTTTAATAACTTGGATGTTGAGTATGTTTCACTTATATCCCATGTACATCAAAGGAGTCATATGATGGATGGAAAATGTTCGGTTGATAATGGCTGTAGCAACCAACTTGAGTTGTACCAAATCATGCTTCTTGGTAGAATTCTTTTCAAGATTCGAGAATGGTTCGCAATAGAGTTGAGCAAGCTTGAATTAGAACACATGCAAAAAGGGTCAATTGTAGAGTTAGGTTTGTGGCACAAGAGAACACGCCACATCAATATTAAGAGAATTAAGGGGTATATATGATAAGGAGGTGATTTAATACTTACCAAGGTTCATGAACATTTTAGCAAATTATGTTGATTAGGGAAGTAACCTAACTTCCATACGATTGGATTAAACCAATATATACCTCTTGCACTCATTGATGATAACACTAGAATGAAGGGGAGCCTAAATGTTTCAAGCCTATTTTTGTGTTGTCATACTTTTGGAAAAAGGTTGAGAAGCATTGCATGATACAAAGAGAGTGGAAATAATCGAGTGATATTCAATAGAGGGAACCCGGGACATCATTTGGTGCTCCTGCATTGGGGCTGCTCTATTTTGTAACTAACATGTGAGAAGAGCTAGAAAGCTAGCCAAAAGAGATTCAAGGTTTGGTGGACCCGTAGAAAATGAAAAGAAAGACCAAACCTACCATGAGGATCTTGACTTGAGGCTATGGTTCAACCATAAATGTGGATTCTACTTAGGCAGTGATCATGTTTACCCAACATCCCTATAAAGAAGTTGACATTACAGTGAGGTTGAATTCGAAGTGGAAGCAATAATGGTTAGAATTGAGATGGGGTTTCAAGTTTGAGGTTGTGATAACTATTCATATAGACAAAGGCATTGATCATGCTATTGCTTATCATACATTGTGGGATACTAGAAACTCTATTGCAATGCTAATTTAACATTGGGACTTTATTTTGTTAAAGTTGTAAAAGAAATTAAGAACTCGGGTATTGCCTTTACTTGGGACTCTCAAACCTTAATCTTTGGAGTGCTAGAAAGGACTCTCAAACCTTAATCTTTGGAGTTCTAGAAGGTGCATGAACTCATGGATGAAATTCCTCTCCAAGAGGCTCCTAATTTCTCAAATTCCTTGTGGAATGTCACTAGAAGAACATTTTGAAAGGTCTAATAAGCAATCAATCTTGATAGCAATCCTAGGAATCGTTTCATTAGAAGTCTTCTTTCTTTTTTGTATGAGAGGGCTCGAAACTCTAAAAGCAAGCCTAATTTTTGTCCCATGGTAGTGATATGGAACTAGATTAGGCCTCTCACATAGGGGCACATGAATCATAAACATTTGCATCCATCTCTCTTTTATACTTGTAATTGTTTTTTCATCAATTTAAATCTGGAAGTCCAAATCAAAGAATGGAAGTCAACAATAGTCATATAATTTTTTATTTCATGAGCATCTTAATTATTTTTTCATCAATTTAAATTTGGAAGCCCGAATCAAAGAATGGAAGTCAGCAATAGTCATACATTTTTTTTTGTTTCATGAGCATCTCAAGTGTATTTTCTTCTTAGGTTTGAAGGTCAAGTTGAGTAGGAGACAAGTAGTTTCATGGTCTTGAAGTTTGATGATCTAAGAAATGAGATAGATCAACAGTTAATAGAACGCCACCATCATCTTATTGGGAAGACATGCAAGTGTGTGTTTGATGGTTTGTATTGATACCTATTGATATATTTTGGTAGTCATTCGTGTGAACACACTTAGGCTTGCTTTGGTACTTTTTGTGAAGAGATGGATAGGTATGTGGTTGAAGATGAAGAGGTGTTGCAAAATCCTTGATCTACACCAGCCAAATGAACTCCAGGAGTATGTGGTGGGCCCTTTTAGCTTGCAAATGGATGTATTAGACACCCTATGTACCTTGGAAGATCACTTTCAAAAAGATAGATCAAAACAGATAAGTTGGAGTTAGCTCAGAGGTGAAAAACTTGCTAATTTGGTTCATACACCTGTCCAGTGTTTTGCATAATTCTCTGAGCACAGCATCAATTAGCTTAATTCCTCTTGGGAAAATTTAGTTAACTTAAAGAGCTAGCTTTCAAGAGTAATCTCATAAAAAATAATGAACCACCCACTAAGAAAGATGTTTAACAAGTGATGAAATCATCTCGATTTTCACGGACTGCTACAATAATGAGACCAGTGAGCAGAAAAATGAACATAACTCAAAATGTAGGAATCCAATGATTATGAAAATTTGTATGGTTATACTAGACAGTAAGCTGAATCATTGAATTTGGGTAAGTACACACTGAGAAACAGCTCTGACAAGATGAGTAAAAAAGTCGGGTACCTGACAGAGAAGTGAAAATGAACACAGTGTTGACTTCAACTGAATATAACTGAAGATTGAAACATCCAAATGAAATGAAAATTAGTGAGCATATAGTAGAATTATAGAGCTAACTTTACCAAGTTAAATCACTGAAAATGATGCACCAAGCTCAGAGAAACCATCTCTGCAATCTGACTGAGAAAATTGAGAGATATGGCAGGGAGTAGTACACTTCACAAGAACATGGAAATATGAACTCAAATGATCATGAAAATGAAAGTATATTGCTTGTACAATACAATGGACTTACTGATACATATGTGTGCCGTGGAATCACACCTTGATATGGCATAAAACTCAGCTCTTGGAGGTCTTCACATAGGTCTCTCTAACCACGACTAAAGCTGCCATCTATTTATAGTTGAGCTTGGGAGGCTAACTTCCCTCAATCACTCTCCAATCAATTAGTGATTGATTTGATTCTCTACCTACCACAAATCACGAATTTGTGGCTCCTCTTTCCCATTTTGATCAAGTGGACTCAACCACTTAAGATTCTTTCACTTTTACATTAAGTAAAGTCTTCAAAAGTTACAAGAGGTAGTTCACAAGTGAACTTTACATAGTCTTCATTTTAAGGCTTCTTCTATGACTTTGTGGGACTCAAGCCAATACTTAGGCTTGTCATAGACTTGCTCCAACAACTCCCCCTCAAGCCAAGTATGCTTGAGGTCTTCAATCTTCCAAGATTACCTGCAAACCAATCATGGCTTTGAACTTGCAGAGCTTTGTACCATCCAATGCTTTGGTTAGAATATCTGCACATTGTTGATGAGTGGACACATATGATATTTGAATCTCTTTGCTTAGAACCTTCTCTCTTACAGTGATAATGAACTTCAATATGTTTAGTCCTTGCATGAAAAATAGGATTAGCAGCCAAATGAATAGAACTCATATTGTCACCATAAATAGTTGGAGTGCCAAACTCCAATCCAAGATCTTTGAATAATGTCTTTATCCACATAGCTTCTTGTGTAGCTATGGGAAGACCTCTATATTCAGCTTCAATAGAAGAGAGAGCAACTGTGGGTTGCTTCTTGGATGACCATGAAATAAGCTTTGAACCTGCAAAGGTAAGATAATCTGAAGTGCTCCTTCTATCTTCTTTGGAGCCAGCCCAATCTGCATCGAAAAATAGCTTCAAACCTAAATCAGATACATAAGGATAATAAAGTCCTTCATTTATGGTTCCTTTGAGATACTTGAGAATCCTTTTGGCAGCATCCATATGTGGTTTCCTTGGTGTGTGCATAAATTGACTTAGCACACTCACACTGTAACATATATCTACTCTTGTCAATGTGGCATAGTTGAGACTACCCACTAGACTTTGATATGATGTGATGTCCTCTATGAGTTCACCTTCATGTGAGCTCAATTTGTGATTGACCTCCATTGAAGTACCTGCAATCTTATAATCTTGCATCTTGAATTTTGCCAACATGTCCTTAATGTACTTTCTTTGAGTGAGAAACAAACCATGATCTTTGTAGACAACTTTCAAACCTAGAAAGTAGGTAAGTGAACCCAAATCACTTATCTTGAACTCTTCTCTCATCTGATCTTTGATCTTCTTCATACCATCTGCATCATTTCCTGTCAATATAATATCATCTACATATACACATAGTTAGATGATCTTAGAATTACTCTTTTTAATAAAGAGTGAAGGATCTGCCTTGCTTGGTTGAAAGCCTTTGTCCTGCAAGAATGAAACAAGTATGAAATTCCAAGCTCTTGGAGCTTGCTTGAGACCATACAATGCTTTGTTAAGTTTACACACATAATCAGGATAAACTTGATTCTCAAAACCAGGTGGTTGTGCCATATATACCTCTTCTGTTATCCAACCATTCAAGAATGCATTCTTTACATCTAGTTGAAGTATCTTCCAATTGTTGGAAGAGGCAATACTAAGCAAAACCCTAATAGTAGGCATCTTTGCCACAGGAGAGAAGGTCTTCTCATAATCAATTCCCTGAGTTTGTGCAAAGCCTTTTGCTACAAGCCTTGCCTTATACCTGTTAATGGAACCATCAGAATTCTTCTTGAGTTTATAGACCCATCTTGAGCCTATTACCTTCATGGATGAAGTCTTGGGCACCAAATCCCAAGTGTTGTTTTCCTCAAGTGCTTCCATCTCTTCCTTCATTGCATGCTTCCATTCTGTTTTTGCTTTGGCCTCTTCAAATGATGATGGCTCCTCTTGGTTTATATCATGTGCTATGTAGATAGAATGTTTAGTTACTAATTAGGTGTCAAATCCATACCTTTCTGGTTTTTCCTTTTCCCTCATAGATCTTCTTAGGCCATGATGTGATGATTCTGCCTCATGTCCAAGTTCATGTAGTTTTGCTTTACCTTTAGACTTTCATGCTTTGATCTTTTCCATCTAAGATTCCTCTGAGGTGTCTTGTTCTTCAATCTTTGGTTGTTCTCTACCAAGCTTTGGAAAATCTTCTTCAAGATCATATGGTAAATTGACCTTCTTGCATGAATCTTCATACCATGAATTGTTTTCATCAAAAACTACATCTCTGCTTACCAAGAATCCTTTGTTGGTAGGGTTGTATAACCTGTAGCCCTTTTGATTGTTGTCATATCCAATAAATACACACCTTCCTGCCTTTGGATCCATCTTGCCTCTAACCTGTGAAGGAACATGAGCAAAAGCAATACATCCAAAAATTTTACAATGATCTAAGCTTGGTCTTCTTCCATTCCAAGCCTCATATGGAGTCATCCCATCAAGGGATTTTGAAGGCAACCTGTTAATCAAGTAAGTGGCTGTAGATACAGCCTCAACCCATAGATAATTAGGCAAATGCTTTTCATTTAACATGGACCTTGCAGCTTCAACAATTGTCCTATTCCTCCTTCCTGCCACTCCATTTTGCTCAGGAGTGTACCTTGTAGTTACCTCTCTTTTGATTCCTCTTTCTTGAAGAAAAGAATCAAACTCATGGGAGAAGTATTCTCCCCTTCCATCTAACCTTAGCCTTTTTAGAGATTTACCTGTTTGATTCTCCACAAGAGCCAAATATCTTTTGAAACATGAAAAAACTTCATCTTTGTGTTTCATGAAGAATAGGATAGTCCATCTGCTGCAATCATCAATAAAGGAGACATAATACCTTGATCCAGATATTGAAGCTTCCTTGCTAAGTCCCCATACATCTGTATGAACCAACTCCAAGAGATCTCCATGCATATAACCTTTCTTCATGAATGGTAACTTGTGAGACTTTCCAAATTGACATGCACTACACTTATAAATCATATGTTGTTTTGACAAATTAGGGAGTCCAAGTACACTTTGGTCCCTACAAATTTGCTTTAATGACCTTTCACCAATATGTGCTAACCTTTTGTGCCATACTTCCAATTCTGTGAGTGTCTGACTACCATAATTAAAGAGAGCAATGTTTCTAGTGTCTTGTAATTCAAATGTGAACAATCTACCTGTCTTTTCACCTTTTGCAATTCTTCTGAATCCTTGACTTGGATCTTCAACAAATGCTCCTGCTTTTGTGAACCTGACTTGCAACCCTTTCTCTACTATCTGCCCAACAATTATCAAATTCTTTGTAATGGTAGGGACATAGAGTACCTTATTGAGTAGGTTGATGTTTCCATCAAGTGCTTTGACATTGCCTATTTTCTCCACAGGATGTTTTGTGTCATCTCCTGTTTGTACCTCATGCTTATTCCTTGGATCTTCTAAATCTGATAGGAGTGCCACATTTCCTGCCACATGATTTGAACAACCTCACTCTATGTAGAAAACATGCTCATCAGATTTACCTTGTGGCATAGCCATGTTCATGATCAATAATGAATCCTCTTTGTTTGAGTCTTCTGTGTAGTTATTGAAGTCTCTCTTTCCTTTGTAGCCTCCTTGATAGTTTGAATGATTGTAGTTGTTGTAGTTGCCATGAAAATTGTTGAACCTTCCTCTTGAGTAGCCATAACTTCCTCTATTGTATCCTCTGCCTCTTTGATTTGTGGAATTCCTAAATCAATTTTCAGTTGTATGATTAGTTAGTCCACAAATAGAACATGAGTTGGAGTCTTGGGATCTCCCCCTGTCTTGTCTACCTCCTCTTCCTCTACCTCTACCATGTCTTCCTCTACCTGCATAGTTAGCTTGATATGTACCTGCTTCATCATCCACTTTCTTTGCCTTTCCTTTGTTATCTTTGGACTTGCTTTTATCAGTGTATAAAGCTGAAGATTGATTACCTTTAGAGCTTTCTCCATTTTTGATAAGCTTTGCCTCTTGAGTAAGTAGTTGTCCAATGAGTGTATTGAAATTAGGTACATGCATGTCCATGTACAAATCCATAGCTGTGGTGAATGCTTCCCACTTGTCATCTGCCTCCAAGCCATTGATGACCTTCCTTACAATTTGCTCTTCATCTATTACCTCTCCAATGCTTCCTAACTAATTTGCTATGTCCTTGAGCTTTGTGACAAAATCAGTCACATTTTTTTTGGGAGCCTTCTTGAGAGTTGTGAAATCCAGCCATAGTTGATGCTTCCTAGCTTTAGTACTTGAAGAGAAGAAAGCTTCAAGTGCATCCCACACTTCCTGAGATGTCTTACAACTTCTAATGTGAGGCAACAAAAAATCTGAGATAGAGTTGAGGAGATAAAACCTTGCAAGTGCATCCTTGGAGCACCATGTGCTCAATCTTTCTTGCTCTTCTTGTGTTGGTTGAGTTTTGTTCCTGAAACTTGGCATAACTTCATCTCCAGCCACATAACCATATAAACTTCTATCTTGGAGTTTTGTTGGTTGAGTTTTGTTCCTGAAACTTGGCATAACTTCATCTCCAGCCACATAACCATATAAACTTCCATTCTTAATGACCAAGCTGAGTAGTTACCTCTGTCCAATTTGTCAATTGATGAAGGAAATCCATCTGCCATGTTGTCCAACCTTGCTCTGACACCACTATGAAGAGATGGATAGGTATGTGCTTGAAGATGAAGAGGTGTTGCAAAATCCTTGATCTACACCAGCCAAATGAACTCCAGGAGTATGTGGTGGGGCCCTTTTACCTTGCAAATGGATGTATTAGACACCGTATGTACCTTGGAAGATCACTCTCAAAAAGATAGATCAAAACAGATAAGTTGGAGTTAGCTCAGAGGTGAAAAACTTGCTAATTTGGTTCATACACTTGTCTAGTGTTTTGCATAATTCTCTGAGCACAGCATCAATTAGCTTTATTCCTCTTGGGAAAATTTAGTTAACTGAAAGATCTAGCTTTCAAGAGTAATCTCATAAAAAATAATGAACCACACACTGAGAAAGATGTTTAGCAAGTGATGACATCATCTCGATTTTCACGGGTTGCTACAATAATGAGACCAGTGAGCAGAAAAATGAACATAACTCAAAATGTAAGAATCCAATGATTACGAAAATCTGTATGGTTATACTAGACAATAAGCAGAATCCAACAAGCTTTAAATCATTGAATTTGGGTAAGTACACACTGAGAAACAGCTCTGACAAGATGAGTAAAAACGTTGGGTACCTGACAGAGAAGTGAAAATGAACAAACAATGTTGACTTCAACTGAATATAACTGAAGATTGAAACATCTAAATGAAATGAAAATAGGTGAGCATATAGTAGACGTATAGAGATAACTTTACCAAGTTAAATCACTGAAAATGATGCACCAAGCTCAGAGAAACCATCTCTGCAATCTGACTGAGAAAATTGAGAGATATGGGAGTGAGTAGTACACTTCACAAGAACATGGAAATATGAACTCAAATTATCATGAAAATGAAATTATATTGCTTGTACAATACAATGGACTTACTGATATATATGTGTGCCTTGGAATCACACCTTGATATGGCATAAAGCTCAGCTCTTGGAGGTCTTCACATAGGTCTCTCTAACCATGACTAAAGCTGCCATCTATTTATAGTTGAGCTTGGGAAGCTAACTTCCCTCAATCACTCTCCAATCAATTAGTGATTTATTTGATTCTCAACCTACCACAAATCACAAATTCGTGGCTCCTCTTTCCCTTTTTGATCAAGTGGACTCAACCACTTAAGATTCTTTCACTTTTACATTAAGTAAAGTCTTCAAAAGTTATAATAGGTAGTTCACAAGTGAACTTTACATAGTCTTCATTTTAAGGATTCTTCTAAGACTTTGTGGGACTCAAGCCAATACTTAGGCTTGTCATAGACTTGGTCCAACACTTTTTTCCTCTTTAGGGTGTTTTGTTTCGTTTGGTTTGCATATACAGACAATATTGTGTTTTTCTCTTAGCTTCTTCTTCTTCATTGTGTTCTTTGTGTGTTTCTATAGTCCTTGAACTCCACAATTGATATCAGAGGAGATCATATTTGAGGTGATTAAGAGTTCAAAATAGCTTCCCCATGTAGAGTTAATTTTTACTAATGAAATCTGCCAGGTTGTTCACTTGTGCACAATGTTCTTAACAATCTTCTAGGTTCTTATCATAATTTTGCTTCTACTCTTCAATTGATGATGAAAGGCAATCTAAATGCCTTAACTTTTGAGGAGTTAGTCTCTGTTTTGTTTCAAGAAGATCAATCTAGGTACATAGATCAATTATACATGTTGCAGATCAAGCTTTCTTAGCTGAGAAAGGCAAAGATAAATAGAGCTTGTTTACTAGAAAGCAAAAATCTATTGATTTTGCATAGTCAAAGAAAGAAGAAAAAGATGATAAGAAAACAGAAAGGCAAAAACAATCGTGCAAGTACTATGAGGCAATTGACCATGTCATTAAGACTTTTCCTAAACTAGTTGCAAAATGGGCAAAAAAGAAAGAGTTCGGAATGGTTGTTGCAAAGGCCTCTATACTTCAAACAAAGTCTCCTAATCTTATTCAGAATGAGGAATGGACATTTACTAATTGTAGCTATTCCCCATTTTTTGATGATCAATGTATGTCTATTAGTGAAGTATTTTGATAGCGATGCACCTCAATGGACTCTCCTTCTCGAGAGCTCCATGATGATACCCTGGATGTACAAAACCTAGATTCAAAGCCACACACAGTACTCCGCACAGAGCCTGTAGAATACACAATTACAACAATACACATAGAGCACGAACAAAGATTTCTTGGGTGTTACAAATGCAGACGAACTTAGTCTGTGGATGACCAGGCCACTATATGTTTTCTTAAAGAACATATACAAAAGTGTATGATGTCCATTTGGCCTTTTACATGGACACTAATGGTAACAATCTCCCACTAAAAGCCAATATGGCCAAAGTGTCTACGGGAGAAAAATAAAGAATGATAAACAATATCTGAGTGTAAGTATATAAACTATACCTCCCACTTGATGGGCATGTTACACAATATGCAAGTAACTATGTACGATCATGGATCAAGAAACCCCCATCAAGTGACAACAGTGTTGAAAGCTATCCTGTGGTAGAGATTTAGTCAAAGCATATGCAACCTTATCTCGAGTATGAAAGTTTTGAAGAATAATGCGCTTACTGGCTAAGAAATCTCTAATGAAGTGATACAACACCTCAATGTGCTTGGCCTTTGCATGATAGACCGGACTCTTAGCCAATGCAATGGCACTCTGATGATCACTGAGCAAACAAGGTACATGTTGAGGTAGACCTATATCACAAGCAAGATAGGAAAGCCACAATGCTTCCTTACATGCCTCACTTGCTGCAACATACTTTGCTTTTGTAGTGGAAACAACTATAAATTCTTGAAGAGGAGATGCCCAAGAGATAGCACCTCGAGCAAAATGAAAAATGTACCCTGATATCAACTTACGATTGTCTATACAACGAACATAATCATAATATGTGTAACCCATAATGGATGCTTTCCCTCTACCCAAGCATAGACACTTCTCCTTAGTGCTTCTCAGATATCTCAAAATGATATTGACCGCTTCCTAATGCTTCTTGCTAGGAGTAGACATATATCTTCTCACAACTCCCACTACAAATGCAATGTCTGGTCTCGTAGCTACCATAGAATACATGAGACTACCAACATCAAACTGATAAGGAATTTTTTTCATGAATTCCTTTTCCTCATCTGATTTGGGGAAGTCATCCTTGCTCAATTTCACATACGTGGATAAAGGTGTACTCAATGCCTTTCCACCCAACATATTGAACCTATGAAGTACTTTGGATATGTACTCACTTTGAGACAAGTATATGCATCTTTTACTCCTATCATGAGTAATGTGCATGTCAAGAATATGTTTGGCATCCCCCAAATCCTTTATATCAAATGTCTAAGTCAACTTCTTATTGAGAATTGACTAGTCATAAGGACTTCCCAGCAATCAACATATCATTGACATAAAGTATCAAGCATATCAAGCTGCCAACTGAGCATCTCTTTGTGTAGAGACAATGATCCTCATTGCTTCGAGAATAGCCTTGAGACTTCATAAAAGCATCAAAATTTTGGTACCATTGTCTTGGGGGATGTTTAAGTCCATATAAGCTCTTCTTTAGCTTACAAACTAGACTTTCTTTGTCGAGAACTACATAACCCTTTGGTTGTTCCATATAGATCTCATCTATAAGATTTCCATGCAAGAAAGCAGTTTTCACATCCATATGGACTAGCTCTAAGTCCTCCATTGCAACGAATCCAAGCAACATTTGAAGGGTAGTCATCTTGATCACTCGAGAGAAGATTTCCTCGAAATCAACACCATGTTCTTGTTTAAAACCCTTTGCAACAAGTCGTGCTTTATACTTTGGAGAAGCACTATCTGATGTGAATTTGAGCTTATATACCCATTATCATGTTAAATCTCTCCTGCTCTTTGGCGAAGGGACTAAATCCCAAGTACCATTCTTGTGAATAGAATCCAACTCATTCTTCATGGTGCGCTCCCACTTGACATGATGCTTTGTTTGCATGAACTCTTTGTAGCAAGAAGGCTCACTAGCATCTATTAGCATAAAAAAATCCAACCCTAGAACATATCTATCAGGTGGATGTGAGACACGTGCTGAGCGTCTCAATGGTATCTGAACAGGAAGATTTGCAGACTGATCTGATCGGAAATTCTCTTGAACATTCCCATGTGCAACATTTTTGTGCATGCTAACTAGAGGACTAGTATCCTAAAACAACACTCTTTTCACTTCAACCTCCTTAATGAGTTGTTTATGCATCTTAGACTCATTGAAAATGACATCACTACTTTTGATCATTGATCGTGTTTCATGATCCCATAAGCGATAACCAAATTGTTGATGTATGGTATAGCTTTTGTCTAAGATTCTTGGGTATATGAACATATGCTTCACACCCAAAAAATCGAAGATGATCATAATATGTTGGCTTCCCTGTCCATAACTCTTGTGCCACTTTCAAACCTTTGGTAGTACAAGGTGAAAAGGTAATCACATGAATTGCAGTCAACACTAATCTGCCTAAAAGCCTTGTGAAAGGCTTCCATGATGTAGCATAGGAACTACTCTATTCTGAATAGTTCTATTCATCCTTTCAGCTACACCATTGTGTACTCGGGTATAAGGAGGTGTAGACTCTATACGGATTCCTCTAGAATCACAGAAAAAGTTCAATTCATGTGAGGTATACTCACGCCCATTATTTGAATGTAAATCTTTGAGGTTAGTTCCTTTTTCAGTCTCATATGAAACAAGCCATTTTCTAAAGGTAGGGAATACCTCATCCTTTGATTTGATAATTTATACCTAGACTTTTCTAGTAGCATCATCTATGAAAGTAACAAAGTACAAAGAAACACCTAATGACCTTGTGGGCATTAGACTACACACATGTATGAACTAAGTCTAAAGGCATAATTGAAGAGTCAATGTGTGTCTTATGCACATTCTTAGTTTGCTTTCCATATTGACAAAGCTCACAAAATGAAAAATCATAGAAAGATAACACATATAAGTAGCCAAAATGAGAAAGATTTTCCATTCCACTATGAGATATGTGGCAAAAACGGCCATGCCAAATACAAGCCATAGTCTATTCAGTAACTGCTAGCAAGTGTTCTTTATGTGATCCAAATAAAAGATAATGTGAGCCAAATTTGCTTCCTTTTGCAATAACCATATTGAACTTTGATATGCGAAAGGACCAATCATAGAAAACCACCTTGTAACCAAGGTCATCAGGTTGACCAAGTAACATCAAACTACGTGATAACTGAGGTACATGGCATAGATTATGCATAGTAAATTTTGAACCATCGATGAATTGCACAAGCACATCTCCAATCCCGACAAAGTCACACTGGTAAGAGTCACCAAGTCTCATAGTACCAAGAGACTTTGCTGCATAAGTAGAGAACCATTCTCTATGTGATTTCACATGGAAAGAAGCACCAAGATCTAGCAACCACATATGGGAAAGAGAATTAACCATAAGAGCCTTAATAGGAAGAGTACTGTTAAGTGTGAACACATCAACATCATCAGAAATAGCATTGATTTCTTCAATCTTTATGGTTGAAGTAGATGGTGCAGGTAATTGTTTAACATGCCCATCAACATTCTACCCTTATACCTTTAGCATTATTTAACACATAATAATCTTTTTCATGTGTCATTTCTTATGAAAAATAATGGCATTCGATATCCCTCTTCCTTAATTTACTTATACTCTTATTCCCTTGACCATTCTTTTCCTTATTCTTGCTCCTACCACATTGCTGATTCTTTCCTTGGTAAGAATCACGAACATTATATGCATCTCCACCCTCAATGCCAACCATAGATTTTCTACGAATCTCCTCACTAAAGAGTGCTCCACATATTTCATCATAGACTAGTTTACCACTAGGTGCACCATTGGTAATAGCTGTGCAAAACGTATCCCATGATGGTGGAAAGGTGCATAACAACAAGATTGCTTTGATTTCATTATCCATGTCCATTTTTTGAGCTTGTAACTAGGGGAGTATAGCATCAAACTCATTTAGATGAGCAACAACACTATTTGTGTCCTTCATGCGAAGGTCATCTAAATTTCTCATCAAATACACTTTATTTGATGCCGTTTCTTTTTCATATGTATTGCATAACTTCTTCCAAAACTTCTCTACACTTTCACAGTCCAATACTATAAAGTAGATATTATCTGGCAGGTGCAATTGACTGATGGACCTATCCATTTCTCTTTCCTTGGTAAGAATCACGAACATTATATGCATCTCCACTCTGAGTGCCAACCATAGATTTTCTACGAATCTCCTCAATAAAGAGCGCTCCACATATTTCATCATAGACTAGTTTACCACTAGGTGCACTATTGGTAATAGCTATGCAAAACGTATCCCATGATGGTGGAAAGGTGCATAACAACAAGATTGCTTTCATTTCATTATCCATGTCCATTTTTTGAGCTTGTAACTAGGGGAGTATAGCATCAAACTCATTTAGATGAGCAACAACACTATTTGTGTCCTTCATGCGAAGGTCATCTAACTTTCTCATCAAATACACTTTATTTGATGCCGTTTCTTTTTCATATGTATTGCATAACTTGTTCCAAAGCTTCTCTGCACTTTCACAGTCCAATACTGTAAAGTAGATATTATCTACCAGGTGTAATTGAATGGTGGACCTGTCCATTTCATCCAACTCATCCCAATCAACTTCATCCATGCCAGAAGGCTTCTTTGAGATTCCATTTATTAGCTTCCATTGCCTCCTCTGAATCAACACATCTTTAATATGATTCTTGCACAGATCAATGTTTGTGCCATCAATATTTTTGGATCTCAAAATGGTCTTTGCCTTGCAAGTTATAGCTCCTCGGAATAGTGGCACGAGACCTTGATCCATTAGACGTGCCTGAGACCTCTGATGCCATGATGCTAGAGAATTGAATAGAATGATAATGGAGCTAGAAGAGTCCAAACACTAGTAAGGCTAAAAAAGGATGACCAAGTGTCAGATTTTGGGAAAAAAATCAATAGAGTCTTCCCATAAAAATTATTAATGAACACTAATGAACAACCAAAAGGATTATGTGAGAATAAATGTGCTAACACCAATAAGTGTATCAAGGAGTAAATCGACCACCATATAGATGACGAAACCAAAAATTTTGGAAAGATTTATGCGAGAGTATCCTCTACAAATGAGCATTTGAATAGTGTCAAAACATCATAAAACTACAAGTACTAAGATGTTAACTTGTATAATGAATCACTGATTCCACTGCATATAATCAGTTACCAGAAAGAAGCCAACTAGGCTTATCGAGCACCTATTAACAACTGTCATACATCTCCTATGGCGAGGTTGGGTAATTCTTCCACATGCATCACCGAAGAGACCTTGATATTTGGGTGTGGGGCCTAGTTAAGGAAACCTCACCATGAACCTCGTAAAAGCCTTTATGCAAAAACATTACTGCTATATCAATGACCACATGGACATACATAAGCGGTATCCACAAAAGCATACATAGTGTGTATGTGCTTAGTATATGCTGTAAAATGGCATAAAAAAGGTTGAACTCACAACCCAAATACTAGCCAACAACACCTACAAGTGTCTGTCAACTATGTTCTTTAGGCTCAAAAAACTTGCATAGACTTGTGGTGGCTGCTCCCACCACAACTAAAACATTTCAAGAAATCTGTAGTTTAACTAGTGTGGCTGAAAGCATAGCCCCAAAGGTGAATATTTGTTGTCAGAGAAGTACAAAGATCACTCTTCTTGATGTTCTTGAACCTATGCAAAGAGAAGTATGCACAAAAGTACTCCCAAATGGCTCCAAGAATCATCCCAAAAATGCTTCAAAACAAGCTTTGAAAGAAAAGAATGAAGCCTTGAGGACCCTAAACATGTTCAAGGTAATGTTAAACTTGGTCTTTACCCTTCTTCAAACACCACAAGAGTGTAGCTTAGTGGCAAGAGATTGTCAGTTAAGCGAGCTCTAGGGGGAGCAATACTGGGCTGGATGACCTCTGGGGAAGTACAAAACCTCTGTCTTCTTTGATCCTTGAGGTCCTCCCTTATGCACAACCAACGTTGACTTTGGTGACTTGGATAACAAGGTATGCCAAGGTCTATGCCTTGGTCGCTGCCTTGGTCATAAGTGTTGGAAAAAGCCTTGGGTGGGTGGGAAGGTGCTCGCTTCACTTGCACATAAGGAATAAAGCTTCTACGTTCAAATGCTCTGATATGAGTGAAGTATTTTGAAAGCGATGCACCTCAATGGACTCTCCTTCTCAAGAACTCCACTACGATGCCCTCAATGTAAAAAACCTAGATTCAGACACCACACAGAGTCTCTACACAGATCCTGAAGAATACGCAAAAGCAACAATAAACACATAGCACGGAGATATATTTTCTTGGGTGTTACAAATGCGGTCAAACTTACAATCTATGGCTAACGATGCCACTATATCTTTTATTAAGAACATATGCAAAAATGTCTGATGGCCATTTGGCCTTTCACATGGACAATAATGGTAACATATAGTAGATTTTGATGCTTCATACTTTGATAGGGGTGCACACAAACATATTACCTCAGAGCATAGTTTCTTCCCTTCACTTGAGGCAACTCTTATAAGAAATCTTATCACATGTGCTACTAACTCCTCTTATCCTATCATGGGAATTGGAAAGAGCATTCTCACTTGTTGGTACAATTAACAAGCCTACACATTTGGCTTGTAGTCCATAATCATATGGAGAAGCATGAGAACCAATGCTAGAAGATAATTACTCAATTACACTTTGCAAAAGTCACATTTGACCTAGAATCTTTGTAATCACCTACTGAAGGGAGTCCTGGGCTTTATTAGTTGTAAAGCATCAATCAATCAAGGGAATATTTCCTAGGATGTAGGAGCATGATTATAGGGAGCCAAAAGTTTGAATTCAAATTCAAACTTTGAGGTCAACTACTATAAAAGTGATCATAAAAAACTCGCAATAAGAAGAGTCACTTTTAGAGCTTCTCATTATCATTTCTGAGTGTGTGTGAAGCATACACTATATCCCACACCTTCCTACACCATTAGGCAATGATATTCATGCCAATGGGACTGTACAACGTTGTTCATTAATACATATATCTACATTGTTCATTTTTGAGTTCTCTGTCTTAGTGTTTGAAAGTATGTCAACTTGTGGAGGTCATATCTCACTCATTTCTTGACCACATTCAAAGATCTATAGCTTATTGGAACCAACTTAAAGTTTTCTACATGCTTTAAAAGTTTGAAAGATTTCTATTCAGCCATTTCAGAGAAAAATCTATCGAAGTGATCACTCGTCGAAGTCTGCAGCAGTCCTAAAATATCGAGGGTAAAGGTTTATTTGCTAAATTGATTTCTCTAAGAATAGTTAATATTTTTAAGTGATTGCACTTGGAATAGTTAGCTTGCTAAGCTAATTAGATACCCCTAAAAGGAATTTTTCCAATTCCTACTGTGCTGGTCATACTGAGCAAAAGATACAGCAGGTGTCTAGTAAAAAATAGAAGGTTTTCTTGAAGACTTGAAGTTCAAAGTTGTCTGTTTTGATTCAACGTTTTCATACATAATTTCCAAAGTACATAGGCCATTTTATGGTGTCATCGGAGAGATAGCAAGGTCCAAATATCAACTCTGAAGCATCAAAGGGCTGGTACAAAGTAGGATTTGGCAGCACCTACTCATTCTCTTGAAGTGTCCATCCATCATTCCCGACAATGGTATCAGAGCAAAGTCAAGGTAAAATGGGAGATGGTTTTACTTCATTTATTGATAAATTGGACAGGAACAACTATTAGGCATGGTCTCTAAGGATGAAGACATACCTACAAGGAAGGATTCTTTATGGATACATCTCAGGAGATGAGGAATTGCCGTCATTCAAAACCAGAGGACTATCAACAAAGGAAGAACATGAAAAGCTCAACACATGGTGTGCCAAGGATGCATTAGCAAGGTCTTACTTACTCAACTCCATCTCTGATTTTCTTTTGCCACATATTAGAAACTGTAAGACATCCCAAGAGACTTGGGAAACCTTGTCATCCTACTTTTCTTCCAACACAAGGGCCAGAAAAAACCAATTGTGGATTGAATTCACCACACTAAGGAAGCAACCTAAGCAAGCTATTTTAGAGTGTGTGACTAAGATTAAAGATATAGTTGATCAGTTAGCAAGCATAGGAGAAGAGATTGAAGAAGAGCAGATAGTAAGGTAAGTGATCAATGGGATTAAAGCTGATGACAAATGGGAAAGCTTCACCACTGCAATGGACCTATACATGGACATGCAAATTCCATATCTTACCACTCTCATGGGGCAATTGTTTACTCATGAAGCCAAGCTCAACAAGAATGGAGACACATCCAAAGGTAATAGCTCTTCTGCCCTATACACTGACAAAAGTAAGTCTAAAGATAAAGGCAAGAACAAGAAGATAGAAGATGAAGGCACTACCTCCCAAGCCAACTATGCAGGGAAAGGTAGATCATCAAGAGGAAGGGGCAGAGGAGGTAAGCAAGGTAGGTGGAGATCCTATAACTACTCACCATGCAACATTTGTGGTTTATCAAATCATACTATAGATGAGTGTTTCAGGAATTACAAGAATCAGAGAGAAGAGGATATCAAAGAGGTGGATACTCACAATCATGAGGTAGATTCAACCATCATCAAGGATACAACAACAAAAACTACAACAACAATTACAACAACAACTACAATGGCAACTACCAAGGAGGATTCAAATCCAGAAAGGATTACAACAACTATACAGAAGAGCAAGATGATTCTCTTCTGATTATGAACATGACTTCAAAACCAGGTACAAATGATGACCATCTCTTCTACATTGACTCAGGATGCTCAAATCATGTGGCTGGCAATGTAGCTCTACTCTCTGACCTTGAAGAACCAAGAGGTAAGCATCAAGTACAAACATGTGATGACACCAAGCACTCGGTAGTTAAAGTTGGAAATGTTAAGACTTCTGATGGGAATCAAAACTTGTTGAGTAGGGTACTATATGTACCAACCATTACCAAGAATTTGATAAGCATTGGACAGATTGTGGAAAAAGGTTTACAGGTCCGATTCAACCAATTTGGATCATTTGTGGAAGATCGAAGGCATGGGTTCAAGAGAATTGCTAAAGGAGAAAAGACAGGTAGACTTTTTAATTTTGAGCTAGAAGATACAAAGAATATTGCACTCTACAATTATAAAGATCAAACACTTTCAGAGCTTGAGATTTGGCATAAAAGATTAGGGCATGTAGGTGAAAGAACCTTGAAGAAAATATGCACGGACCAATGTGTGCTTGGGATACCTAATGTATCCAAGCAACATATGATCTACAAGTGTGGTGCTTGTCAGTTTGGGAAATCTCACAGGTTACCATTCTCAACGAAAGGCTACATACATGAGGACTACCTAGAGCTTGTCCATACAGATGTATGGGTTCCAAGCAAAGACCCCTCAATCTCAGGATCAAGGTATTATGTATCTTTTATTGATGATTATAGCAGGTGGACTGTATTGAACTTTATGAAGCACAAAGATGAAGTGTTCAATTTTTTTAAAAAGTATCTTGCACTTGTTGAGAATCACATAGGGAAGAATCTAAAGAGGCTAAGGTCAGATGGAGGAGGTGAGTACTTCTCCAATGAGTTTGAAGCATTCTAGCAAGACAGAGGAATCAAGAGAGAAATCACCACAAGGTATACTCCTGAACAAAATGGGGTAGTTGAGAGAAGAAATAGGTTGATTGTTGAAACAATTAGGTCAATGTTAAACGAAAAGAAATATTTAACTACCTATGGGCAGAGAGTGTATCTACTGCCACTTACATCATAAACATGTTACCATCTAAGTCCCTTGACGGGATGACTCCCTATGAAGCATGGCATGGGAAGAGACCCTCACTTGATCATTGCAGAATATTTGGATGTGTAGCATATGTACACATTCCTTCTCAGATAAGAGGTAAGGTAGACCCTAAGGCTGAGAAGTGTATCTTTATTGGATATGATCTAAATCAGAAAGGGTACATGTTCTACAACCCTTCAAATAAAGGATTCATGGTTAGTAGAGATGTTGTCTTTGATGAAAATGATTCTTGGTATGAGAATGAATGCAGGAAATTTAAACTACCCTATGACTTGGAGGAGGAGTTTCCAAGTCTTGCTAAGGAGGAACCTACACATAGTGAAGACACCAATTCAGATGATGAAGACATCATCAATCTTGAAGAATTCAAGGCATGGAAGTCCAAAGGTAAACTCAAGATGAAGAAACTTGAAGACATACCTAAATCTTCAAATCAATCAATCAGGAGATCACAAAGGGAGAGCAAAAAACCTATCAGATATGGGTATGACACCTCTCTTGTTACTAAACAATCTGTTTATCTTGCCAAAGACTTGTCAATTGAAGAACCAAGATTATATGAAGAAGCCATGAGCAAGAAAGAATGGAAAGAAGCTATGGATGAGGAGATTGAAGCACTCAAAGAAAGTGACACATGGGAACTAGTACCAAAGAAAGAGGCTATGAAGTTAATTGGATCCAGATGGATCTATAAAATCAAAAGAATTTCTGATGGGTCAATAAACAGGTACAAAGCCAGATTGGTGGCCAAGGGTTTTGCACAAACCCAAGGCATTGACTATGAAGAAACATTCTCACTTGTGGCCAAGATGCCAACCATTAGGGTATTGGTAAGTATGGCTGAATCTAAGAATTGGAACATGCATCAGCTAGACGTAAAAATGCTTTCTTGAATGGATGGATTTTAGAGGAGGTATATATGTCACAACCTCGTGGCTATGAGGATCCTAAAAAGATAACACATGTATGCAAATTAAAAAAGGCTCTCTATGGCTTGAAGTAGGCACCTAGGGCATGGAATCACAGGTTGACCACATACCTTCAAGACCAAGGTTTTGTCATGAGTAAGGCAGATACTTCTCTGTTCATCAAGAGAAGTAATTAAGAGGTAATATACGTATGTGTTTATGTTGATGATATCATACTTATAGGTAATGATGTCAATGTTATTAGACAAATTAAGAACTAGATGATGAAGGAGTTCAGGATCAGTGATCTTGGTCTACTAAAGTACTTTCTTGGACTTGAGTTAGTCTATACTAACTCTGGGATCTATATTACTCAGAGAAAGTACATACAAGATATGTTGAAGAAGTTTCATTTGCAGGATGCCAAAGTTGCAAGCACTCCAATGGAGGTAAATCTAAAATTAAGTGCACATGAAGGTGATGAAATTGATGATATTACAGGTTATCAAAGCATTGTGGGTAGCTTGAATTATGCTACCTTGACAAGGATAGACATTGCTTATGGAGTTAGTGTGCTAAGTCAGTTTATGCACAAGCCTAGGGCACCTCACATGGAGGCTGCCAAGAGGATCTTGAAGTATCTCAAGGGTACACAACATCATGGTTTGCATTTCCCTTACACTTTAGATTTGGATATCAAGATTTATTCAGATGTAGATTGGGCAGGATGCAAGGATGATAGGAGGAGCACTTCAGGATACATTTCATTTGCAGGTGATAAGCCAATATCATGGTCTTCAAAGAAGCAACCTACTGTTGCTTTATCTTCTACAGCGGCAGAGTATAGAGGATTGGCAAATGCCACTCAAGAAGCCATATGGATCAAGTTATTGTATAAAGAAATGGGTTTGTATACTAGCTCACCATTGATATTTGGAGATAATACAAGCTCACTCCACCTTGCAGCTAATCCTATTTATCATGCTAGGACCAAGCATATAGAGGTCCATTACCATTATGTGAGAGAGAAGCTATTAAGCAAGGACATTCAACTAACATATATATCAACCAACATGCAGTGTACAGATTTGTTAACTAAGCATTGGATGGCACCAAGATTTGCAGGTTCAAATCAATGATTGGATTGCAGGATATACATGAAGACTGAAGATGAAGACCAAGCCAAAATGTTTGGCTTGAGGGGGAGCTATTGGTACAATTAAAAATCCTACACATTTGGCTTGTAGTCCATAATCATATGGAGAAGCATGAGAACCAATGCTAGAAGATAATTACTCATTTACACTTTGTAAAAGTCACATTTGACTTGGAATCTTTGTAATCACATACCCAAGGGATTCGTGGACATTATTAGTTGTAACTCATCAATCAATCAAGGGAATATTTCCTAGGATGTAGGAGCATGATTATAGGGAGCCAAAAGTTTGAATTCAAATTCAAACTTTGAGGTCAACTAGTATAAAAGTGATCATCAAAAAGTCACGATAAGAAGAGTCACTTTTTGAGATTCTCATTCATTTCTGAGTGTGTGTGTGAGGCATACACTATAGCCCACACCTTCCTACACCATTAGTCAATGATATTCATGCCAATGGGACTGTACAACATTGTTCATTAATACATATATCTACATTGTTCATTTCTGAGTTGTTTGTCATAGTGTTTGAAAGTCTGTCAACTTGTGGAGGTCATATCTCACACATTTCTCAACCAAATTCAAAGATCTATAGCTTATTGGAACCCGACCAAGCTTTTCTACATGCTATCAAAATTTAAAAGATTTCTATTCAGCCATTTAAGAGAAGAGTCTGTCAAAGTGATCAGTGGTCGAAGTCTACAGCAGTCCTAAAATATCGGGGGTAAAGGTTTATTTGCTAAATTGATTTCTCTAAGCATAGTTAATCTTTTTAAGTGATTGCACTTGGACTAGTTAGCTTGCTAAGCTAATTAGATACCCCTAAAAGGAAGTTTTCTAATTCCTACTGTGCTGGTCATACTGAGCAAAAGATACAACAGGTGTCTAGTGAAAAATAGAAGGTTTTCTTGAAAACTTGAAGTTCAAAGTTGTCTGTTTTGATTCAACTTTTTCATACATCATTTCCGAAGTACATAGGCCATTTCATGGTGTCATTGGAGAGCTAAGAAGGTCCAGTTATCAACTTTGAAGCATCAAAGGGCTGGTACAAAGCAGGATTTGGGAGTACCTACTCATTCTCTTGAAGTGTCCATCCATCATTCCCAACAGTGGTATGAGAGCAAAGTCAAGGTAAAATGGGAGATGGTTTTCCTTCATTTATTGATAAATTGGACAGGAACAACTATCACGCATGGTCTCTAAGGATCAAGACATACCTACAAGGAAGGATTCTTTATGGATACATCTCAGGAGATGAGGAATTGCCGTCATTCAAAACCAGAGGACTACCAACAAAGGAAGAACATGAAAAGCTCAACACATGGTGTGCCAAGGATGCATTAGCAAGGTCTTACTTACTCAACTCCATCTCTGATTTTAATTTGCCACATATTAGAAACTGTAAGACATCCCAAGAGACTTTGGAAACCTTGTCATCCTACTTTTCTTCCAACACAAGGGCCATAAAAAATCAATTGTGGATTGAATTCACCACACTAAGGAAGCAACCTAAGCAGGCTATTTCAGAGTATGTGGCTAAGATTAAAGATGTAGCAGATCAGTTAGCAAGCATAGGAGAAGAGATTGAAGAAGAGTAGATAGTAAGGTAAGTGATCAATCTGATTAAAGCTGATGACAAATGGGAAAGTTTCACGGCTGTAATGGACCTATACATGGAAATGCAAATTCCAGATCTTACCACTCTCCTGGTGCAATTGTTTACTCATGAAGCCAAGCTCAACAAGAATGGAGACACATCCAAAGGTAATAGCTCTTCTGCCCTATACACTGATAAAAGTAAGTCTAAAGATAAAGGCAAGAACAAGAAGATAGAAGATGAAGGCACTACCTCCCAAGCCAAGAGAGGTAGATCATCAAGAGGAAGGGGTAGAGGAGGTAAGCAAGGTAGGGGGAGATCCCATAACTCCTCACCATGCAACATTTGTGGTTTATCAAATCATACTACAGATGAGTGTTTCAGGAATTACAAGAATTAGAGAGGAAGAGAATATCAAAGAGGTGGATACTCACAATCAAGAGGTAGATTCAACCATCATCAAGGATACAACAACAACAACTACAACAACAATTACAACAAAAACTACAATGGCAACTACCAAGGAGGATTCAAATCTAGAAAGGATGACAATAACTATACAGAAGAGCAAGATGATTCTCTTTTGATTATGAACATGAGTTGAAAACCAGGTACAAATGATGACCATCTCTTGTACATTGACTCAAGATTCTCAAATCATGTGGCTGGCAATGTGGCTCTACTCTCTGACCTTGAAGAACCAAGAGGTAAGCATCAAGTACAAACACGTGATGACACCAAGCACTCAGTAGTTAAAGTTGGAAATGTTAAGACTTCTCATGGGAATCAAAACTTGTTGAGTAGGGTACTATATGTACCAACCGTTACCAAGAATTTGATAAGTGCTGTACAGATTGTGGAAAAAGGTTTACAGGTCAGATTCAACCAATTTGGAGCATTTGTGGAAGATCCAAGGCATGGGTTCAAGAGAATTGCTCAAGGAGAAAAGAAAGGTAGACTTTTTAGGTTTGAGCTATAAGATACAAAGAATATTGCACTCTACAATGATAAAGATCAGAAACACTTTCAGAGCTTGAGATTTGGCATAAAAGATTAGGGCATGTAGGTGAAAGAACCTTGAAGCAAATATGCAGGCACCAATGTGTGCTTGGGATACCTAATGTATCCAAGCAACATATGATCTACAAGTGTGGTGCTTGTCAGTTTGGGAAATCTCACAGGTTACCATTCTCAAGGAAAGGCTACATACATGAGGACTACCTAGAGCTTGTCCATACAAATGTATGGGGACCAAGCAAAGACCCCTCAATCTCACGATCAATGTACTATGTATCTTTTATTGATGATTATAGCAGGTGGATTGTATTGTACTTTATGAAGCACAAAGATGGTGTTCAACTATTTTAAAAAGTATCTTGCACTTGTTGAGAATCACACAGGGAAGAATCTAAAGAGGCTAAGGTCAGATGGAGGAGGTGAGTACTTCTCCAATGAGTTTGAAGCATTCTTGCAAGACAGAGGAATCAAGAGAGAAATCACCACAAGGTATACTCCAGAACAAAATGGGGTAGCTGAGAGAAGAGATAAGTTGATTGTTGAAACAGCTAGGTCAATGTTAAATGAAAAGAAATTACCTAACTACCTATGGGCAGAGAGTGTATCTACTGCAACTTACCTCATAAACATGTTACCATCTAAGTCCCTTGATGGGATGACTCCCTATGAAGCATGGCATGGGAAGAGACCCTCACTTGATCATTGCAGAATATTTGGATGTGTAACATATGTACACATTCCTTCTCAGATAAGAGGTAAGCTAGACCCTAAGGCTGAGAAGTGTATCTTTATTGGATATGATCTAAATCAGAAAGGGTACATGTTCTAAAACCCTTCAAATAAAGGATTAATGGTTAGTAGAGATGTTGTCTTTGATGAAAATGATTCTTGGTATGAGAACGAATGCAGGAAGTTTAAACTACCCTATGACTTGGAGGAGGAGTTTCCAAGTCTTGCTAAGGAGGAACCTACACAGAGTGAAGACACCAATTCAGATGATGAAGACATCATCAATCTTGAAGAATTCAAGGCATGGAAGTCCAAAGGTAAACTCAAGATGAAGAAACTTGAAGACATACCTGAATCTTCAAATCAATCAATCAGGAGATCACAAAGGGAGAGCAAAAAACCTATCAGATATGGGTATGACACCTATCTTGTTACTAAACACTCTGTTTATCTTGCCAAAGACTTGTCAATTGAAGAACCAGAATCATATGAAGAAGCCATGACCAAGACAGAATGGAAAGAAGCTATGGATGAGGAGATTGAAGCACTCAAAGAAAGTGACACATGGGAACTAGAACCAAAGAAAGAGTCTATGAAGGTAATTGGATCTAGATGGATCTATAAAATCAAAAGAAATTCAGATGGGTCAATAAACAGGTACAAAGCCAGATTGGTGGCCAAGGGTTTTGCACAAACCCAAGGCATTGACTATGAAGAAACATTATCACCTATGGCCAAGATGCCAACCATCAGGGTATTGGTAAGTGTGGCTGCATCTAGGAATTGGAACATGTATCAGCTAGATGTAAAAAATGCTTTCTTGAATGGATGGATTTCAAAGGAGGTATATATGTCACAATCTCCTGGCTATGAGGATCCTAACAAGATAACACATGTATGCAAATTAAAAAAGGCTCTTTATGGATTGAAGCAGGCACCTAGGGCATGGAATCACAGGTTGACCACATACCTTCAAGACCAAGGTTTTGTCATGAGTAAGGTAGATACTTCTCTATTCATCAAGAGAAGTAATTCAGAGGTAATACCCCTATGTGTTTATGTTGATGATATCATACTTGTAGGTAATGATGTCAATGGAATTAGACAAATGAAGAACGAGATGATGAAGGAGTTCAAGATCAGTGATCTTGGTCTACTAAAGTACTTTCTTGGACTTGAGTTAGTCTATAATAACTTTGGGATCTATATTACTAAGAGAAAGTACATACAGGATATGCTGAAGAAGTTTCATTTGCAGGATGCCAAAGTTGCAAGCACTCCAATGGAGGTAAATCTACAATTAAGTGCACATGAAGGTGATGAAATTGATGATATTACAGGTTATCAAAGCATTGTGGGTAGCTTGAATTATGCTACCTTGACAAGGATAGACATTGCTTATGGAGTTAGTGTGCTAAGTCAGTTTATGCACAAGCCTAGGGCACCTCACATGGAGGCTGCCAAGAGGATCTTGAAGTATCTCAAGGGTACACAACATCATGGTTTGTATTTCCCTTACACTTTAGATTTGGATATCAAGATTTATTGAGATGTAGATTGGGCAGGATGTCAGGATGATAGGAGGAGCACTTCAGGATACATTTCATTTGCAGGTGATAAGCCAATATCATGGTCTTCAAATAAGCAACCTACTGTTGCTTTATCTTCTACATCGGCAGAGTATAAAGGATTGGCAAATGACACTCAAGAAGCCATATGGATCAAGTTATTGTATACAGAATTGGGTTTGTATACTAGCTCACCCTTGATATTGGGAGATAATACAAGCTCACTCCACCTTGCAACTAATCCTATTTATCATGCTAGGACCAAGCATATAGAGGTCCATTACCATTATGTGAGAGAGAAGCTATTAAGCAAGGACATTCAACTAACATATATATCAACCAACATGGAGTGTGCAGATTTGTTAACTAAAGCATTGGATGGCACCAAGATTTGCATGTTCAAATCAATGATTGGATTGCAGGATATACATGAAGACTGAAGATGAAGACCAAGCCAAAATGTTTGGCTTGAGGGGGAGCTGTTGGTACAATTAAAAAGCCTACACATTTGGCTTGTAGTCCATAATCATATGGAGAAGCATGAGAACCAATGCTAGAAGATAATTACTCATTTACACTTTGTAAAAGTCACATTTTACTTGGAATCTTTTTAATCACCTACCCAAGGGAGTTGTGGACTTTTATAGTTGTAAATCATCAATCAATCAAGGGAATATTTCCTAGGATGTAGGAGCATGATTATAGGGAGCCAAAAGTTTGAATTCAAATTCAAACTTTGAGCTCAACTACTATAAAAGTGATCATCAAAAAGTCGCGGTAAGAAGAGTCACTGTCTGAGCTTCTCATTATCATTTTTGAGTGTGTGTGAGGCATACACTATAGCCCTCACCTTCCAAAACCATTAGGAAATGATATTCATGCCAATGGGACTGTACAACATTGTTCATTAATACATATATCTACATTGTTCATTTCTGAGTTCTCTGTCATAGTGTTTGAAAGTCTATCAACTTGTGGAGGTCATATCTGACTCATTTCTTGAACAAATTCAAAGATCTATAGCTTATTGGAACCCCTCAAAGTTATCTACATGCTATCAAAATTTGAAGGATTTCTATTCAGCCATTTCAGAGAAACGTTTGTCGAAGTGACCACTGGTTGAAGTATGCAGTAGTCCTAAAATATCGGGGGTAAAGGTTTATTTGCGAAATTGATTTCTCTAAGCATAGTTAATCTTTTTAAGTGGTTGCACTTGGAATAGTTAGCTTGCTAAGCGAATTAGATACCCCTAAAAGGAATTTTTCCAATTCCTACCGTGGTGGTCATACTGAGCAAAAGATACAACGTGTCTAGTAAAAAAATAGAAGGTTTTGTTGAAGACTTGAAGTTCAAAGTTGTCTGTTTTGATTCAACTTTTTCATACATCATTTCCAAAGTACATAGGCCATTTTATGGTGTCACTTGACAGCTAAGAACATCCACTTATCAACTTTGAAGCAACTAAGGGCTGGTACAAAGCAGGATTTGGCACTACCTACTCATTCTCTTGAAGTGTCCATCCATCATTCCCAACAGTGGTATCAGAGCAAACTCAAGGTAAAATGGGAGATTGTTTTCCTTCATTTATTGATAAATTGGACAGGAACAACTATCAAGCATGGGCTCTAAGGATGAAGACATACCTACAAGGAAGGAGTCTTTATGGTACATCTCAAGAGATGAGGAATTGCCATCATTCAAAACCAGAGGACAACAAAGGAAGAACATGAAAAGTTCAACACATGGTGTGCCAAGGATGCATTAGCAAGGTCTTACTTACTCAACTCCATCTCTGATTTTATTTTGCCACATATTAGAAACTGTAAGACATCCCAAGAGACTTGGGAAACCTTGTCATCCTACTTTTCTTCCAACACAAGGGCCAAAAAAAACCAATTGTGGATTGAATTCACCACACTAAGGAAGCAACCTAAGCAGGCTATTTCAGAGTATGTGACTAAGATTAAAGATGTAGAAGATCAGTTAGCAAGCATAGGAGAAGAGATTGAAGAAGAGCAGATGGTAAGGTAAGTGATCAATGGGATTAAAGCTGATGACAAATGGGAAAAGTTCACCACTGCAATGGACCTATACATGGACATGCAAATTCCAGATCTTACCACTCTTATGGGGCAATTGTTTACTCATGAAGCCAAGCTCAACAAGAATGGAGACACATCCAAAGGTAAGAACTCTTCTGCCCTATACACTGATAAAAGTAAGTCTAAAGATAAAGGCAAGAACAAGAAGATAGAAGATGAAGGCACTACCTCCCAAGCCAACTATGCAGGGAGAGGTAGATCATCAAGAGGAAGGGGCAGAGGAGGTAAGCAAGGTAGGGGGAGATCCTATAACTCCTCACCATGCAACATTTGTGGTTTATCAAATCATACTACAGATGAGTGTTTCAGGAATTACAAGAATCAGAGAGGAAGAGGATCAAAGAGGTGGATACTCACAATCAAGAGGTAGATTCAACCATCATCAAGGATACAACAACAACAACTACAACAACAACTACAATGGCAACTACCAAGGAGGATTCAAATCCAGAAAGGATTACAACAACTATACAGAAGAGCAAGATGATTCTCTTCTAATTATGAACATGACTTCAAAACCAGGTACAAATGATGACCATCTCTTCTACATTGACTCAGGATGCTCAAATCATGTGGCTGGCAATGTAGCTTTACTCTCTGACCTTGAAGAACCAAGAGGTAAGCATAGAGTACAAATAGGTGATGACACCAATGCCTCAGTAGTTAAAGTTGGAAATCTTAAGACTTCTTATGGGAATCAAAACTTGTTGGGTAGGGTACTATATGTACCAACCATTACCAAGAATTTGATAAGTGTTGGACAAATTGTGGAAAAAGGTTTACATGTCAGATTCAACCAATTTGGAGCATTTGTGGAAGATGCAAGGCATGGGTTCAAGAGAATTGCTCAAGGAGAAAAGACAGGTAGACTTTTTACTTTTGAGCTAGAAGATACAAAGAATATTGCACTCTACAATTAAAAAGATCAAACACTTTCAGAGCTTGAGATTTGGCATAAAAGATTAGGGCATGTAGGTGAAAGAAGCTTGAAGCAAATATGCAGGGACCAATGTGTGCTTGGGATATCTAGTGTATCCAAGAAACATATGATATAAAAGTGTGGTGCTTGTTAGTTTGGGAAATCTCACAGGTTACCATTCTCAAGGAAAGGCTACATACATGAGGACTACCTAGAGCTTGTCCATACAGATGTATGGGGACCAAGCAAAGACCCCTCAATCTCAGGATCAAGGTACTATGTATCTTTTATTGATGATTATAGCTGGTGGACTGTATTGTACTTTATGAAGCACAAAGATGAAGTGTTCAACTGTTTTAAAAAGTATCTTGCACTTGTTGAGAATCAGACAGGGAAGAATCTAAAGAGGCTAAGGTCAGATGGAGGAGGTGAGTACTTCTCCAATGAGTTTGAAGCATTCTTGCAAGACAGAGGAATCAAGAGAGAAATCACCACAAGGTATACTCCTGAACAAAATGGGGTAGCTGAGAGAAGAAATAGGTTGATTGTTGAAACAACTAGGTCAATGTTAAATGAAAAGAAATTACCTAACTACCTATGGGCAGAGAGTGTATCTACTGCCACTTACCTCATAAACAGGTTACCATTGAAGTCCCTTGATGGGATGACTCCCTATGAAGCATGGCATGGGAAGAGACCCTCACTTGATCATTGCAGAATATTTGGATGTGTAGCATATGTACACATTCCTTCTCAGATAAGAGGTAAGCTAGACCCTAAGGCTGAGAAGTGTATCTTTATTGGATATGATCTAAATCAGAAAGGGTACAGGTTCTACAACCCTTCAAATAAAGGATTCATGGTTAGTAGAGATGTCTTTGATGAAAATGATTCTTGGTATGAGAATGAATGCAGGAAGTTTAAACTACCCTGTGACTTGGAGGAGGAGTTTCCAAGTCTTGCTAAAGAGGAACCTACACAGAGTGAAGATACCAATTCAGATGATGAAGACATCATCAATCTTTAAGAATTCAAGGCATGGAAGTCCAAAGGTAAACTCAAGATGAAGAAACTTGAAGACATACCTGACTCTTCAAATCAATCAATCAAGAGATCACAAAGGGAGAGCAGAAAACCTATCAGATATGGGTATGACACCTCTCTTGTTACTAAACACTCTGTTTATCTTGCCAAAGACTTATCAATTGAAGAACCAGGATCATATGAAGAAGCCATGGCCAAGACAACATGGAAAGAAGCTATGGATGAGGATATTGAAGCACTCAAAGAAAGTGACACATGGGAACTAGTACCAAAGAAAGAGGCTATGAAGGTAATTGGATCTAGATGGATCTATAAAATCAAAAGAAATTCTGATGGGTCAGGTCAATAAAGAGGTACAAAGCCAGATTGGTGGCCAAGGGTTTTGCACAAACCCAAGGCATTGACTATGAAGAAACATTCTCACCTGTGGCCAAGATGCCAACCATCAAGGTATTGGTAAGTGTGGCTGCATCTAAGAATTGGAACATGTATCAGCTAGATGTAAAAAATGCTTTCTTGAATGGATGGATTTCAGAGGAGATATATATGTCACAACCTCCTGGCTATGAGGATCCTAACAAGATAACACATGTATGCAAATTAAAAAAGGCTCTCCATGGATTGAAGCAGGCACCTAGGGCATGGAATCACAGGGTGACCACATACCTTCAAGACCAAGGTTTTGCCATGAGTAAGGCAGATACTTCTCTATTCATCAAGAGAAGTAATTCAGAGGTAATATACCTATGTGTTTATGTTGATGATATCATACTTACAGGTAATGATGTCAATGGAATTAGACAAATGAAGAACCAGATGATGAAGGAGTTCAAGATCAGTGATCTTGGTCTACTAAAGTACTTTCTTGGACTTGAGTTAGTCTATACTAACTCTGGGATCTATATTACTCAGAGAAAGTACATACAAGATATGTTGAAGAAGTTTCATTTGCAGGATGCCAAAGTTGCAAGCACTCCAATGGAGGTAAATCTAAAATTAAGTGCACATGAAGGTGATGAAATTGATGATATTACAGGTTATCAAAGCATTGTGGGTAGCTTGAATTATGCTACCTTGACAAGGATAGACATTGCTTATGGAGTTAGTGTGCTAAGTCAGTTTATGCACAAGCCTAGGGCACTTCACATGGAGGCTGCCAAGAGGATCTTGAAGTATCTCAAGGGTACACAACATCATGGTTTGTATTTCCCTTACACTTCGGATTTGGATATCAAGATTTATTCAGATGCAGATTGGGCAGGATGCAAGGATGATAGGAGGAGCACTTCAGGATACATTTCATTTGCAAGTGATAAGCCAATATCATGGTCTTCAAAGAAGCAACCTACTATTGCTTTATCTTCTACAGCGCAGAGTATAGAGGATCGGCAAATGCCACTTAAAAAGCCATATGGATCAAGTTATTGTATACAGATTGGGTTTGTATACTAGCTCACCCTTGATATTTGGAGATAATACAAGCTCACTCCACCTTGCAGCTAATCCTATTTATCATGCTAGGACCAAGCATATAGAGGTCCATTACCATTATGTGATAGAGAAGCTATTAAGAAAGGACATTCAACTAACATATGTATCAACCAACATGCAGTGTGCACATTTGTTAACTAAAGCATTGGATGGCACCAAGATTTGCAGGTTCAAATCAATGATTGGATTGAATGATATACATGAAGACTAAAGATGAAGACCAAGCTAAAATGTTTGGCTTGAGGGGGAGTTGTTGTACAATTAACAAGCCTACACATTTGGCTTGTAGTCCATAATCATATGGAGAAGCATGAGAACCAATGCTAGAAGATAATTACTCATTTACACTTTGTAAAAGTCACATTTTACTTGGAATCTTTGTAATCACCTACCCAAGGGAGTCGTGGACTTTATTGGTTGTAAAACATCAATCAATCAAGGGAATATTTCCTAGGATGTAGGAGCACAATTATAGGGAGCCAAAAGTTTGAATTCAAATTCAAACTTTGAGCTCAACTACTATAAAAGTGATCATCAAAAAGGCGCGGTAAGAAGAGTCACTTTGCAAGCTTCTCATTATCATTTCTGCGTGTTTGTGAGGCATACACTATAGCCCACACCTTCCTACACCATTAGGAAATGATATTCATGCCAATGGGACTGTACAACATTGTTCATTAATACATATATCTACATTGTTCATTTCTGAGTTCTCTGTCATAGTGTTTGAAAGTCTGTCAACTTGTGGAGGTCATATCTCACTCATTTCTCGACCAAATTCAAAGGTCTATAGCTTCTTGGAACCAGCTCAAAGTTATCTACATGCTGTCAAAAGTTTAAGGATGTCTATTCAGCCATTTCAGAGAAAAGTCTGTCGAAGTGATCACTGGTCGAAGTCTGCAGCAGTCCTAAAATATCGGGGGTAAAGGTTTATGTGCTAGATTGATTTCTCTAAGCATAGTTAATCTTTTTAAGTGATTCCACTTGGAATAGTTATCTTGCTAAGCTAATTAGATACCCTTAAAAGGAAGTTTTCCAATTCCTACTGTGTTGGTCATACTGAGCAAAAGATACAGTAGGTGTCTAGTAAAAAATAGAAGGTTTTCTTGAAGACTTCAAGTTCAAAGTTGTCTGTTTTGATTCAACTTTTTCATACATCATTTCCAAATTACATAGGCAGTTTGATGGTGTCATTGGAGAGCTAAGAAGGTCCACTTATCAACTCTGAAGCATCAAAGGGCTGGTACAAAGCAGGATTTGGTAGTACCTACTCATTCTCTTGAAGTGTCCATCCATCATTCCCAACATCACTACTATCGACATTATTTCTTTCTCATTATGAGATGTCTTATATGTTCCAAAGATCAATAATTTTTTTAATGATTTTCAATGCTAGCAAAGATTAATTTGTTATTAAATTTGTTGATGATAGATGTATAGTTCATGATCTCATGAATGATGATGTTATCATTTCTCATGGCATATTATGTAGTGGGTTGCATAAGCTCATAGATTACACAAAATATCATAATGATTCAACATGTACAATTCATGATTCTCATGCTATTTCAGATGCAAAACTCTGGCATGCACTCTTTGGTTATGTGAATTTTTCTACTTAGCTTTTCTTATAAAAATATGAAATGATGTCCTCTTTGTATAAACTTAAAGTGCATTCTAAAAATGTTTATGAGCTTTGTATATTGGGAAAATGCTTTATTCTTTCTTCCCTAAAGACGGTCTAGTTAGAGCTGCACACAAATCACAACTCATTGATGGTGATGTCAATGGTCCTATGCGGACACCTTCATTTGGAAATTACCTATACTTTGTGACTTCCATTGATGGATTTTTCAAGCATGCATCGGTTTATCCATTGAAAGAAAATTCTGAAGTGTTTATGTGTTTTAAATGCATCAGTTTGTCCACTGAAAGAAAATTCCAAAGTGTTTATGTGCTTTAAACCATTCCTAGTTACGGTTGAAAATTTATGAACATGTAAAATGGGCATCATCTGTCTTGATCGGGGGGGGGGGGTATATGTCTTCTGATTTCAATGCATTTTTGGTTGAGTGTGGGATAGAACATCAATGTATAGTTCCATATACACCTATATGAAATGGATTTGTTGACAAGAAGAACATGTCTTTCATGGGAATGGCAAGATGTATGGTCAAACATTAAGCTCTACTACATAGCTTTTGGATTGAGGCTATTATGTGTGTAGCATATATAATTAACAAATGTTCCATCAAAGCATTGCATTCTATCATAGAATATGAGGCTTGGCATGGTTTTAAGCCATCTCTCACTCAGTTGTGTGTTTTTGGTTGTCTGGCATATGCATCAATGCCTTAACAACAACGTAGAAAATTGGATGATAAAGTAGTGAAGTGCACTTTTTTTGGATATAGTTTTCAAAGAAAAGGCTATCATTTGTATCATCCACAAACTAGATGCATTTTGGTTATTCAAGGTGTCATTTTTGTGGAAGATGCAATTCAACCCTTACTTTCATGTACCAGGGAGACATTAATTAGCTCAAAGGATGTGTATGAAACCTTGTTGCCTCTTTTTATAAGTGGTCAGTCAAATTTTGCTCTTATTGAGAAATTTTTTCAACCTTTATAGGTTTCAAATGATGATGTAGATCATTTTATTTGTGATCCAGATTTACATAACACACTTATTGATGAGAAAGCTGACATGGAGGAGGCAAAAACTATGCCTAAATGGTTGGTGTAGACTTTGAGAGATAGCAAGTTAGATGCATCTTTGTTATATTGTACTTGTTTAGATAATGCTTCTTTTGCATCAAATTGTTATGCAATGGCTGTCTTTCTTCTTTGTGATGGGAATGTGTTTGTTTCTTTTCATGAAGCACAAAATTTAGAAAATTGGATGGCTGCTATAATGAGAATATGATGCTATTATGAAGAATCGTACTTTTTCTTTATGTGATTTGACTCAAAACAAAAAGGCCATTAGAATTAACAGAGTATATGAACTAAAATCTAAGCTTGATGGAATAATTGATAACTATAAGGCTAGGATTGTTGCCAAAGATTATGCTAAGAGAAGGGCATTGATTTTGATGAGACCTTTGCTCCCACATGCCGAATGACTACCATTCATAGCATTTGCGCACTTGTGGCTAATTATAATTGGAATTTCCATTAGTTGGACATTAAAATTGCATTTTTTGAATGGTGATTTGTACAAAAAAAGTACATATTTTTACCTCACGGTTTTATGTAGAAAGGGCATGAAAACAAAGTGTGTAGGTTGAAAAAGGTGTTGTATGGATTGAAACAAGCACCATGTGCTTGGTATGAAAAGATACATGCCTACTTGTTAGCTGAGAGAACCTTATATGTCAAGCATCCAGATGATGTACATTAGATCATTCTTGTTTAGGTTTATGCTATGTTGCTCACTAGTCCTAATGAGAAGCATATTTTTGAATTTCATTTGATTGACATGCCTCTTTTGAGATGTTAGATTTGTGTCATTTGCATTATTATTTGGGCATTCAACTTAGGAAAGTTGATGGGGGAATAAGTTTGTGTAAAAAAAAAAAAAAAGAAATTTGATACATTGTAGTTTTTTGGCCTTAAAGTTTGTAGAACTATTTCCACTCTCATGGAAATAGGTTTACAACAAGACTTCATGATGCTGGAGATGCATTTGATGTTGTTTTCTATCAATATGCTATTGGATGCTTGATTTTTTTATGCATAGCCTGATCTAAGATTAAGTTTGCCGTCTCTCAAATGAGTAGAAGGTTTATATATTGCCAAGGTGTCAAGCATTGGGAGGGGGTTATTTTCTCTTTGAGTGGTACCAGAATTACTTGGACTATTTTATCCCAAGGGGGGATCATTATCACCCAATTTACATGTTCTTTTGACCAAAATCAGGATGGTTTCTATAACAGTCATGTGCCCACCCATGCTTTTTCTTCATGCTTGGTAGTGCATACATATATTGTTGAGCAAGAGGAAGCCTACTATGGCCAATTCTAGTTGTGAGGCTAACTATATGGTAGATTTCTTAAGGAATGTTGAGTGTGTGTAGCTCATATTCCTTTTGGGTAATTTGAGTGTTGGTGAGTCTTCTACTACCACCATCTTTATTGACAGTAGGAGTGCATTGGTAGTTGTGAGGAACTGTGTGTTTCATGCTCACACAATGCACATTGAGGTGCACTATCATAATGTTTGGGAGAGACTATTTGCTCGAGAGATTCATTTGGATTACATTCCCACATATGAAATGTTGTAGAACTTTTCACAGAGGCTTTGCTTAGGGAGAAATTTGAAGCTTTCTATAAAGCTTTAGGCTTTCTTTCCACATAGCTTGACACTTCCTTATACATGAGTGCCAACTCCTTGTTCATCACATCACTCGCGAGGGGGATTTCTCGATATATTTTGGTAGTCTTGTGTGTGAACGTTAGTAGGGACATCGAGGTATTTTTTTTCTCTCTTTAGGAAGTTTTTTTCCCAGCTTGTATATATGCCTATATCCCTAATGGGTCATTTACCTTTGTACGTTCACTTGGTAATATAATTAGTGTTGTGTTGTTCTCAAAGCTTCTTCTTCCTCGTGCTATTTATGTGCTTCCATAGTCCTTGAACTCTAACAACACCTTATGAAATTCGGTACAGAAGGAAATTTTTAAAAAGAGTGGACATCATACACACACATTAAAAAATTATGCATCTCCAAAGCATGAGTAGTCCACGAGATGGGGAAACTCACCAAAGGGCATGAAGATCTGTCAAGCCAAAAAGTGTGTACAAGAACGAATTTTGAATGAATTAACCTCTTCTTTTATAGATTTATGAGATACTTTTAAAAAATAAATCAACTATGGGATAAATAATCATTAAAGAAAAGCAATAGTGAGATGCATCACTTGAAATAACTCTCCAAAATGAGATGAAATACATTAAATTGCGATGTTGCAAGGTTTCAAAACATAACTAAATGTGTTAGAAATGGAGCTTCACTCATGTAGATAGAGAAACAAGCCCATCAATCATTGAAGGAAAATGTTAGGAAGAACTATCAAGCTGAATACTTATACAAAGGCCCTCATCCTACTAAAGTAGAATTGGATGTGACCACCAAGTTATCTTAAGAGGGATATTGCTCCAAAAAGGTATAACATGACAAGATCTCTCACATGAAGTGCTATTGGAACTTGATGTGGTTTGTCAAGCATGGAATGTGGAATTCCTAGGGATTGTTTGGGAATATTGACTATCAATGTGAGTGCATTTAGGGGCCTTGCAAAATACTGATATATGATAATGAACAACAAAGTTGAATGCCCTCACATGCTAATAAGAAAAATGCTCATTACTTTGTCTAAATGGATGGATATGTAACAATTAATTGTTTCTTACTTTACTAAGGTATGGGATCTAAGCCAAACAATGTTATATGTCTAATGATGGGATGAGTGCCTTGATCTACAACTAGTCAAAATGAGATCATCTAGTAAGATAAGTTTTTAGCTTTATATCATAGGCCATAATGTTGAGTAAGAGGCAGCTACTTAAGAATCTCTAAGTTGCATGCCAACGAGTATGGCATGATGAATGGGAGAAATGACTAAGAACAAAACCATAAGTAATGTTTTGTTGGGTGCTAGCAAGGTAAAGAGTCAACAAGTTATGTATGCATGCACATCCTCTAGTTGTGAAGTAGCCTTCAAAGTAAGATTCCTATTGGGATTATGGATGTAGTAATTGTGCAACGCTCCATGTTATCATTGTAAGTAAGATGATAGGTATACTCTTTTCACATAAGAATATATCTTCATGTATTTTCTAAAGCTCCATGTCTAAAAAGTAATGAAGAAGAACAAGCTCATAATAAAAATATTCTTTATGAAGTTGTTGCATAAGAAGATATGTGCAATCACCATATGTGTTGGTGAAGTTGATGTTACCAACATAAAGAATGATGATAGTTACTAATAACTATGTTGATACACATAACTATTGACATACTTTGAGCTTGTGCAAAATCCATTGGTAAAAGAATGTTTGGATCTTTTCATACCATGCTTAATGAGTCTCTTTGAGTCCATAGAATGCTTTCTATGATTGACATACATAATCACATTTTTTTGGATTTTGAGATACTTTTACTTATTCTACATGCATTTCTTCTTGAAGATCACCATTAGCAAAGGTAAGGGTTCATAGTTTGTGAATTGGCAAATGAAAAGTATCACTTAATGTAAGTTCTGTGTGTATACTTAGTAAACCTAGCTATAGGAGAAAAAATTTCTTCATAATCAATGTCTTGTTTTTTCTTAGATCCCCTAGCCAATAAGCAAGCATTGTACTTTCAAAAGTACCATCTAATTTGTACTTGATGATGTAGGCTTAACTAGTCCCAATGACTTGATTTTTAGGGACCCTCGATGTAAGAGTACAAATCTTATTGTTGTGAATGGTTCGGATCTCTAAGTGCAATATTTCCTTGTCCTCTATGACCTTGTTAATATGTGGAATTTTCCATGTTCTCTATGACCTTGTTCTAACGATTTTTGAAACTTGATGTATGAGAGTATACATGATTGAGTTGGTTTGATTTTTCTCTTGCTTTTTCCTACATGGTTTGGATCGCTAAGGTACACTTGAAGTAGTAGCCTTAGAACTTGGTTTTTGAGTGAGTCAAGGACCTTACAAAGAATAGATGGTAGGATCCTAGGCCTTAGGTATGATTAATGCTTTAAAGTGTTTATCCTTCATAATTAGTATGGAATGATTCCAAAGGTCATAGAGTTGACGGGGCTTGTGGATATCATTATAGCCATTGAACATATTTTTCTTAGAATTAGAAGCAAAACTTTGACTCTCTTGCTTGGGCACATGTAAGAATGAATCATTTTCAAAAAATTATAAGATAGACAATAGAATGATTATTACCATAGTAGGGTTCAAAGAAAGCACTAGTATAGACATGATTAAAAATACATTGTAGTATGATTTTTTTCAACCCAAATATTTTAGGAAAGATTCTTGTGATGAATAATTGTAGGTGCCAACTTTGTCAAAATTCTAATTCTCTTTTTGGTAAATCCATTCTAAGGAGAAGAGTATTTGAATGGAGCTTAATGAAGACAAAGGCGCATTCTCTACATGTATAGCCACTCTTAAAATAAGGTAAATATATCAAACTTGTGTTTGAAAAATTAGAATCTTAGTTTTCTAGAGTAATCATACACTAGAAGAAATAAATAAAGTGAAAGAACTAGCAATGAATTGTTCATTCTATCACATAAATCCAAGTGTACTAATAGGAGGGGGTTCGTAGCTTGAGTGGATGATTCTTTAGGAACAAGGGTCCTTTGTTACTATTCCTTTGTACATGCTTCACAAGTTTCCTTAGGAACATCTTAAATAGCACACATGTTTAATGGATAACACACATAGCCAATTATTTCATGCAATATCAGTAACAGTAATTCCTATGTGAAGAAGTAAGAAAGTTCTATAACCCCTCATATTAAAACAACTTGTAATCATTTGGTTAGTTTTGGGATCCAATATTTGACTTAATGGTTGTAAGAGGACTCATTGTGTATGCTAATGATAGCTTTCAATGAGTAAATTGTTACAAGGCCTTAGAGCATAGAGGACATTTGTTAAGTCTTTTGGGTCTAGCTGGGAATTGGTAATCCATACTTTGATCTATTCCTTGATTCCAAGATTCTTAATTGTCCCGTACGTATACTTGACCTTTATAATCTTATAATTCTAGAAAAATTTCTTTGTCTTTACACATGCAAAGAAACACCCCTTAAAAAAATGCATTCATTGGATGGATTGGAGGTTACCAAATCTTTGTCTTCACACAAAACAAATACTTTCGTAATTGAGCAAGTATTGATATGAATGAAAATTGGAAATTCATCTTATGGAGTAGAGAACATAGCTTTAAAGGAAGAACATATACATGTAGATTCTATTTATCAATGTTAAAATTAATAATGTATCTAGAATGAAGGAGATGAATAAAATGTTTTTCCTTGAAAGTGTTCGGGATAATCAATGTTCTATATTTATTCTTTTCATGCTAATGAATGATGTTAGTATCACAAATCTTGTTAATGGATAGCTACTATTGACATTGGCAACACTATTAAATGATTAATGATATAAAGAAGAGCACCCAAAGATCTATAATTTCATCCATGCTTATGCAATTAATTTTTCTACTTCATAATCACTCCCATTGTAATTGTTGGATAATCCCGTCTATTTCAAAAACACATGTATTGAGACTATTAAGGTGAGTTATAGTTAATTGAAAGTTTGGAATAGATCAACAATTTGATAAAAGGATTCATTAGCTCATGGCCCCAATAATTATTTTTATTGATAAAATGATAGAACTTAGTATCAATAACTTTTCATGGTTTAATAAACATTGGCATCAATGCCTACAAAGTTTTGCATTCTATACATGATCACTTTCCAAAGTTCATAGAAGTTGAAACATCTTCTTGACATGACGTGGAGTTGTGGAATGTCTTTATCAATTTGATACTTTTGAAATATTTTATCTAAGATGTAAAATATATGATTTAAGTGGTGTATTGGGCTAGTTTAATGATTACATGATAAATAAGATCTAATAAATATTTGATGTTTATGTGCTTGATTCTACAATGATGCACTCTTATAAATGCTAACACATTCTTGATTGTGACACTCTATGTCTATTTCTCTTTAGATCAAAGTTTTATACATGGTAGAAATCTCCCGATCCATACGGATTCACAACCAAGCTTCAATAGAAGATAACGAAATTCTATTTTACATATAAATGATCTAATGAAATATTTTTATCAAATAATACAATAAATATCCCATTATAAGTTTTATCATAAATCAATCGTAGTTACTAAATTACCATGCACCACTACCTTTGATGTATTTCAATTTTTTGTTCAAAACACTACTTAACATTCAGATGCATAAGACATCTCTAGCATTCTTTTGAGCCACTAGATGCATATTCCAATTATCTTTCTAAACATCCAAAAAGCTATTGATGAAAATGAGATTTTAATAC
>CM035443.1:103657242-103667242 GCA_020310875.1 Ceratopteris richardii | reverse complement strand
CATATACACACACATACACAAGAACATGCACATACTCATACACACATATACATTTATACATGCACATGCACATACATACATATACACAAACATACACATGCACATACATACATATACACACACATACATATACTCTTAGGTACACACATATGAATGAATTATATAATTATAGTATTAAAACACATATACACATGCACACACACATGCATATACCTACATATACACATATACATGCACATACACACACATACACATAGAGTTATACATATACATGCATATACATATACACACACATACACAAGAACATGCACATATTGATACATACATATACACTTATACATGCACATGCACATACATACATATACACACACATACACATGCACATACATACATATACACACATACATATACACTTAGGTACACACATATGAATGAATTATATAATTAAAGTATTAAAACACATATACACATGCACACACATGCACATACCTACATATACACATATACATGCACATACACACATATACACATAGAGTTATACATATACATGGATATACATATACACATACGTACATACACATGCATATGCACATACTCATACACACATATACACTTATACATGCACATGCACATACATACATATACATACACATGCACATACATACATATACATACACATGCACATGCACATACATACATACACACACATACATAATTAAATTATTAAAACACATGCCTAATATAAACAATAATAACAATCAATAGAACAAAACTCTTCATTACTTAATACCATACACACAATTCAAAACATAATTGAAATATATATATATATATATATATATATATATATATATATATATATATATATATATATATATATATATATATATATATATATATATATATATATATATATATATATATATCAATGTAAATACATATAATCCAATGTCATAATCAACTAAAATCCTAATCATCATCATCATGATCATCATCATCATCAGCAATATCATGATCATTCTGATCATCCTCATCGTCATGATCACCCTGTGACAATCGAGATCGTCCCTCCTGTGTCTGTCTCTCCACCTCATCCATATTTGTCTCTCCATAATACTCCTGTATTATATATAACAAACATAAATAAATAAAATAATTAAAACACTCATAAAAACAAAATAATTATATAAAATTTAAAAATACTCACAAAGGCATCAGGATGATCTTGCATATACTCGCTCAAGCGCCAATATCCAAAATGTGTAGCATACTCGATCTCCTGTTTCGTAGGATATCGGCCATAATCCTTCCGCTGCAATGAAACAAATAAAAAACATTAGTTGCTTGCATTTTAACTAAAATAAAAAATATACTCACAATAACACATATACTTACAAACGTAGCTACAAAACCATTATGGCCAATTTGGCCTAGGTGCGATGTGTGGCCCGACTCCACTCTCTTCTTTGCAGCAGCCTGTTTATTCAAGGAAAAAAATACATAAATTAAATGTAAAAAATTACTAAAATATATAGATATTATAAATATAAACTATTAATTTGTGTACCTTCTGCTGAGGAAATGACTCCTGAAGACGTAGCTGTCTACGAAAAAACTGCCACGACTCAGGTGGTATGCTAGCTCGCCTCTTATTTTTTTTGACCATACAATATCTCCTGTTAATTTAATCTCAAATAGAAAAAAAAGTCATAATACATACACATATATACACTCACATACCCACATACACATATACATGCAAACATATACGCATGCATATATGTATACATATACACATATATATACATATAACATAAACATACATATACATATCCACATATATACGTACACACACATGCATGCATATACACTCATTCATACAAAATACATGCATTTATCCCACAATAATATGTAGTTGTGTATATGTGAATATGTGTGTATGTGTATATGTGAATATGTGTGTATGTGTAAATATGTATATGTGATTTTTTTGTTTATGTAGATAATCAAATTATTAATATCAAATATCATTATTTGTAGATTCTGATCAATCAGATGGAACTCCACCACTGTCTCCTCTTCGTGCAACGACTTTATACTGTAAGTATATGAAATATTTAATTTTAAATATATTTGATGGATACATAACTTATATTTTTTTTATGTTTCTTATTATGTGCAGATTCTGATCAATCACAGGGTACTCCACCACCTCCTACCCATGCAACGACTTCACATGTGTCCTCCGATAGGAATTATGATGAATTTTACTATGAAGAGCATATTATATGTTGGTGTAACTCTTGTTATGGCACGTATCGAAGACCACGATTGGAATGTATTGAACATGAGGCAGAGTATGGTACTTTTGAGCGTGCACCATCACCTAGTCAACGTGATAATGCTTGGGTATGTATTTCCTATATATATTAATGTCATTATTTTATTTAAAAACCATATATAAAATCAAATTATTGTTGATATACAGGAATACTTGCTTGATGATGATGATGATGATGATTTTTCTCATAATGTTAATATACCTCGTACACGTCATGGACTTGTTGTTCATCAATTACAAGCAGAGGTTTCTAGAAATCCTCTACCTCCTGGTTTAGAGAATGAAACGGTTGGAGATTATCCATTGCCAGCTCGTGATCATTCTTTAGTACAAACATATGATAGAAGAAGATATGGAGGATGGAATAGAGGACCACTTCCTTTAGATGGAGAGGTTTTCAACTTTTGGGGTAATCGCTATATGATTGCTCCATCCACTATTACTAATGTTGGTCGTGGTCTCTTTATTGTAGAGGATTTGTATGTGCCCCCGAACTCTGAAGTCACTCTTATGTCATTTTGTGGTCCTATATATGGATGGGGAGATTGGCATTGACTTTCACATTATGTTCAAAGCATGAGTACTTATGGAATATGCTTGAATGCAGCATCCCTTACTAGTAGAAGGATTTTACATGCAGAAAATGAAAGATTTTATATTGATGGAAGACCTTACACACATGGAAATATAGAAGGTTTAATAAATAGTAGTCGAGGGTTACATAATAGTTCAAGGACTAATTGCACATTTGAGGAGCGTGAAAATAGTCATGAATCACCATACATGAGTAGAGATGTATCAAGATACATAGTTGTCAATGCTATTACTACATTACATGCTGGTGATGAACTATTAGTGAATTATGGATGGCGTAGACCTCCAAGAGCACCTTTTAGCTAGAGAGAATAAAAATTTTCTATCCATATTTAATAAGTTATATACTTAATTTTATATTTGAAGTTTACTTTTTATTCATATGGAATACTAATGAGTTTTATTTATATGTGTAGATTCCAACGTATGATGTTGATGATATTCGTCCATAGCATTCACAATTACCAATAAGACCACGATTATCAGAAGCTTCCATGAGGAGGCTACGCAAAACTAATCATGTGCAATATGCAAAGTTGAAAGATCTATATTCAAAAGACGATAAAGTACAAGATTTGTGTGACAATGATGAAGATGATGGCATGGCAGATTTTATTGAGGATTGGTATCAAAATGACAGTGAGAGCATTGATATTTCTAAAAATGAGAAATATCTTCGAGAGGAATGTCTAAAGCATGTATATGAAGGAAGTCGTTTGACACGACTAAGTGCGAGCTTACTTATTCTCAACCTTCAAAATCGTTTTGGATGGAGTAATGTATCTGTTTCGACACTATTAAGGTATAATTTTCATTTTTCTATCTATTTATATATATATACATAAATATATATATATATATATAAATACATGCAGGTTTTTATTCTTACTTTAGATAAGATAAGAATAACTTGAATTGAATGGATAGGATTGTTTGGATGGCAGGATACGATTGTTTGGATGGCAGGATATGATTGTTTGGATGGCAGGATACGATTGTTTGTTTTGGAGGATATGAATGATTTGTCGATTCACACATATGTTCAGTTTGAAAGTGTGAATCGACAAATCATTCAATGAAGGTACATACTTCATGTGTCCAAAACAAACAATCGTATCCTGCCATCCAAAACAATCAAATTTTCTATAAATATTTTGAAAGATGCATTAATAGTTTTAAAAGATGCGCGGACAAAAAGTGTCCATTCAATTCAAGTTCTTGTTCTTACCTTATCTAAAGTAAGAATAAAAACCTACATGTATATATGTATATTTATTTATTTACCTTTTTTAATATATCTTTTTTTGATAAACTTACAGGTTATTATGTGAAAAGTTTTTACCAAGTCAGAATATTCTTCCTACCTCACATGATGAAATGAAGAAGATAATCAACAATCTTGGTATAGATTATCAATGTATACATGCATGTCCTAACGATTGTATTTTATATAGAGGTGAATATGCAGACTCTTTGACATGTCCCAAATGTCAATCTCCTCGATATAAGGGTGAAGAAGGTAAAATCCCAAAAAAGGTATTGAGACATTTTCCATTGGCTCCACGGATTAGACATATGTTTCAAAGCCCCGAATTATCAAAGCTTTTGACTTGGGGACATGATCACAAAAGTACTGATGATCACAAAATCCACAAAATCTAAAGTTAGGAGTTGCATTAGATGGGGTTAATCCATTCTCCATGAAATCTAGTAAATGGTCAACATGGCTAGTGGTAGTCATAAACTACAATCTTCCGCCATATCTTAGCATTAAAAAGGAACATTTAATGCTTTCACTTTTAATACCAGGCAAAAGACAAGTTAAAGATATGAATGTATATCTTGCTCCTCTCATTGACGATCTTCAAGAGTTATGGAGAGGTATTAATGTCATTGATGTATCGAAAAGCATCAATGAAAGACATATTACGGTTCATGGTATTGTGGCTTGGACTATTCACGATTTTCTTGGATATGGCATATGTTCAGGTATTGATGTAATTTTTTTATTCAATATGCATGTAAATAAATATGATTTAATCTAATTATATTTTTATCATTTTTTATGATGCAGGAATATCTACTAAGGGTTATAAAGCTTGTCCATATTGTGGTGATTGGTTGAGATCAATCTATAGTAAGAATCTCAACAAAAATATTTATCTTCGACATCGACGATTCTTGCCTGATGATCATCCATTAAGATCTAAAAGAGAAGCGATACATTTTAATGGAAAGCTTGAAACAGGCAAGTATCCAAAACCTATGACGCCTATGGATTGGTATAAAAAATGGACAGATGGACCTCTGATAGATCCAGAAGCAGAAATCTTCAGTGATGATTCAGATAATGAGTATGTGAACAGAGGTAAAGGAAAATTGGCACTTGCTGAGAACATATCAAAGGTATTCTTTGGAGTATTGGAAAGAGTTAAAAGTATGTCATCTTCTTGATCCTATGCATATATTCAAAAATATTGGTTATTCACTATGGCAGCATCTTCTTGGACTAAAAGATATCACAACATCAAGGAATGATTTGAAAGATCAAAAATCCAAACCAAAGTTATGGCCAGTTTTTTATAGACATCGACAAGAAACGACTTATGCATCTGCTCCTTGGGTACTTACAACAAAAGAGATACAGACTATCAACAATAGAATTCAATTGATTAAGACTCCTACAGGATATGGAGCATCGTTTCAAAACATGTTTACTATGGATGATAAGAGCTTATCTAGGTTAAAGACCCATGACTGGCATAACTTTTTGAAACATATTTTTCCTTTGGTTATCGATGGATGTACAACGAAAGGAGTACGAGATGTGATCTATCGTCTTGGATCACTTATAAGGTAATTATGATACTTTTATATTTAATATGTATGAATATTGGATATCTTTTATTTTTTAATTAACTTCTTTATAATTGTTTTTATGATATGTATAAGTGGATTACATCCAAAGAGATCGATAAAAATTCGATCCCACAAAAAAAAACGTGAATGCAAAGAGCTACTATGTTTGATGGAAAAAGAACTTCCTACTTCATTTTTTGATATTCAAGTTCATTTATTAGTCCATCTTGTAGATGAGATAGAGATTGTAGGTGTTGTCAACACTCGATGGATGTTTTGGGTTGAGCGATTTATGGGAATACTAAAAGGTTATGTGCGACAAAGAGCAAAACCAGAAGGATCCATGGCAAAGGCTTGGATGCTTGAAGAGTGCATGTATTACATTAGTGAGTACCTTGAAAGAGTTCATGAAGAAGCTCCACGTGCATGGACCAACGAGTCTTCTTCAAAAATAACAGATGAGGTATTATCAAGTAAGGGGGTTCCATTCTTATTACATTTCAAGAAAAAAATGATGTTTCTACTTTTGTAGCATATAATAGCAAATGCATGCAATCATTCCTTAGCGAGTACGAGGAACTTCAAAGTCTCCAAAGTAAAAGGCGAAAAAACAAAAGATCTAGACGTAATCTCGATAATAATGAGATTACAAATATACCTTCTTTCACGGATTGGCTATATAGTCGTTTGCAATGCGCCAACGCAAATAATGAAGAAATCTCAGATGAGCAAAGAGAGTTAATGATAGGTTGTGAACGAAAGGTAATTTTATTAAAATAATATTTTATTTTTTTCATATATGTATGTTAGTTTCTATTTACTAATTGATTTTATTTTGCAGGCTCGAATGTTTACTAATATGTGGGCTTTTGGACAGCATATTAGAATCAAAGCCATTGATTCTTTATGTAAAACAGAGGATTCTAGTATTGTTGCTTCTTTCAAGCAACTATCACGTGCTAGCTCAAAAGACACAAACCTTATAGATAGCGAACTTGGTTACGTAGGAACTATTGTTGGTATCTACGAAATTTCATTTCGTACATTCAAATAGGTAGAAATTATTTTTTTAGAGTTAGTTATTTTTTTAAGCACCTAATAATGGGTTTTTGTTGTTATATATTTTGATAGGTCATTTTGAAGGTTGACTGGTTTCAAGCGGAGTATAAAGGTAGTAATTCTACATTAAGAAGGGAATTATCTAGGTTTTGGGCAATTGATTCTTCCAAGGTAATGCGATCTACTAAAGAACCATATATTCTTCCTAGGCATATTGAACAAGCATTTTTTTATAAAAACCCAGATGCTCATCCTTGGTGGCAAGTCATTCATGTGCAACCTAGAGGTAGGTCATTGTTTGAACAGTTTATTGTTAGAGAGATCGAAGAAAGTCCTCTTGATGATTCAGCATCAGATACTGATACATCAACATCTGAAATAGAAATTAGAATCATTATACGTGATAATGATACTAATCTTTTTGATGAAGAGGATAATTCTCTACATGCTGATTCTACTGATGAGGAAGAGGAATTACCAGAAATAGATATTAATCCATCAATAGATGATGTGATTCATGAGAACATAGATTTAACAATAGAAGAAATAAATGAAATCAATAAGGATAATGAAGATGAGACTATATTGATGTCTTACCAAAATGATGGCAATAATGAAAACATATGAGCAGATTAGATAGTAAATTGTACTCTAGTTATCGATCAATAACTTGAAGCTTCTGAATGGATATCAGATAATAGGTTTTTTTTATTAACTTGAATAACGATGAATCCTATTAGAGAGATGAAATCATGTTCTTCTAAGTTAGAACATGAAGCTCGGGGGTATGCCTAATTATTTTATATATAGCTTTATCTTCGAGGAGCAAATTTTTATCATGTATGTATGCATATGTGTGTGTATTCATGTGTATTATATGTATACATATGTTAGTATGCATATATATGTATTTCATGTATATGTATGTGTTTGCATGTGTGTGATATATGTATACATGTGTTAAATATGCATATGTGTATATATGCATATGCATTTATGTAAAATATTCATGTATTCATGTAATATATGCAAGTGTTTATAATTGTGTACATGTATATATGTATATGTGTCTATGTGTAAATATGTACATGTAAATATGTATGCATGTATATATATGTTTATGTGTGCATGTAGGCATGTATATGTGATGTGTACATGTATATATGTATATATGTCTATGTGTAAATGTGTACATGTAAATATGTTAGTATATATATATATATTTATGTGTGCATTTAGGCATGTATGTGTGATGCATAATATATCTACTCCATTTTATATTTATGTATCCTATCTACATGATGTGTATATATCTTTACATATATTATGATCCTCGTTGATTCGAGTAGCTATATATAGAGGCATAAGGTTGGGAGGAGAGACATCTCTCTAGTAGGACGTCGGAGGTGTACATATACTTCAAACATATGGCTAAAAAGTTGAATTAGGGATTTCAAAACCCTAATATCGAAATTAGTGTTTTCAATTTAGGATTTTTGAAATAGGATTTATTTATTTATTTATTTATTTATGCATATGCATGTGTTGTGTATGTATGTGTATTTATATGTGCATATGCATGTGTTTTGTGTGTATATATGCATGTGTGTGTATGCGTGTATTTATACCTCTAGTCTCTCTCTCTCTCTCTCTCTCTCTCTCTCTCTCTCTCACACACACACACACACACATATACATACATACATGCATAAACACACATACTCATATCCACATATATATACATAAAAGCAGTGCATACCGTGCATTGTCGCGATGATGAGCCATAAGTGTCCGCATCTCTTTTAAACACCACTTAAGGGACCATCCTATCCCAAACTCTGTCTCAAGTGAACTATCATTATGTGTGTCTATGTATGCATGTGTATGTGTGTATGCATCATTACCTGTGTATGTGTCTATGCGTGTATGTGTGTGTGTATATGTGTGTGTGTCTATGTGTATGTGTGTGTGTCTATGAGTGTGTATGTGTTTATGTGTATGTATCTATGTGTGTGTATGTGTATGCATGTATGTATGCATATGTGTGTGTATGCATATGTATGTGTGTGTATGCATCATTATGTGTGTATGTGTCTATGTGTGTATGTGTGTGTGTGTGTCTATGAGTGTGTATGTGTTTATGTGTACGTATGTATCTATGTGTGTATGTGTCTATGTGTGTATGTGTATGCATGTATGTATGCATATGTGTGTGTATGCATATGTATGTGTGTGTATGCATCATTGTGTGTGCCTATGTATGCATGTGTATGTGTGTATGCATCATTACGTGTGTATGTGTCTATGTGTGTATGTGTGTGTGTATATGTGTGTGTGTCTATGTGTATGTGTGTGTGTGTGTCTATGAGTGTGTATATGTTTATGTGTATGTCTCTATGTGTGTGTATGTGTATGCATGTATGTATGCATATGTGTGTGTATGCATATGTATGTGTGTGTATGCATCACCATGTGTGTATGTGTCTATGTGTGTATGTGTGTGTGTGTGTGTCTATGAGTGTGTATGTGTTTATGTGTATGTATGTATCTATGTGTGTGTATGTGTCTATGTGTGTGTATGCATGTATGCATATGTGTGTGTATGCATATGTATGTGTGTGTATGCATCATTATGTGTGTCTATGTATGCATGTGTATGTGTGTATGCATCATTACATGTGTATGTGTCTATGTGTGTATGTGTGTGTGTATATGTGTGTGTGTCTATGTGTATGTGTGTGTGTCTATGAGTGTGTATGTGTTTATGTGTATGTATCTATGTGTGTGTATGTGTATGCATGTATGTATGCATATGTGTGTGTATGGATATGTATGTGTGTGTATGCATCATTATGTGTGTATGTGTCTATGTGTGTATGTGTGTGTGTATGCATTATGTACGTGTATGTAAGCATGTGCATTATGTATGCATATAAGTATGTATGTATGCATATGCATATGCATATGCATTATGTATGCATATGTGTGTATGTGTGTGTATGCATTATGTATGTGTATGTAAGCATGTGCATTATGTATGCATGTAAGTATGTATGTATGCATATGCATATGCAATATGTATGCATGTATGTGTATGTGTGTGTATGTCTCTCTATGTGTGTGTATGCATATATGTGTGTGAATGTG
>CM035443.1:103644742-103652242 GCA_020310875.1 Ceratopteris richardii | reverse complement strand
ACAATGATAGAAGTGCAAGTCAAGCTATGTACTCCAAGGACAAGAAAAAGAATGGCAAAGGGAAGCAGTCAACTGATGATGAAGGACCTTCAAGCCAAGCCAATTTTACAAGAGGAAAGATGAATTTCAGAGGTAAAGGAAGAGGAGGTAAGAACAAAGATAATACTAAAGGTTGTTGGATTTGTGGGAGAACAAATTATTTGGCAAATGATTGTTGGTATAACAATCAAAATGGTGGAAGTCATAATCAGAGTTTCAATCAAAGAGGTAGAGGAGGCAGAAATCAAAGAGGTAACTTCAGAGGAAGAGGTGGTAGGACCTCATATGCTAGAGGAGGTGGAAGAAGTTTTCAATCTCAATCATACAACAACAACTATTATAATTATGCATCATATCAGAAGGATGACATGACTCTTATCTTGAATGCAACACATGAAGCAATAGGAGAAGATCAAAGGGTGTTCTATATTGACTCAGGATGTAGCAATCATCTGAGTGGCAACATATCATTGATGACTGATATGGAAGCAAAGGTGAATGGACATACAGTTCAAACAGGAGATAACACCAAGCATAAAGTGGAAAGCATTGGATCAATGAAGACAAAGAGTGGAAACACACTCTTAAGCAAGGTACTTTATGTTCCTACTATTCCTAAAAACTTGATAAGTGTAGGACAAATTGTGGAGAAGGGATATGAAGTCATATTCTCAAATGGTGGTGTTTATGTGCAAGATCCAAATCAAGAATATAGAAGCATTATTGTAGGTAAAAAGGAAGGAAGACTTTTTACTCTCAAGGTCCAAGGTAATGTGGGACATGCATTGTTTACTTATGGAAGTCAAAAGATGTCTGAGTTAGACTTATGGCATAAAAGTTTAGGTCATTTTAATGAGAGAGCCATAAAGGAAATGTCAAAGAATGATGTAGTGCTTGGATTGCCAAATGTAGAAGGTCAACACATGGTGTACAAGTGTGAGGCTTGTCAATTAGGTAAAGCACACAAAAGTTCATACAAGAAACCAGGATACAAGTACTCAAATATGCTTGAGTTGGTTCATACAGATGTGTGGGGTCCTTCAAGGGACTATAACATAAATGGATCCAGATATTATGTGTTATTTGTTGATGATGCAACCAGATGGATTACTCTATATGTAATCAAGGACAAATCTAAAGTGTTCAAGACATTAAAGCATTATCATGCTTATGCAGAAAGGATTACAAGACAAAAGCTCAAGAGGTTGAGATCAGATGCAGAGGGAGAGTATTTTTCTAAAGAGTTTGATGATTATTTGTGGAATGTAGGTATAAAAAGAGAAGTAACTTGCAGCTACTCCCCTCAACAAAATGGAGTTGCAAAAAGAAGAAGTAGAACTCTTGTAGAGTTTTCAAGATCAATGATGAAAGAGAAGAATTGTCCAAACTACTTATGGGCAGAAGCTATCAACACTGCAACATACCTTGTGATAGGTTACCCTGTAAAGCTTTGGATGGTAGAACACCTTATGAAGCATGGCGGGGTAAGAAACCTATTCTTGATCATTGTAAGGTATTTGGATGTTTAGCATATGCTTATGTTCCTTCACAATTAAGACATAAGTTAGAACCCAAAGCAGAGAAGTATGTGTTTATTAGGTATGATGATAGACAGATGGGTCACAGATTGTGGAGTCCATCTACAAAGCAATTTCTTGTTACAAAAGCTGTTACATTTGATGAGCAAAGCACATGGTATACAGGGTCAACAAATGATTATGCAAATGTTGAAGAAATACAAAGGAAAGGGAAGACCAAAGTAAAGGTGTATGAAGAAGATATTGATGATGTTGATTGTAAAAAAAATTTGTAGGACAATGATGAAGATAGACCAAGATTTGATCTAGAGTCAAATATGGCTGAGACTTCAAGAAGTGCAGAGGTCAGAAGATCTATGAGAGAAAGAAAAGAACCTATCAGGTATAGCTATGACACATCTTTCTTAACAACAAAAGATTATGCTTATATTGTGAAGACAGAAGAAGATCCAATCACATATGAAGAAGCTAAAGGTAAACAAAATTGGGAGAAGGCAATGCAAGAAGAGTATGATGCTCTACTTGAGAATGAGACATGGGAATTGGTGCCAAGACCAAAGAACCAGAAGGTAATTGGATGGAAGTGGGTGTATAAAACAAAGAGGTTTGCAAATGGTGAGGTGTCTAGATAAAAAGCTAGACTTGTGGTTAAAGGTTATGCCCAAACTTATGGGGTAGATTATGATGAAACCTTTAGTCCAGTTGCTAAGATGTCTACAATTAGATCTCTAATTGCTATTGCTACTTGTAAAGGATGGAAGTTGTCACAATTAGATGTGAAGAATGCATTTCTAAATGGATATATTGCAGATGAAGTGTACATGGAGCAACCAGAGGGTTTCATGGATTCAATTGGATTAGATTATGTGTGTAAGCTCAAGAGATCTTTGTATGGTTTGAAGTAGGCCTCAAGTGTATGGAATTACAGGCTTGTTAAGTTCTTGAATGAATGTGGATATCAGGCTTCAAAGGCAGATAGTAGCTTGCTAGTGAAAGCAAGTGAAGATGGGTATATATACATGTGTATTTATGTTGATGATAATATTGTCATAGGTACAGATGCTCAAGGAATCAAGGAGCTTAAGAAACAAATAGAGAAGGATTTTAAGATAAGTGATTTGGGAAACTTGTCTTATTTCTTAGGAATGCAGATTGTGTATACTCAACATGGAGTATATGTTACACAAGAGAGAAACTTGAAAAAATCTTTTGGTCAAGTTCAATATGGAAGATTGCAAATCTTCAATCACACCATTGGAGGTAAATCATAAATTGATCAAATATGGAGGTGAAGAATTTAATGATATGAAGAAATATCAGAGTTTGGTAGGTAGTTTCATCTATGCTGCTTTGACAAGACTGGAACTATCATATGCAGTGGGTGTCTTATCACAATTTATGCATTGTCCAAAGAAAACTCATTGGATCGCAGCTCAAAGGGTACTCAGATATATCAAAGGAACTCTGAGTGAAGATTTGTATTATGGTTTCACTTATGACACAAGAATCAAAGTGTTTAGTGATGCAGATTAGTAGGTAATTCGGATGATAGAAGGTCTACTCATGGTTATCTCTGTTATATTGGAGATAAGTTAGTTTCTTGGTGCTCAAAGAAGCAACATACAATTGCTTTGTCATCCACAGAAGCTTATTATAAAGGAATGGTAGAGGCTACAAAAGAAGTGATATGGTTGAAGACTTTATTAAAAAGTTTTGGAACTGATCAGAGTACTCCAATTATTTTTGGAGACAACATGAGTTCTTTATATTTGGCAGCTTATCCTATTTTTCATGCAAAGACTAAACACATAGAGATTCAGTATCACTTCTTGAGAGAAAAGGTACTTAATAAAGAGATTGAAGTATTGTATACTTCAAGAAAAGAGCAAGTTGCAAATATGTTGATAAAAAGCTTAGATGGACCTAAGCTACAGAAGTTCAAAGAGATGGCAGGAATAAAGAAGAATGGAATAATCACAATTAGTGATTGAGGGGGAGCTATTGGAACAAAGCAATCCCAAATCGATGATTATGAAGAATTCGAAGCAAGTCAAGAATTAGAATGAAGCCAAAGAAGTCATTGAAGATAGTGAAGAGATCTCTGAATTGTAGCTTGTATACATATGTACATTACATATGGAAATTCTTGTATAATGGATATAGATTATCCTTAGGATGGTAAGGAGTAATGTAAATAGATGAGTCTAGAATCATATGTATATAAGTCAATGATGTAAAGAAATAAGTGAGAGAGAGTCATTAGAAGCCAAGTGTCAATGAGGTAGATGTGTAGAGAGTTATCTTCAAGAGTTAGCGTCGAGTCTTTCTTTGATTTGTCTCAGCTTGATCATGTGGATCAAGAAATCTTTTGTACACATCTAATCTAGAAGCTAATGAAGTTATGTTCAAAGTTTCATGGTTTAATTCCTTTCATGCTCTGTGTATGATCAATAGGAACATGTATATGTAAAGTCCACAGGTAGACCTCTCAGAGTCACGCACTTTTTTGTGTCAGTGTTTTGCTTGGATCTTAGTGCACAGTGTAAAGTTTTTTATCAGTGAGCATTCAAAATCTAACTTGAAAGGTTAGGAAGCTATGGCTAAAAGCATTTAGAAAAATGGGACTCATTCTGTGAGAAATCAACCTTAGAAGTTGACTATGTCAAAGTCGCTTGTTTAGGAAGACAATTTCTGACATACCTTTGATCTTAATGATCAAATCAAAGTTTTAATGATTCTTTTGAAAGTCTAATGGATGATATGATTGCACAAAGATAGCGTGGAGATATGTACATCATTAGATTGAAGAAATTTGAAGATATGTACAAGTAATGAAGTCAATCTTTGAAGTAGACTTCTTGAAGAAGGAAATTTTTCACTCAGAGAAGTGATAGTGTATGATTTGATCAATTAAGGTAACATTTGTGTAAATTTTGGTCTATAACTGATATAGAGGTGCTCTTAAGTCAGTATACATCAAGCCTTTGGAGATTTAGAAGTCTCCAACAAAGTTATCACAATTGGATATGAAAAATTCTTTTTTGAACAGTTACATGTAGATGAAGTCTACATGGAGCAACCAGAAGGATTCAAAGATCAAAATAAACTAGATTGTGTGCTTAAGCTCAAAAGATCTTTGGATGGCTTGAAGTAGGCCCAAGGGTTTGGAACTACAAACTTGTGAAGTTCTTAGATGGACTTGCTTATCAAGATTCAAAGGTAGATAGTAGCTTTCTAGTGAAAGCAAGTGAAGAAGGGTACATATATATTTGTATCTGTGTTGATGGATTATACTTACAAGTACAGATACTCAAGGAATCAAAAAGATCAAGAAGCAAATGGAAAGAGAATTTAAGATAAGTGATTTGGGAAACTTATCTTATTTCCTAGGCATGGAGATCATTTACACTCAACATGGAGTGTATGTTACACAAGAAAGGCATTTGAAGAATCTTCTATTGAAATTCAACATGGAAAATTGCAGACCCTCAATTACCCCATCGGAGGTAAATCATAACTTAAGTAGGTATGAAGGTGAAGATTTCAAAGACATGAGGATTTATCAGAGTTTGGTAGGTACTTTGATATATGCTACATTGACAAGACCAAATCTTTTGTATGCAATTGATGTTCTATCATAATTTATGAATTTCCTAAGAAAGCTCATTGGATTGCAACTCAAAGCATACTAAGATATATTAAAGGAGCTTCTAATGGAGGCTTGTACTATGGTTTTACTTCTGACACTAGACTTAAAGTGTTTAGTGATGTAGATTAGGCAGCTAGTACACATGATAGAAGATCTACTCATGGCTACCTATGCTATATTGGAGACAAGCTAGTATCATGGTGCTCAAAGAAGCAACACACAATTTCTTTATCAACCATAGAGGCTAAGTAAAAAGGCATGGTAGAGGAAGCAAATGAATTCATATAAATGAAGACCTTGATGAAGGGTCTTGGAATTAAGCAAGCTGTTCCAATCATACATGGTGACAACATGAGTTCACTTTATTTGGTAGATAACCCTGTATTTCATGCCAAGTCAAAGCATATTGAGATTCAATATCATTTTCTGATGGAAAAGGTGATTGATAAAGATATTGAAGTCATGTACACTCCAAAAAAGGAGCAGGTAGCATATATGCTAACCAAGGGCCTAGATGGACCTAAGTTACAAAGATTCAAAGAGATGGCAAGGATAAAGAAGAAGAACATAATCACAATGCGTGATTTGAGGTGGAGTTGCTGGTGCCATCAATCACCAATTGATGCTTATGAAAACCTCATGAAGTCAAGCAAGTGCGTGAATAAAGTCAATGAAAATATTTGTTGCAGTTAAAGATCAATGAGAGTGCAAATGACCATAGATGAAGAGTTTCTAGATATGGCAATACATATGTTCAGTTGAAGGATCCTAATTAGTGTAACATAGTTCAGAATTAAGTTTAAAAAGTCAATAATACAAGTGAACATCAATGTATAGTCACGATTTGATTACCAATTCATGGCTATATGGGACAATTAATAGCATTTGAAATTATAGAGATCATTATCAATGTGAGAAGATAAGTGTTGAGGGAACACAATAGATTTACAGTTTCTTCTAACTGTCCATTCTCTCAAGATGATAATGCAGATCAGAAGTCCTTGTACACAATCTAATTCAGTAGCAAACCAAGTTATGGTTGAATTTTTGAAACTTAATTCTTCACACAGTATGAGTACTATTCATAAGAACATTTGTATGTGATCTCCATAAGTGAAGCTGTAGAAATGACACAAATCATCGATTGAAGATTTGATCATATCTCATTGATGCATGTAAATTTTGTTGTGTTTAATAATTGGAAATGTAAGTTGAGACCTAGGGAAGCCTTGGTTAAAAGAATTTAGCAAAATAGGCTAGATTCTAGGAGAACTATGCATTAGAAGTTGCATATGTGAAAGTCACCATTTTTAGATACCTGATTTGGACATGCTTTTGATCTGAATGATCATACATATATTTGAGAAGGATAAACAACTGTCTAATGAACCAAAAGTTTGTTCAAGGATCATATTAATTTTTTTATATGTTTGGAAGCATTAAATATCATCGATTACACAAGTAATGATACAAGGATTTGAAGCACACTTTATGAAGTAAAACAAGAAGTTCAAAATTGAAGGAGGAGATAGAGCTCATCTTCAAAGTGGAAAGCTTTGAAGTGTTTGATGAAAGTTTGGTCTATACTTGATATAGAGGTATTCTGAATTCAAGATAGACTTAACATTCGAAATTTAAAGATCTTCATCAACGATTACATGTAAAGTAAAAAAAAATGATCTCTGAAATGGCTAAGAGTTTGATAAGCATATCATGGCTTTCTATACTCTTATATTTTTTATCTTACACAACTGAATAATGACGACTAACAAAGTCCCTTTTTCTTCTTTTTTCTAGTTCCATTTGGGTGTCTCTATGCGCATGTGATTTGAGTGCAAATGTAAAAATTATGTAACATGTATCTATGGATGCATGCTTGTTATTAGCATATATTTATAAATGTGTGATCATGCGCATTCATGTTTGTGTGCATGTGCTTATGAATGTGTATGTGTTCTAAGAAGAGAGAAAGAAAGAGAGAATAGTAGGGAGAGAGAAAAAGAGAGGAAGGCTATATAGAAAAGAGAGAAAAATGGCAAGGATGTGTGCGAGAGAGGCTGTATGGAAATGAGACAAAGAGATGGCAAGGATATGTGCCAACAACATACTGGTGTGGAATTTATTATTTTCGCAAATCCATGCATAGGTGCCTCTAGGAATCTTCAATTTAAAAATTACATTGAAAACATTGGAATACAGTGAATGATGTTAGAATAGATAAGAATCAATGAATGATGTTAGAATAGATAAGCATCAGTGTGTAATGATAAACAC
>CM035443.1:103587242-103642242 GCA_020310875.1 Ceratopteris richardii | reverse complement strand
TATATGTATATGTATATGTATATGTATATGTATATGTATATGTATGTAATAAAGTAAGTCTATGATCCAAGGGTCTAGCCGGTTCAGACAGATCTGAAATCGGACACCGTTTGGTCATCCGTGTGTATGACCAAAGATCTCGAGTTTAGACTTACTAGGAGGTCATTTACTCTTGTAACCAAGTAATCCACTTAGCCTAATGGTTAAGACTCAATGGTGTGAAGGACGAGGTCTTGGGTTCAATCCCCATGAGGTACATAGGAAGAGTATTTTGCCCAAAGAGCTCTAGAACCTTCTAGAAGCATCCAGTGGACACTTGGCGCACATGTAGTTACATGGCTGACACTTGGATGATTAGCATCCACCTGCCCAAGAAGGCAGTCCCCTGGAGAGAGCTATATATAGAGGCATTTGGTTGGGAGGAGAGTCATCTCTATTGCATTGGAATCTTGTCCGATACTTAGAAAGTCATGCGGATAAAGCTTTAGTTGATTAGTTATATATTTTATATAACTTCTCAAGCATCCCAAGGTTGGATGAGAGCATCAACTATATTTCCAAAGTTCCATGAGCACTCTTCTATTTAGAAGATTTCGAAAGTTTTAAAGAAGTTTCTTGTGGTTTCAAGATTTATATCTCATGATGAAACCTTGGTAAGTGACTTTTTGGAATAGAGATATGAAATAGTCAAGCCTTCTATTTCATGTGAGATCATTCTCCTACTATGTTCAAGATGAATTTAGTTTTGGGAAGGAAGATGTTCCAAGTAGAGGATCTTAAATGATTCATGAACTCTTCCCAAAAATACACATAAATTCATATTATATGATAGGTCCAAGGAATGATGAAGGCAAAACCTCTTTAGGATATAAATGTTTTGCCAAGATATAAAGGTACCAAGCTTTTATAAATTTTCATTTGATTTCATCCCAAGGGGTGATGGAAATCAAAAGATTAAACCTCAACATCAATTGATCCTTGATATCAATAAAAGGATGTTAAGTTCTATAGTTGCATCTCTGGTAAATGATGCAACTAGCTAAGCAATTTTTAGGAAATAATATAAGTTCCTAAAAAACTTGAAGCAAGTGTGAACTTTTCATTTAGGAGTAGAAAGTTCCAAGAAATGGATCTTAAATCCATGAACTTCTCCTAAACAAGTTATAAAGTTCAAAGTGTTCATAGTTGCATTACTATTGGATCAATCATCAATAGATGCTTGGACTCTAAACATAAATTTGATTAGTGAAATATGTTTAAAGGACTCTAGTAACATCTGAAGATTGACTAATAATAATGAGTCTTGTATCAAACTCAAGAATAGAAGTCAATATCACATAAACGAAAAGTCAACTTAAACTTTCATAGTGACATGGGAAACCATATCCAAAATGTGATATTTCATCTCTAGTTTGATACTCAGGAAATGAATACAATTGAATCAGTAAATTCTTTTTTGGGAGAATTTCTTTCAAATGTTCTTTTAGTATTGCAAAAGATTCCAAGATGAATCATTTGCTCAAGTTATTTGATTTCCTATAAGGAATCTCACGTATTTGAAGAAATGGCATTCTTTCAAGTATTGAGAATGAAATTCTTCATACTCTTTAAACAATAAGTAAGTAGTTCCCGGACATCCCAAACCACTAGAAGTGGTATTTCAAGTCCTATTTGTGATATAACCTAAAGGTATATCAAAGATTCTTAGCTTTGGAATCTGAGAGGCATAAGTGTATGCTTGGACTTGAGAAAGATCTCTAAAAATCCTGCAGGTAAGCAAAGAAGCTTAAAGATAGTTTAAAGAGATCTTAAAAGATAAAGATAAAGTCTTTATTATTATCGCATGATCAACCAGACTTGATCAATCTTGGCCATGATTGTCCAAGTAATGTGCGATTAGAACTACTTTGTAGATTGCCCAAGTATTGGCAATAAAATTCCTTTTGGGAATTATTCACTCAAATTCCATTTATTCGATGGAAAACTGTGAAAAAGAGTAAGTTGTTCCAAGTCTGAACAGAGTAAAGAAATTCCAAGAATGTAGTCTGCAACCGTGAAAATGGTAATTAAGTCTGTGGAAGGTAAAACATAAGTGTTTACCTATCCTTAAAGGGATTTTGGTACAAATCCAGAAAGCATGAGCGGATGCTTAAGACTTAAGCAGTAAAGAGATTCCTAAATAAAGTCCCCGGGGTAGGTACCTAAAGCATTAGTAAATAAAGGAATCTAAAGACAAGAAGTCAAAAGCTCTTGTCGCTACAAAATTGGTCAAGGGTAAACCAATTGAACTTGAATACGAGAAAATTCAAGAACTTGGAATTCTGATTGATATTCTGTCAAAGAGGTTTTCAAGTTTCCAAGGCAAAGCACATGATTCTGAGGTGATCATGCGAAGGAATCAAAACCTATGAAAATCTAGTTAGAGGTAATGCCTGAAACTTCTAATTCTTGTAAAAGAATTGAAGAAATAAGGTACTCTATCAAGAGATGTTTAGACTTTAGGATAAGAATCACCCACACATTAATGTGAATATAAAATAGGGTGGTATGGGACACCAGATTTTATACTCAGATTGATGTAGGAAAGATGGAATGGGACATCGGACCGTGGGATGATGATTATCTTTTAGTCCTAGTTTGGATTTTGAAGTTAGGTTTCATCCTCAAGGGAATTAAGACTTCAAGGAAAAGTTTAATTCGTAAAGGATGAAAGTAGTATCTTATGATACTTCAAGGTAACTTCAAGATTAAGGAAACTGAAGATATGAAGTAAGTAACTTCCAAGATCTTCATAGAACACTTCAAGTTTAAGTGTTATTGATCAGAAATATTTGATAAATTTCTGAAAGAAGTTGGACTTTGATTTTAAGTTGATCTTTTCAACTAAAGATTTAATTGACTAAGTCAAGCATCAAGTTCCTAGTGTAACTTGATAAAATTCACTCTTTTAGACTCAAAGAAATGCACAAGAATTGCATTCACGGAGTCAAAAAGATTGAATGTGACCTGAACTTAGTCTCAAGTGAAGCATTATTTGAATACAAAACTCATCAGCGTAACCTCAGTGGGTCAACACACTGATGTTGGTTACCACACTAGTATCTTGTGGTTGGATGATGTTTTTTATTTGCTTTGAATCTTTTTGAGAATTCAGCTTATTTCTCTTAAAGATAAAGTCAATGCTGCAATATCTTATTGAAATAGATCGTTGAGAAGTTAAAGTCCTGAGTCAACTAGACTTTGACTCATAGCAAGTTTATGTATGTGCGAAGTTTGAATTGGTTGTACAAAGTCTTAGTTATCTCTTTCCGCTTTCCAAATCTTTTAGAATTGACTCAGATATGGTATCTGATTCCTTTTGCAAAAGACCAGGGATAGCCGGTTAGAATTAGATAACTAACTTGAACATCCTAGATAGATGTTATGTACAAGAACCTTTTCAATCTTCAAAAGATGATAAGTCTAAGTGGACTTATTCATTTGATTTTGCTTCAAGTTATAGCATAAATAATTTCCTAGAGTCCAGTATACTCTAGAATAAAGAAGTTAGGAATTGCTCATTAGATTGACAATTCCCAAGAACTTTCAGTTAAAAGTCTTTGAGAAAAGTGTCCTAAGTTGGACAATTTTCATTTTGAATTTGAATTGGTGAAGTTAGTATGGTTGATTCCACCGGAATGGTAAACTTTCTCCTACCGTTTACATAGGATTTTTTCAACTCATTGGGACAGAGTAGTCCTCTAGTCGGGTGAAAAATCAAGTAACTGTTGGATCAAAGTAAACCATTGAATAAACATCTAAAGTTAGATGTATGGGACAATCAAACTTCAAGTTCTCCAAAACAAATTCAAGTGAATCAAGAATTCTCAAAGTCTTGCGAGGGATACGAATCCCACCTTCATTACTAAGCCCATGCACCAGTTATGCCTAGAAATGGACTAGTAATTTGAATCCACCTAATTCACACGTTTGTGCCTAGATCGCACATCCAGAAACTGTGAATTAGCCAAGGATGTCATTAGATCCACCCTCATTATTCTTCACTAGTTTGTACTTTGTCCCGTTCATCAAAGTGCAAACCTGGATAGTGTTTTGAATCATTTGGGCAGGGATGCCACCACAGAGATGAGACATGTTCTTCCAGTTCTAGAACATGACCATGTTCTTCCAGTTTTAGAACATGAGGCTCGGGGGTTGCCTACAGTATGTATATAGCTCTATTTTCGAGGACGAAAATCTTTTCCAAGGGGGGAAGAATGTAATAAAGTAAGTCTATGATCCAAGGGTCTAGCCGGTTCAGACAGATCTGAAATCGGACACCGTTTGGTCATCCGTGTGTATGACCAAAGATCTCGAGTTTAGATTTACTAGGAGGTCATTTACTCTTGTAACCAAGTAATCCACTTAGCCTAATGGTTAAGACTCAATGGTGTGAAGGACGAGGTCTTGGGTTCAATCCCCATGAGGTACATGGGAAGAGTATTTTGCCCAAAGAGCTCTAGATCCTTCTAGAAGCATCCACTTGAGTTAACTCGAGTTAACTGGGACACTTGGCGCACATGTAGTTACATGGCTGACACTTGGATGGTTAGTATCCACCTGCTCAAGAAGGCAGTCCCCTGGAGAGAGCTATATATAGAGGCATTTGGTTGGGAGGAGAGTCATCTCTCAAGCTTGTGGTGCTCGTAATTCTTAGATTGTTGCATTGGTATCAGAGCAACAATGCAATAGAACGAAGATTACGACCACCACATACTAGAGAGATGACTCTCCTCCCAACCAAATGCCTCTATATATAGCTCTCTCCAGGGGACTGCCTTCTTGGGCAGGTGGATGCTAATCATCCAAGTGTCAGCCATGTAACTACATGTGCGCCAAGTGTCCACTGGATGCTTCTAGAAGGTTCTAGAGCTCTTTGGGCAAAATATTCTTCCCATGTACCTCATGGGGATTGAACCCAAGACCTCGTCCTTCACACCATTGAGTCTTAACCATTAGGCTAAGTGGATTACTTGGTTACAAGAGTAAATGACCTCCTAGTAAGTCTAAACTCGAGATCTTTGGTCATACACACGGATGACCAAACGGTGTCCGATTTCAGATCTGTCTGAACCGGCTAGACCCTTGGATCATAGACTTACTTTATTACATTCTTCCCCCCTTGGAAAAGATTTTCGTCCTCAAAAATAGAGCTATATACATACTATAGGCAACCCCCGAGCCTCATGTTCTAAAACTGGAAGAACATGGTCATGTTCTAGAACTGGAAGAACATGTCTCATCTCTGTGGTGGCATCCCTGCCCAAATGATTCAAAACACTATCCAGGTTTGCACTTTGATGAACGGGACAAAGTACAAACTAGTGAAGAATAATGAGGGTGGATCTAATGACATCCTTGGCTAATTCACAATTTCTGGATGTGCGATCTAGGCACAAACATGTGAATTAGGTGGATTCAAATTACTAGTCCATTTCTAGGCATAACTGGTGCATGGGCTTCGTAATGAAGGTGGGATTCTTATCCCTTGCAAGACTTTAAGAATTCTTGATTCACTTGAATTTGTTTTGGAGAACTTGAAATTTGGTTGTCCCATACATCTAACTTTAGATGTCTGTACAATGGTTTACTTTTATCTAACAGTTACTTGATTTTTTCACCCGACTAGAGGACTACTTTGTCCCAATGAGTTTGAAAAAATCCTATGTAAACTGTAGGAGAAAGTTTACCATTTCGGTGGAATCAACCATACTAACTTCACCAATTCAAATTCAAAATGAAAATTGTCCAACTTAGGACACTTTTCTCAAAGACTTTTAACTGAAAGTTCTTGGGAATTGTCAATCTAATGAGCAATTCCTAACTTCTTTATTCTAGAGTATACTGGACTCTAGGAAATCATTTATGCTATAACTTGAAGCAAAATCAAATGAATAAGTCCACTTAGACTTATCATCTTTTGAAGATTGAAAAGGTTCTTGTACATAACATCTATCTAGGATGTTCAAGTTAGTTATCTAATTCTAACCGGCTATCCCTGGTCTTTTGCAAAAGGAATCAGATACCATATCTGAGTCAATTCTAAAAGATTTGGAAAGCGGAAAGAGATAACTAAGACTTTGTACAACCAATTCAAACTTCGCACATACATAAACTTGCTATGAGTCAAAGTCTAGTTGACTCAGGACTTTAACTTCTCAACGATCTATTTCAATAAGATATTGAAGCATTGACTTTATCTTTAAGAGAAATAAGCTGAAGTCTCAAAAAGATTCAAAGCAAATAAAAAACATCATCCAACCACAAGATACTAGTGTGGTAACCAACATCAGTGTGTCGACCCACTGAGGTTACGCTGATGAGTTTTGTATTCAAATAATGCTTCACTTGAGACTAAGTTCAGGTCACATTCAATCTTTTTGACTCCGTGAATGCAATTCTTGTGCATTTCTTTGAGTCTAAAAGAGTGAATTTTATCAAGTTACACTAGGAACTTGATGCTTTACTTAGTCAATTAAATCTTTAGTTGAAAAGATCAACTTAAAATCAAAGTCCAACTTCTTTCAGAAATTTATCAAATATTTCTGATCAATAACACTTAAACTTGAAGTGTTCTATGAAGATCTTGGAAGTTACTTACTTCATATCTTCAGTTTCCTTAATCTTGAAGTTACCTTGAAGTATTGTAAGATACTACTTTCATCCTTTACGAATTAAACTTTTCCTTGAAGTCTTAATTCCCTTGAGGATGAAACCTAACTTCAAAATCCAAACTAGGACTAAAAGATAATCATCATCCCACGGTCCGATGTCCCATTCCATCTTTCCTACATCAATCTGAGTATAAAATCTGGTGTCCCATACCACCCTATTTTATATTCACATTAATGTGTGGGTGATTCTTATCCTAGAGTCTAAACATCTCTTGATAGAGTACCTTATTTCTTCAATTCTTTTACAAGAATTAGAAGTTTCAGGCATTACCTCTAACTAGATTTTCATAGGTTTTGATTCCTTCGCATGATCACCTCAGAATCATGTGCTTTGCCTTGGAAACTTGAAAACCTCTTTGACAGAATATCAATCACAATTCCAAGTTCTTGAATTTTCTCGTATTCAAGTTCAATTGGTTTACCCTTGACCAATTTGGTAGCGACAAGAGCTTTTGACTTCTTGTCTTTAGATTCCTTTATTGACTAATGCTTTAGGTACCTACCCCGGGGACTTTATTTAGGAATCTCTTTACTGCTTAAGTCTTAAGCATCCGCTCATGCTTTTTGGATTTGTACCAAAATCCCTTTAAGGATAGGTAAACACTTATGTTTTACCTTCCACAGACTTACATTTTCACGGTTGCAGACTACATTCTTGGAATTTCTTTACTCTGTTCAGACTTGGAACAACTTACTCTTTTTCACAGTTTTCCATCGAATAAATGGAATTTGAGTGAATAATTCCCAAAAGGAATTTTATTGCCAATACTTGGGCAATCTACAAAGTAGTTCTAATCCCACATTACTTGGACAATCATGGCCAAGATTGATCAAGTCTGGTTGATCTTGCTATAAAAATAAAGACTTAAAGTCTTTATCTTAAGATCTCTTAAACTATCTTTAAGCTTCTTTGCTTACCTGCAGGATTTTTAGAGATCTTTCTCAAGTCCAAGCATACACTTATGCCTCTCAGATTCCAAAGCTAAGAATCTTTGATATACCTTTAGGTTATATCACAAATAGGACTTGAAATACCACTTCTAGTGGTTTGGGACGTCCAGGGAACTACTTATTGTTTAAAGAGTATGAAGAATTTCATTCTCAATACTTGAAAGAATGCCATTTCTTCAAATACTTGAGATTCCTTATAGGAAATCAAATAACTTGAGCAAATGATTCATCTTGGAATCTTTTGCAATACTAAAAGAACATTTGAAAGAAATTCTCCCAAAAAAGAATTTACTGATTCAATTGTATTCATTTCCTGAGTATCAAACTAGAGATGAAATATCACATTTTGGATATGGTTTCCCATGTCACTATGAAAGTTTAAGTTGACTTTTCGTTTATGTGATATCGACTTCTATTCTTGAGTTTGATACAAGACTCATTATTATTAGTCAATCTTCAGATGTTACTAGAGTCCTTTAAACATATTTCACCAATCAAAATTATGTTTAAAGTCCAAGCATCTATTGATGATTGATCCAATAGTAATGTTACTGTGAACACAACTTTGAACTTTATAACTTGTTTAGGAGAAGTTCATGGATTTAAGATCCATTTCTTGGAACTTTCTACTCCTAAATGAAAAGTTCCCACTTGCTTCAAGTCTTTAGGAACTTATATTATTTCCTAAAGACTGCTTAGCTAGTTGCATCATTTACCAGGGATGCAACTATAGAACCTAACATCCTTTTATTGACGTCAAGGATCAATTGATGTTGAGGTTTATCCATTGATTTCCATCACCCCTTGGGATGAAATCAAATGAAAATTTATAAAAGATTGGTACCTTTATATCTTGGCAAAACATTTATATCCTAAAGAGGTTTTGCCTTCATCATTCCTTGGACCTATCATATAATATGAATTTATGTGTATTTTGGGAAGAGTTCATGAATCAATTAAGATCCTCTACTTGGAACATCTACCTTCCCAAAAATAAATTCATCTTAAACATGGTAGGAGAATGATCTCACATGAAATAGAAGGCTTGACTATTTCATATCTCAATTCCAAAAAGTCACTTACCGAGGTTTCATCATGAGATATAAATCTTGAAACCACAAGGAACCAATGCAATAGAACGAAGATTACGACCACCACATACTAGAGAGATGACTCTCCTCCCAACCAAATGCCTTCTAAGAACGATGCCAATATAACTAATGCAACAATCTAAGAATTACGACCACCACAAGCTTGAGAGATGACCCTCCTCCCAACCAAATGCCTCTATATATAGCTCTCTCCAGGGGACTGCCTTCTTGGGCAGGTGGATACTAACCATCCAAGTGTCAGCCATGTAACTACATGTGCGCCAAGTGTCCCAGTTAACTCGAGTTAACTCAAGTGCATGGTTCTAGAAGGCTCTAGATCTCTTTGGGCAAAATACTCTCCCCATGTACCCCATGGGGGGTTGAACCCAAGACCTCCTCCTTCACATCCTTGAGACTTAACCACTAAGCTAAGTGTATGACTTGTTCACAAGAGCACAAGACCTCCTAGTAAGTCTAAACTCGAGATCTTTGGTCATACACACGGATGACCAAACAGTGTCCGATTTCAGATCTGTCTGAACCGGCCAGACCCTTGGATCATAGACTTACTTTATTACATTCTTCCCCCCTTGGAAAATATTTTCGTCCTCGAAAATAGAGCTATATACATACTGTAGGCAACCCCCGAGCCTCATGTTCTAAAACTGGAAGAACATGGTCATGTTCTAGAACTGGAAGAACATGTCTCATCTCTGTGGTGGCATCCTTGCCCAAATGATTCTAAACACTATCTCGCTTTGCACTTTGATAAACTAGTCAAAGTACAAAATAGTGAATGAATAATAAAGGTGGATCTAAACAGATATCCCTGGCTAATTCACAGTTTCTGGATGTGCGATCTAGGCACAAACATTTGAATTAGGTGGATTCAAATTACTAGTCCATTTCTGGGCATGTCTGGTGCATGGACTCAGTAATGAAGGTGAGATTCTTATCCCTTGCAAGACTTTAAGAATTCTTGATTCACTTGAATTTGTTTTGGAGAACTTGAAATTTGGTTGTCCCATACATCTAACTTTAGATGTCTGTACAATGGTTTACTTTTATCTAACAGTTACTTGATTTTTTCACCCGACTAGAGGACTACTTTGTCCCAATGAGTTTGAAAAAATCCTATGTAAACTGTAGGAGAAAGTTTACCATTTCGGTGGAATCAACCATACTAACTTCACCAATTCAAATTCAAAATGAAAATTGTCCAACTTAGGACACTTTTCTCAAAGACTTTTAACTGAAAGTTCTTGGGAATTGTCAATCTGATGAGCAATTCCTAACTTCCCTATTCTAGAGTATACTGGACTCTAGGAAATTATTTATGCTATAACTTGAAGCAAAATCAAATGAATAAGTCTACTTAGACTTATCATCTTTTGAAGATTGAAAAGGTTCTTGTACATAACATCTATCTAGGATGTTCAAGTTAGTTATCTAATTCTAATCGGCTATCCCTGGTCTTTTGCAAAAGGAATCAGATACCATATCTGAGTCAATTCCAAAAGATTTGGAAAGCGGAAAGAGATAACTAAGACTTTGTACAACCAATTCAAACTTCGCACATACATAAACTTGCTATGAGTCAAAGTCTAGTTGACTCAGGACTTTAACTTCTCAACGATCTATTTCAATAAGATATTGAAGCATTGACTTTATCTTTAAGAGAAATGAGCTAGCTTCTCAAAAAGATTCAAAGCAAATAAAAAACATCATCCAACCACAAGATACTAGTGTGGTAACCAACATCAGTGTGTCGACCCACTGAGGTTACGCTGATGAGTTTTGTATTCAAATAATGCTTCACTTGAGACTAAGTTCAGGTCACATTCAATCTTTTTGACTCCGTGAATGCAATTCTTGTGCATTTCTTTGAGTCTAAAAGAGTGAATTTTATCAAGTTACACTAGGAACTTGATGCTTGACTTAGTCAATTAAATCTTTAGTTGAAAAGATCAACTTAAAATCAAAGTCCAACTTCTTTCAGAAATTTATCAAATATTTCTGATCAATAACACTTAAACTTGAAGTGTTCTATGAAGATCTTGGAAGTTACTTACTTCATATCTTCAGTTTCCTTAATCTTGAAGTTACCTTGAAGTATCGTAAGATACTACTTTCATCCTTTACGAATTAAACTTTTCCTTGAAGTCTTAATTCCCTTGAGGATGAAACCTAACTTCAAAATCCAAACTAGGACTAAAAGATAATCATCATCCCACGGTCCGATGTCCCATTCCATCTTTCCTACATCAATCTGAGTATAAAATCTGGTGTCCCATACCACCCTATTTTATATTCACATTAATGTGTGGGTGATTCTTATCCTAAAGTCTAAACATCTCTTGATAGAGTACCTTATTTCTTCAATTCTTTTACAAGAATTGGAAGTTTCAGGCATTACCTCTAACTAGATTTTCCTAGGTTTTGATTCCTTCGCATGATCACCTCAGAATCATGTGCTTTGCCTTGGAAACTTGAAAACCTCTTTGACAGAATATCAATCAGAATTCCAAGTTCTTGAATTTTCTCGAATTCAAGTTCAATTGGTTTACCCTTGACCAATTTTGTAGCGACAAGAGCTTTTGACTTCTTGTCTTTAGATTCCTTTCTTTACTGTTGCTTTAGGTACCTACCCCGGGGACTTTATTTAGGAATCTCTTTACTGCTTAAGTCTTAAGCATCCGCTCATGCTTTCTGGATTTGTACCAAAATCCCTTTAAGGATAGGTAAACACTTATGTTTTACCTTCCACAGACTTAATTACCATTTTCACGGTTGCAGACTACATTCTTGGAATTTCTTTACTCTGTTCAGACTTGGAACAACTTACTCTTTTTCACAGTTTTCCATCGAATAAATGGAATTTGAGTGAATAATTCCCAAAAGGAATTTTATTGCCAATACTTGGGCAATCTACAAAGTAGTTCTAATCGCACATTACTTGGACATCATGGCCAAGATTGATCAAGTCTGGTTGATCTTGCTATAAAAATAAAGACTTATAGTCTTTATCTTAAGATCTCTTTAACTATCTTTAAGCTTCTTTGCTTACCTGCAGGATTTTTAGAGATCTTTCTCAAGTCCAAGCATACACTTATGCCTCTCAGATTCCAAAGCTAAGAATCTTTGATATACCTTTAGGTTATATCACAAATAGGACTTGAAATACCACTTCTAGTGGTTTGGGACGTCCAGGGAACTACTTATTGTTTAAAGAGTATGAAGAATTTCATTCTCAATACTTGAAAGAATGCCATTTCTTCAAATACTTGAGATTCCTTATAGGAAATCAAATAACTTGAGCAAATGATTCATCTTGGAATCTTTTGCAATACTAAAAGAACATTTGAAAGAAATTCTCCCAAAAAAGAATTTACTGATTCAATTGTATTCATTTCCTGAGTATCAAACTAGAGATGAAATATCACATTTTGGATATGGTTTCCCATGTCACTATGAAAGTTTAAGTTGACTTTTCGTTTATGTGATATCGATTTCTATTCTTGAGTTTGATACAAGACTCATTATTATTAGTCAATCTTCAGATGTTACTAGAGTCCTTTAAACATATTTCACTAATCAAATTTATGTTTAGAGTCCAAGCATCTATTGATGATTGATCCAATAGTAATGCAACTATGAACACTTTGAACTTTATAACTTGTTTAGGAGAAGTTCATGGATTTAAGATCCATTTCTTGGAACTTTCTACTCCTAAATGAAAAGTTCACACTTGCTTCAAGTTTTTTAGGAACTTATATTATTTCCTAAAAATTGCTTAGCTAGTTGCATCATTTACCAGAGATGCAACTATAGAACTTAACATCCTTTTATTGATATCAAGGATCAATTGATGTTGAGGTTTAATCTTTTGATTTCCATCACCCCTTGGGATGAAATCAAATGAAAATTTATAAAAGCTTGGTACCTTTATATCTTGGCAAAACATTTATATCCTAAAGAGGTTTTGCCTTCATCATTCCTTGGACCTATCATATAATATGAATTTATGTGTATTTTTGGGAAGAGTTCATGAATCATTTAAGATCCTCTACTTGGAACATCTTCCTTCCCAAAACTAAATTCATCTTGAACATAGTAGGAGAATGATCTTACATGAAATAGAAGGCTTGACTATTTCATATCTCAATTCCAAAAAGTCACTTACCGAGGTTTCATCATGAGATATAAATCTTGAAACCACAAGAAACTTCTTTAAAACTTTCGAAATCTTCTAAATAGAAGAGTGCTCATGGAACTTTGGAAATATAGTTGACGTTCTCATCCAACCTTGGGATGCTTGAGAAGTTATATAAAATATATAACTAATCAACTAAAGCTTTATCCGCATGACTTTCTAAGTACATCCAGGACTTAGAGTCATCATACATCACAAAAGAGTTGCAAGTAATTCAATTTTCTTGGTCATCAAGAAAATTTATTACTTTTCTCTTAGTGCTTACTTATACCTAGCAAGACATCTAACATACTTAATTCTCATTAAGTATTTATGTTTGATAGTAGAGTATCGACTTGGGAAGAAATTGACTAATTACTTGAGTTGCAAACTAGAACTAGTATGTCTTTGCAACTAACTAGTCCTTGGTCTTCCCTAATGTCAAACTGCGAGCTTTACAAAGTAAGCTAAATACTAAGAGAGTACATTTTCATATCTACTTGCAAACAGCATTCCATTCTTCCATGCAAATGCATGTATCTACATGCAAAAGCATATGTTCACATGCGTATGCATGCATGTTCTTTGCATGCCCAAAAAATAATACAATAATCATGCATGAACTTGATGCACGATTTTTTCCTTGTACTAAGAATGTATATCATGCAATCCTGATGCATGTATATCCTTTCCTTTGTCTAAATGCACTATGATATAAAAATACCCTTAAGGTGCAATAGAACTACTCAATGGAAAGGAAATATGTATTTAAACTACCAAAATACATTCTTTGATGCACAAGGATCTTTTTGAAATCAAGTCTTTCCTTAATGCAAACTAATGCTTGGAATGAGAAATGGATTAATTCATTATTCTAATCTAGACTTAATCAATTGAAATCTTGGCTATTTCAATGTGCATCTAGGATTAAGTGTAGAATAATGAAAACAAGATATTCAAGCATTAAGGCCAAGTAGAAACTGGAAAATACTTAGCTTTGATCATAGCTTCGTCCATCCCTTGATCCTTGCTAAGAGCTATTCACCATTCTTGAAGCTTCCTCATCAAGTAATAGTCCCGGATGATTTGGTTCGTCAAGGTCGACGAAGTTAGGTCTCTGGATCTTCACTCCACAACTCCACTTCCATCAAACTTTGCTCAAAACTTTAACTTTCTATGGCTTTAATCAGCACAGATATGCATTCGGGTTCGGTTGAGGTAATGAGCAAACTCCAAAGAGTAAACAAAATGAGAAGATCTCGGCTTTTGATTTAGTATATTTGGTTATCATCCGTTTGGTTATATTGGCAAAAGCTCTGATACCAATGCAACAATCTAAGAATTACGACCACCACAAGCTTGAGAGATGATGCAACAATCTAAGAATTACGACCACCACAAGCTTGAGAGATGACTCTCCTCCCAACCAAATGCCTCTATATATAGCTCTCTCCAGGGGACTGCCTTCTTGGGCAGGTGGATACTAACCATCCAAGTGTCAGCCATGTAACTACATGTGCGCCAAGTGTCCCAGTTAACTCGAGTTAACTCAAGTGGATGCTTCTAGAAGGCTCTAGATCTCTTTGGGTAAAATACTCTCCCCATGTACCCCATGGGGGGTTGAACCCAAGACCTCCTCCTTCACATCCTTGAGACTTAACCACTAAGCTAAGTGTATCACTTGTTCACAAGAGCACAAGACCTCCTAGTAAGTCTAAACTCAAGATCTTTGGTCATACACACGGATGACCAAACGGTGTCCGATTTCAGATCTGTCTGAACCGGCCAGACCCTTGGATCATAGACTTACTTTATTACATTCTTCCCCCCTTGGAAAATATTTTTGTCCTTGAAAATAGAGCTATATACATACTGTAGGCAACCCCCGAGCCTCATGTTCTAAAACTGGAAGAACATGGTCATGTTCTAGAACTGGAAGAACATGTCTCATCTCTGTGGTGGCATCCTTGCCCAAATGATTCTAAACACTATCTCGCTTTGCACTTTGATAAACTAGTCAAAGTACAAAATAGTGAGTGAATAATAAAGGTGGATCTAAACAGATATCCCTGGCTAATTCACAGTTTCTGGATGTGCGATCTAGGCACAAACATGTGAATTAGGTGGATTCAAATTACTAGTCCATTTCTGGGCATGTCTGGTGCATGGACTTAGTAATGAAGGTGAGATTCTTATCCCTTGCAAGACTTTAAGAATTCTTGATTCACTTGAATTTGTTTTGGAGAACTTGAAATTTGGTTGTCCCATACATCTAACTTTAGATGTCTGTACAATGGTTTACTTTTATCTAACAGTTACTTGATTTTTTCACCCGACTAGAGGACTACTTTGTCCCAATGAGTTTGAAAAAATCCTATGTAAACTGTAGGAGAAAGTTTACCATTTCGGTGGAATCAACCATACTAACTTCACCAATTCAAATTCAAAATGAAAATTGTCCAACTTAGGACACTTTTCTCAAAGACTTTTAACTGAAAGTTCTTGGGAATTGTCAATCTGATGAGCAATTCCTAACTTCCCTATTCTAGAGTATACTGGACTCTAGGAAATTATTTATGCTATAACTTGAAGCAAAATCAAATGAATAAGTCTACTTAGACTTATCATCTTTTGAAGATTGAAAAGGTTCTTGTACATAACATCTATCTAGGATGTTCAAGTTAGTTATCTAATTCTAACCGGCTATCCCTGGTCTTTTGCAAAAGGAATCAGATACCATATCTGAGTCAATTCCAAAAGATTTGGAAAGCGGAAAGAGATAACTAAGACTTTGTACAACCAATTCAAACTTCGCACATACATAAACTTGCTATGAGTCAAAGTCTAGTTGACTCAGGACTTTAACTTCTCAACGATCTATTTCAATAAGATATTGAAGCATTGACTTTATCTTTAAGAGAAATAAGCTAGCTTCTCAAAAAGATTCAAAGCAAATAAAAAACATCATCCAACCACAAGATACTAGTGTGGTAACCAACATCAGTGTGTCGACCCACTGAGGTTACGCTGATGAGTTTTGTATTCAAATAATGCTTCACTTGAGACTAAGTTCAGGTCACATTCAATCTTTTTGACTCCGTGAATGCAATTCTTGTGCATTTCTTTGAGTCTAAAAGAGTGAATTTTATCAAGTTACACTAGGAACTTGATGCTTGACTTAGTCAATTAAATCTTTAGTTGAAAAGATCAACTTAAAATCAAAGTCCAACTTCTTTCAGAAATTTATCAAATATTTCTGATCAATAACACTTAAACTTGAAGTGTTCTATGAAGATCTTGGAAGTTACTTACTTCATATCTTCAGTTTCCTTAATCTTGAAGTTACCTTGAAGTATCGTAAGATACTACTTTCATCCTTTACGAATTAAACTTTTCCTTGAAGTCTTAATTCCCTTGAGGATGAAACCTAACTTCAAAATCCAAACTAGGACTAAAAGATAATCATCATCCCACGGTCCGATGTCCCATTCCATCTTTCCTACATCAATCTGAGTATAAAATCTGGTGTCCCATACCACCCTATTTTATATTCACATTAATGTGTGGGTGATTCTTATCCTAAAGTCTAAACATCTCTTGATAGAGTACCTTATTTCTTCAATTCTTTTACAAGAATTGGAAGTTTCAGGCATTACCTCTAACTAGATTTTCCTAGGTTTTGATTCCTTCGCATGATCACCTCAGAATCATGTGCTTTGCCTTGGAAACTTGAAAACCTCTTTGACAGAATATCAATCAGAATTCCAAGTTCTTGAATTTTCTCGAATTCAAGTTCAATTGGTTTACCCTTGACCAATTTTGTAGCGACAAGAGCTTTTGACTTCTTGTCTTTAGATTCCTTTCTTTACTGTTGCTTTATGTACCTACCCCGGGGACTTTATTTAGGAATCTCTTTACTGCTTAAGTCTTAAGCATCCGCTCATGCTTTCTGGATTTGTACCAAAATCCCTTTAAGGATAGGTAAACACTTATGTTTTACCTTCCACAGACTTAATTACCATTTTCACGGTTGCAGACTACATTCTTGGAATTTCTTTACTCTGTTCAGACTTGGAACAACTTACTCTTTTTCACAGTTTTCCATCGAATAAATGGAATTTGAGTGAATAATTCCCAAAAGGAATTTTATTGCCAATACTTGGGCAATCTACAAAGTAATTCTAATCGCACATTACTTGGACAATCATGGCCAAGATTGATCAAGTCTGGTTGATCTTGCTATAAAAATAAAGACTTATAGTCTTTATCTTAAGATCTCTTAAACTATCTTTAAGCTTCTTTGCTTACCTGCAGGATTTTTAGAGATCTTTCTCAAGTCCAAGCATACACTTATGCCTCTCAGATTCCAAAGCTAAGAATCTTTGATATACCTTTAGGTTATATCACAAATAGGACTTGAAATACCACTTCTAGTGGTTTGGGACGTCCAGGGAACTACTTATTGTTTAAAGAGTATGACGAATTTCATTCTCAATACTTGAAAGAATTCCATTTCTTCAAATACTTGAGATTCCTTCGCAAAGTCATGTGGTTTTGATTCCAATGCAATAGAACGAAGATTACGACCACCACATACTAGAGAGATGACTCTCCTCCCAACCAAATGCCTCTATATATAGCTCTCTCCAGGGGACTGCCTTCTTGGGCAGGTGGATGCTAATCATCCAAGTGTCAGCCATGTAACTACATGTGCGCCAAGTGTCCACTGGATGCTTCTAGAAGGTTCTAGAGCTCTTTGGGCAAAATACTCTTCCCATGTACCTCATGGGGATTGAACCCAAGACCTCGTCCTTCACACCATTGAGTCTTAACCATTAGGCTAAGTGGATTACTTGGTTACAAGAGTAAATGACCTCCTAGTAAGTCTAAACTCGAGATCTTTGGTCATACACACGGATGACCAAACGGTGTCCGATTTCAGATCTGTCTAAACAGGCTAGACCCTTGGATCATAGACTTACTTTATTACATTCTTCCCCCCTTGGAAAAGATTTTCGTCCTCGAAAATAGAGCTATATACATACTGTAGGCAACCCCCGAGCCTCATGTTCTAAAACTGGAAGAACATGGTCATGTTCTAGAACTGGAAGAACATGTCTCAACTCTGTGGTGGCATCCCTGCCCAAATGATTCAAAACACTATCCAGGTTTGCACTTTGATGAACGGGACAAAGTACAAACTAGTGAAGAATAATGAGGGTGGATCTAATGACATCCTTGGCTAATTCACAGTTTCTGGATGTGCGATCTAGGCACAAACATGTGAATTAGGTGGATTCAAATTACTAGTCCATTTCTAGGCATGACTGGTGCATGGGCTTAGTAATGAAGGTGGGATTCGTATCCCTCGCAAGACTTTGAGAATTCTTGATTCACTTGAATTTGTTTTGGAGAACTTGAAGTTTGGTTGTCCCATACATCTAACTTGGATGTTTTATACAATGGTTTACTTTGATCCAACAGTTACTTGATTTTTTCACCCAACTAGAGGACTACTTTGTCCCAATGAGTTAAAAAAATCCTATGTAATCTGTAGGAGAAAGTTTACCATTTCGGTGGGATCAATCATACTAACTTCACCAATTCAAATTCAAAATGAAAATTGTCCAACTTAGGACACTTTTCTCAAAGACTTTTAACTGAAAGTTCTTGGGAATTGTCAATCTAATGAGAAATTCCTAACTTCTTTATTCTAGAGTATACTGGACTCTAGGAAATCATTTATGCTATAACTTGAAGCAAAATCAAATGAATAAGTCCACTTAGACTTATCATCTTTTGAAGATTGAAAAGGTTCTTGTACATAACATCTATCTAGGATGTTCAAGTTAGTTATCTAATTCTAACCGGCTATCCCTGGTCTTTTGCAAAAGGAATCAAATACCATATCTGAGTCAATTCTAAAAGATTTGGAAAGCGGAAAGAGATAACTAAGACTTTGTACAACCAATTCAAACTTCGCACATACATAAACTTGCTATGAGTCAAAGTCTAGTTGACTCAGGACTTTAACTTCTCAACGATCTATTTCAATAAGATATTGAAGCATTGACTTTATCTTTAAGAGAAATAAGCTGAATTCTCAAAAAGATTCAAAAACATCATCCAACCACAAGATACTAGTGTGGTAACCAACATCAGTGTGTCGACCCACTGAGGTTACGCTGATGAGTTTTGTATTCAAATAATGCTTCACTTGAGACTAAGTTCAGGTCACATTCAATCTTTTTGACTCCGTGAATGCAATTCTTGTGCATTTCTTTGAGTCTAAAAGAGTGAATTTTATCAAGTTACACTAGGAACTTGATGCTTTACTTAGTCAATTAAATCTTTAGTTGAAAAGATCAACTCAAAATCAAAGTCCAACTTCTTTCAGAAATTTATCAAATATTTCTGATCAATAACACTTAAACTTGAAGTGTTCTATGAAGATCTTGGAAGTTACTTACTTCATATCTTCAGTTTCCTTAATCTTGAAGTTACCTTGAAGTATCGTAAGATACTACTTTCATCCTTTACGAATTAAACTTTTCCTTGAAGTCTTAATTCCCTTGAGGATGAAACCTAACTTCAAAATCCAAACTAGGACTAAAAGATAATCATCATCCCACGGTCCGATGTCCCATTCCATCTTTCCTACATCAATCTGAGTATAAAATCTGGTGTCCCATACCACCCTATTTTATATTCACATTAATGTGTGGGTGATTCTTATCCTAAAGTCTAAACATCTCTTGATAGAGTACCTTATTTCTTCAATTCTTTTACAAGAATTAGAAGTTTCAGGCATTACCTCTAACTAGATTTTCATAGGTTTTGATTCCTTCGCATGATCACCTCAGAATCATGTGCTTTGCCTTGGAAACTTGAAAACCTCTTTGACAGAATATCAATCAGAATTCCAAGTTCTTGAATTTTCTCGTATTCAAGTTCAATTGGTTTACCCTTGACCAATTTTGTAGCGACAAGAGCTTTTGACTTCTTGTCTTTAGATTCCTTTATTTACTAATGCTTTAGGTACCTACCCCGGGGACTTTATTTAGGAATCTCTTTACTGCTTAAGTCTTAAGCATCCGCTCATGCTTTTTGGATTTGTACCAAAATCCCTTTAAGGATAGGTAAACACTTATGTTTTACCTTCCACAGACTTAATTACCATTTTCACGGTTGCAGACTACATTCTTGGAATTTCTTTACTCTGTTCAGACTTGGAACAACTTACTCTTTTTCACAGTTTTCCATCGAATAAATGGAACTTGAGTGAATCATTCCTAAAGAAAATTTTTATTGCCAATACTTGGGCAATCTACAGGGTAGTTCCAATCGCATGTTCTTGGACAATCATGGCCAAGCTTGATCAAGTCTTGTTGATCATGCGATAATAATAAAGACTTTATCTTTATCTTTTAAGATCTCTTTAAACTATCTTTAAGCTTCTTTGCTTACCTGCAGGATTTTTAGAGATCTTTCTCAAGTCCAAGCATACACTTATGCCTCTCAGATTCCAAAGCTAAGAATCTTTGATATACCTTTAGGTTATATCACAAATAGGACTTTAAATACCACTTCTAGTGGTTTGGGATGTCCGGGAACTACTTACTTGTTGTTTAAAGAGTATGAAGAATTTCATTCTCAATACTTGAAAGAATGCCATTTCTTCAAATACTTGAGATTCCTTATAGGAAATCAAATAACTTGAGCAAATGATTCATCTTGGAATCTTTTGCAATACTAAAAGAACATTTGAAAGAAATTCTCCCAAAAAAGAATTTACTGATTCAATTGTATTCATTTCCTGAGTATCAAACTAGAGATGAAATATCACATTTGCCAGTATGAAAGTTTAAGTTGAACTTTCATTTATGTGATATCGACTTCTATTCTTGAGTTTGATACAAAACTCATTATTATTGGTTAATCTTCAGATGTTACTAGAGTCCTTTAAACATATTTCACCAATCAAAATTATGTTTAAAGTCCAAGCATCTATTGATGATTGATCCAATAGTAATGTTACTGTGAACACAACTTTGAACTTTATAACTTGTTTAGGAGAAGTTCATGGATTTAAGATCCATTTCTTGGAACTTTCTACTCCTAAATGAAAAGTTCACACTTGCTTCAAGTCTTTAGGAACTTATATTATTTCCTAAAGACTGCTTAGCTAGTTGCATCATTTACCAGAGATGCAACTATAGAACCTAACATCCTTTTATTGACGTCAAGGATCAATTGATGTTGAGGTTTATCCATTGATTTCCATCACCCCTTGGGATGAAATCAAATGAAAAATTATAAAAGATTGGTACCTTTATATCTTGGCAAAACATTTATATCCTAAAGAGGTTTTGCCTGCATCATTCCTTGGACCTATCATATAATATGAATTTATGTGTATTTTGGGAAGAGTTCATGAATCAATTAAGATCCTCTACTTGGAACATCTACCTTCCCAAAAATAAATTCATCTTAAACATGGTAGGAGAATGATCTCACATGAAATAGAAGGCTTGACTATTTCATATCTCAATTCCAAAACGTTACTTACCTAGGTTTCATCATGAGATAGAAATCTTGAAACCACAAGAAACTTCTTTAAAACTTTCGAAATCTTCTAAATAGAAGAGTGCTCATGGAACTTTGGAAATATAGTTGATGCTCTCATCCAACCTTGGGATGCTTGAGAAGTTATATAAAATATATAACTAATCAACTAAAGCTTTATCCGCATGACTTTCTAAGTACATCCAGGACTTAGAGTCATCATACATCACAAAAGAGTTGCAAGTAATTAAATTTTCTTGGTCATCAAGGAAATTTATTACTTAACTTTCTCTTAGTGCTTACTCATACCTAGCAAGACATCTAACATACTTAATTCTCATTAAGTATTTATGTTTGATAGTGGAGTATCGACTTGGGAAGAAATTGACTAATTACTTGAGTTGCAAACTAGAACTAGTATGTCTTTGCAACTAACTAGTCCTTGGTCTTCCCTAATGTCAAACTGCGAGCTTTACAAAGTAAGCTAAATACTAAGAGAGTACATTCTCATATCTACTTGCAAACAGCATTCCATTCTATCATGCAAATGCATGTATCTACATGCAAAAGCATATGCTCACATGCGTATGCATGCATGTTCTTTGCATGCCCAAAAAATAATACAACAATCCTGCATGAGCTTGATGCACGATTTTTTCTTGTATTAAGAATGTATATCATGCAATCCTGATGCATGTATATCCTTTCCTTTGTCCTAATGCACTATGATATAAAAACATACCCTTGAGGTGCAATAGAAAACTTACTCAATGGAAAGGATTAAACTACCAAAATACATTCTTTGATGCACAAGGATCTTTTTGAAATCAAGTCTTTCCTTAATGCAAACTAATGCTTGGAATGAGAAATGGATTAATTCATTATTCTAATCTAGACTTAATCAATTGAAATCTTGGCTATTTCAATGTGCATCTAGGATTAAGTGTAGAATAATGAAAACAAGATATTCAAGCATTAAGGCCAAGCAAAAACTCAAAAATACTTAGCTCCACATAGAGCTACGTCCTTCCCTTGATCCTTTGGAAGAGTGATTCTCTCAAGACTTTGGTCCGAATTCAAAGTTGGTTTGACTTTGATCACCAAAGGCCTCTGGATCTTTACTCCATAGCTCTACTTCCTTCAAGCTTTGCTCATTCTTTGATTCTCCATGGTTGTTTCTTTGGCTAAAAAAAAAATACTTCTCGGGTTCGGCCTGCAACAATTGCTCTTTTTGTAATCTGTGTCCTTGATGCCTCTCTATGGATCTTTAGTTTTGCGACCCGTTCATGAATCTTCACCGCCGACTTCAGATTCAGAAAGCTTTTTCTGCGCACTTGAACTAGAGAAAGGCTTGGAGTGGCTTGGCTATCTGATGCAACTTTCAAATATGCCACCACGGTTCGAATCTCGGAGGGAAATGTTCAGTAATCGCCCTTTTAGCTCTCGAAGTGAGCACTTCTGCAGTGCAAAGAGTGAACAAGTTTATGTGCTCTGGAGATGTTTTCGCGCACCTCGTTTGGCCTCGTGGATAGGCGGACGCGTTCCAACACAGAGGTTATGTGTTCGATCACCCGCGGGCCTGCAGCAGAGAGGAAATAACCTTTTGATCTTGGCTAGAGCTTGATGAAGAATTTACAGCGCCGATCTTTAGCAAACAAGGATAATCTGCAGCTTTATGGACGTGATCCCGTCGTGGGCGCCTTGGATAAGCGATCGCAGTCCTATTGGAGGGGCGAGGGATCGATTCCCGCCGGCAGCATACAGAGAATATATTTTGCCTTCCTTTTAGGTCCTCTTCACCGCTATTCTATGACAGTTTAGACCGCCTCCGAATACAAGTCATCAACGCCCGCGGGCTCTTTGGGTAGGCTAGCGTGCTCTATTCGGAAGGTCGGGCGTTCGAATCCCTTGTTGTGCACAATAGAGTACTAATCTTTTGCTCCTTAGCTAAAGACTGTCGCCCCTACTACGAATCCGTCACGGACTTCTCTGATCAGCCGCGAGCAGTCATCTACGTCGTAGAAGGAGCAATGCACACGCAAGATGAATAAGAAGTGAGCTATGGAGAATGAAGCTCTGATACCAATGCAATAGAACGAAGATTACGACCACCACATACTAGAGAGATGACTCTCCTCCCAACCAAATGCCTCTATATATAGCTCTCTCCAGGGGACTGCCTTCTTGGGCAGGTGGATGCTAATCATCCAAGTGTCAGCCATGTAACTACATGTGCACCAAGTGTCCACTGGATGCTTCTAGAAGGTTCTAGAGCTCTTTGGGCAAAATACTCTTCCCATGTACCTCATGGGGATTGAATCCAAGACCTCGTCCTTCACACCATTGAGTCTTAACCATTAGGCTAAGTGGATTACTTGGTTACAAGAGTAAATGACCTCCTAGTAAGTCTAAACTCGAGATCTTTGGTCATACACACGGATGACCAAACGGTGTCCGATTTCAGATCTGTCTGAACCGGCTAGACCCTTGGATCATAGACTTACTTTATTACAATGCAATAGAACGAAGATTACGACCACCACATACTAGACAGATTCAAATACTTGAGATTCCAAAAAGTATAGATTTTATATTCACATTAATGTGTGGGTGATTCTTATCCTAAAGTCTAAACATCTCTTGATAGAGTACCTTATTTCTTCAATTCTTTTACAAGAATTGGAAGTTTCAGGCATTACCTCTAACTAGATTTTCCTAGGTTTTGATTCCTTCGCATGATCACCTCAGAATCATGTGCTTTGCCTTGGAAACTTGAAAACCTCTTTGACAGAATATCAATCAGAATTCCAAGTTCTTGAATTTTCTCGAATTCAAGTTCAATTGGTTTACCCTTGACCAATTTTGTAGCGACAAGAGCTTTTGACTTCTTGTCTTTAGATTCCTTTCTTTATTGTTGCTTTAGGTACCCCGGGGACTTTATTTAGGAATCTCTTTACTGCTTAAGTCTTAAGCATCCGCTCATGCTTTCTGGATTTGTACCGCTAATCATCCAAGTGTCAGCCATGTAACTACATGTGCGCCAAGTGTCCACTGGATGCTTCTAGAAGGTTCTAGAGCTCTTTGGGCAAAATACTCTTCCCATGTACCTCATGGGGATTGAACCCAAGACCTCGTCCTTCACACCATTGAGTCTTAACCATTAGGCTAAGTGGATTACTTGGTTACAAGAGTAAATGACCTCCTAGTAAGTCTAAACTCGAGATCTTTGGTCATACACACGGATGACCAAACGGTGTCCGATTTCAGATCTGTCTGAACCGGCTAGACCCTTGGATCATAGACTTACTTTATTACATTCTTCCCCCTTTGGAAAAGATTTTCGTCCTCGAAAATAGAGCTATATACATACTGTAGGCAACCCCCGAGCCTCATGTTCTAAAACTGGAAGAACATGGTCATGTTCTAGAACTGGAAGAACATGTCTCATCTCTGTGGTGGCATCCCTGCCCAAATGATTCAAAACACTATCCAGGTTTGCACTTTTTGATGAACGGGACAAAGTACAAACTAGTGAAGAATAATGAGGGTGGATCTAATGACATCCTTGGCTAATTCACAGTTTCTGGATGTGCGATCTAGGCACAAACATGTGAATTAGGTGGATTCAAATTACTAGTCCATTTCTAGGCATAACTGGTGCATGGGCTTAGTAATGAAGGTGGGATTCGTATCCCTCGCAAGACTTTGAGAATTCTTGATTCACTTGAATTTGTTTTGGAGAACTTGAAGTTTGGTTATTCCCAGAAGAATAACTTTAAGCGTAAGGGTAAAGGGACTAGATCTAGTGAAAGGGTGTCTAAGAAACCTTGTGTTTTTAGACACATCCTTTCTCCAGAAGATCATGATAAAGCGCAAAAAGAAAACTTGTGCTTTAAATGTCTCAAGCCTGGACATAGAAGCCGTGCCTGTCCAGTCGGAAGAGAAAGTAAGGGAAAGGGTAAGCAGCAAATCCATCTGATTCAATCTTTGAACTTGGATGCAAATTCAAGTGCAAAGAAGGTTCAGATTATGCACTGCGACAGTACCCATTCATGTCAAATCTCCAAAAACATGTGGCAACCTCAAGAGTTTGGTCCACATGATTTGGTCAAGTTGCATGGATCAGTAAAAGGTCACACCATCCGGATAATGGTGGATGACTCTGCTACGCATAATTTTATCAATTATGCGTTAGTAAAAAAACTGGCTCTTCCTCAGGAACCATCGCCTCATAAATACATTGTCTCCATGATGCACGGTCAAGACACCCGTGTTTGGGACACAATGATTTGTAATTTGGAAGTAGAAATCCAAGGATTTAAAGACACCTTGGACTTCCAAATAATGAATATGGATCGGGTAGATCTCGTTTTAGGGAGAGAGTGGCTATGGAGTCTAGGTCCTTCATTGACCAGGTGTTATTTTACAAATACTTTGGAATTCCAGCGTGATGGAGTTGTGTATAAGATCAAGGGTGAGCATGATGTTCCAAGTATCCCTTTGATATCATACACTGAACTTCAGAAACTTGTCAATAATGAAGCCAGGACTCAAGCTTTTCTTGTCCTTGGCACCGATGTAACCGATTCTGATAATATAAATCAAGTTTCTTATGTCTCGTCCTTTATTCCTCGAGAAGTTTATGTTAAATTTAACAATTTAATGAAGGAATTTAAAGATGTGTTCCCTAAGGAACTCCCCTACGGCTTGCCACCCTCTCGTGGAAACATCGATCACAGCATAGATCTGTTTCCGGGTACCAAGCCAAAATCTCAAAACCCATACCGCCTCCCCTATGTCCAAAATCAAGAGGTGGAAAATCAAATCCAAGAGTATTTGGATAAAGGATTTATCCGCCCAAGCCAGTCTCCATGGGCAGCACCCATCCTTCTAGTGAAAAAGAAAGATGGAACTATGAGGCTGTGTGTAGATTATAGGGCGTTAAACAATCTTACGATAAAGAACAAGTATCCCATGCCACTAGTCGAAGATCTTTTCGATAGTTTAAAGGGAGCTACAATCTTTTCTAAGATTGATTTACGCCAAGGTTATCATCAGATCAGAATCAAAGATGATGATATTCCTAAAACAGCCTTTCGAACAAAGTTTGGTCACTACGAGTTTTTAGTGATGCCGTTCGGGTTGACAAACGCACCCGCAACATTTATGACTTTGATGAATCAAGTGCTTAAGCCGTATTTGGGAAAATTTGTTGTAGATTTTCTCGATGATATTCTGATCTACAGTAAAGATCATGAAAGTCACTTAGAGCACTTGAAAAAAGTTTTTCAACTTCTTCGCGATAATAAACTTTACGGTAAAGAGTCAAAATGTGAATTCTTTACCCCAGAAGTAAAGTATTTAGGTCATATTATTTCCGCGGAAGGAATCAAAGTTGACCCTGAAAAGGTCCAAGCGATTCTTGAATGGCCTGAGCCCAAGACGGTTCGAGAACTACAAAGTTTTCTCGGATTGGCAGGATATTATCGGAAGTTTGTGGCTAGATATGCCAAGATTGCAGTACCTTTGACGGATCAACTCAAAGGGAAGCATCAAAAGTTAAATTGGAAAGAAGAGCAATCAAAGAGTTTTCAAGAACTTAAACTTGCTTTAGCATCGGCCCCGGTTCTACAGATCATAGATCCGAACAAGCCTTTCCAATTAGAGACAGATGCAAGTTCATCTGCAGTAGGAGCAGTACTAAGCCAAGATGGTCGACCAATAGCTTTCGAGAGTAGAAAGCTAAGTCCTGCTCAGCAAAACTACTCTACCTATGAGCGAGAGATGTTCGCTATTATAAATGCTCTAAAGAAATGGCGCCATTATCTATATGGATCAAAGCTGACCATAGTTTTTGATCAAGAGAGCATAAAGTGGTTTGCAAACCAACCTGATCTTAGAGGTAGAAAAGCAAGATGGGCCGAACAGTTACAAGAGTTCGATTATGAGCTCAGGTACAGAAAAGGAAAGTTCAATGCAGTGGCAGACGCCCTAAGTCGGATGCCTATGTTGAACAATCTAAGTTTTGTACAAATTCAAAGTGAATTTATTTCAACTTTGAAAGGAAGCTGCAAAGAGGATCCAAGCTTCAGTCAAGCATGGAAAGCAGCTGAACAAGATAAACAAACTGAAGCAAGTACTTCTGAGAGAAAGTTTAAACACTATTCTCTCCAAGATGAATATTTGCTTTATAAAGGTAAGGTTTGTGTCCCAAGTATAGTGGACATACGAAATCAAGTACTTTTCGAATGCCATGATGCTCCAAGTGCAGGACATCCTGGTATTAACCGAACCTATGAGTTAGTGAAAAGACATTTTTATTGGCCTAGTTTGCATCGTGATGTGCAAAACTATGTGTCTAAGTGCCATAAATGTCAAGTAAATAAGTTTGAACGACTTAAAGCTGGAGGATTTCTACATCCTTTGGAAATTCCCAAAGGAAAGTGGGAAAGCATTTCCATGGATTTCATTTCTGGATTACCCCGCACTCAGAAGGGCTTTGATTCAGTCTGGGTTGTAGTTGATCGATTGACTAAACTTGCTCAGTTTATACCAGTCAAGACTACTTATAGACTCCAGAACTTGCAAAAATATTTGTAAATCAACTTTATAGACTCTATGGTCTTCCAGTAGACATAGTTTCTGATAGAGATGCTCGATTTACAAGTCATTTTTGGCGAGCAGTCTTTAGTAGACTTGAAACTAAACTAAGTTTAAGTACAGCTGAACATCCCCAGACGGATGGACAGACAGAGAAAGTCAATCAGATTTTGGAAGACATACTTAGAGCTTATGTTACTTCCAAACAGACTGATTGGGAAGATTATCTTCCTTTAGCTGAGTTTGCCTATAACAGTGCCAAGAATACATCAACTGAATTTAGTCCATTCATGTTGATGTACGGTTTCCAGCCTAGGTCTCCTTATGCAATGGGACTTCATAATGAACGAGTTCAAGCAGCTCAAGAGTTCCTTCAAGACATGAACTTTAAGCTCAAGTTAGCTAAAGAAAACTTAAAGAAAGCTCAAGATCGTGCAAAAGCTTATGCCGAACCAAAGCGAAGAGATGTTACTTTTCAGGTTGGCGATCAAGTTTATCTTCGTATTCCTGAAAGATCGGAAAAGTTCAAGACTGGTCAATGCGCCAAGTTGTCGCCTAGATATTGCGGTCCTTTTCCAATCACCAAGAAAGTTGGTTTGTGGGCTTATGAATTACAACTTCCAGATGATAAATGGATTCATCCAGTGTTCCATGTTAGCCGACTTAGGAAGAGTCTAACAGATTCAGATAATCTAGTTGGACATCAGGTCATACTTCCTATTCCAGTAAATGAAACAGTTCCTCATGAACCTGAAAGGATACTTCGCACCCGAGATAAACGTACAAGAAGCCACTTGTATGAAGAGTGCTTAGTAAAATGGAAGGATGGAACTGAAGAAAATTCAACATGGGAAAAAGTTTCCGCAATCCAACGACATTTTCCAGCTTTCAAGTTTTAGGTTGGTCCCAAATAAAGAAGGTTTTCTACTTTCAAGCTTTAAGTAGATCAACCGATCATGTTCTTCAAGATTTAGAATATGATAAGGTTTTTTTACTTTCAAGTTCTAAGTAAATAACCTGTTTGAATGAATGCATGTTCTTCAAGTTTTAGAACATGAGGCTCGGGGGTTGCCTACAGTATATATAGCTCTAATTTTCGAGGACGAAAATATTTTCCAAGGGGGGAAGAATGTAATAAAGTAAGTTGGTGATCTAGGAATCCGATTGGTTCAGACAGATCTGAAATCGGATTCCGTTTGGTCATTCGTTTGTGTGGCCAAAGATCTCGAGTCTAGACTTACTGGTAGGTCATTTACTCTTGTAACCAAGTAATCCCCTTAGCCTAATGGTTAAGGCTCAAGGGTGTGAAGGACGAGGTCTTGGGTTCAATCCCCATGGAGTACATGGGAAGAGTATTTTGCCCAAAGAGCTCTAGAACCTTCTAGAAGCATCCACTGGACATGGCGCACATGTAGTTACATGGCTGACACTTGGATGATTAGCATTCACCTGCCCAAGAAGGTAGTCCCCTGGAGAGAGCTATATATAGAGGCATTAGGTTGGGAGGAGAGTCATTCATTCATGAGCAATTACTGTCGCTATTAACATGATACCAATTCTTGAACTTTAATTGGTGTCTTGAACTTAACTATTGCAAAAGATTCCAAGATGAATCATTTGCTCAAGTTATTTGATTTCCTATAAGGAATCTCAAGTATTTGAAGAAATGGCATTCTTTCAAGTATTGAGAATGAAATTCTTCATACTCTTTAAACAATAAGTAGTTCCCTGGACGTCCCAAACCACTAGAAGTGGTATTTCAAGTCCTATTTGTGATATAACCTAAAGGTATATCAAAGATTCTTAGCTTTGGAATCTGAGAGGCATAAGTGTATGCTTGGACTTGAGAAAGATCTCTAAAAATCCTGCAGGTAAGCAAAGAAGCTTAAGATAGTTTAAGAGATCTTAAAGATAAAGACTAAGTCTTTATTTTTATCGCAAGATCAACCAGACTTGATCAATCTTGGCCATGATTGTCCAAGTAATGTGCGATTAGAACTACTTTGTAGATTGCCCAAGTATTGGCAATAAAATTCCTTTTGGGAATTATTCACTCAAATTCCATTTATTCGATGGAAAACTGTGAAAAAGAGTAAGTTGTTCCAAGTCTGAACAGAGTAAAGAAATTCCAAGAATGTAGTCTGCAACCGTGAAAATGGTAATTAAGTCTGTGGAAGGTAAAACATAAGTGTTTACCTATCCTTAAAGGGATTTTGGTACAAATCCAGAAAGCATGAGCGGATGCTTAAGACTTAAGCAGTAAAGAGATTCCTAAATAAAGTCCCCGGGGTAGGTACCTAAAGCAACAGTAAAGAAAGGAATCTAAAGACAAGAAGTCAAAAGCTCTTGTCGCTACAAAATTGGTCAAGGGTAAACCAATTGAACTTGAATTCGAGAAAATTCAAGAACTTGGAATTCTGATTGATATTCTGTCAAAGAGGTTTTCAAGTTTCCAAGGCAAAGCACATGATTCTGAGGTGATCATGCGAAGGAATCAAAACCTAGGAAAATCTAGTTAGAGGTAATGCCTGAAACTTCCAATTCTTGTAAAAGAATTGAAGAAAATAAGGTACTCTATCAAGAGATGTTTAGACTTTAGGATAAGAATCACCCACACATTAATGTGAATATAAAATAGGGTGGTATGGGACACCAGATTTTATACTCAGATTGATGTAGGAAAGATGGAATGGGACATCGGACCGTGGGATGATGATTATCTTTTAGTCCTAGTTTGGATTTTGAAGTTAGGTTTCATCCTCAAGGGAATTAAGACTTCAAGGAAAAGTTTAATTCGTAAAGGATGAAAGTAGTATCTTACGATACTTCAAGGTAACTTCAAGATTAAGGAAACTAAAGATATGAAGTAAGTAACTTCCAAGATCTTCATAGAACACTTCAAGTTTAAGTGTTATTGATCAGAAATATTTGATAAATTTCTGAAAGAAGTTGGACTTTGATTTTGAGTTGATCTTTTCAACTAAAGATTTAATTGACTAAGTCAAGCATCAAGTTCCTAGTGTAACTTGATAAAATTCACTCTTTTAGACTGAAAGAAATGCACAAGAATTGCATTCACGGAGTCAAAAAGATTGAATGTGACCTGAACTTAGTCTCAAGTGAAGCATTATTTGAATACAAAACTCATCAGCGTAACCTCAGTGGGTCGACACACTGATGTTGGTTACCACACTAGTATCTTGTGGTTGGATGATGTTTTTTATTTGCTTTGAATCTTTTTGAGAATTCAGCTTATTTCTCTTAAAGATAAAGTCAATGCTTCAATATCTTATTGAAATAGATCGTTGAGAAGTTAAAGTCCTGAGTCAACTAGACTTTGACTCATAGCAAGTTTATGTATGTGCGAAGTTTGAATTGGTTGTACAAAGTCTTAGTTATCTCTTTCCGCTTTCCAAATCTTTTGGAATTGACTCAGATATGGTATCTGATTCCTTTTGCAAAAGACCAGGGATAGCCGGTTAGAATTAGATAACTAACTTAAACATCCTAGATAGATGTTATGTACAAGAACCTTTTCAATCTTCAAAAGATGATAAGTCTAAGTAGACTTATTCATTTGATTTTGCTTCAAGTTATAGCATAAATAATTTCCTAGAGTCCAGTATACTCTAGAATAAAGAAGTTAGGAATTGCTCATTAGATTGACAATTCCCAAGAACTTTCAGTTAAAAGTCTTTGAGAAAAGTGTCCTAAGTTGGACAATTTTCATTTTGAATTTGAATTGGTGAAGTTAGTATGGTTGATTCCACCGGAATGGTAAACTTTCTCCTACAGTTTACATAGGATTTTTTCAACTCATTGGGACAGAGTAGTCCTCTAGTCGGGTGAAAAATCAAGTAACTGTTGGATCAAAGTAAACCATTGAATAAACATCTAAAGTTAGATGTATGGGACAATCAAACTTCAAGTTCTCCAAAACAAATTCAAGTGAATCAAGAATTCTTAAAGTCTTGCAAGGGATAAGAATCTCACCTTCATTACTAAGTCCATGCACCAGACATGCCCAGAAATGGACTAGTAATTTGAATCCACCTAATTCACATGTTTGTGCCTAGATCGCACATCCAGAAACTGTGAATTAGCCAGGGATATCTGTTTAGATCCACCTTTATTATTCATTCACTATTTTGTACTTTGACTAGTTTATCAAAGTGCAAAGCGAGATAGTGTTTAGAATCATTTGGGCAAGGATGCCACCACAGAGATGAGACATGTTCTTCCAGTTCTAGAACATGACCATGTTCTTCCAGTTTTAGAACATGAGGCTCGGGGGTTGCCTACAGTATGTATATAGCTCTATTTTCGAGGACGAAAATCTTTTCCAAGTGGGGAAGAATGTAATAAAGTAAGTCTATGATCCAAGGGTCTGGCCGGTTCAGACAGATCTGAAATCGGACACCGTTTGGTCATCCGTGTGTAAGGAATTGAACTCACAACCTCTTGGTTAGGAATGTGATGGGCTAACCACTTGCCCCAAAAGCCATGGTTGAGGATTACTTCCTAATCCTCTCTCTTAGGGTGTGGTTCAACCATCTCCTACCAGGATTATGTTACATTCTTCCCCCCTTGAACTCCCAGGGAATGTACCCTGACCAGCTATGGGACTGGTAGGATGTACCCTGGATGTACCCTGGCAGGATGTACCCTGACCAGCTATGGGACTGGCAGGATGTACTCAATCAAGTTCCATCCAAGGATTCCCAAGGAATTCACACATTGCAAGCTAGCTCATTGGAAAGTTCGTTCCGAGAGCTTTCCAACGGTATATTACACGCCTCAATCCGACCTACGGATTGGGAGATACACCCCAATCATTGTAAGGTCCATCATTGAAATCGACGCGCGCCTTCCACAAATCCTACCCTTTCACATGGAGGATGCCCAAGCGCCTTTTTTAGAGGCCATTGGGTCATTCCACTTTGCCCAAGCCTACTTCCTAGGCTCTGATACCAATGCAACAATCTAAGAATTACGACCACCACAAGCTTGAGAGATGACTCTCCTCCCAACCAAATGCCTCTATATATAGCTCTCTCCAGGGACTGCCTTCTTGGGCAGGTGGATACTAACCATCCAAGTGTCAGCCATGTAACTACATGTGCGCCAAGTGTCCCAGTTAACTCGAGCTAACTCAAGTGGATGCTTCTAGAAGGCTCTAGATCTCTTTGGGCAAAATACTCTCCCCATGTACCACATGGGGGGTTGAACCCAAGACCTCCTCCTTCACATCCTTGAGACTTAACCACTAAGCTAAGTGTATCACTTGTTCACAAGAGCACAAGACCTCCTAGTAAGTCTAAAACTCGAGATCTTTGGTCATACACACGGATGACCAAACGGTGTCCGATTTCAGATCTGTCTGAACCGGCCAGACCCTTGGATCATAGACTTACTTTATTACATTCTTTCCCCCTTGGAAAATATTTTCGTCCTCGAAAATAGAGCTATATACATACTGTAGGCAACCCCCGAGCCTCTATATATATATAACTTAATAAAATAGGGTGGTATGGGACACCAGATTTTATACTCAGATTGATGTAGGAAAGATGGAATGGGACATCGGACCGTGGGATGATGATTATCTTTTAGTCCTAGTTTGGATTTTGAAGTTAGGTTTCATCCTCAAGGGAATTAAGACTTCAAGGAAAAGTTTAATTCGTAAAGGATGAAAGTAGTATTTTACGATACTTCAAGGTAACTTCAAGATTAAGGAAACTGAAGATATGAAGTAAGTAACTTCCAAGATCTTCATAGAACACTTCAAGTTTAAGTGTTATTGATCAGAAATATTTGATAAATTTCTGAAAGAAGTTGGACTTTGATTTTAAGTTGATCTTTTCAACTAAAGATTTAATTGACTAAGTCAAGCATCAAGTTCCTAGTGTAACTTGATAAAATTCACTCTTTTAGACTCAAAGAAATGCACAAGAATTGCATTCACGGAGTCAAAAAGATTGAATGTGACCTGAACTTAGTCTCAAGTGAAGCATTATTTGAATACAAAACTCATCAGCGTAACCTCAGTGGGTCGACACACTGATGTTGGTTACCACACTAGTATCTTGTGGTTGGATGATGTTTTTTATTTGCTTTGAATCTTTTTGAGAAGCTAGCTTATTTCTCTTAAAGATAAAGTCAATGCTTCAATATCTTATTGAAATAGATCGTTGAGAAGTTAAAGTCCTGAGTCAACTAGACTTTGACTCATAGCAAGTTTATGTATGTGCGAAGTTTGAATTGGTTGTACAAAGTCTTAGTTATCTCTTTCCGCTTTCCAAATCTTTTAGAATTGACTCAGATATGGTATCTGATTCCTTTTGCAAAAGACCAGGGATAGCCGGTTAGAATTAGATAACTAACTTGAACATCCTAGATAGATGTTATGTACAAGAACCTTTTCAATCTTCAAAAGATGATAAGTCTAAGTGGACTTATTCATTTGATTTTGCTTCAAGTTATAGCATAAATGATTTCCTAGAGTCCAGTATACTCTAGAATAAAGAAGTTAGGAATTGCTCATTAGATTGACAATTCCCAAGAACTTTCAGTTAAAAGTCTTTGAGAAAAGTGTCCTAAGTTGGACAATTTTCATTTTGAATTTGAATTGGTGAAGTTAGTATGGTTGATTCCACCGAAATGGTAAACTTTCTCCTACAGTTTACATAGGATTTTTTCAAACTCATTGGGACAAAGTAGTCCTCTAGTCGGGTGAAAAAATCAAGTAACTGTTGGATCAAAGTAAACCATTGTATAAAACATCCAAGTTAGATGTATGGGACAACCAAACTTCAAGTTCTCCAAAACAAATTCAAGTGAATCAAGAATTCTCAAAGTCTTGCGAGGGATACGAATCCCACCTTCATTACTAAGCCCATGCACCAGTTATGCCTAGAAATGGACTAGTAATTTGAATCCACCTAATTCACATGTTTGTGCCTAGATCGCACATCCAGAAACTGTGAATTAGCCACGGATGTCATTAGATCCACCCTCATTATTCTTCACTAGTTTGTACTTTGTCCCGTTCATCAAAGTGCAAACCTGGATAGTGTTTTGAATCATTTGGGCAGGGATGCCACCACAGAGATGAGACATGTTCTTCCAGTTCTAGAACATGACCATGTTCTTCCAGTTTTAGAACATGAGGCTCGGGGGTTGCCTACAGTATGTATATAGCTCTATTTTCGAGGACGAAAATATTTTCCAAGGGGGGAAGAATGTTATAAAGTAAGTCTATGATCCAAGGGTCTGGCCGGTTCAGACAGATCTGAAATCGGACACCGTTTGGTCATCTGTGTGTATGACCAAAGATCTCGAGTTTAGACTTACTAGGAGGTCTTGTGCTCTTGTGAACAAGTGATCCACTTAGCTTAGTGGTTAAGTCTCAAGGATGTGAAGGACGAGGTCTTGGGTTCAATCCCCATGAGGTACATGGGAAGAGTATTTTGCCCAAAGAGCTCTAGAACCTTCTAGAAGCATCCAGTGGACACTTGGCGCACATGTAGTTACATGGCTGACACTTGGATGATTAGCATCCACCTGCCCAAGAAGGCAGTCCCCTGGAGAGAGCTATATATAGAGGCATTTGGTTGGGAGGAGAGTCATCTCTCTAGTATGTTCTAGAACCAGATTTTATACTCAGATTGATGTAGGAAAGATGGAATGGGACATCGGACCGTGGGATGATGATTATCTTTTAGTCCTAGTTTGGATTTTGAAGTTAGGTTTCATCCTCAAGGGAATTAAGACTTCAAGGAAAAGTTTAATTTGTAAAGGATGAAAGTAGTATCTTACGATACTTCAAGGTAACTTCAAGATTAAGGAAACTGAAGATATGAAGTAAGTAACTTCCAAGATCTTCATAGAACACTTCAAGTTTAAGTGTTATTGATCAGAAATATTTGATAAATTTCTGAAAGAAGTTGGACTTTGATTTTGAGTTGATCTTTTCAACTAAAGATTTAATTGACTAAGTCAAGCATCAAGTTCCTAGTGTAACTTGATAAAATTCACTCTTTTAGACTCAAAGAAATGCACAAGAATTGCATTCACGGAGTCAAAAAGATTGAATGTGACCTGAACTTAGTCTCAAGTGAAGCATTATTTGAATACAAAACTCATCAGCGTAACCTTAGTGGGTCGACACACTGATGTTGGTTACCACACTAGTATCTTGTGGTTGGATGATGTTTTTTATTTGCTTTGAATCTTTTTGAGAATTCAGCTTATTTCTCTTAAAGATAAAGTCAATGCTTCAATATCTTATTGAAATAGATCGTTGAGAAGTTAAAGTCCTGAGTCAACTAGATTTTGACTCATAGCAAGTTTATGTATGTGCGAAGTTTGAATTGGTTGTACAAAGTCTTAGTTATCTCTTTCCGCTGTCCAAATCTTTTAGAATTGACTCAGATATGGTATCTGATTCCTTTTGCAAAAGACCAGGGATAGCCGGTTAGAATTAGATAACTAACTTGAACATCCTAGATAGATGTTATGTACAAGAACCTTTTCAATCTTCAAAAGATGATAAGTCTAAGTGGACTTATTCATTTGATTTTGCTTCAAGTTATAGCATAAATGATTTCCTAGAGTCCAGTATACTCTAGAATAAAGAAGTTAGGAATTGCTCATTAGATTGACAATTCCCAAGAACTTTCAGTTAAAAGTCTTTGAGAAAAGTGTCCTAAGTTGGACAATTTTCATTTTGAATTTGAATTGGTGAAGTTAGTATGATTGATCCCACCGAAATGGTAAGCTTTCTCCTACATTTTACATAGGATTTTTTCAACTCATTGGGACAAAGTAGTCCTCTAGTTGGGTGAAAAAATCAAGTAACTGTTGGATCAAAGTAAACCATTGTATAAAACATCCAAGTTAGATGTATGGGACAACCAAACTTCAAGTTCTCCAAAACAAATTCAAGTGAATCAAGAATTCTCAAAGTCTTGCGAGGGATACGAATCCCACCTTCATTACTAAGCCCATGCACCAGTTATGCCTAGAAATGGACTAGTAATTTGAATCCACCTAATTCACATGTTTGTGCCTAGATCGCACATCCAAAAACTGTGAATTAGCCAAGGATGTCATTAGATCCACCCTCATTATTCTTCACTAGTTTGTACTTTGTCCCGTTCATCAAAGTGCAAACCTGGATAGTGTTTTGAATCATTTGGGCAGGGATGCCACTACAGAGATGAGACATGTTCTTCCAGTTCTAGAACATGACCATGTTCTTCCAGTTTTAGAACATGAGGCTCGGGGGTTGCCTATAGTATGTATATAGCTCTATTTTCGAGGACGAAAATCTTTTCCAAGGGGGGAAGAATGTAATAAAGTAAGTCTATGATCCAAGGGTCTAGCCGGTTCAGACAGATCTGAAATCGGACACCGTTTGGTCATCCGTGTGTATGACCAACGATCTCGAGTTTAGACTTACTAGGAGGTCATTTACTCTTGTAACCAAGTAATCCACTTAGCCTAATGGTTAAGACTCAATGGTGTGAAGGACGAGGTCTTGGGTTCAATCCCCATGAGGTACATGGGAAGAGTATTTTGCCCAAAGAGCTCTAGAACCTTCTAGAAGCATCCAGTGGACACTTGGCGCACATGTAGTTACATGGCTGACACTTGGATGATTAGCATCCACCTGCCCAAGAAGGCAGTCCCCTGGAGAGAGCTATATATAGAGGCATTTGGTTGGGAGGAGAGTCATCTCTCTAGTATGTGGTGGTCGTAATCTTCGTTCTATTGCAATGTATATGTATATGTATATGTATATAGGAATCCGAGAATCACTTCAAAGTCATCCTCAAGGGTAAATATCTACAAAAGGTAACATTCTTTAACTTTAAACTCACAGATTGCAAGAGAAGCAAGAATACCATGGTAGATCATATCTCTATTGACAAATTGGACAAAGATAACTATCTTGCTTGGGTAATGAGAATGGAAGCCTTACTTATGAGTAAGGATCTCATGATATATGTGACATGTGAAGAATAGTAGCCTACATTTCTAGATGATAGTCAACCAAAAAAAGAAGAACTAGAAGCCTTGAAGCTATGGCAGAAGAAAGATGCAAGTGCAAGAGCTTACATATTCAACCCTAGAAGAGGAATAGTGATCAAAATAATAACAAGAAGACATGTTGGATTTGTGGCTTGAACAATCATCTGGCTTATGATTGTTGGCACAATCAACAAGGTTCAAATCAGAATCAAGGTAACAATGATAGAGGTAGAGGTGGAAGATATAAAATTCAAGTTCAAAGAGGAGGACAAAGTCAAAGAGGTGGAATGGTAGAGGTGGAGGAAGAAATTGGGGACATAACCAATCCTACAACACCACCTACTACAATTATTCAAACGATACACAAAATGAGAATCATACAATGTTCATGATGAATTCAATAAGTGCATCAAAGAAAGAAGATCTCAAGGTATTTTATATTGATTGTGGTTGCTCTAATAATTTGTTAGGTAACATAGAATTAATGTTAGAATCAGACGAAGGAATGTCTAATCATATAGTTCAAACAGGTGATAATACAAGACACAATGTGCATTCAATTGGAAAAGTGAAATGCAGGAGTGGAGCAGATTCGCTAACCAATGTTTTGTATGTTCCCACAATACCTAAGAATCTGATTAATGTGGGACAAATAGGGGAGAAAGTTTTTCAAGTCAGATTTACAAATGAAGAAGTATTTGTGGAAGATCCAAAGAATGGATATAATCAAATTGTCTACCGTAAGAAGCAAGGTAGATTTTTTACTCTAAAAGTGCAAGGAAACATTGGTCAAGCTTTGCTCAGACATGGTGATGAAGTGACTACAGAGTTATAATTCTGGCATAAGAGGTTAGGACATTTTAATGAAAGAGGAATCAAATTTATGGTGGCAAATCAATATGTAATAGGGCTACCAAATGTGGAGAACCAACGCATGGTTTACAAATGTGAAGCATGCCAAATGGGAAAAGCACATAGATTATCATTTCAGAAGAAAGGATTCAAGCATCATGGATTAGTGGAGCTCATCCATACACATGTAGGGGGACCAACAAAAGAAGGATCAATCAATGGCTCTAGGTATATGGATAAATCTTTATGTCTTGAAGGAAAGATTAGAAGTGTTTGGAGCCTTCAAACATTTTCATCCATATGCAGAAAGGGTTATAGGTCAAAAGCTCAAGAGGCTAAGGTCTAATGGAGGAACTTCTCCCAAGAATTCAATGATACCTAAAAGAATTCTTGGGAGAAGTATTCTCTCCCTCCATTAGACCTTAGCCTCTTGAGCTTTTGACCTATAACCCTTTTTGCATATGGATGAAAATGTTTGAAGGCTCCAAACACTTCTAATTTTTCCTTCAAGACATAAAGATTTATCCATATACCTAGAGCCATTGATTGATCCTTCTTTTGTTGGTCCCCATACATCTGTATGGGTGAGCTCCACTAATCCATCATGCTTGAATCCTTTCTTCTGAAATGATAATCTATGTGCTTTTCCCATTTGGCATGCTTCACATTTGTAAACCATGTGTTGGTTCTCCAAATTTGGTAGCCCTATTACATATTGATTTGTCACCATAACTTTGATTCCTCTTTCATTAAAATGTCCTAACCTCTTATGCCAGAATTATAACTCTGTAATCACTTCATCACCATGTCTGAACAAAGGTTGAGCAATGTTCCCTTGCACTTTTAGAGTAAAAATTCTACCTTGCTTCTTACCATAGACAATTTGATTATATCCATTCTTTGGATCTTCCACAAATACTTCTTCATTTGTAAATCTGACTTGAAAAACTTTCTCCACTATTTGTCCCACATTAATCAGATTCTTAGGTATTGTGGGAACATACAAAACTTTGGTTAGCAAATCTGCTCCACTCCTGCATTTCACTTTTCCAATTGAATGCACATTGTGTCTTGTATTATCACCTGTTTGAACTATATGATTAGACATTCCTTCTTCTGATTCTAACATTAATTCTATGTTACCTAACAAATTATTAGAGCAACCACAGTCAATATAAAATACCTTGAGATCTTCTTTCTTTGATGCACTTATTGAATTCATCATCAACATTGTATGATTCTCATTTTGTGTATCGTTTGAATAATTGTAGTAGGTGGTGTTGTAGGATTGGTTCTGTCCCCAATTTGCAGAGAAATAATAGAGAAATAACTTGTAGGTACACACCTCAACAAAATGGGGTGGCAAAAAGGAGAAATAGAACTTTGGTTGAGTTTGCTAGGGCAATGCTAAAGGAAAAGAAATTGTCCAAATTATCTATGGGCTGAGGTTGTGAAGACAAGCACATATTTTGTGAATAGATTACCATGTACATATCTCAATGGGATGACTCCTTATGAGGCTTGGTGGGGTAAGAAACCAACACTAGATCATTGCAAGGTCTTTGGATCAATTGCCTATGCTTATGTAACATCACAACTCAGACATAAGCTTGAACTAAAGGTTGAAAATATGTGCTCATTGGATATATCATGAAAAGCAGATGGGTTATAGGTTATGGAGTCCTCTAACCAAACAATTTATTGTTTCTAGAGATGTGACATTTGATGAACAAAAGAGTTGGTATGCAAAATAAAGTCACAACATTGAAGCATTTGAAGAAGAGGTAAGAAGAAGTGAGAGAGGTAAATCAAATATGAAAGTAAATGGAGAAATGAAGATGTACCTAGGTTTGATAAAGAAGTGTATTCAAATACACATGAAGAATGTGAACCAAGAAGGTCAACTAGATTGAGGACACAACCAACAAGGTATTCTTATGATACTTCTTATATGACTCAGAAAAGCTATGCTTACATGGTTAAATAAGATGAAGAATGTCAGAGCTATGATGAATCAAAAGGCAAGAAACAATGGGAAGAAGCAATGAAGGAAGATTTCAATGCACTTGAGGAGAACAAGACCTGGGAACTTATTCCAAAATAGAATGGTAAGAAAGTGATTGGAAATAAATGGGTTTATAAAGTGAAGAAGCTTGCAGATGGAAGAATAGCCACATATAAAGCTAGGTTGGTGGTCAAAAGCTATGCTCAAACTCATGGCATAGACTATGATGAGATGTTTAGCCCTATGGCAAAGATGTCAACCATAAGGACAATCATTGCCATTGCAACATCAAAAGGATGGACTTCGAGTCAATTGGATATAAAGAATGAATTTCTGAATGGATATATATTTGATGAAGTATACATGGAGAAACCTCAAGGGTTTACAAATTCAAGTATCCAAATTATGTTTGCAGATTGAGAAGAGCACTTTATGGGTTAAAGAAAGCTCCAAGATCTTGGAACTATATACTTGTGAAGTATCTCAATGATCTTGGATATCAAAGTTTAAAGGCAGATTCAAGTCTACTTATCAAAAGAATAGATGGAGGTATATTCTACATTTGTATTTATGTAGACAATATAATAATCACAGGTACCTCAAATAAAGGAGTCAAGGAAGTGAAGAGGTTACTTGAGAAGGAATTCAAGATAAGTGATCTAGCAAAATTGTCATATTTTCTTGGAATGGAAATTACTTATGCAGATCATGGCATATATGTATCACAAGAAAGGTATCTTTTGAATCTATTGAAGAAGTTTAATACAGAGAATTGCAGAGAAGCTTCAACACCACTTGAAGTTAATCATAAACTTAGCAAATATGGTGTTGTAGATTTCAAAGATATGAGGAAGTATCAATATTTAGTGGGAATTTTAATTTATGCTACACTAACAAGAACTAATCTTAGTTATGTAGTGGGATTCCTCTCACAATTCATGCATTGTCCAAAGGATCAACATTGGATTGCAGGTCAAAGAGTCCTCACATATATCAAAGGGACTATAAAGGAAGGATTATATTATCCTTTTACCTCAAATATAAAATTGAGAGCATATAGTGATTCATTTTGGGTAGGAACTCAAGATGATAGAAGATCAACACATGGATACATGGTATACCTAGGAGATAAGCTTGTAAATTGGTGTTCAAAGAAACAACATACAATGGCATTATGATCAACTGAAGTAGAATACAAAAGACTTGTGGAAGAAGTTAAAGAAGTAGTGTGGATGCAGACCTTGTTCAAAAGATTGGACATTGATCAAGGTATACATATAATACAATGTCATGGAGATAATATGATTTCATTGTATCTTGTCGCAAATCGAGTATTTCATGCAAGGACAAAACATATAGAGATTCAATATTATTTCTTGAGAAAAAAGGTAATGGAGAAGGAACTTGAAGTGGTGTACACTCCTACAAAAGATCGGATAGCAAACATTGAAGTATTTTGATGGCGATGCACCACAATGCACTCTCCTTCTTGAGAGCTCCACGACGATAACCTCAGAGAAGAAAACCAAGCTCCAAGGGCTACACATAGTACTCTGCACAGAGGCTACAAAATATGCAAAAAAAACACAGTACACTCGGAGCACGAACACAAAGTTCTTAGGTGTTACAAATGCGGTCGAACTTACAATCTATGGTTGACCAAGACACCATATGTTTTATTAAAGAACATATACAAAGAAGTGTCTAGTGGCCATTTGGCCTTTCACATGGACACTAACGGTAAGAATCTCCCATTAAAGGCCAATATGGCCAAAGTAACTATGGGAGAAAAGTAAATAATGATAAAGAATACCTGAGTGTAAGTATACAAACTATACCTCCCACTTGATGGGCATGTTACACACTATACAAGTGATTATGTAACATCATGAATCAAGTAACCCCAATCAAGTGACAATAGTGTCAAAAGCTATCCTGTGGTAGAGCTTTAGTCAAAACATCTATAGCATTATCTCGAGTGTGAAAATTCTCAAGAATAATGCACTAAGTGGCTAAACAATCTCTAATGAAGTGAGACCTGACCTCAATGTGCTTGGTCTTTTCATGATAAACCGGATTCTTATCCAATTCAATGGCACACTAACTATCACTGAGCAAACAAGGTACATGCTGAGGTAAACCCATATCACAAGCAAGAAGAGAAAGCCACAATGCTTCCTTACATGCCTCACTTATTGCAACATACTCTGCTTCTATGGTGGAAATAGCTATACATTCTTGAAGACGAGATCTCCAAGAGATAGCACCTCTTGCAAAATGAAAGATGTACCCTGATGTAGACTTAGGATTGTCTACACAACGAGCATAGTTAGAATCTGTGTAACCAATAATGGATGTTTTCCCTCTACCTAAGCATAGATACTTGTCCTTAGTGCCACCCAGATATCTCAAAATCATCTTGATTGCTTCCCAATGTTTCTTGCCAGATTAGACATATATTTTCTCACAATTCCCACTACAAATGTAATATCAGGCCTCGTAGCTACCATAACATACATGAGACTACCAATAGTAGAATGATAGGGAATTTTGGTCATGAATTCCTTTTCCTCATATAATTTGGGCAATCATCCTTGCTCAATTTCACATATGCAGGTAAAGATGTACTCAATGCATTTCCACCCTACATATTGAACATGTGAAGTACTTTGGATATGTACTCACTTTAAGACAAGTATATGCATCTTTTACTCATATCACGAGTAATGTGCATGCCAAGATTATGTTTGGAATCCCCCAAATCCTTCATATCAAATGTTTGATTCAACTTCTTTTTGAGAATTGACAAGTCATAAGAGGAATTCCTAGCAATCAACATATCATTGACATAAAGTATCAAGCATATCAAGCTTCCATCTAAGCATCTCTTTGTGTAGAGACAATGATCATCATTGCTTCGAGAATAGCCTTGAGACTTCATAAAAGCATCAAACTTTTGGTACCATTGCCTAAGGGACTGTTTAAGTCCATACAAGCTCTTCTTGAGCTTATAAACTAGACTTTCCTTGCTAGGAACTACGTAACCCTCTGGTGTTCCATATGAATCTCATCTGTAAGATCTCCATGCAAGAAATTAGTTTTTGCATCCATCTGGACTAGCTCTAAGTCCTCTATTGCAACAAATCCAAGCAACATGCACAGGGTAGTCATCTTGACCACTAGAGAGAATATTTCCTCGAAATCAGCACCATGTTGTTGCTTAAATCCCTTTGCAACAAGTCATGTTTTATACTTTGGAGAAGCACTATTTGATGTGAATTTCAGCTTATAAACCCATTTATATGGTAAAGCTTTTTTGCCCTTTAGCAAAGGTACTAAATCCCAAGTACCATTCTTGTGAATAGTATCCAACTCGCTCTTCATGACATGCTCCCGCTTGACATGATCCTTTGTCTGCATAGCCTCTTTGTAGCAAGAAGGCTTACTGGCATATGTTAGCATAACAAAATCTAAACTTAGAACATATTTATCAGGTGGATGTGAGACACGAGAAGAGCATCTCAATGGTTGCTAAAGAGGAATATTTGCAAACTGATATGATTGGGCATTCTCTTGAACATCCCTATGTGCAACATTTTTGTGCATGGTAACTAAAGGACTAGTATCCTCAAACATCACTCTTCTCATGTCAACCTCCTTCATGTGTTGTTTATACATCTTAGACTCATTGAAAATGACATCTATACTTTTGATCACTGACCGTGTTTCAGGATCCCATAAGTGATATCCAAATTGTCCTTCTCGACCATATCCAAGAAAAATGCATTTCTTTGACTTATGGTCCAACTTTTGTCTAAGATTCTTGGGTATATGAACATATGCTTCACACCCAAAAACTCAAAGATGATCATAATATGCTGGCTTCTCTGTCCATAACTCTTGTGCCACTTTCAAACCTTTGGTAGTACTAGGTGAAAGATTAATCACATGAACTGTAGTCAATACTGCTTCTGCCCAAAAGCCTTGTGAAAGGTTTGCATGATGTAGCATAGAGACTACTCTATCTTGAATAGTTATCATCCTTTCAGCTACACCATTTTTTATTGAGGTATAAGGAGTTGTAAACTCTCTACGAATTCCTCTAGACTGGAATGACAGAATGAATTCATGTGAGGTATAATCACTCCCATTATCTAAATGTAAAGCTTTGAGCTTAGTTCCTTTTTCACTCTCAACTGAAGCAAGCCATTTTTTGAAAGTAGGGAATACCTCATCCTTGAACACTCAATGACCTAATGGGCATAGGGCCACACACATCTATATGAACAAGATCTGAAGGCTGAATCGAAGAGTCAATGTGCATTCTATATATGCACATTTTTGGTTTGCTTTCCATATTAACAATGCTCACAAAATGAAAAAACAAAGAAAGATAACACAAGTAAGTAGCCAAAATGAGAACGATTTTCCATTCCACTATGAGATATATGCCCAAATGACCATGCCAAATACAAGCCATAGGCTGTTCAGTAACAGCTAACAAGTGTTCTTTCTGTGATACAAATAAAAGATAAAGTGAGCCAACTTTTCTTCCTCTTGCAATAACCATATTGCCCTTTGATATGCAAAAGGACTGACCATAGAAGACCACCTTGTAACCAAGGTCATCAAGTTGACCAACTTACATCAAATTCCACGATAATTGAGGTACATGGCGTACATTATGCATAGTAAATTTTGAAACATCAATGAATTGCACAACCACATCTCCAATCCCCACAACGTCACATTGGTAGAGTCACCAAGTATCATGGTACCAAGAGACTTTGTTGTATAATTAGAGAACCATCTTCTATGTGGTGTCACATGGAAAGAAGCACCAGAATCTAGTAGCCACATGTGGGAAAGAGAATCGACCATAAGAGCCTTAGTTGCCATAGTACTATCAAGTGTCAACACATCAGCATCATCAGAACTAGCATTAATTTCTTCAATCTTCATAGTCGAAGTAGATGGTGCAAGTAACTGTTTAACATGCCCATCAAGATTCTTTCCTTTACCTATAACATTCTTTAATGCATAAAAATCTTTCTTCATGTGTCATTTCTTATGACAATAATGGCATTCAATATCCCTTTTCCTTGATTTACTTCTACTCTTATTCGGTTGATCATTCTTTTCCTTGTTCTTGCTCCTGCCACATTGTTGATTCTTTACTTGGTAAGAATCATGAACATTATATGCATCTCCACACTGAGTGCCAACCATAGATTTCCTATGAATCTCCTCACTCAAGAGTGCTCCACATATGTCATCATAGATCAGTTTACCACTAAGTGCACTATTGCTAATAGCTATAAAAAATGTATCCCATGATGATGGAAAGGTGCACAACAAGACCGCTTTCATTTCATTATCCATATCCATTTTTTGAACCTTTAACTAGGAGAATATAGCATCAAAGTCATTTAGATGAGTAGAAACACTATATGTGTCCTTCATGTGAAGGTCGTATAACTTTCTCATCATATACACTTTTTGATGCCGTCTCTTTTTCATATGTATTGCATAACTTCTTCGAAAGCTCCTCTTCACTTTCAGAGTCTAATACTGTAAAGTAAACATTATATGCGATGTGCAATCGAATGTCAGACCTGTCCATTTCATCTAACTCATCCCAATCATCTTCATCCATGTCAGCAGGCTTCTTGGAGATTCAATTTACTAGCTTCCATTACCTCCTTTGAATCAGCACATCTTTAGTCTGATTCTTCCATAGAGCAAAGCTTGTGCCATCAAATTTTTGGATCACAAATGTTCTTTGCCCTACAAGTTATAACTCCTCCTCGAAACACTGATCCTAATCCACTAGACATGCTTGAGACCTCTGATGTCATGATAGTAGACAACTGAATAGAATGATAATGGAGCTAGAAGAGTCTAAACACCACTAAGGCTCAAAGAAGGATGACCGTGTCAGATGCTCGAAGAGAATTCAGTAACCTTCCTAGAAAAATGAATTAATGAACAGTAATGAACAACTAGAAGGATTATGTGAGAATAAATTTCCTCACACCAATAAGTGTATCAAGGAGTAAATCAACCACTGTATACTTGACAAAACCAAAAAAACTAGAAAAAAAAATTGCAAAATGAGCATATGACTGGTGTCAAATCTCATAAAACTGCAAGTAATAACATGTTTACCTACATAGTGAATCACTGACTCCAGTGCATATAATCAGTTACCTGAAAGAACCCAACTAGACTTATCAAGCACCAATTAACAACTATCATACGTCTCCTATGGTGACGCTAGGTAAGTCTTCCACCTGCATCACCAAAGAAACCCTGGCATCTAGGTGTGTCCCAGTTAAGAAAACCTCACCACGACCCTCTTTATCAAATGTAAAAGGCTTTATGCAAAAACATAACCGCTATATCAATGACCACATGGACGTACATAAGTAGTATCCACAAAAGCATACATAGTGTATATGTTCTCAATACATGTAGTAAAATGACGCTAAAAGGTTGAATGCACAGCCCAAAAACTAGCCAGCAACACCTGCAAGTGTATGTCAACTCTGTTGTTTAGGTTCAAAAAACTTGCATAAAGTTGCAGTTGTTGCTCTCATCACAACAGAAAACCTTTTGAGAAAATTGTAGTTTTACGAGTTGTGGCTGAAAAAAAAGGCCACACAGGTGAATAATTATTTTCAGAGAAGTACAGAGAACACTCTTCTTAATATTCTTGAACCTATGTGAAGAGACCTATGCACGAAAGTACTCCAAAATGGCTCCAAAAATCACCCCAAAAATGCTTGAAAAATAGGCCTTAAAAGTAAAGAATGAAGCTTTGAGGGACCAAAACATGTTCAGGGTAATGCTAACCTTAGTCTTTCCCCTTCTTCAAACACCACAAGAGTGCAGCTTAGTGGCAAGAGATTGCCATGGTTAAGTGATCTCCAGGGGGAACAATACCAGGATGGGCGACCTCCCGGGAAGTACTGAGAACCTCTATCTTCCTCAAATGATCATTGAGGTCCTCCCTCACATGCAACCAACACTGACTTCGGTGACTCAGATGACAAGGTATGCCAAGGTCTATGCCTTGGTTTCCACCTTAATTGTGAGCCTTGGAGAAAGCCTTGGGTGGGCGAGTGGGTGCTCACTTCGCTCGCACAAAAGGAACAAAGCTTTTGCATCGAAATGCTCTAGTACCAATGAAGTATTTTGATGGTGATGCACCACAGTGCACTCTCCTGCTTGAGAGCTCCATGATGATAACACCGTAGTAGAACTGAGCTCCAAGGTCCGCACACGATACTCTACATAGAGGCTACAGAATACACAAGAAAACACAATACACAAGGAACACGAACACAACCTTCTTAGGTGTTACAAATGCGGTCAAACTTACAGTCTCTAGCTAACTAGGCCACTATATGTTTCATTAAAAAAAATATACAAAGAAGTGTCCGATGGCCATTTGGCCTTCACATGGACACTAACGGTAACGAAAATCATGACAAAAAGCTTGGATAGAGTAAAGATAAGTAGATTCAAAGGAATGGAAGGGATAAAAGAGAAGAATTTTGTATGAAGAAGTCAAAGAATGCTAATTAGTGATTGAGGTGGAGTTGTTGGGCTATAAAAGTTAGATACTCAGAAAAACGGCGCGATCTTCTACTCTCTATCTCTCTCACAATCACTCTCTCACAATGACCAAGTCCAAGTGATTTTTTTCTTTTATAGTTTCCCTCTCAAAAATTCACAATTTTCTACAAGTTCACTCTTCAAAAAGTTGTGATGTTCTACCTCAGAAGTCTCCAAAAAATTGCAATTTTCTCCCTTCTTGAGCCACCAAAGAGTCACGATTTTTTTTTTCACTTTCCTTAACCAAAAAATCAACAAAGATTCACTAGAAAGCCATGATTTTCTCCTTCTTTTCTAAACCACAAAGTTGCAAAATTTTTCCTATTTCTTGAACCAAAAAGTCGTGATTTTTTTATGTTTTTCCTCTTGATTTCTTCTTTCAGTTTTTTTCAATTGTTTGTGATTTTTTCACCAATTTTCTTTCCTTGAACATGACAATATGACTTTTTTTCACTCAGTTTATCTTTGAAATTTTTTTATGCATTCAAATTCTCTCTTTTTCCTTTTTGAAAAACCACAATTTTCTGAGAGCTCAAACCAAGACCAGAGAATCGTGGTTTCTTGAGAAAAACTTAAAAAATTTTGAAATGACTTTCCTTTATTATCTTGCCATTTTCAAGTTTCTCTTTGAATTCCTCTCTTATTTTTGTGTGTTTTTTTCAATGTCTTTCATTGTTTTTATATTTGTTTCATGTGTGTTTTCAAGAAAAAACTCAAGAAATAAGATACTAATGTTGGCAACTTCAAACTTCAATTTTCAAACTAATCATCTCTTGCATTTTACCACTCTCTATTTAAAACCTTTCCACTTCAAATCCTCCTAAAAAAGGTGTAAAGAAAATGCAAAACTTCAAACCATCAAGTAAAGGACTATAAATTCGAGTATTCAAGTTACTCACATGATCATCCTTTCCCTAAATTGACTGAACTTTTACAAGGACTCAATGTCTTGTCTTCCTAATCCTTATTGAAAAGAGAATACCTAGTATGACCTTCTTTCATCTTTGATATCCATAGCAATAATGATCTAAATGTGATATGAAAAGTGAAGTTTACTTGTGATTTAGGCACCACCAACTTAGCTTACTCGTCCCCAACAACGGTGCCAGAAAAGATGTTTCACCACTCCCTTAAAAGCATCTGTCTCATTGGAGCAATAGTGACTTGATGAAATTTTAAAAGGAAAAGGAAACTTCTTCGAACTATCAATCCAATAACAAGTTAACCCGATTGTTGCTTAAAGACTCATGCAATAAACCACAAATCAACCATTCACTAAAGATATGATTCAAACTTGATATGATATCTACTAAGATTTGATAAAAGCTAAGGTTGATAAAAACATGATTTTCTGCATAGTTATTTCGGAAAACTTAAAACGATCATCATTCAAGTTCCTAATCCATACAATTTTTTATGTAGAATCTAAATATAATAATAAAAAGTACTTATTTTGTGTAAAACCACTCAGATGCTCACTTAGAGGCAGACCACTTTCTTTAGATCAAGAAAAATTATCTTCACATATCATTACACTCAAAATAGATCTCACAAACAAGTTCCAGCTCAGTCTACAGTTGAATGATCAACCAAAAAACACACATCATGTCACACAAGACATGTCACAAAGACACCACAATGAAGAGGAAGATATATAGCCAAAGATAGAGCTCTATTCTCAAGAGGGAAAAGTTACAAATGACAAAAAGTCCCCATTCCTCTTTACAATTGACTTATATACTCAACTCAAAATGAACTATTTTCTCACTTTTATACTCTTAGATCTCTATCTCTAGTTATCACATAACCTTCTGACTTTGCACATAGCTCTATCTCAATTCAAGGAAGAGTCTTCTTGAGTTTTACAAAATTTAGAGCTTTAGCTTTCTAACTCTACTTTTTGGCTATTTACAAGAGAAAACTTTTCATTTGATATTCTTCCTTCAATAGTTGGACATTAAAAATGCATTTCTTAATGGTGACCTACATGAAGAAGTGCATGTATTTCAACCTCATGGTTCTGTGCAAAAAGGGCATGAAAACAAGTGTGTAGGTTGAAAAAGGCATGATATGGTCTGAAGCAAGCACCAGATGCTCAGTATGAAAAGATACATGCCGACTTGGTTGCACATGGTTTTGAGAATGGTCCAATTGAGAGCACCTTATATGTTAAGCATGCAGATGATGTACTTCTGATCATTGTTGTGTATGTTGATGACATGTTGCTCATTGTTCCTAATGAGAAGAATATTTTTGAATTTAAGAAAAATTTGAATGCCTCTTTAGAGATGTCAAATTTGTGGCATTTGCATCATCATTTGGGCATTAAATTTATGTAAGTTGGTGGGGGAATAGGTTTGCATCAAACAAAATATATTGACACATTATTATAGAATTTTGGCCTTGAATTGCAAACCTATTGCCACTCCTATTGAAATAGGTCTATGCTTGAGTCTTCATGATGCTAGAGATGCACTTGATGTTACTCTCTATTGGCAGGCTGTTGGATGCTCGATTTACTTATGCATAACTTGGCGTGATGTTCGATTTGTTGTCTCTCAAATGAGTAGGTTTATGCATAGCCCAAGTGTCAAGCATTGGTAGGAAGTTAAGTGCATCTTTCACTACTTGAGTGGTACACAACTACTTGGATTGTTTTATCCCAAGGGAGGATCATTATTGCCATATTTACATGCATATATTTACTCAAAGTGGGTTTGTTGCTATGACACTTATGTGTCCACTAGTGGTTTTTGCTTCATGCTTGGTATCTCATGCATATCTTGGTTGAGCAAGAAGCAGCCTACTGTGGCCACTTCTTGTTGTGAGGCTGAGTATAGGGACACTTTCACATTGATTGTTGAATGTGTGTGGCTCAGACACATTTTGGCTCTTTTGGGTGTTGGTCAATTTTCGGCCACTACCATCTTCACTGATAGTCAGAGCGCATTGGTAGTTGCAAGGAACCCTATGTTCCATGCTCACACAAAGCACATTGAGGTGCACTATCATTATGTCAGGGAGAGGTTCTCTGCTAGAGATACTCATTTGGTATATGTGCCCACATAGGATAACGTTGGAGACCTTTTCACAAAGGCTCTGCCTTGGGAGAAGTTTGAAGCATTCCACAAAGCTTTGGGCTTAGTCCCTTTTGTGGATTGATTTCTTTCCAAATAGCTTGGTACTTCCTTATACATGAGTGCCAGCTCCTTGTTCACTGCATCACTCCCCAACGGAAATTTGTTGTTATACTTCGGTAGTGATGTGTGAGAACACACTTAGGACTATCGGGGCACTTTTTTCCCTCTTTAGGAGGTTTTTTCCCCGGCTTGTATATACACATGTAACCCTAATGGGTTACTTATCTTTGTACATTCACTTGGTAATTCATTCAATGTTGTATTCATGGCTAGTGACTAAATACCCTGATGTAAAAAAATGATTGTGTCTCAAAAAGTTGAACAAAAAAACCCTATCGAGCTCTGCTAAACTTGTAGCAAACTTTGAGACGCTTGTATAGGCAAGTCAAAACTTGTATATATGTTTGGCACAAAAAGACAAATTTGCATGCATGACCATTGTGATATTGCATTTGAAGGATGAAAAAAGCTTAGATCAAAATTTTGATGCTATAGAGCAAAGCAACTTTGAAATCCTAATCAATGAGAGTATGCTAAAAAATTTTCGTGCAATTTTGAGACTATGATCGAAGTAGTGTGGATGACACCCTAGATGAAGTCACGACTTGCTTTGATACCAATTGATGGAGTTTCAGGTCTATGGAAGCACACAAAGAATATGAGGAGGAGGAAGAAGAAGAAGAAGAAGAAGAAGAAGAAGAAGAAGAAGAAGAAGAAGAAGAAGAAGAAGAAGAAGAAGAAGAAGAAGAAGAAGAAGAAGAAGCTTGGAGCATAACACAACAGTTAATGTATTACCAAGTGAATGTACAAAGATAAGTGACCTATTAGGGTTATAGGTGTATATACAAGCTTGGGAAAAGACCTCCTAAAGAGGAAAAATAGTTCCCTGATATTCCTAAGTGTGTTCACACACATCACTATCGAAGACTTTGCACCATTGCTGTAAATGCGTGATCAGTCTATTCATGCTCATGATCAACACAATCACTAAACTAGTGAAATAAATAATCTTCCATGTTTAAATGATCAAGTGCAAGAGCACATATACTGAACGTTGTTCAAAGTCTCGAGAAATTAATTGAGCCCAGCATAGAGTGGGTGAAAGAGGCTAGACGGCTTAACAAGAATGATGAGAGCCATTGTTTAGAGGGTCTTATCCATGAAAGTGGTGGTAAGCATAGTTTCTCTTCATGTGTGTGTGTTTTTCCCCCAAGCAGTCAAAGGGTTGTATGTAATGTTTGACCTTGTTTATGGCATCACCTTCTCTTTCACCTTGTAGGTAGATGGAGAGATTATATCCCATATTGGACCCATAATTCTTGTCCTTGTTGGTCTTCTAGATAGTGACACTGACACTGATGCTGATTTCATGTATGAACCATGGAATCTTTGTTGATTATGTAGTCTATAAAAAATATTGTATGTGAATTAATGATAGACGCAAACATAGATATGAAATAATACAATGTGGTGAATACATTATGAATCTTCATGTTTGGAAGGAGGAACATTGCATTTTGTGGAAAATACAACCTTCATAGACATGTTTACAAGGTGCCTCAAGTTTGGGTAGAGAGTATAACATTTCAGATTTCTGTTGGCGTAGCAAACTAACAAAATTTAGATGAACAAAGCATGCATGCCAAAGCTTTGCATATGAGATATCCTGAGAATCTTGAATTGCACATGCTAAATCATTCACGGATTTCACATAGTTTATGAACTTATACAACCAATGACATAAAATGCAAGAAGCAGTAATAACATTGCCATTTGAGAGATCATGAACTGTACATCTTTCATTAACAAATTTGGCAACCAAACCAATCTTGGCTAATGTTGAAACTGACAAGAGATTTTTCTTGATTTCTAGCACATACAAAACATCCAAAAATGTAAAAGAAATACCATCAATAGTAGGTAGAATGATGTTATACCAACTACCATTACAGTTATTAGCACATGTAATAGTATTCTCTATAGGGCCAGGCTCAAGTGAACTAAAGAAATTGCAGTGCGAGGTAATATGTTTGGTTGCTCCATTATCAAAGTACTAAACATCCGAGTCTATTGCAAATATACACTACTTGTGAGAAGATGGGTCATAGCTGCAAGCAATAGTAAATGCCCATTCTTCATTCTGAACAAGATTAACTGAATCTATTTTAGATTGAGAGGCCTCTGCAACGACCATTCCAACCTCTTTTTTTCGTTGCCTCTTTTGTAGCCAGTTTTGGAAAACTCTTTATGACATGATCATTTCTCCCAATGGTATTTGCAAAATAATTTTTGCTTTACTATTTTCTTTTCATCTTTGTCTTCCTTCTTCGACTATGCAGCATTAGCTCTGCTTACTAGTAGATGAGCCCCATTTACCTTTGCCTTTTTTATTAGCTAGGAAATCTTGATCTACAACATGCATAATGGACCTATTCTGCTTGGACTAATCTTCCTGCAACAAAATAGAGACTAGCTCCTTAAATGTTAAGGATTTGGATTTCCTTTTTTCATCAATCAAAGAGTAGAATCAAAACTCTGATATGAATTTGGAAGACCGTTAAGAACAGTCTGCACAAGTGGACTATCTAGCAAGATTTCATCAATAGAAATCAACTACTCCTTCAAATCTTTGATCTTTTTTAGAAAAATTGTCCATGGAATCTCCATCATTCATATGGTCACTCTCCAAATTTTTTTGGAGGTAAGCAACATGAGCCTCATTTCTTGTCTCGTATAAAGTTGTAAGTGTATCCCAAGCATCCTTTGTTGTTTTGTAGGAGCAAATGTGAGGGATAATGGCATGTTTGACAGACAAAGCTATCAATGCATGTGTTTGAACATCTCTTCCATCCCAACAAAGTTGCTCTTTAGTACGTGTGGTAGCAACCACAACATGAATAGGAATTTGAAGATCATCATCTTCAACTCCATCTGCATCACCTTCAATAAGTTTATTTGTAGGTGTAGTAGGATGTTTTTCAACACCTTGCACAATATATCCACAACCCTTTTGCCAGAAATACATGATGCACCATATATGCCCACAATGGGTAATTTGTACCATCCAACTTATCCTCAACAACCAACATATGGAATACATCATTGCTTTCAACCATGGCTAGTAACTAAATAACTTGATGTAGAAAAATGACCATATCTCAAAAAGTTGAACAAAAAGACCTTTCCAAACTCTACTAAACTTGTAGTAGACTTTGAAACACTTCTACAGGCGAGCC
>CM035443.1:103507242-103582242 GCA_020310875.1 Ceratopteris richardii | reverse complement strand
TAGATACCCTGATGATGCATCCAAGGTCGGCTTTATTGGAACCTTGCTCTATGGTCAAGCATTATCATGGTTTGCTCGAATCTTGGAGAAGGATATGGCCATACTTCATGACTATGAGGGGTTTCTTGGAGAGCTCATCGCCACATTTGGAGATGCCGACACGAGTCGAGTGGCAGAAACAAAACTTCTGAAGCTACGTCAAGGTAACCGCCCTGCCTCTACCTATGCATCAGAATTTAGGCAGTTGATATGTACCTCACTTGGCACGAAGATTATTTTATAAGCCAATTTAGATGGGGCTTAAGAGATGATGTGAAGGACCTTCTACTCATGATGCCAGAGGTGAAGACATTGAATGAATACATCAACCAAGCTATTCAATGTGATAACCGCCTTTTTGAAAGGAAACAAGAAAAACAAGTAGAAGGAAGACCTCGCCAATGGAAACCTTTCCAGCCCACTCCTAGAGATGAATCTATGCCCGAACCTATGTAGATAGATGTAACTCGGTTCCAGCCTCTAACACCACAAGAGAAACAAAGAAGGAGGGATAACAAGTTATGCCTGTATTGTGGAAACCCTGGCCACATTGCAGTTAATTGTCCCAACAAGAGAACGAACTCCAAAGTCGCAGCCACCCTTGTAGAGCAGGGAAACGAGGAAGTCGAGTTGTAAAAGAGACCGTACAGCCGGACCATGATATAAGAAAGGGTCTCATAATTCCAGCCACACCCGTAGAAACATGTCTTGCCCCTGTCAAGTTAATCATGTTTGAGAAGACCCTTTCCCTTATAGCTCTCGTAGATTCAGGAGCCTCCTCCTGTTTCATTGATGAAGGACTCGTTAAGAAACATGGAATTCTAGTACTTCGGAAGAAGAGACCAGTAGTAGCTGAAGTAGTAGATGGACGGCCTCTAGCATCGGGGAATATAACCATGGAAACCATACCACTAAGAGTACACCTTGGTGACCATGATTCACACATATGTTTCAATGTAATATCGAGTCTAGTAAACATGGTTATCATTGGAATGCCGTGGTTAAAGAAACATAATCCAGAAATTAATTGGGAGAATAATAAAATCACTTGTCAAGATATCCATAAGAACCCAAAATATGTTGGAGCCAAAGCCTTCATACATGCAGTAAGGAACCGACATATATGATCTATGCCATACCAACTCAAGAGCCAAAGAAAGATGATTCAATGAAGCTACCTGACCAATACCAAGGGTTTGAAGATGTCTTTGAAAAAAAGAATGTAGATATGCTCTCGGAACATAGACCTTATGATTGTGCCATAGAACTTCAAGAGGGAGCACAACCACCCTTCGAGCCAATCTATAGACTATCCCCAGAGGAACTTCAAGAATTACGTAAGAATATTGATAAGAATCTAGCCAAGGGGTTTATCAAACACTCGAAGTCCCCTGCTAGAGCCTCTATCCTATTTGTAAAGAAGAAGGACGGAACTCTTCGAATGTGTGTGGACTATCGTGGTCTGAATAAAGTCACAATAAAGAATAGATATCCTCTACCACTTATATGAGAGCTCTTGGAACGCCTCGGAAAAGCAAAGTTCTTCACTAAGATTGACCTTTGAGGAGCATACAATCTTGTCAGGATCAGAGAAGGAGACGAATGGAAGACAACATTCCGAACAAGGTATGGACATTTTGAATATGTAGTTATGCCATTCGGTCTCACCAATGCTCCAAAAGTCTTCCAACACATGATGAATGATATCTTTCGAGAGTATTTAGATGATTTTGTGGTAATATATCTTGATGATATCTTGATATTCTCCGAAAAACTAGAAGATCATGAATGTCATGTAAAGATAGTCCTAGAGAAACTAAGAGAAAAAGGGTTATATGCAAAATTGGAGAAGTGCTATTTCCATCAGATAGAAGTAGAGTTTTTAGGGTACATTGTATCAGAGAAAGGAATCTTTATGGATCCTAAGAAGATCGAGACAATCCTTGATTGGCAACCACCTTCGTGTGTTTGAGATATACAATGTTTTCTAGGGTTTGCCAATTTTTATAGGATATTCATCAGAGATTACTCCAAGATTGCGATACCTCTTACCAAGCTTACAGGAAACTCAAAATTTTCATGGAACGAAGAAGCAAAAAAAGCCTTTCAGAAGTTGAAATCAGCATTCACCACTGCCCCAATTCTAGTTCATCCTGATTCGAGCAAGCCCTTCTTCCTAGAGACAGATGCATCAGATTTTGCCCTATGGGCCATTCTTTCCCAATATAGAGATGATGGACACCTACATCTAGTGCATATCATTCAAGAAACTTTTCTCCTCCAGAAATTAATTATGAAATTCATGACAAAGAACTTCTTGCCATAGTGGATGCCTTTGATACCTGGCGCCACCATCTAGAAGGAGAAGCTCATAAAGTTATCGTGTATACAGACCATAAGAACCTAGAATATTTTATGACCACCCGCATCCTCAACAGAAGGCAATCTCGATGGAGTAACTTTTTATCCAAGTCACCAAAAAAGGATGAAGAGGCCTTTAATCAACAAGAGAGCATATTACTCAAACCTGAGCATCTCCAGTTAGCAGCTATCTCATCCACCCATCCTGAAGATTCAGCCTTGAATCATTTGATTCGTGAGAATCTACCACAAGATGAATTTATTTGTAACGTTAAACAAAAAACTCAAGAAGGAAAAGTCCAAGAAGTAAATGAATTCCAGGAAAAGGAGTGGTTATTATTCTATAAGAACCTATTGTATGTCCACAGTCCCTCCAGGAAAGCCCAGGATCCAAGTACTTCAACAATGTCATGACAACCTTGCAGAAGGACATTTTGGAGTAAATAAAACAATAGAACTCATATCGAGGGATTTTTGGTGGCCTCAAATGTGGAAGGAAGTCCAAGAATATATCCAAACCTATGACACTTGCAATAGATCTAAGGTACTGCGACATAAGCCTCATGGCCTCTTGCAACCTTTACCTATTCGAGAAAGACCGTGGGCTTCATTGTCTATGGATTTCATCACAGATCTACCAAAGTCAGATAAGTATGATGCCATTCTTGTTATTGTGGATAGATTCACAAAGATGGCACACTTCATTCCAACTACAAAGGCAATCATAGGTGCAGCCACTGCTAGAATTTTTCTCAGATACATCTTTAAACTTCATGGATTGCCTCGTGATATTGTTAGTGATCGAGGTCCACAATTCATATCCAGCTTTTGGAACAGTCTTTGCAAGCTCCTTGGTGTTCAAGTTAAACTATCTACAGCAAATCATCCATAGACTGATGGACAAACAGAATGGGTGAATCAAGTCCTAAAGCAATATCTCCGTTGCACTACCAACTATCACCAAAATGATTGGTTTGAATTGTTACCCTTTGCAGAGTTTGCCTATAACAATAGTGTTCATGCATCTACTAAGCAAACTCCCTTCTTTGCAAACTATGGACAACATCCAAGGATGGATATACAACTCTCAAATCATGTCAAGAACCCAGCTGCCAGAGACAAGGCCCAGTACCTGATGGACATTCACAAAGAACTGAAGGAAGGGATCCATAAAGCTCAACAACAATATAAGTACTATGCAGATCAACATCGTGTCCAGAATCCATCCTATCAAATTGGGGATAAAGTATGGTTACTCCGAAACAATTTACAAACTTCAAGGCCTTGTGCAAAGTTAGATCATCAAAGGTTTGGTCCATTTACCATCTTGGCCAAGATTAATCCAGTCACCTTCAAGCTCCAGTTACCGAGTTAGAATACATCCAGTTTTCCATGTATCCATGTTGGAACCATATCAGATTTCACCATTGAGGGGGGAGAGACCTAGTCCTTCACCACCTATCGAGATTGATGATCATGAAGAATTTGAAGTCGAGCATGTCCTAGATTCAAGAATATCCCGAGGAAGATTGGAATACCTTATTCATTGGAAAGGGTATGACATCAGTGATCGTACTTGGGAACCTGCAGAAAACCTTTAGAGAGCACCAATCAAGGTTCGAGAATTCCATAAGAAAAATCCAATGAAGCCGAGACCAGAGAACATGACCGCTCCTCGTGGAACTCGTCGCTTGAGGAGGAGGTAATGTCATGGACAAAGGAAACCATCTTGAATCTCAGATTCCACGTGAATGCTATATCTCATGATTGGTTTAGAATTTGGGGAAACTAATGCTTCCATTGCGTCCGGAACGTGCCAAAACCCTAAGATGGACTGTCTTCTTGCTTGATTTTGATATCCAGAGACCATGCTTCGAGTCGATGACATCATGATGACATCATCAAGTCGCAACCGACTTTGGGAACCGCCCTTGAAAACCTATATAAGGAGGGGTTTGCCACATTCATAATCAGTCTTGCCAATACCAGTCTTGGGAGCTCAAGGAGTCGTGACCGCCAAGTAAGTACTCTTCAAGTTCCAGTTCTAGTTCTTGTCTTGTTCCTTCTTCTAGTCTAGTTCTTGGACATCCTATCTTGTCCTCTTGTAATCTCGTAGTATGAGATCCTGTCGAGTTCGTTCTTGTATCCAGTTCATCTCCCAGGAGGGAGTTCTTGTAATCCAGATATCTTGCCTCATACTTACTATCCCGGGTTGTGGGATCTCTTGTATATCTCTAGTCCAGTTTTCCATACCTATTGGTCCCGGGTTGTGGGATGTCTTGTATCGGTTACATCTTCTTGTATTATTTTCCCTACGTGGGTGTCCTTGTAATCATAAGTGTATTTCCGAAATCTTGTCTACTGTAGTCAGAGCGCACAATCTAGTGCTCCCCTAACACATACATACATACATATATGTATGTGTGTATGTATGTATGTATGTGGGTGTGTGTATATGTGTATATATATATGTACACACACATATATATATATATATATATATATATATATATATATATATATATATATATATATATATATATATATATATATATATATATATATATGTGTGTGTGTGTGTGTGTGTGTGTATACATATATGTGTGTGTATGTATGTATGTGTGTGTGTATATATATATGTGTGTGTGTATGTATGTGTGTGTGTGTATATATGTGTGTGTGTGTATGTATGTATATATATGTATATAAAGGGAAGGAGAAGGACAAGTGAAGAAAGCTTTGGACAAACGGGGAGCTATACACAACTCAACAAGGATAGGGCTGCTCAAACAAGTCAAAAGATTGGTGTAGAGGCAAATTCTCATCACATATCACCTCATTACACATCATGGGAGAGCTCCAAGAGAAGAGATTATTACAATGGCTGACATCAATGCACAAATAGACGTATTGGAGAAGAGCTACTATCAAGTAGGGAAGTTTAGGATTGGCAATTATCTCATGGGCAAGGGATTATGGGACTTGGTGAGTGAAATTGTGCCAAAGCCCTATGCAAATGATATCATCTCAACATGATCAAAGAAAGGTTGCAAAGGAATGGGAGGAAAAGGATATGGCAATTATGTTTATCCTATCACAATACATTAGTAACTCCATTTTAGGTCTAATAAAGTGTTTAGGTCTCATATAAGACCTAAAAACTTCAAAGAGAGTACAAAAATGTCTAGAGAGGTAACCCACATCAATCAAGGAGAGGAAGATTTAATTCAAGAATGAGCCCGAATAGTGACGAAGATCCTAGCCAAACCATAAATGGTTATATTCTTAAACTCAAAGAGCTATTTGATGCCAATGGCCATAAGGTCTACAGGATGTGCCTTTAGATGATGACCACCCAGTTGCTTACCCCTTAAATGGATTAACGGGAGATGAAAAATGGAAAGCCTTTACTACTTTAGTGTAAGTGTTTGATTACCAGATTTTGAGGAGCTCATTACCCTCATGTTTAGTTAGGAGTTGAACTTGGGATGATCCAGTTTGTGGAAGCATCGTGCGAATGAATGCTATCATAGAGAGTCAAGACAAGGAAATAACATTTATAGAGGCCAAGGTAATAATGTTAACTCAACTTCAAATGAGAATGAGCATTTGTAAGCAATGAGACATAGTCATGAACTTAGGCAACAATATGAGGAAGTTTGGTACATAGATAGTGGTTGTAGCAACTGCATGTCATGCAAGGAAGAATTATTTAGCAATTTGAAGAGTCCAAAGCATCAAGGACGTTTGAGATTGTTGGTTTTTAGGCCCACAATCATTATAGAGACACATAAAAGATAGAGGCAAGATGGAGAACAGACAACACATAAGAGAGATAGGAGCATAGCTCTAGATATATTCATTATAATCGGTGATGAGGTACATGATAGCATAGTGAATATGCATGAGATATAAGCTGCCCATAACTTTACTATCTCCAAAACTTCTAAATCTTCAAAGGTGAAGATGATCTCCTCCAAATGAACCAACTCCAAGCTATTGCACACTGTAGATGATGAAGAAAACAAAGCTCCACCTCTCTAAGTTGCTTGTCCAAGCCTAGCACATGAAGAGCATTCTAAGTGATAATGACAAGTGCGCATGAGGTAGTCTTTACATAGGCTTGATATTGCCTTGTTTCTCAAGTTAAATAAAGTTAAAAGCTGCCTCCCAGAAATGCCCTTGCAAATTGTTGCAATTTTTGGAGTTAATTATTTTTTTCAACTATTTTTGGATTTTTAAAGTTCTAGATGTGCTTGTAATAATGCCTAGATTAATTTGTCCACTTTCGTGAAGATTTTGATAGGTGTGTGATTAGCATTTCACTTTTTAAAGTGCTTTTCACAGTATAATCTGAAAATTAAGGTTTGGCTTTTGATCAACCACCTTTGTTATATATCAATAGATAGCTCTTGAGGGTACTATCACATTATGTAATAAAATTTTTTTAGGTCATTTCTTAGAAATGGAACCATTTCTGACCATTCCTGTTCTTGTGACCTTCAAACTAGAATCTAATTATGAGCTCCCTAGTATAAGGTTGGTCATATTTCTAACAATCCCCTCCTAACCTCACATTAGGGGAATATGCTGCCAGGTATGTATTTCTATTAGCTGTTTATTATTATTTAACGATTTAGGTACTTGTTTCACAGAGCATGTTAACTATCCACCAACACAAACAAGGACCTTAGACGTGAAGAGCACTCCCATAATATACATCACAAGGAGAGCTCACACATCCCCCACTCCTCTCAACCAAGTACCACATGGAAGGATAGAGACAAATATAGGATGCAAAGGAAGGAAGGATATAAACTCAAGCATACTCCCAAGGTGATCAACGTTGGCCTGTCTTTTTTAAACCAAGGTCATATGCTCTCATGTACACCTATTGTACACACACACACACACACACACACACACACACACACACACACACACACACACACACACACACATGTCACACACACACAAACAAATACAAGAAGGTGTTATAACTCCACCGTAAAGTTATGAATGTAGAGATCAAACCCCTCCTTGCTCACATAAGTCTTTCTTCATGACCACCAAGATGAAGATGCAAGCTACCACACACATGGTTAAGTGACTAACTTCAAGGAGTACTAGGAGGTTGACTAGTTTGAGCATTACTTCACAAGTATGCAAGGAAGCAATGCTCTCGAAGATTGTTGGTGACTGTTTATTCCTGCAAATCTAGTAAATAATAAAATTTCAGCAAATACAACCATAGTTATTTTCGTAAGTGTATGGAATATTTTCCGTACATACGAAAAGGTATGCATGTGTTTGCTGCATGGTTCATTTTGTACTCCATACTTCTTGGACATTGTCATTGAAAATTTTGGTCTTCATTTTGGGCCCGAACGCATGTTGACTAGTGTATGTATGTATATATAGACACACATATACATACATATATACACTAGATACATACATACATATATACACTAGATACACACATACATATATACACTAGATACATACATACATATATACACTAGATACATACATACATATTATATATATGTTATATATATAAGTTTCAGATTTTTAATCATACTTTCATACCCGAATGCGTTTGCCGTATGGTTCACGTATGGAAAAACTATGAATACAACATGTCTGTCGCTGCAATAATAGCTGCAATATGCCAAATTTTGATGTGACTCCTCCTAGAATGTATATCTCCTCAACTCTATATTCGGCACTTTCATAAAGACTCATCATCTGCATCTCATTGTTGAATATAAGGCAAACTTGCATCTGTCATGAAGACTCTGACTCTTCTACATGTAGCCAAATTCTCAATGTACTCTAGGTTGTCTTGTTCTGATACCAATTGTTGGTTTTTAGGCCCACAATCAATATAGAGACATAGATAAAATAGAGACAAGATGGAGAATAGACAACACATGAGAATGATAAGAGCATACCTCCACATATATTCATTATAATCCATGATGAAGTACATGAAGTTATATGATAGCATCAATATGCATGAGATAAAAGCTTCTCAATCTCCAAAACTTCGAAATCTTCAAAGTTGAAGATGATCCCCTACAAATAGATGAGCTCCAAGTTGCAGCACACCTTGTAAATGATGAAGAAAACAAAGCTCCACATTCCCAAGTTGAAGGGACCTCCTCCAAGCCTAGCACATGAATAGAGCACTCCAAGTGATGATGACAAGTGCCCATGAGGTAATCCTTATATAGACTTGATATTGCCTTGTTTTTCAAGCTAAATAAAGCTAAAAGCTGCCTCTTAGAAATCTTGGCGCAAATTGTCGTGGAGTATTTGGGATTGACTTTTTTTAACATTTCTTGGATTTTTTAAGTGCCACATGTATTTTGGATTGATTTCTCAAACTTTTGTTAAGATGTTGACAAGTGTATGATTAGCTTTTCACTTTTTTAAGTGCGTTTCACATTATAACCTGAAAATTAGGGTTTGGTTTTTGGTCAATATTTTTTTGACCAACACCCAAGTGTTATATATCAATAGATAGATCTTGAGAAGTACTATCTCGTTATGTAGTAAATTTTTTTGACTACCATTTCCAAACAATGGGACCATTTCTAATCATTCTTGCTCTTGTGACCTTCAAACTTCATGATATAATATTTTGCAATTTTGAGCTCCCTAGTGGAAGGTTGCTCATATTTCTAATACGGACATGTGACAACACCGATCATCATATACAACGTGTGGGAGACATTAGATTGGATGGGTGACATGAAACCAAAGGACTATTAGAGGTATTGCATGTTTCAACTATAACGAAAAATTTGATTTCAATAGGACAAATGGTTGAAAAATGATATTAAGGTAGGTTCAATCACAAGGAATGCTTTGTGGAAGATTAAAAGAATGGGTTTGAAGTAATAGCCAAAGATAAAAAAGGAAGAATGTTCACCTTGGAGATTAAGCAAGCCATCCTAGAAACTATGTTCATTATCTATGGAGCCGAGGATTGTTGAATTGAATTTGTGGCATAAAAGAGAAGGTCATATCAATATTAAAAGATTGAAAGACCCGAAGAGGAAGCAATTGGGAAGATGATTGCCTCATTTTTTGACCTAGATTTTACATAAAATGTGTGAAGCTTGTCAATTAGGGGAACATGCAAGGTTACCATTCAACAGGAGCAATTATATATGACCAGATGTGTTGGATTTGGTATATAGAGATGTATGAGGGCCAATTAGAGAGCGGCGAGCCATTCTTTGGAGTCAAGAAGTATTTTGTAACCTTTATTGATGATCATTCAAGAAACATTTGGTTATATTGTATCAAAAGTAAGGAAGATCTATTTCATACCCTTAAGAGGCTCAATGCGCAAATGGGGAAGGAATCAAGTAATCAAATTAAATGTTTAAGGTGAGATGGAGGGGGAGAATACTTCGCCCATGAATCTAGTGATTTCTTACAAGAGCATGACATCAAAAGGTAATTTACTTGAAGATATACTCACAATAAAATGAAGTAGCAAAAAGAAAAAATAGGTATGTTGCAGAGATCGCTAGGTCAACGCGTCTGAACTAAATGAATATGCATTTGTTTATCAGGGGTTGTCTTACCATTTGTATGCAGAAACATACATCATCAATAGGAGTCTTAACTTTGATGTACATTCTCTTACACGTTGTCGAAGAGATCCTCTCTCCATATTTTGAAAATAACAAAAATAAAATTCATCATCAAGGGACTATGAGCAGAACCATGGAGTGGGAGAAAACCAAATCTCTCACACTTAAGAATCTTTGGATGTGTTTGTTTTGCTCACATACCAAAGAGCTTGTGTCAAAATTTGACTTGAAAGCAGAAAGATGTATACTTTTAAGTTAAACTTGAACAAAAGGAGTATAAGTGCTACAACCCTATCACTGAGGATTGAAAGTTTCAAGGGATGTAATATTTGATGAGCCCAATCCATGTATGGGTCTAAGATTGTTTTCTTTTGCTTGAAGAAGATAGAGAGGAGGTTGAAAGAAGGTTTAAAGAAAGATCACAAGAAAGCTTTGAGGCCCAAGACCATCAACGAAGGATCCAACATAACTTTACGATGGAAGGGGAGAAAGGAAGAAAGAAAGAAAGTTATATTAATGTCTTCCAAGGGCCAAACTTGGCCTATGAGACAAAACCATGTACAACTGTGGTAATCTCTGTGGTGAAATGAAAAGCAAAAAACATACTCGCTACACTAAACTGTGTAGGCTGAAAGCCACAAAGGGATGGTGTACCTCGTAAGGAGGGGGTAGTGGGGATAATGTAGTGGTGCATGGGGAGTGTGGCTCTGACTCTGCAGATAATGACCACATCCAATACAGGGGGGACCCATGGGGGAGTGAATGTGTACACCCTAACTGCTCATGTGGAGGTGGGTGGAGTATGTGGTACATCGACGGCTATCTGAGTACCTCCTGAAAAAAGGCTGCCCAAGTGGTGGTGGTGCACCCCTGCCCCATCATGTGGTCTTGTGTTATCCTCATGCGTGAAATATCCTCGAGGTGTAGTCGTGGTCGTTGTTACCCAACCATGTGTTCGGCGTCGCACTCCTTGTGCCACCGCCTGATGGAGCATGAGCCCTATGCCTCTGGGACGCGGGTCTCTCTGATGTGCCCTAGCTAGTTGAAAGAAGTGAGTGATAGTTTGCTGGGTACTTACGCGTGTCACACTGGAGTGACTCCTCTATCTCGAACTGTGCTTGTAGAATTGGATGAGGAAGAAACGAGGTTGAAGATGACGAATGTCATGGACACAAAAGAAGCCATTCTCAACCTTAGATTCAGAATTTGGAGAAACTAGTGCTTCCATTATGTATGGAACGTGCCAAAACCCTAAGATCGATTGTCTACTTGCTTGATTTTGACATCCGGAGGTCCTGTTTCGGATTGATGACATCATCTTGCATTATGTGCTTCATCAAAAGAAATATGCGCATTCTCATAAAAAAAGACTAGAGACAACCATTGTGTAATAATTTGATGCAAAGGAAGCACCATGAGAGCTTGAACGAGTACAATATGACAAATGTGCATCTAATATCTCACAAAGTCTGCACCAACTATTTACGCGTAGTTTTTGCCTCTTCTATGTCAACCTTCTCATCATGAGGTGCATCATTTAAACCTGTATTAGAAATGCAATGATTTGCATCATCATTTGAAACCTGTAAAGGTTAAGAGAAAGGACACAAAGAGCTAATCTTTGTAAATTGGGAACACCTGGGCGAAATTGTTCCCACCATCTAATAGCATAATGCATTCCACTCTTTTCTCTTACTAGCGGGTGCAAAAATTCACCTGACATAGTGTTGAATGCATCCAATTCATCACATAACACACATTGCTTGGCAACATCAGCACATATGTAACGCTCGAAGACATCCATCCAACCACAATACACTTCTGTGTCCATGTGGAGCCTTTTCCCTCCAATTAGGACGAAGAACAAATGTAGAAGCATGAAGAGGGGAATGCAACGTGTCCCATCTTGCAATGCATATATCTTTCACTTCCTCAAGCCTTTGAGAATCAATGCTTTGCAAAGCTGAAATTTTCTCAATCATCCTATTTGTTAACTCATAAATAAGGCTCATTGTGGCACCTTCTCTATCTGTCAAGCACGATACTTTTAAAATAGGGCTCCATATATTCACTATTTCTCTTGCATTCTCCAAAAAAATGAGTTCAAGACAATTCCACATACTTCTTCAGCCTTTCGAGTTTTAACAACCGTTTTCCTTGTATATGCAGCAGAAACAATCAAGAATGTAGTCCATTATATACCCGCTCATCAAGAAGATTCGCTAACATAATAAACATGTAAGCAAACCGTGTTTGTGCAGGTTTCATCAATCCTTTGTGCTGAATTTTCTAAAGAGTGCCAAAACAATTGGCTTCATAGTCACGGCTTCATAGTCACAAATGTGACAACTTTCACGACATTATCTAGCACTGGCTTGAACCATGCAAGTTTCCCAGTATCTTCAAATAATAAGTCTAAGCAATGGCAAGTGCATCTTGTGTAGAAAATGTGTGGCCATTCTTGCTCCACCTAATATCCAACTCTCATAGAATTTGAAGCATTGTCCATACAAACTTGCATCTTTCAAGATTTCAAAAATGATTTCTCCTAACTTCACTTCACATGAAGTATCCACAGATTTTAAGAACATTGTGCCATATATGGAAGACACCATGACATTGATGGTTGGTCTGTACCTTGTATTAGACCAACCATCACACATAATTCTGCAACCAAAAGTTCTCCATGTTTCTCTTATTTTCAAGAGATCTTCCTCTATGCATCACACTTCTGAATGTAGCTCTTTGGCTCTCAGTCTTTGATATGTGGGACGCTTGAAAGTAAGCCCTGCCCTCCCAACCTCCCAACTTCTTGAAGCATTTGAATGAAGTATGGGTCTTCACTTTCCAAAACAGGATATCCTCGGCAAAGAAGAAACGGCGAATAGTGTTGTATGCATCATCTCTAACTTGAATCTCCCAAAGCTTGTCCAATGAGCCCTTTGCTACTTTGGATCTTTTTGAAGCAAGGCCACTAGAACAATCTCCATGTCCAGACTCATAATGATCACCTGAAGCTAGTTCTCCAATACTCTCCACTTTTCGTAATACATGGGATTCTCCCTAAGAGTGCTTTGATGATGGTGCCTTACCATGTATTCTTCTACATGCATCTTTGACATGTTGAGGAACATTATCACACTTTCCGACACCATAGCCCTTGAGGCCAAGCAAATGTGCCCTAATGCGATTAACTCCTGCACCCAAGTATGGCCACAAAATTTACACTTCATTGTCCGATTCCCTTTGGTAAAGTCTTGATTTGATCAACAAATTCCCATTCCTCTCCTGGATTCCAAGGCATCTACATAAATCATAACATCCAAAGAATAAACTCAATTAGATTTATTTGCAATTCATGTACAGTGTACTATGTACACATTGCTAATTGATGATCTAATCATGTATAGAAGCCTTACAAGCTTCAACACATGATTAATATGAATAATGAATGATGTATATACTATACTCTATACGTTGTATAATCTATAGATTGATCATTGTAATTTGTACCTTCAAAGTTTAACTCTGCTGCCTACAGTGTAGACTGAGGACTCTAGAGTGAGTTGTGACAAAGCTCAAGCCTCTAGGAGCTGCAACAGGGCCGCATTAGGGGAGCTGCAACAGGGCCGCATCAGGGTTGGAGAGGGCCGAGGCTGGAGGATGTAGAGCCTAGGTTGCAGTAGATGCAACTCGCGAGATGGAGGCTGGAGCCTGGAGCCTGGATGCGTGGAGGTTGGAGAGCTTCGAGGGCTGTAGGCTGTAGCAGAGCCATAGAGGAACAGAAAACTGAACTACAAATTGACCCAAAAGGCCAAATCTGGCTAAATTCGTCACAAAAAGTTGAGAGGTTGGAGAGCTTCGAGGGCTGTAGGCTGTAGCAGAGCCGCAGAGGAACAGAAAACTGAACTACAAACTTACCCAAAAGGCCACATCTAGCTAAATTCGTCACAAAAAGTTGAACCATGCAAACACACAACCCCCCCCCCCCCCCCCCCCCCCCCCCCCCCCCCCCCCCCAACCCCCCAGGTCAGCTACGCGTTACTGACATGGGGGTTACTAACCTGTAACCTGACGTCAGGAAAAAGATTCCTCATGTGTCAAGTTACAACTTGTTTACATGTGACATGGTTGAGGCTCCACATTAAAAGAACACATTATTTAAGCTGAATAAGGCATTCAATGGAATGAACAAGCCATAGTAACATTGTACTAGCATATAGACTTTGGGAGCTTCATCAAGGTCTTTGGTAGTAGTATCTACTTATGGAGTACCGTACAAGATCTCAATTTTGCAATGAGACTTTTGAGTAGGTTTGGAAATATGCCTCATGGACATTCAAGAGTTTGCAAGCAAGTACACTTGAGAGGGATGGTGGAAATCTTTTGCTATCCAACCAAGAAGAATGTAGCAAGTACCTTCACTAAAGTGCTTACAAAGGATCTACTTCAAATATATCTTCGAAGGCTTGTCATTGGGCCAAGAAGGTAGGTCCTTTGGGTGGACATTGAGGGAGGGCCCATCTCAAGGGAGTTGAGTGCAAGATGATCATTTGAGTGTAGGCACAATGAGTAGAAAGAGATCTTTAGTTATTCCCTTGATGGTAGGGAGATCTTGTGCGGTGACATGTTTTTAAGGATGAGGTAAATCTAGACATAGAGATTGTTTTAGTTATTCTTCTAAAGTTTGGTGAAGGAAATATGGCTAATATAGGTGACACTTCCTCCTCATCATATTGTTTCTTGCAAAAAATGTTATGTAGCATATATGAGTCAGAGTAGAAACTCACTGGAGGCCAATATCATGTCCAATATTATATCATGGCCATGGATCTTTGGGTTGAGGTTGAAGCTTTGGATCATGGCCATGGATCTTTGGGCTGAGGTTGAAGAAGGAGTAAAGCTTTACTTCTTAGAAGGAGGAGGTATTCGATTACACATACCAATTGCTCAAGAATCTTTTAGAGCCCAAACACAAGATGAAAGTGCAACATCTTCTACAAGTGGACCTACAACTCCAGGAGGGGCATCAACCTTAGGAGGTGCTTCAACTTCAAGACAAGGCCAAGATGAAGCAACTATATCTAGAAATAGAAAAGCTTTGCCCACCGTAGGTATGTGTCTAAGTAATAAATATTTATATCACCTTGCAAGTATTAAAAGTTCAAGGGAAGCTTGGATCAAATTGGAGGGAATTTATGGTGCAAGAATCAAGAGTTTCTTGTATCACTTCTTATTTCCTTCTCTCGACTAGAGATGGATTACTCAATGTTAGTGGCATAGCAACATTTGACGATAGGACTTGTGATAACATGATTTATTTTTCGGGCTCCCCCAAAAAAAGGGAAAAAAATATGTATATATACATTACATTACATTACATTATGTTACATTACGTTACATTACGTTACATTACATTACATTACATTACATTACATTACATTACATTACATTACATTACATTACATTACATTACATTACGTTTCTTTACTTCACATTACATTACATTACATTACATTTCTTTACTTCACATTACATTACATTACATTACATTACATTACATTACATTACATTACATTACAATACAATACAATACAATCCATCCGTACATATGTGCATACATACATACATACATACATAGATAGATATATACAAACATACGAACATACATACATACATATACACACACATACACACATACACATACACATACACATACACATACACATACACATACACATACACATACACATACACATACACATACACATACACATACACATACACATACACATACACATACACATACACATACACATACACATATACACATACACATACACATACACATACACATACATACATACATACATACATACATATACATACATACATACATTTACATACATACATACATATACATACATACATACATGCACATACATACATACATTTACATACATACATACATACATACATACATACATACATACATACATATACGCATAGTTGTTCCCGACGCGTCAGAAACGTTTTCCTGACGTTTCTGACGTTTTGTTTCTGACGGGTTTTTGACGTGACTTTTTCAGTAATAGAAAAAAATAATGTATTATTCAAAAAGTGCTATGTTTTTTAGGACTTTATTGTTTAGCTACTAGGGTTTGGAGGGAGAAGAGGGAGGGAGGGGGGAATAGAGAGAGAGGGAGGGGGGGTAAGGGAGAGAACATTTTGTAAGCTTGACTAGCCTTATTTTCTAAGCATGAGTGTGCATGCATGTATGTATGTATGTTATGGAAGCAAGCAAGAAAGATGATATTGTGTTTTGGAGAGAATCACATTTCATGAATCCTAAAGATATGTTGAAGTTGGAAGAGTACAGATGCACACAAAACAACAAGAGAAAGAAAAAGCTTAAGAGCACAATAAATAATCAAATTACTAGTGTGCAATATACCAAGATATGTAGCTTTTGAAGGTTATGGGAAAGGAACTAGTGTGGTCTACTATTTTTCTTTTCGATTCTTTGTAAAAATTTTAGGCGGCGTCAGATACCGTTAGAAACGTTTTACCTTACCCGTCAGACGTCGGCTAAACGTCAGAAGTCAGAAGTCAGAAACATGTCAGAAACAACTATGCATATACAATGTACATACATACCTATATACTTACATACATACATACATATACATACATACATATACATACATACATACACACACTATATAGTTTGCAATGCAACGCATTGCGTACATCACAATGCAATGCTATTGTGATGCATACGTTGCAGACATTATGCAATGCATTGCATTGCAACTATGCTTGACAGAGTAATGGAAGCCATACAAAAGGAGGACAAAAGACTTAAAGCATATGAAGGCATCAAAGATCATACATTTGCAGCAAAGAGAAATAAATTTTAAAAGTGCAAACATTTTGGAAAGACAAATCACAAAAAGGCAGATCGTTATTTGATAAATCCATGCAAACTTTGTGGAGCTAAAACACATAAAGAAGAATTTTGTTTCAATAAAAAGGGAGATGCAAAAGTAGTTGAAGGAAAATAAGAAAATGAGATAGTTGGATTGGCTGAAAACACCATTGATTATGTGCGCTAATCATATCATCTTTGTGTGTGTGTATGTGTGATAGGTGTATGAAAGCATATAACCTTGTTTTGAAAAGGTTTGGTCAACCTTGAGAGTCTTGAAAGTATGTTTGAGTCTATAGTCTATTTCAATACATAGCATCCTTTCGTTGTCTCTATCCTTCCAAGTAGCTCTTGGTTGAGAAGAGTATGGGATGTGTGAGTACTTCTTGTGATGTGTGCGTGGGAGAGTGCTCTTCATGTCAAAGATCCTTGTGTATACTTGTGGATATGTTGCATGATATCATACATGTGAATATTAAATAGGTACGAGAATCTTCTACAACAAATATATCTACCTAGGATACTCCCCTAGTGTAAGGTTAGGAGGGGATTGCTAGCAAAATCAATCAAAATTTGAGCAACCTTCCATCAGGGAGCTCAACATGCAGGTTTATGAATTTAAAACTGCTCAGAAATGATTCTGATTTATGAAGCGGTCATAAAATTTGGTCAAAGTTTTTTATTGCATATTCTTACAGTTCTTCAAGAGAGCTATCCAACCATGTATAACACTCCATCATCCACCACCAAAATGAAGGTCAAAAGTCAAACCCTAATTTTCAGATCTTATGTGAAAAGCAGAATTCTAACTATGAAAAGCTAGTGACACATGGGAAAAGGAAATTAAATCTCCAAGAGTCGATCCTATGGTCAGAATTTGCACACATGGCAGCTAATAAAGCACACGAAAAGCACTTAACAAAAAATATTTATGCCCGTTATAGCTGTTTTGCGATTTAGCTTTTGTGAAAAACTATCTAGGCTTTTTTGTTTTTGAGTCTGGCTTTTTTGTAGGGCCAGCTGCCTAACAAAACCTCATTAGAGGTTCCATGTATAATCATCTAGCTTGTACTTGGAGCTACCTTCTATCTTGTAAGAACTCTTGTACACTTATGTAAGTATTCTTCATTAGTAGCTTATGTGTGGAGCCTCTCAAATGTTCCTTTATCTTTATTTGTAAGTGTTTCTCTCGTCTCTTCTCTCTCTTGCTCTCTTTTACTCAATTTAGTAGATTTAGAGTGTGTTCACTCACTATTTGCTAACATCTAGCTTGGACCGCTGATTCCTTGTTTGGCTCAGACTACAGTAGGACAAACTTCCTTTTGTTTCGTGTGGCATAATTCTGGAGTTGTGTTATGTGTTTCACACCATTTATCTTCTATATGCACATTGAGTTCCCTAGTCAAAAGGGTCTCTCTCAAGATAAGACACTGAAGTATGCTCTTTGATAGAATCCATGAAAGGTACTGTAGGGGATTCTTCTATTATAATGTGTAAATTCCTGGCTCTTCTTATGTCACATGGTGAGAACGAGTCACTATCTCAAATCTGTGGTGTTAAGAGGGAAACTCGGGTAAGACATCTAGAGCAAACATGAATTGTCTTGCAAGGAAAACTTATTATGTATTCGAAGTGAAAATCGATAAAATTATCCATGCCATATGCCCTAAAAATAGGGACAAGTTTTTTTTCTTGTTTGTAATCTGATTATCAGGCTTCAGCACTCCGATTTTGAGAATCATCTTGTTATCACATTCTTGCTCACAGTTTTAGATGCTTAGAACCAGAGCATTGTTGGCTCTTTTCTATGTTTTCTTTGTCAGCCTAAAATCTGTGGAATTCGAGTAATTTGCATTCATCTTAGCCTGTTGAAGTGTACAAGTAAGAGTTTGGTTTCGATAATCTATGTACTCACTAAAGTATTATAATGTATTGACAGCTGCAGAAAGGCACTTAACATGAGGATTTTTCCAAATGAACAAAATGGCAAAGCTTGGGACCAAAGTGTGAGTTTATTTTGTTTTGAAGTTTGCATGCTTCCTTTTAATCTTTAGCAAGCATGTGCTTAACACTTCAAATAGAAGACAAAGCAGTTCATGTTGTGCAATTTTTTTCGAACAGGTAATGCAACGAAATTATGAGGTTTTGCTGGGTAAGGTGCTTATGCACTGAATACATAAATTTTGGGTCACAATTGCAAAATTAGCTTTTATTTATTCATTTATTTATTTTTTGAGACCTAAATAATATTTCATTTCTTCAGAACACTTGCTTTTTATCATTTGCAGTTAGCCAGTTTACTCTGTATGGGATTCTGAAAGGAAACAAACCAGATTTTCATGTTGCTATGGCGCCTCAATTAGCAAAGCCATTTTATGACTCTTTGGTGGAAAGATTTCGGAAATCGTATGTAGCAGATCTTGTCAAAGGTTTATCACAGCTTTATCCCCACCTTTTTGGTTTGGTTGTTAGTTTATGGAGGTCTATACTTGTGCCTTTTACTACGATATTTTTTTTCTATAGGATGTTATGAGTTTGACATATTCTAGAAAGGATTTTGTAGGCCATTATGGATGCATTGAGATATGAAATTGAAAAATCTCCAAGCAAATTCACCAGTTCACAGGGATGTAACGCACTGGAACATGAGATCAATTTTTCAGGCTTCAAATGTGTCATTTTAGAGAGGGGCTTTGCCATGTTGTGCTAGCAGGCCAGTTGTCAAGGCTTATGTGCCAACACTTGTCTCCGTTCTTTATAAATATATTGAGCACTGTAGAGTTATAAGTTCTGTAGAGCAAAAGTCTTTTGTGATATACTTTCTACGATTACTTTTGTACTTCATGCACTGTATATTGCACCTTTTCTGTCTCCTTATTCTTTAGCCTTTTCTTTGGGCTACGATTGACCATATTGGACTATAGCTGCATATAGGTAGTGGACTAGGCACCTCAGAACATAAGAGTGACAAACCATTGGACGAGTCAGACAACCAGACAAGTCAAGTTGACACAACTTGACTAGTGGCCTAACTATCTTGGATCAGGGGAAAGCTGGATCCCCTCCCCTTTCCAAACCAATAAAAGAACCAAAAAAAGGGGGAAAGAAAGAAAACAAAAGAATGGCAACCACATGCCTATGGCCACCATGGACTAGTGCCTAGGGTAAGGGTGTCCATATAAATGGGGGGGCAATGAGCACAAGGATATACGTGAAATATACAAAGGGAAAAAGTATAGTTGCACATGAGAATGAAAAATTGACACAGCAAGGGCTGGGTAGAAGGACTAGTGGAGGGTTGTGGACTGAGCAACTATCACTTTTAGACATAGCAAGGAGGCTCCCATCAAGTGGGTGACACATAAAAATCCTACCTCAGTGGGTGCTGAGCTCTTCGAAGGCTGTGACTTAAAAGCGCTTTTTGTAACAGTTGTCTTTGTTGAACCTTTGAGTCATCGTCATGTACCTTGTATGCACTCTATTGTGTTTTGGTAGCGTTGTTCTTGCGCTCTGGTATTGTTCATATGGTTTGTTGTTGTTCATAAGCAAGGTAGTGACTATGAAGGCTTGTGGAAAATGCACTCTCTCATTTATCCCCATTTTTATTATTCTACTAGGTGGTACATCTTCCCTATCTACAAGTGAAATTTTACATGTTAGGTGGAATATAATAGCTCTTGATTGATCTACTTGCCTTGCAATTTAGACTACATCTTCACCATCAGCCACTCTTCTTCCACCAGGGCCGAGGCTTTCTCATCCAACTTTCCTTGCACTGTCCCTACTTTTTGGTCCTTTGCTTATCTCAACCTTTTTGCCCTTGATCACGATCTTCTTGACTTCTCTTGCCCTGTCCTCAACCTTCTTGCTCTCAACCTAGACCTCTCATCCGCCTTTGGCTTGGACTCATCCAACCTTGGTCTAGTCTACTCTCACCCACCTTTGAATCTAGACTTGTCCATCCTTGGTCTACTCTAGATTCATCGACCTTTGGTCCAGAATCATTCACTTTTGGTCTAGACTCGTCCACCTTTGGTCTATCTTTGGTCTAAACTGGTCCACCGTTGGTCTAGATAGTGTAGGAAACAGTGTCCAATTGTAGCACAAAAACCTAATTTCCAGAAACCCTAATTTATTGGAAATTGTAAGAAATGGGCATAATTTTTATTGCAAATTCTTAGTTCTCAACTTCACACTATATTCAAGAGTCTAGACCATTAAAATCTGCAATTCCCTCCGTGATTTGCAGGAAAAATACAGAAGGCTTTTTGTGGTGCTTATAGGTCTATAAAAAGACCTTGTTGGGGTGCCAAAAAGATAGGTTAAGTTATGATCTATGCTTTGCATTGATTGAAGTGCTGTTGGAGCTGATTTTGGAGTACTTTCGGAGCTGATTTCTAGAGTCATGGATGCTTCCAACTTTTTCTTCAAGCACCAAGTGTTTGTGCATTGTTGATTCTTGTAAGTTGCTGCATGTATTTTGTTATACGTCAAGTCGTGCTGCTGTACCAGGCGTTTCTAGCCTATTACTCCAAGAGATGTACTTATAGCTGCTTATATCACTTTGTCTAACTCGTAGACACACTTTTCTCCAATTTTTCTACCTAGATCCATCTAAATTCAGCATATTATCCAAAATTTTGTATATTACTCACATTGTATAGTTATTCTTTAATCAAATAGTATTATTTAGAGTAGCAATTCAGCTACTTATTTCACATCTCTTGTCTCTTGTCTATTTTTGTAATAATTCATCTATCCTATTTGGTTCAGGGTGTGTATGAAGACCTACTTCACTTCCAACATTTGGTATTAGAGCTTTGTTGCACATACATAACTTGTTCCTAAGATGAGTGATTATAGAGATAGTTTGAATTCAAAAAAGAGGAACTTGATGGAATGTCTAACTATTCTATGTGCAGTTTCAGGATAATGAATTTGTTAGTTTCCAAGGACTTTTGGAATATTGTTAGTGGTAAATTCCTTTGTTTCTTCTTCCAAAAATCTTGATGCTCCAATTTTTGCTGAGAAGAGAGAGAAAGAAGAAGAAGAAGAAGAAGAAGAAGTTCTTTCATCATCGATAGATAAAGGGAAGCAGATTCAACCTTCTGACGGGCAGTCCATATGGGATTCAAGAGATGCTCAAGTACTTTCTCTTATAGTTATGGGTGTGAAGAGTCATATGATTCCTCAAATAAGGTCATGTAGAGCCTCTCATTAGGCTTGGGTGGAGTTGGAGAATCTCTATCAAAGAAGAAATCTTGCCAAGAAGGCTCATTTAAGGAGGCAATTAGCCAATGCATGCATGAAAGTTGGTGAGTCAGTACAATCTTATATTTTGAAGCTTAAGAACATTCGTGATCAACTTCTCAATGTTGGAGTCAACATTTTTGATGAAGAGATGGTAAACACTCTTATCAATTCACTTTCATTTACATATCATTCCTTTGTTACTTCTTTTTCTCTCTCTCTCTCTCTACAAGAGATAAAGAAACTACATTTAAAGAGAAGGAGATTAAGGAGGAGGAGGAGGAGGAGGAGGAGGAGGAGGAGGAGGAGGAGGAGGAGGAGGAGGAGGAGGAGGAGGAGGAGGAGGAGGAGGAGGAGGAGGAGGAGGAGGAGAAGAAGAAGAAGAAGAAGAAGAAGGAAACTCAATCGTTTAAAAAGGAAAGTAAGTCATCTTCTTCTAAGGCTTCAATCACATCTTCTTCAAACTCTAGCTCAACTACTTCATCCTAAGGAGAAATTTGCTTCATCCACATGGTAAATCTCCTTCTAAAGAATATACTTTTTTGCATGTGTTAGTTTAAAAGAATGTCTTTTGATTGATCAACATTGAATGAAATATCTGAGAATCCTTGATTTTTGATTGTATTAGCTACTAAATGTATGATAGACTGCAAGAAGGTATTTCTATCTCTTACTAACTCTAGAGGTAGAATAGTGACCATCATAGATGGTCATGATTTGGATGTTGTTGGTGTGGGAAGAGCCACACTTCAATCAAGAGAAGGTGTCAATTTCACTATTTTTAAGTTCTGTATGTACTAGAGATAAAAAAGAATTCGCTCTCTGTCTCAAATTTTCTATTAGTTATTTTTAAGAAGATTCATGTCAAATCCTTACACCTAATGAAGATCATCATCTATTACAAGGTGAAAATAAAAATAGCATGTTTGTTTTATCAAAGATCAACAATGCTAATCTTGCTAAGTCATCTACCTCTCCAAAGGAAAGTATGAAGTTATGGCATGCAAAATTTGGTCACGTCAATTATACAACTTTCAAGCATGTGAAGGACAAAGGTATGGTTGAAAGTTTTCCAACTTTTGATTTATCAGATGTGGAGATTCTTGTGAAGGATGTCTTGAAGGGAAGTTACACAAACTAGTATTCAAGAAGCATGGATTAATTGCAACTACTAGGAAGTTGATCATTCATTCTGACGTGAATGGAGTTACGAGAGCAAACTCTTTACATGGTCATAGGTATTTTGTTACTTTTATTGATGATTTTTCAAGATATTCTTGCGTATTTGGTTTAAAAGAAAAGTTTGAAGTTTTTGTTACTTTCAAAAAGTTTGCAACTATGGTTGAAAATGAAAATCATTATAAACTTGAGATTTAAGAAGCGATAGAGAAGGAGAATATACATGGCTAATGACTTGAAGGCATATTTAGAAGATAAAGGTATTTTTCGTCAACTCACTATCGCTTATAGAAGTCATATTAGAAGATAATGGTGTTGCAGAGCGAAAGAATTGTATACTTGTTGAAAGTTGAAATGGCACATAGTATGTTATCTTCAATGAAGCGTTTAACAAAGTTGTGATTTAATGCTGTTCATACAACTAATTCCATTATTAATAGTTCCTCAACAAAGACTTTAAAGGTTATTACACCTTGTGAAGCATGTTATGGTAAGAAATCCAATGTGAATTACTTCAAAGTTTTTGGTTTTAATAAAAAACAAGCATCCCATAAAACTCAGCGGATTTTTTGCTGCAAATCAAGAGCTTATTTTTTGTGCTTTTTGGGCATTGAAAAGCATGCCTAGCTATACTGTATATAAAGACAATAGTTTGAGTCCTCAATTCATCCACTTGGAGCTGATTGTGAGCATGGGAAGGTGATCTTGTTCACTTGGAGGGATGGATTTTGTGCTTTCTTCATCTTTAACAAGGTATGCAACAACCTTAGAGCTTTCTTTTATTGGAAGAAATTAAGATTCTAAACTTATGGAAACTCTTATGGATGTTAATGTGTCTTTATAAGCATAAGTACAATCAAATCCTTTGATGCTATTATTTATAGTCAAGCAGTTGGTTGCTTGATTTATTGTTGTAATACTTATCATAATATTTAGTTGTTGTTTCTCAGGTATCAAGGTTTATGCACAAACCTCTTAAAATTAATTGGAAAGAAGTTAAATGAATTTTTAGATATCTGAAGAGAACTGTGAATTATTCTATGGTTTTTTTCCCAAGTCACCATATTTTATACTTCAAGGATTTGGAGATTTTGATTGGGTAGGTCACGGAGACTCGAGAAGATCTATTACTGGCTATGGTTTCATTGTTGGAGAATGTTTAATTTCTTGGCGTTCTAAAAAACAACCTACAGTGGCTACATCTTCAAGTGAAGCAGAGTATAGGGCTGCTTTTACAACTATACTAGAAGCTAGTTGGTTATAGAAATTTTAAGTTATCTTGATGTTATGTTCACTTATGTGTGCAAATACTTTCATATAGTCAAAATGCTATTGTTATGGCTAAAAATCTTGTCTATCATGCAAGGACAAAATTTATTGAAGTTCATTATCATTATGTTCGTGAGAATGTATCTAAAAAGCACATTGAGCTTATCTATGTTCTCACAAGTGAGAAAAATGTGGCATTTATTTTTAGTAAGATATTTTTACTAAGTCATTAACTGGAGACAAACATCGGAATTTATGCAAATTATTAAATTTTACCCCAATATGACATTGAGGGGGATTGTTGGAGACAATGTCAAATTGTAGCATAAAACCCTAATTTCCAGAAAACCCTAATTTTTGGAAATGGTCTAAAATGGTAAAAATGAGCATAATATTTGTCGCAAATTCTTAAAGTGCTCATCAAGAGCTTTCTATCCATATATAATACATGACCATATGACCAAGTATGACCTCTTCATTTACAAACCTTAATTTTTAAGTAAGACCATTTTTAAGTGGTTTCACACTATATCCAGGTGTCCAGATCATTAAAGTCTGTTCAACAAGTTTGAATTAAGCTATTGTATCAATAACTTGATATTTCAAGTACAAAATATTAAAAGATTAAAAAGAGAAACTCTTTTGCAATTCCCATCACTATTTGTGGTGGAAATTACGGAAGGCTTTTTTTGGTGCTTTTAGGTCTATAAAAAGACCATGTTGGGGTGCCAAAAGATAAGTTATGCTCTATGCTTTGGGTTGGTTGAAGTGCTGCTGGAGCTGATTTTGGAGTACTTTGGAGCTGATTTCTGGAGTTATAGCTGCTCAGTGCTGCCCACTTCTTGTCCACACACCAAGTGTGTGTGCATTGCTGATTCTTGTAAGTTGCTGCATATATTCTGTTCTACTTCAAGTCTTGCTGCTGTACCGGGTGTTTCCAGCCTATTACTCCAAAAAGTGAAGTACTTGTAGCTCTTATATCATGGAAGAACCCTGTTTTCTGTTAGGGTTGCAGATTTTACACTCAATACTCAGCACATAGTCTGTTTTCCTACAAACAGTCCATTGTTACTCCATATTCAAACACACTGTCACTTTAACTCTGAGGCACACTTTTCTCCATTTTTTGTACCTAGATCCATCCACATTCAGCCTATTATCCAAAATTTTGTACATTATTCATATTGTACACTTATTCTTTCATCAAGCAGTATTATGTAGAGTAGCAAATCAGCTACTCGTTTCACAGCTCTTGTTTCTTGTTTATTTTTGTAATCATTCATCTATCTTATTTGGTTCAAAGTTTGTATGTGCTCAATTTTTTAAGTGTTGAAAAGATTATGTGGAATTATTATTGGGCCTACTTCACTTCCAATAGACGGGTCTACCTTTAGTCTAAATTAGACTCATCCATCCTTTGTCTAGTCTTGACTTGCCTACTTTGTTTTGGAGTATTGCACATTGGTCCAATCACCTTTATTTGGCCTCATTGGTGCTTGGATCAATTTGTCACTAATCTCCATTACACCTCCAAACTACTTTGTACCACAATTCAAAGCTATCATAAGTCATTACGCACCCCCATGAGGTCCCCTTTTAGCTTTATCCTTTAAGGAGATAGAATCAAAATAGGTGCGTCTAGCCACTTCTCTCTCCTAGAGAACTCCAACGACATATGCCACTTTCCTAGGAGCATCTTCTTCTTCAATCCATGAGCTTATGGTTATGGTGGAATAGCTATCTTCTTTGTTATCTTGGATAACATCAAGTTCCCTATCTTCAAGGAACAACTTATAAAGATCTTAATGATGATGTATAGAGGTTTCTTTCCCAGCCAATATGAAGTAGGGTACCTTTTATACGTCCCCAATCTAAAGGACATCTAGATGGGCCCCTGTAAGTTAAGTGTCTGGCGAAGTGTGAACATCTGCCTGGTGTGAACGGCCAAAGAGACATTCCTCGCATGTGTATGGCTGAGAGCGGATGGGCCGAGGGAACATCCCCATGATGAAGGAGAAGATGGAGATGCGAGAAGACGGAGAGGCTGAAGGTGTAGGTGTAGAAGCTGATGTGCATAAGAGGACTCTTCTCTCTTGTGGCAAGCTTTGGCAAATGAGCTCTATGTCAAAGTATAGAGAGGAGAGGTTCTTATATAGTCCTTCTATCCTCGATAAATAGAATCATACCATGTGCCCTATTCATTAGCCACCTCTTCAATGTATTTAGAAAGTTTTTAAACTTTTCTAACTATATCGATTTCAGACATCAATTTTCAGCGACAATTTTATTTGCACTAAATGGAATGAGTAGTAGAGAATGCTTGCACCTAACTTTGATGAGATGGATCCTTAAAATATTGCCATGTGGTTGTTACTTTGTTGGGGTAAAGTCCTAAATGACCCTTTTATAGTGTATACATGTGTATAGGCCTATTTATAAAGGCTATGTCACTTATTCATTATTTTTGAGGCAAAGTTCAATGTGAATTTGGCCAACCCTAAAAAGTCCTATATAACATAACTCAATAAGACTTTGGGGCTCTCTCATTCATAGTGAGCTTCTCCAAAACTAGTCGACCAATTCTCTCTCTCTCTCTCTCTCTCTCTCTCTCCCCCTCCCCACACCAGTTGCGCTTTCATCTTCAGCTAGCGCCTCCATTCTTGTTAGGGTTGAGATTTGGTGTTGAGGGGTAGAGAACGTGTGTATGTGCCTCAAAGATGGAGGCGTTGGGCAGAAATGAAGGTGCAACTGAGAGGGGGAGAGAGAGGGAGGGTTGATCAGCTTTGGAGGTGGCTGCTCTGAAAGTGAGAGAGCCAAAAGTGTTATTAAGTTATGTTATATAGAACCCTTTTTAGGGTTGGCCAAGTTCACATTGAACTTGGATCAAAAAATAAAGAATAAGTGACTTAGCCTTTATAAATAGGCCTATACACATGTATACACTATAAAGGGGTCATTTAGGGCTTTACCCCAACAATTCCATCCGAGCACCTCCACTCCTAAGGCACATACACGTGTCCTCTACCCCTTCAGCACCATATCTAATCCCTTTCAACGGGTATCAAAGTAGAATTAGGGTTTCAGAGCTGCAATGAAGGTGCTGTACAGCAAAGAAAACCCCACTTCTCGCGATAATCTTCGATTTCATCGTGAAGAACTTTGCTTTTGGGGCCAAGAGGATCACTTTGGGTGTCTCAACAGCTCATAACAGGCTGTTTTCAGGTGTTTTACAGGTATAAACAGGTGTTTCACATGTCATAACAACAATACACAGGTCTAGCACCTTATGTATTGATTTGTGGCAAAAGAAATTGCTTATGTACAACAAATTGTGGTGTTTTTCTGAGATTTTCAGAAATTTCTGAAGTAAAATTTGGGGCTTTTGCTGCTATTTGGTTCTAAAGGCTGCGTTATAGCTTTATGTATGCACGTTGAGGTCGAAAAAAATCAAAATTGTTGATTTTTAGCACAAATTTGCTTGCTGAAATTTTCTGTAGGAAATTTCAGAAAAATTAAGATTTTAACTTTGTGCTCCAATCGACTCGATTTCGCTCCATTTTGCTCCTACAACTGTTTGAAGCCATTGTGCATTACTTTTAGAGGTTTGGTGCATTTTGCCCAAAATTTCAGCATATTAACAAGAAGGAAGACAGTAAAGATGGACAAGACAACCAGAAAGAAAAGGAGAAGACCAATGTGGCCTCTAGTGTTGTCATTGAGGAGCTTTCAAATATGGAAGATATTCTATGTGCTACTATATCAGCTCATGATGCTTATGCACATGATGTCTCTTGCAATGGTCATGTACAAGACATGTCGATCACTAAAAGTGATCTAATTGATGCTTTATTGATTATAAATGATGCATTATCCCAGACATGGATTGTTGATTCTGGTGCTTTGTTTCATGTGACTCCTGTCAAGGAGTATTTTGTTACTTTTCATGTGGGAAGCCATGGCCATGTATACCTGGGGAATAATCATGCATGTCCCATTGAAGGTATTGGCATTGCGCATCTTTCAACAGATGGCACAAATGAGCTGGTCCTGCATAATGTGAGATATGTACCAAGAATCAAGAAGAGTTTGCTCTCTGTTGGGCAAATGGATATGCATGGTTACATCGTTTTATTTGAAAGCGGCTCATGGAAGAAGACCAAAGGGTCACGACCGATTGTTAAAGGAACGAAAAGGGGAACGTTGTATTACTTGCATGGAAAGGCCTTGTCTGGCAAATTCATTGCATTGGCTGAGATTAATTCTCATATGGAATTTTGGCATAAAAGACTTGGCCATATGAGCCAAAAGGGTCTAACCAAACTTGTAACTTGAAGAAGCTTGATGTTAAAGGCACTAAGCTAGATTTTTGTAATGATTGTCAATATGGAAAGCAAGTGAAAAGTTCCTATTACTCTGGTGTGTCTCATAAGTTTTGTATATTAGATCTTGTCCATTTTGATGTATGTAGCATGCCCACCAAATGTATATTTGGGTGCTTCATATTTTATTTCCTTTGTTGATGATTTTTCCACGAAAATTTGGGTGCAGCTACTCAAATCAAAGGATGAAGCGTTTGCTGCATTTAAAAGATTTCATGCATTTGTGACTACCCAAACAGGTAGAAAGCTAAAATGCTTATGTACGGATAATGGGGGTGAGTTCACAAGTGTTGAATTCAAAACTTTTTGTGAAAATTTAAGCATAAAGAGGGAGCTTACTGTTCCATACAGCCCCTCTTTTAATGGCGTGGCTGACAGCAAGAAGAGGCTCCTGAAGGGCATATGCAGCCACCTATTCATGCTGAAAACAGAGCTGGAAATGATGTACAACAGCCCATTAACAATGAAGAAGTTGATGTACCTCCTGATGTAGATCCATTACTGGGTAATGTGGATCATTGGGTAAGATGATCTACACGTCAGGCCAGTGAATAGATATGACCCCTCTATAATTACATTATGTTATCAAATGAGGGTGAGCCTCTTACTTATAAAGAGGCAAAGCTATGTGAGCACAAGAAGAAGTGGGAGTCAGCCATGCAGGAAGAGATAAAAGCCTTGCATGCAAATGAAACTTGGGATTTGGTGGAGTTGCCCAAAGGAAGGAAGGCCATTCACAACAAGTGGGTGTACAAAATCAAAATTGTTGATGGCAAACCCAAGTATAAGGCAAGGCTGGTTGCTAAGGGATATGCCCAAAAAGAGGGCATTGATTTCCAAGAGGTGTTCTCTCCAGTGGTTAAAATGACCACATTACGTGTGTTGTTTGCTCTCATAGCTGCCTTGGATTTGGAATTATTCCAAATGGATGTTAAAACAGCCTTTTTGCATGGTGATTTAGACGAAGAGCTGTACATGAAACAGCCAGAAGGATATGCCATTCCTGGAAAAGAACATCTAGTATGCAAGCTGAAAAGGAGCTTATATGGGCTGGAACAGGCCCACAGCCAATGGTATAAGAAGTTTGATGCATTTATGCTCAAACATGGGTTCAAAAGAAGCCATGCAAATCACTGTTTGTACACTAAACAGGATGAAGATGGCAGCCCAATTATTCTTGTACTGTATGTAGATGATATGCTGCTGGCTGGGAAGAAAAAGAGCACACTGAATGCTCTAAAACAGCAGCTGAACTCTGCATTCTCAATGAAAGACATTGGGGAAGCTGAGCATATTCTTGGTATGCGAATAAAAAGAGATAGGCAGCAGCATACTTTGCATTTATCCCAAGAAAAGTACATTGAAAAAGTGCTGGACAGATTTAATATGGCTGAAGCTAAGCCTCTTGGAGTGCCATTGCAGCCACATGCTAAGCTTTCCAAGGATGACTGTCCCAAAGATGATGATGCAGCCAATTACATGAAGAGTGTTCCATATGCATCAGCTTGTGGTTCACTTATGTATGGTTGCCACTCGACCAGACATTGCTCATGGAGTGGGAGTTATTAGCAGGTTCATGGCTAATCTTGGTAGAGCTCATTGGGAGGTAGTCAAATCTATCTTGAGATATTTGAAAGGAACTAAAAACAGATGCCTCAGTTATGGAAAGGACCCATTAGAGCTGAAGGGGTTTTGTGATTCCGACATGGCAGGTGATGTGGATACACGGAAATTCACAAGTGGCTATGTTTTCACTCTTGCAGGTGGTGCTGTAGCATACTGCAAAAGATTGTTGCTTTGTCTACTACTGAGGCTGAATATATTTCAGCCATCGAGGCTTCCAAGGAAGCAATATGTTAGCACGTCTTTGCAGTGAGTTTGATTTGCCTGACAGAGCACCTATGCTTGGTTGTGATAGCTAGAGTGTCACATGTTTGACAAAGAATGCCATTTTTCATGCATGCACAAAACATATTGATGTGCGATATCACTTCATTCGAGAAGTGCTTGAGGATTGCCTTAGCACTTTAGTTAAGGTCCATACATCACAGAACCCTGCAGATGTTCTCACTAAGTGCTTACCCAAGGCACAACATCAGTTATGTATACAGATGGTGGGAGTCACTTAGTTTAAAAGCGCCATTTATGCCTTTAAGTGGGAGGTTGTTGGGGTAAAGTCCTAAATGACCCCTTTATAGTGTATACATGTGTATAGGCCTATTTATAAAGGTTATGTCACTTATTCTTTATTTTTGGGGTCAAGTTCAATGTGAACTTGGCCAACCCTAAAAAGTCTTATATAACATAACTCAATAAGACTTTGGGGCTCTCTCATTCATAGTGAGCTCCTCCAAAACTAGTCGACCAATTCTCTCTCTCTCTCTCTCTCTCTCTCTCTCTCTCTCTCTCTCTCTCCAACCAGCTGCGCCTTCATCTTCGGCTAGCGCTTCCATTCCAGCCCAGCGCCTCCACTCCTGAGGCACATACACGCGTCCTCTACCCCTTCAGCACCATATCTAAACCCTTTCATATTTGACAGCCGTTCGTTGGACCATGTGCACCTATGCCTTTCTGGCCAAGAAAGACGAGGTGCAAGTGAAGAATCCTGCTGTCCTGTAGTAGATGCACCACCCAGCAGTTTGTTGCTGCCTGTAGTGATATCGTCCACCGCCCAATTAAGGGGGAAGGTTGAGCTTCATGGGCTTTTGATAGGAGGAGGGTGCAAGTAGACATGGAGGAGTCAAGTTTAGGGAATCAACCACCCATAGTATGAACGAGAGAAATAATTCGATAATTATTTGTTTAATTCGTTTAGTTCTTTCAAACCCAAAATAAAATTCGAGAATTTTATCTCTATGCAGCCATGCAAAGGGAGGGCTGCCTTTCGCTCCCACCTTGGTGGCTGGATTCTCTACCAATGTGGCCTGCTATGCCCAGTACCTGCTGCCTTTGTGCAGCCCAGCAAAGAAGCCCATCTAGCAACTTGTTGGGGCAGTTGAAGAAGAATTCTCCCTTTTTTCAGCCCTATGAGGGCCAACCATAAACTATCATTGTAGCAGCCAAGAACGATTTTTCTTCAACTCTTCTCATCAAATATTCTATGGCGCACATGGGCAGATAGGTGCCCAACAAATAGATTATCTATCCATGAGGGCTGATAGGCATCTATAATCTATTTGTGCTATTCTCCTTCCCTGCTTTCCTCTAGGGTGGGCTGTGGCTGCTCCCACAGCTCCCCATTCATGGCTCAACTCACCCTTGCCTTGGATCATCATGGGGTACCTTCCATTCATCCTGCAATAGGATGGAAGGTCCCAGCCATGATGCTCAGGGGCAAGGATGAAAGGTGCCAATTATCCAGTCCCCCCACCTGCATGGAAATCACAGATAAGGTGGGAAACTTACTTGTGCTTTTCAACCACCGGCTTTCATGGCCTCCCCTTACACCCTCCTCCCACTGGAGCATTTAATGCCACCCCATGGAAGAGGGTGAGAAGCATGTCAAGCTGAGCCATTTCGGCTCCATGAGCTTTCAATTAATCCATCCATATCTCTTTCACTTTCTCAGGTCGAACCATCCATATGGCTTCTCACATGAGTGCCACATGGCACCCATGTGAGAGCTCGTGTATGCTAGTACCTTAGGGATGATTCCCATGCAACAAGGAACGAGCAAGAAAAGCTTAAGGAAAGGTGGACAGAGAAAACTAGAGGTCGTTGATTTTCTTTTTGTGATTCACTTTAAAAAGCCATGTGAAATTGCTAGTCAACTAAAGGTTTGACTGAAAGGTAACTAAAGCAATCAAGACATGTTGAAGATTGTTATAGAAGCACTGCACATGAACTCAACTGATCAAATTTGTGGAATCCATTGTTAGTATGCTGAAAACGTATAAAAGTTAACTAAGATATTAGAATGCACACCAAAAAATCTATATGCATCTAAAAAGAAATTCAAGATATACTAGCTCGACTTATGTCATATGTTGGAATATAGTTAGACTTTTGATGGCTCTTGCATGTTAAGAGAAGGGTAGAGTTAACTACCCACAAATTTTCTCATGCATTTCTAACTCGTTTTTATCATTTAGAGAGAGAGAGAGAGAGAGAGAGAGAGAGAGAGAGAGAGAGAGAGAGAGAGAGAGAGAGAGAGAGAGAGAGAGAGAGAGAGAGAGAGAGAGAGAGAGAGAGAGAGAGAGAGAGAGAGAGAGAGAGAGAGAGAGAGAGAGAGGGAGGGAGGGAGGGAGGGAGGGGGGGAGGGGGGGAGAGAGAGAGAGAGAGAGAGAGAGAGAGAGAGAGAGAGAGAGAGAGAGAGAGAGAGAGAGAGAGAGAGAGAGAGAGAGAGAGAGAGAGAGAGAGAGAAAGAAAGAAAGAAAGTCATATTAACGTCTTCTGGAGGCCAAACTTGGCCTATGAGACAAAAACCATATACAAGTGTAGTAACCCTGTGTAGAAGATGAAATGAAATAAAAAGTATATCGCTACACAAAGCTATATAGGGCTGAAAGAGACCGGGGAGACGTGGCTCTGACTCTGCAGATAGTGGCCACCTAATACATGGGGGATCCATAGTGTGAGTAAAAACACCCTAGCTACTGGTGATGGGTGGAGGTGGGTGTAGTATGTGGTACATCGGTGGTGGTCTGAGTGCCTCCTGAAGGAAGACAACCCAGGGGGTGGTGGTACGCCTATGCTCCATCATGTGGTCGTAGGCTGTCCTGATGCGTGAGATATCCTCCCGATATAGTCGTGGTCGACGATATCCTCTCATGCGTGGTCGGCGCCGTGCTCTCTGTGCTGCTGCCTGGTGGAGCGTGAGCCCTATAGATGGACCTCTCTGATGTAGCTCAGCTCGCTGAAAGAACTGTGTAATGGTCTGCTGGGTACTCACCCGTGGCCGATGTGTGGGCTGTAGTGACCGCTCTCGCCTCTCGTATGCTGCTGTGAGAAAGCGTCCGAAGCGTCGTTGGTCTCCCATAGTCATGCACAACTGGAGGGACTCCTCTATCTGGAAGTATGCTCGTAGGTCTAAGTATGCTGGGCATCTGATAACAAAATGCTCCTCACTCTCTACCTCTGTCTCGCATACTGGGCACCACCTCTCCTCACGGGGGACTCCCCTGGACCGACCCCTCTCAATCTCGAGCTGATGTGATGAAACACGGAGCTGCCCAATGACGACTCGAAGGTGGTGGGGTAGGTATGCCTGCATGTATCTCGGAGTCTCGATGAAGCCCTCGTCCGATATATGTAGAAAATGCTCACGGTAGTAGAGCATTTTCGGTGGCAATGTATCCCTAGGGCTCACCCATGTCCTCTGTATGTATGTATGCCATATCTCCTGACGAATGACCCTATTCCTCTCCTGATGAGAGAGCGAGTAGGTGGGTGCATGTGAGTCATATTGTAGTGGTGGTAGCCTGTCTATGTCAAAGCCATGGTAGGCCAACCAGTCTCGTGTCTCTGCATACCATGATGAGGTGTCGCCTGCTAATGCCATATCACGTGATGCCTGGAAAGCTCGATAGGCAATGCGCTCTGTATCCATGTTCTGAAGCCTGTGTACTAGGCATACTGTCTGGAATAGTGCCTCAACGAGCATCGGTGGTGCAACGAGCTCTGCTCTAATGATATCATGTGGTACGGAAGGCTTGCTACGGATAAGTCTGGCAATCATGAGGATCTGTGGCCTCTCTAATGCTGTCCATACTGATGTAGCTAAGCCTGGTCCCCATATGGGTGCCCCATACATGAGTGCTGGCGTAACCAAAGTGTCGAAGAGCCACCCCTTTGTGCGGGGCTCCTGAAAATATGCCTGGTGGCACTGTCTCTCCATCAAAGCTAATGCTGCATACCCACGTGTGATGCGGTCACGGGCTGCCTGAGACATAGAGAAGATCCCTGATGCTGCTGTAAATGTCACCCCCAAGTAAACATATGATCCGACCACCTCAATCGGTCCACCTGCTGCTGTGAACAAACTATGTCTGCGTACCTGTGCTGATGTATGAAAGATCATGACCTTGGTTTTACCAAGGTTCACAGATAACCCTCTGTGTCTGCAAAAGTCATCTAGGCCATGTAGATGATGCTGTAGACCTTCTGCAGACTCTGAAACGAGTACAATATCATCAGCGTACAAAAGAATATGGACCATGGACCCACGTACCTCAATGCCATCACCTCCCTGCTGCTGTATGTAGTCCACTATCTCATCAATGTAGAGACCAAAGAGGGTGGGTGAAAGAGGGCATCCTTGCTTCACCCCGATAGTGCTAGCAAGTGGATGAGATAAGCCCCCCGGACATCTGACTCTACCAGATACTCTCTCGTATAAGGCGTAGATCCCCCATATCATCTCCTCCGGAGCTCCGATATCAAGTAGTCGTCTGAAGAGTCGTTCCCTGGGAACAATGTCAAATGCTTTGCGGAAGTCCACAAAGCAGCAATATAATCTCCTCTTCTTCACCCTTGCCTTGTCGATCAGGCATCTCAGAGTGAAGATGTGGTCAATGGTAGAGAGAGAGAGAGAGAGAGAGAGAGAGAGAGAGAGAGAGAGAGAGAGAGAGAGAGAGAGAGAGAGAGAGAGAGAGAGAGAGAGAGAGAGAGAGAGAGAGAGAGAGAGAGAGAGAGAGAGAGAGAGAGAGAGAGAGAGAGAGAGAGAGAGAGAGAGAGAGAGAGAGAGATTGATTGATTTTGTTTGCAGATGGGCTGTTTGGAGCAATGATGCAGGTAAGATTGCAAAGGTTTGGTTTTCCCTTATCTGCCTCTTACATAACCAGCATTCTTTTTATTTTAGGTTCACTTGGTCAATGATGGACCTGTCACCATACAAGTAGACTCTGCAAAAACTACAAACAAAGATTAACAGGTCATTTTTTTGATATGTATCTTCATCTTTATTTTTTGGCATTGATTAGTGAATGCCATCACATTTATTTGTGTCTCTTGTGGGAGAGTAATTTAAAAATATTGCGTTTGAGACAAAAGAAGGTTATATTTTAGTTATTTAGAGATGATAATGGTTCCATATCGTGTTGGAGTGTTTTAAATAAAGAAATGGCAGAGTGATATGGCTATATTTCTCTTCTGGCATATGAAAACAGTTGGAAGCTTATATTCTTAGTTTCATCTTGTACCTGCGATAGATGCAATGGAGGTGGTCCATACTACAGGCCACAAATTTGCAAGTAGTCCACATTTCATGTATTTCGTTGGGCACACATACTCATTACACGTGGGATGATTGGAGCAAAAATGTTCATATTGTATCTATACACACAATAATAGAGTATCCAAAAGAAATTGATGGCATGATTTTCCTCGTGTTTCTTGTTGATTGCTTGAATTTAAGGATTTCTCTGCCCTGTCTAGTTCATAATTTCTGATCAAGTTCATATACCAATATATATACTTTGATTTATAGTTCATTCACATAATCTGATTCTTGATGGGCATGGTTTCCATTTTTTTTATCTTCATAAATATATTGTTAATGTATTTGGACCACATCATGTGAATGCAGCGCAAGATTCTTTCAGCTCTGTTGTTGGACTACAAGAGACTGTGCTTGAGGTATAGAATGGAGGAATGAGAAACATGCCATACATGAAATGATTTTTTTTGTCATTATGTCTATCATTCTCATAGTTGTTAGCAATGTTTGCACAACCTCCAACGCAACATTTTGCTCATGCGTTAGCATCATAGCAACACTTGGGGCTTGGATGTTGCTAAATTGTTGCAAACATGATCTATTTTTATGGGTAAAAAGAAAAGGCTCGATAGGCTCCCTAAAGCTAATATATGATGAAGTGCATAAATAAATCTACACACATTATGAATCATAAGTACATATGTGACATGTCGTATTTATATTACATGCATGTATGCATGCATGCATGCATGCATGCATACATACATATATGTATGCATGCATGCATACATACATACATATATGTATGTATGTATGCATACATACATACATACATACATACATACATACATACATACATACATACATACATACATACATACATACATACATACATACATACACAGACACATAGTATAGGACATATAGTAAGATTATTGAGTCTAGACCGGTCCCTACATGATTCCCCGTTTGAAGTGATGTCAATAGTCATATCAATCATGATAGAAGAGTCCCTTTGCCTTTGAAGGCTAATGATGAAACTTTTGTCCAAGTTGTGTAAGTGACATTACAAGGAGAACATGGAAAATCCAATGCATCAGTGTATCTGAAGATGACATTGCCCAAAAAGAAAATCACACAAATGAATCTCTACACTTTTATGCCTTTTTATGTCGTCCTCGTTCTCCATATATTTTACATTGCATGTATTGGACATTTTGGACAAGTTTCTTATCCATTTGAATGAAAATCTATTTTAGTCCATCGATGAAATTCTTCATTCTCCTTGAACAAAAAGGCTTTATAAAAGGCAAGTATATTCTTGATGCTATTATTTCCCTTTGGGAAGGTATGGACTATGCTGAGGAAAGTGGTCAAAACTACTATTTCTTCAAAATTGACTTTGACAAAGCTTATGACTGGATAGAGTGGGATTTTATCCTTCAATCTCTCCATGATTTAGGTGCTGGCCAAAGACTCATAAAGTTTGTTAGTACTCTTTTTGGCAATGCCTACTCTAGAGTGGCCATTAATGGTCATTTATTTGATCCTTTTAGACTTAGCAGATCCATTAGACAGGGTCGCCCCTTAGCCCCCCTCTTGTTTGCTATTGCCAGTGATGCTTTAGGGTGGCTTGTTAAGGATGCTATAAATTGTGGGTTAATTAAAGGCATAAGCATTCCTATATGCCTTCCCCTCTTGGTTTGCAGATGTTTGTAGATGATACTAATGTTGTTCTGAATGCATATGAAAATTCTATTTCCAAATTTCTGGAATGTCTGGACACCTTCTGTCTTGCTAGTGGTTCTGTAGTCAATCACAAGAAAACGAGGTTTAAAGCTTTTGATCATGTGATTCCTGCTTGTGTTTCCAGTCTTGGATGCAATATCTTAAAATATGGTGAGATTTTTAGGTTATCGGGGATTCCTATGGGATTTCATGTCTCCTTAGATCAAAGGTGGGATTGGGTGGTTGACAAATTCAAAAGACACTTACTCTACTGGTATGATGTCAATTGCTCTCTCTCCCTCATAGAACCTTTATCCTCAATCACTTTATTCTCCCAAAGCTGGTGTATTTCCTGTCTTGCTGATCTCCCTCTAATAAGCAGTTCAAGCAGGTTATCTCTCTGGCCAGAAATTTTTTGTGGGGTGGTAAGTGCAATCAAATAAAAGTTGCCAAAGTTGCATGGAAAACTTGCTGCTTGCCTAAGTCTCAGGGAGGGTTGGGGATAATTTGCCCTAAGAAAATGGCTGATAATTTATCTGCTAAATGGGTCTTAAGGAGTCTGTACAGTACTGACATTTGGGCTTGCCTTCTTAAGAGGAACACTAATACCTTCTTCTTGTTTGATTACAGGTCTTGGACCAACATCAAGCTTTGGGATATCATTGTTTCCCTACAGCTTATCTCCCTTGTTGGAAGTCCCTTGTCTTGCAAGATTTGGAAAGCTTGGTTTAAGGCCAAAAGATCTTTCCGTCCTCCTACTGCTATGTCTGTTGTTCATGATTTTTATATTCAGGAATCCCCTTGGGGTGGCTAGCTTTTTGGAATAAATGTAGAATAGCCAGATTAGAGCATAAATGTCATAAGGCTAGTTTTATTGCCTGGCATGACTTGATGAGTAATGGTGAGATTTTGACTGATCAGCAAAGGATTTGTTCAACAACTTTTGCCTAAGCTTAACTTTAGATGGCAAGTCAATTGGTCTAAACATCAGTGGTCTTATAGATTTAAATCTTTGTGGGCTTTCCTAGGCTACAGTAAACATTCTTTCTTACAGTGGATGATGATCCACCATGGTCTGTGGATAGGACACAAAGTCAGGAAAGTTTTTAGTAATGAAGGGTTGTGTTCTTTCTGTGGCTCAATGGAGGATGTTTCCCACTTATTTTTTCACTGTGCTCATGCCAAAAAGTTTTGGAAACCCTTGGAGAACTACCTGCAGGCGAATGATCTCCCCCAGCTCAATAAATGGGATGTTCTCCTTGGGTGCTGCAGAAACATGGATATCTTGCTTTGGAATATTTGGAGAGGTCATATTTTGTGGTCGATTTGGTTGAGCAGAAACAATGCAACAATGAACAATGTGAATAGGAATTTTCTCATTTCTCCCTCTTAAGCTCAAAAAAGCCTCTTTTAGTTGTATTCAAAAAATTAAGTCTTCCTCTAAGTACAATGTAGACTTTTTTAGGTTGATGGTTGACAACAAGTTCACAGTCTGGAGAAATTTAATCTCCTCTGTGTACTCCAGTAAAAGGCTAGCCATGGCCATGTCTTTGTAATCCCTATGCTTTTGTGGCTCCTGCCTTGAGCACAGATTGTAACCCCTTTTGTTAATTTAAACTTTCTTGCTTATTCAAAAAAAAATCTATTTTAGGGTGTTTTTTGCATTAAAAAAAAGCATGTAAAGCAATGCGTTGTGAACATGGCAACGTTGTGAAGTTGCAAACTGTTCGCAACGTGTTGTCATGCATCTATGATTGTCTCGTGCTCGATTGAGTTCTAAGGTTGTTTACATGATCTGCAGGAGTTTGTCAGCCACAAAACGTTCAAATAGCTCTACTTATAGCAGAACATAGATGAAATCTAGTGTTGTAAATGAAAATTTAGGAGTCTTTAGACATTGTACTGTTTTACCCTCATATTGTTACATTGACATGGTGGAAGGTGTTTGTTTCCTACAAATAGGTGACTCGATGAGTCAAGTGTTTGTTGTAAGATTGATTGTCATATTTTATTATTGTTGTTGCCATTACCACTACCATCACGAGTACCATGACCAATATTGCTAATGTCATGGCTACCATGACCGCAATCGCTATTGCAACCACTATTGCCATTGCTTTTGACATCACCATTGTTACCACCATTGCGACTGGTACCATTATCCTCGTTATGCTTCCGCTTTTCATTGCCACTGTTGCTCGTCGCTGCTGTTGCCATCATCACCGCCGTCGCTACCACTACTATCATTTCCATGAGTACCACCACCACCATTGCTACCATTATTGTTGCCATTACTACCACTATTATAATCACCACAACCACAACCACCACTTGCCACTATGATTGTCATCACGACTACCACAACTGTTGTCATTACTATTACCACCGTTACTACCATCACCCCTACTATTTTCTATTGTTGCTTTTGTTATTATTACCACTATGCTTGTTATTTTCTATTGCTGCTATTGCTGTTATCGCTATCATTACCCTTGTTATTGCTACCATTGCTACTAATACTACAATTTTACTATTGTTATCACTGTCTACTATTACTATCTTTATTATTGTTATCTTTATTAGTACTACGACTATCTCTCGTGCCAACATTATTGCTACTACTACTACTACTACTATTGACATTGCTCTTTTCGTTATCACCATCGTTGAAGCTTTTGTTGCCATTGTCACTACCATTGTAACTATTGATATTGCCATTTCCCTTTTCATTGCCACCATTTTTGAAGCTTTTGTTGCCATTCTCTACCATTGCAACCACCACTCCCACTACTATTCTGACTATTACTACCACCACTACGATTATTGCAACCACTACCATCACTACTACCATTATTGCTATTGTTGCTATCATCATTGCATATTACCACCACTACTAGTACTATATTAGTATTGCTACTAGTACTACCACTACTTGAAGGGGAGACTTTTAGCACCTTATAGCATGAAAAAGATAGATATGGAACATGAAAAATTGTGCTTGCATGCTTAGACTTTTGGCCTTTCACATAGACTAATGGTAATAATCTCTCACCAAAGGTGAATATGGATGATATGAAGCAAGAGAGGAAAGTAAAGAATGATAACAAAATATTTGAGTTTGAGCATGTAATCTATACCTACCATTTGATGATCCTCCATTAGGTGATAATAGTGTTTAAAGCGATCATGTAGTAGAGCATTGCTTAAAGCATTTGTTATATTTTCTTGAGTGTGAATCTTTTCAAGTAAAATGTGCTCAATGACTAAGCAATCATGAGTATAGTGACACCACATCTTATCATGCTTGGCCTTTGCATGATACATTAAATTATTAACCAATGCAGTAGCACTTTCATTTTCATTGAGGAGATGAGGTACGTGTTGATATATGCCATATGTATCAAGCCAATCTAGAAAGCCATAATATTTCCTTACATGCCTCATTGGTTGCAACATACCTTTTTTTCTATAGTGGAAAGATTTCTACATTCTTGCATACTAAACCTCCAAGAAATAATACCTTTTGTGAAGTGAAAAATGTACACTAAGTAGATTTTTTATTATTTACATAATCAACACAATTAGTGTTGTTGTATCCAGCAATATATGCATTGTCTTTACCCAAGCAAAGAAATTTATCCTTAGTGCCACTCAAATATCTTAATATCATTTCAATCCCTTTCCAATGCTTCTCATATATATATATATATATATATATATATATATATATATATATATATATATATATATATATATATATATATATATATATATATATATATATACTCATGCAATGCTTAGTGTAGTAGCTACCATAACATATTACCAACAACAGATTGATAAGGATTCTTGCTTGTGAGTTCCTTATCCTCATTAGATTTTGGACAATCACCTTTGCTCAATCACACATCAATGCCTTTGCACCATGCATATTAAACTTGTGAAGTACTTTGGATATGTGCACTTTTTGAGAGAAGTATATGTATATTTTATTCTTATCACAAGTAATCCTCATGCTAAGAATACATTTGGCATCCCCTATCTCTTTTATATCAAATATTTGACTGAAAATTCTCTTTGAAAATTAAAAGTTATTTGAGGACTTTCCAATAATTAGCACATCATCAAGATAAGATTCAATCATTCAAGCTTCTCCTGGTATAGAGAAGGTGATCCTTGTTGCATCTATAATAGCCTTGGGACTTTGCAAAACATTCACACTTTTGATACCATGTTCAATCTTGAACTTGCAAATTAGATTCTCTTTTTATTTTTTCACAAATTGCACAATTTCTTGGTTGTTCCATCTAGATCTTCTTTGTAAGATCTTTATGGATGGAAGCAACCTTAGTATTCTTTTGGATTGGTATAAGTCTTATTTTGCAACTAATCTAAGAAACACAGATAATGTACTCATCTTGATAATTGGAGAGAATATTTCTTAATAATCAACCCCATCTTGTTGCTTGGATATCTTTGCAACCAATTGTGCTTTATATTTGGGACAAGCACTATTTGATTTGAATTTCAACTTATAATTCCTAAGTGCCATTCTTATGAATATATTTCAATTCACTTTTTGTGGCATTCTCCCACTTGATATGGTCATATGCTTGCATAGCCTCTTTTTAGCAAAAGGATCATCTACATCAATAATTATAATAAAATACAATCTAGATGCAAATGTATCAGGTCAATGAGAGACGTGAGGATAATCTCAAAGTCTGTTGATCAAGTGCACTAATGCACTATTCTTGTGTAACACTTTTATCAATACTTCTTTGTGTAAAATTCATGTACATGCTAACAGGAACAATGTCCTCAAACATGAAAGAGCTCTTAACTCTTCATCCTCCGTAATATGTTTATGCATCTTTCATTGAATATGAAATCATTTCTTCTAATCATTGATCATGTTTCAATATCTCATGAAAATCCCATTCACATCTAGTTGATAAGGGTCTCTAGGCTTGCCTATTCCAAGGGACTTTGCTTCATAAGTATGGGGCCACTATCTATGTGGTGTCACATGAAATGAAGCATGTGAGTCCAAAATTTATGATTAGGAGAAAGGGTCACTCATGTGAACCCCAACAAGTGTAGTACTTTATAATGTCAACTCATTAACATCATAAAAAAATGGAATTAATTTATTGTATCTTTATTAATGAAGGTGTAGGTAATTGTTCAACATGACCATCAATCTATCATTTTTCTTTGGCATTCTTCAAAGCATAAAGATCTTTCTTCAAGCGTTCGTTGTTTTGATATTAAGAACATTTAATACTCCTCTTGCAAGGTTGGATTTTACTCTTATCACATTGATCATCATTATCCCTAGTCTTGGCTTCTACCATGTTCTTGAGCAAAATCAAGTAATATATGCATTCTCTCTCTGTGTGGTAGTCATAGACTTCTAATGAATTGAGTACCAAAAATTTTATTATAGTAAATTTTTCCACTAGTTGCACTGTTGCTTATGGTTATGCAAAATATTTCATGAACATGGTTTTTCGCATAATTAAAGAACTACTTTCATCTTATCATCTATGTTCATCTTTCATGCTTCAATTAGGAAAACAATGCGTTGAACACATTTAGATGAGAATACATATCTTTGTATCTTTCATGCACAAATCATAAAGCTTTTTCATGAGGTGCACTTTATTTGATGTAGTGCTCTTCTCATAAGTGTTGCATAGGTTTTGTCATATCTCATCAATTGTCTTAGTATTTAGCATTATGAAGCAAACATTATCTAGTAGATGCAAGGGACTCATGCACATTGCAATCACATTAAGCTCTTCCCAATCACTATGCATATGGGTTTCTTTGCAAGAGAACCAATGGGCTTCCATGCCTCCTTTGATCTTGGACATCATGTATTTGATTCTTTTATAATGCAAATTTAGATCCATCAAAGTTATGAGTCTCAAACCAAATTTTGCCTTGCAACCTTTAACTTTCCTTCTAGTCACTTGCACCACCTCATGATCCACCAAATGTCTTTGAAACTATTGATGCCGTGATATGGAGAGCATTTTTAGTAGAACTCATATGTGATCATGTAAAATTCAACTCATATAAATAAGTTCCAAAGTTTGAAAATAATTTTATGGGAGTTTTCATTAAAAAAATAAGGTAAAGGTTCCAAAAATACAAAGCAAGATTTGTAGCAAAACGATTGTAAATACGAGATATAAACCATGGAAATAAAAATTAGCCCTTATGTGGATGAAGAATAAAGCTTGAAGTAATTTTGGAAGATTCTCTTTTGAAAGTGGATCATATGAAAACATAATGATAAAACTAATAAAAACATCATTTGAGAATGCATAATCAATGATTGCATAATAACAAGGTGATTAGTTCACCACACATCTAACCACCCAATCCAAATAGATTTATTAATCACCTATTTGTCCACTATCATTCATCTCATATGATGAAGCTAGGATGTGCATAACCTACAATGTGCATGACCTACAATGCTTACTTATTGCCCCAATGCATAACCTACATCACCAAAGAGATCCCAACATGTTGATTTTTAATCATTCATGAAAACCTCATTTGATGGTTTTTAGCATATAATAAGATTAATGCAAACTAATCAGACTATCATGCTCAGCATGGAGAGTTTGAAATTAAGCTACCAAAATCCATTTTTTCATAGAAAGAAGAAAACACCTAGTAATTATGGTAAGATTTCTTCCATCACAGCTAACGGCTATCCAAGAAACTTGTGAATGTAAACAAATGGCTAAAAGGCCACAAAGATGAATATCTATTGCCAAAGAAGCATACTATTCATTTTTTTTGAAATAATACTTTGGAAGTATTTCAACTAGTATGTTCAAAATTATGTGCTACAAGACCTCAAAATAACTTTGAAAATGTACAAAAGATCCACATCCAACAAGCTTTAAGAAGCCAAAGGAGAGTGTAGAACCAATAAGTTTTTAATATAATTCCAAGTCTTGTTTTTCCCTCTTCTATATGACTACACAATTATAATTTAGTGCTAGGGCATGAAAAATTTTGATGGAAGAGCTCTTTGTAAATGTTACTCTTCTAGTCCTTCACCAATAAGGTCCTCACTTCCAATGATGATTTTGGTGATTATAAATAAGAAGGTATGCTAAGGTCTATGCCTTGGTTAACACCTTTGTTGTACTCCTTAGAATAGAAAAATGTAGTGGGATTGTGCAATGCTATAGGTTTTGATTACATTATGTTGATTCTCAATGATGCATGTTTGTATATAGAAATGCTATGTTATCAATGAAGGAGAGATCTCATGCTTTTTGTAGTACAAAAATGGTTTTGAACAAGGATACATGCGAATTTCATACTTATACATGTAGACTTGCAAAAAAGAAAGATATAAATCGAAGACCTACAATGGAGTACATAGAAAACAAAGGTTTCATACTACAAAATCATGATACAATTTATGGTTGAACATATCACTATTGGCTTTATTAGATTATACATATACTCAAGTGTTAGACAAATATTTGGTGTTTTACACAAACACTACCAATAACACTACTACCACTATTACAATTATATATCATTAATATTACATGCCATTGCCACTTCACCATTGTTGTTGCAATTATTACTACTATTTCCAATGTCGCCATCTCTAGCACTACCATTGCCACTAGTATTATCATTACTACTAGTACTACCACCACCACCATCAGCACTACCATCACCACCACTACTACGAATGTTTTTTTCGTTGCTACTATTACCACCACCACTACCGCCACCATGTCTACCACTACTACCACCACCACCACCACCACCACCACCACTACTACTACTACTACTACTACTACTACTACTACTACTACTACTACTACTACTACTACTACTACTACTGCTGTTTGTTCTATTGCTACTACTTATGCTTTTGCCATTGCTATTGTAACTACAATTGCTATTGTAAGTACTCTTGATACTACTATTTGGATCATTATTGCCACCACCACCACCACTATTATTACTAGTGTTGCTCCTATTGCTTTGCTAGTGTTTCTACTATTTCTATTATTTTTTACTAATGCTATTGCCACTACTATTGCTTCTATTTTTATCATTGTGATTATTGTCATTGCTACTACTACTATTGCTTTTGCTACTATTACCACTTCCACTACCATTTCCATTGTCATTACCACTACCAATGCCACTACAACTACAACTTTTATTAACATTGGCTACTACCACTGCCAATCTTATGATGATCATTGTCACCACCAACGTTACTACCCTTGGCATCACCATCATCATCGTTATCATCACAATCATCATGAACACTATCAATACCCCATCATAATCATCATTCCATCTTAGAACATTATGAACATAATAAAATAGAGAAGATAAAGAACGATGTTGAAATAAAAAAATCAACAAACAAAGGAATTCTAGATCTTAAAAGCTACACAGATCATACTATATCACTTTCTTTTGTCAAAGTGGACTAATGCATCTTGATATTCTCTAGAGTTGATGTGATATGATCCAAGCTAACATGTTGAAATGACATATGGAAGTCTTGCATGGCTCACACTTGGTTTACAACTTTTTCAATTCTCAAATGATTGGAAATAAAAAGTGAAAACACCAATAGCAATTTAAATTTTAATTCTTAAGATAGAAACACATATATAAGACACATGAATGAGATATGAATTCGTGGTTTCCAAGGTAACTTGACCATGTCATCCATGCACATATCCTAGTTATCCAAAGAATCCAATGAATCTAGGTCATTATCCAAATTAACATGTAGCATAAAAAAAATACAAGATTGATCACAGATTTGTTGAGTCATGAGAATTCAATGAACCATCCTATCAAACAAGGACATATCTAGCAATGCATCACTAAGGCCATATTTTTCCACAAGCGTATTGCACAATTTTTTCATCAAGATACAAGCAAATATCTATATAGTATAACCATGCTTTGATTGTGTTGCATTCCCAATGTTCTACATGATCATCAACCAACCTAGTTGAAAGTGGAAAAGATAAGACATGATAAGTCACATGACATGCATACGACTCCAATTAAGACAAGATAAGATTTACAATCACACAAAATACTCTATACTCTAATTTCCTCCAATTAAGAAACCAAAATCAACATAAAAGGGAAAATTGGAACATAACAAAAACATTAAATTGAATTTTATAGTGAACTAAGGACCTTGGCAATTGAAATCATCATTGGTGGCACAATTCACAATCATAGAATATCAAATGACGGAAACTACCTCACTTGCATCATGCTCATGTTCCTTTTAATCATAAAATCCCAAAAAGTATAATAATGGTTTTTGAATCATGCAGTGTTTGTTCTACTAAACCAATTTTCTATCACAATGCTTTGGGAAAATTTTTTGCAATATGATGATAATAAAACAAAAATTATAACCATCAATGATACATAAATTGAAAAATGAAATATCAAGTGCAATAAGTGATCAAGGATCATTTACCAAGAGATATAAACATAACCAATTCAATTAGAAAGCACAACTCACAAAGAAGGTTCCAAGTTACACCACTTCATAGCTGATACAAAATTAAAATTTTGAGATGTATGTATTTTTAAAATAATAATAAAAGAACATAAATACCATGAAAATATGTATCAAACACTCTCACTACGGAGCTACAAACGCAGAAGATAGAAGAAAAACATATATCCAAACTCGAAGTGGCATAAGCTAGGAAATAATTGCAATGCTACTACAGATTAATGAAATCAACCAACCATTGTGAAGCTGAAGAGGCATAAATAATACCAAGGCCACCATTTCACCATATATGTATGAAGAGTAACAAGTAAAGGCTAAAATTTCACATGGGGAACGAACCAAGTCCATATATGGATGAATAAAAAAAAACTCAATTTAAACCAAATAAAAGATCCCTATGGGTGAATTATTCAAGAAGTGCCATAGATAACACACATAATACATCAAATAAAGAATGTACTTTCACATAAAATTATGTTGAATTCCCGAAACATATTTGTTTTGGGAACTCAAAGTAATAAGAATGATTAGATGTTGCATTCAATCCAAGACGTGAAAATACTTTTTCCTTGTCCAAGAAATGGGAAAAAAATTATAAGATTTGCTGCATGTAAAAAGAGCTTGGATATTTCTCTTCATCTTAATAGAAAATTTTCTTCAATATCCATTGAGTTTCTTCCTTGATCAATGATGAGCTTTAAGATTTTCATGGCTAGATGGGTTAAGGAATGCCTAATCAATAGTAATAAGTAATTTCCTTATGCATCAAAGCTATATTGTTATCATCTTTCTCTTTTCTATTCTATATAAATGCTATTATGTGTGACCAAGGACTCTATTTATTGAACCATATATAACTACATAGACATGGAGAAACTCAAACATATCAAGAAAACTGAAGAGATATTTCTGCATCAAAGCAAATGAATTATTCCTTGAAAAATAGAAACAAAATCAGATTCAAGAGGAACCAATCCCAAACGAAGTCCTAGAAAAGATTGGAGCATTTCATTCTCAAACTGCATGAGAAGATCATAGCATGTTGTTTGATGAGCATTTCATTCCATGAGCGTGCTATCATCTAAAAAAGGTATGTGCATCTAGTACAATATATGATGTAAAAACATGATATTTTTATCAATTGTAATCCTCAAAGTTGTCAAAATCTATCTTAATTTCATATTCCTTTCATAATTTCACTATGTTGTAAAGCTTATTGAGCAATTCATTGCTACTCCCAATGTGGAATCAATGTCATTCAAAATTTGGTGCAAGGAATTTCATTAAGGATGTGTATCTAAAAATCATGCAATATTGCCAAAGTTGGGGACATTGTGATATCCTTGGAAAGTCACCCATGTGGCATCATCTTTGTCCTCTGTCATATTGGGTACCTGTAGCATATTTAAATTATGCACATCCGATGAAATCTATACATCCCAAGCCAAATTCTTTTTCTCTCACGAGCATCAAGATTATGTAATCAATATTCATTACTCCCTATATGGGCTCAAAAGGTTGCCTTGATTGTGTTCTAAAGAATTTAACACTTTCATGCTTTCAAACAAATGTAATTGTTTTCTCTTTGAGCCTAACATCTATATCCATGCTAGTTCTCTTAGCCTTCTCATTGTAGCGTTATAGGTTGATCCCATTGCCATATTTGGTTCCACTCGATCATTGGTAGACTCCAGTAAATATGAGATTAACTCAACCTTCTTGGTCATTGATCTGGGCCCTCTCACCTTCTTCTTAGATTTTCAAATTACTCATAATTGGCCCCATGGTACCTTATACATTCATCAATCTAAATATATGACAAATCTTTTTCATTCCATGGACTTTAGCACCATCAAACCTATTTTAACCCCCATGGCTATGAAAGTTGAACACATGGCCTATAAGCCATTGTCACAATCCTAATCCATTGATTCTCTTGCACCTATTGTTCTTTCCATGGTCCAATCTATTAGTGGACGATTCCACTATCTTGTATCATGCTCGTGATTTGATTTGTGCAATGCAATTAATTTCCTTTCTAGAGTTTTGTGCAACCCCACATTGTTGCACTAGAGCTCTCTTAAAAGGTGCATTCCTTATCTCTTACACACTAAACACTATGGTATTAAATTCCTTTGACCTCTCTCTCATACTCCTTCCCTTGAATTCCCTAGGTGATTAGATTATGACTCTCGAGAGGGGGAAGGGGGATGCATTCTCAAGCTTCAACTAGTAGTTTCATGCTTACTCTCGGAGGTGATCCAATTGTGTGGTTCTCTAAGAGGCAAACCTCTATTGCCTTGTTTTTCACTAAATCGGAGTTCTTGTTAATAAAGTGAAACAATCCTAGACCTTGGCATTTGAAACACTTTGTGGTGTGTCTCCATTCAACTATCTTAAAAAATGATTAAAACACATAAAAAATAACATAACACAAAGGAAAAAATAGAGACAAAGAAGGATATATACACTTGTTTTATGTGAGTGAATATACAATCAAGTCCCTTTGTGCTTCATCATCAATATCTATTCCGATTTGTGCTTCCTCATCAATATCTATAATCTTGATTGTGGCAGGCATCTAACCCCTACCTTGTGGGACACAGGGGGTCCAATGGGTACTAAGCCTACCTTCACTTGTAATTTAAATTAATGTAATCTAAATTAAGAGAGTAGGCCTATGGTTAAGCTTCCATTAAAAACTATATATATTTCAAGTTGCAAAAGTGGTTCAAATCCTATAATATTGCTTGTTGGAACTCATCATCTTCTAAGTCATCCACTTCTAATTTATTTTTCTTGATGGATGTATTTTCAATGCATGGATTAAGATGCATTTCAATCGTGTCATTGGTATTATTAATTAATGGATGATCTTCTACTTCAAAGCTATCAAATGTTTCCTATCCTTCAAAGATGGATTTCTTTCTCAAATCAATTTGAGAAATATACTAGAACTTTGGATCTTCTCTTTTGTAATTTAAATAACCACTCAAAATGCTCTTAAAAGCAAAAGTATTATCTTTATCAGTCCATAACTTTGTGGAACCAATTTGGACGAAAAAAATTGCATCTTTTCTTATAGTTGCATTTCTTCTTGAGGTGACAACTTTAAACCATTTCACATCAAGCAACAATAAATCAAACTTTCAAAAAGATATATTTAATTTATCTTGAATTATCCCACAATAATCTAAATTGATTGATGTATCATTTGTATCTCTTGTACTTACAATACTACTTTGTGCAGAGCTTAGCATTCCAATATCGAATGTGCTTCAATGTTTATGGATCTCTTTACTGGAAAAAAGTTTATTCTTTACCAATAATGTTGTGTGTTTGTGATATCTCCAATCACATCATGTTTTGAATATGTATAGCCACTCCATGTTGCCAAACATATTCCATTCCTTCTCAACAACCATATCCTTCTTGGAAACTAGTACGAAGCCACTAAATTTTCTAGAAGAGGTAAAATCCTTGTTATGCGATTGCATCTAAATTCTAGTCTTCCCTTTTTGAGTATGTTATTATCTTTCTCATCTTTCTCTAGCAAGTTTGCATTGGTTAGGAATTTAGAATAATGAACTTCATTATTTCATTTTTGTAAAGATCCATACATCTTTTTGTCCACACCATTTCCTTGCACTCTGTGGGATTTGCACAGAAAGCATTGGATTGTATTGTGCATCATCATTGTATTTTCCTTCTTATAATCAATCGAGAGAGGCTTCCAGTGTCTGTGTCTTTCTTTTTATCTTTCCCTTTTCTCCTACAAACACTCAAATCCCTTTCTGCACAAGAATCCCCCAACAAAATTTGGCACGCACGGTGGGACAACAAAGAGATTTGAGCATAGGAGAAGAAATATTGAAGTGTGGAGAAGCATTATTCAAGTGCCGATAGTACTACTTCATTGGGTTAAGAGGTAAATCTTCTTATTAATTATCTCATCTTAAGAGGATTATGAACAAATCATGACTGCAACCCAGTCTCAAACATTGAGGGTCACTTGCAAAACAACAAGAAGGAAGGCTGTTAGAAGATCCTCCGGTCCACTATCGTCAACATCATCAGTAAAGAACATGGCAGATCAGGTTGATTTGGAGACTCTACTCTCTAGATTAAATATAAAATTTCCTTCTTTCAAAGCCTTAGCTTAGGAAGATCCGGACGAGCATATTAGGAGATTCTTGACATTATGCAAAATAAGAGGTTTGATGGGAAGAGAGGATGCCTTTTTGATACTCTTTCCTGCCACATTAGAAGGGTTGTCAGATAATGGTTCAGCCTATTTGCTGAAAAAAACCATTTCACTACTTGGGATTTAATGAAAGATGCATTCAAAACTCAATTCTAGCATGGGAATACTACATAGATAATCATAGAGGAATTAGAAAACTTGAGACTAAGTCTTGCTGAAACGTTTCTAGAGTTTGTAACTAGGGCCAAGACACTAATCTCTAAGTTGTGAGATCCTCCACATGATTTCTTTATTAAGAAATGGTTAGCTAAACCACTTCCACTGGCTACACAATGTAAAATCAAGGAATTAGTGTTGCCAACAACCTCCATAGAGGAGTTCATCAATACAACTACACGATTGGAACAAATAAGAGAACAATATGGAGCATGTTCTTCATAGCTGCCTTATTCTGCAGAAATTCAAGATCCAGTGATTCAACTAAGGAAAGAGCTGGAGAACTTAAAAAGAAGTAAACCTCAAAAGGAAGAAGAGAATGCCGTAACCTTGTTGCCGCGAGAAATCGAGGCCCTCAAACTACAAAAGGAAGAGGAAGCCCAAGCAAAAGAAATAGCTCAACTTTGACAGGAATTACAAGAATTAAGGAGAGGTGGCATAAAAAATGGGCTATGGTGTACCATGTGCAGCAAACAGGGCCATGTGGTAAGCGAATGTCCATTCTTAAATGTATCATGCCAGTTATGTAGGAAAACAGGGCATGAGGCTCAAGACTGTTCTTCAAGAGGAATGCCTGCAACAACATATTGGACACAAGGAGGAGCCCTACCACCAGCTAATGTGATGGTGATTGCACCTAACCAAGGTAATAATTACAACCCTAGATAGAGGAATAACTTTGGAAATGGGCATAGGAGGCCAATTATTTTTTTCAGATGTGGAGAATGTGGGTATTATCAAAGTAGGTGTACTCTACCAGAAAATACCCCTCCTTGCAAGAATTGCCTAGAGGCTAGATACCACTCTACTAATTGTTGTCCTAAGAACCAAGCATCTTCATCTGGGCCCCACATTCAAATGATTTTTGGTGCAAAGAAAAAATGGTAGATCAAGTCAATGTGCCATCACCATCTACCAGGGTGGTGCAGTTGGAAGAAATTGAATCTTTTACAGTGCAGACAAGAAGCAAAGCAAAGGATCAAGTAGAAATAGGTCAAGAATCAAGGATTAATGGGTTGAACAAAGACAAAGAGACATCTGAAGACAAAGCCATCACATGTGCAGATACAAGGCAAAAAGAAAATCTCATAGGTACCAGTGATGCCATTGGACATGCATTCAGTAGGGCTCATGAGGAGGTTGATAAGCCCATTGGAGCCCATGCTCTTAAGGAATCAGAAGCTTCACGCCTACTCAAGTCCATGAAAAAGGAGGTCAATATTTTTGATTAATAAAGATGGATGGGAAATTCAAGTCAAAACTTTTGTAGATAATTGATGAGGCTTCCACAACAAGTTTAGTGGCAAAGGCTGCTATTATGCATAAAGATAAAATTGTAGGGGAAGCACCCCTCACAGATTATGAGAGCCCTCGGGTAACATTCTCTATCAAAGGTCATGAGTTTCAAGGAGTTATTGTGGATGGTGGTTCTGGCATTAACTTGATTCATGAACATACCATGAAAAAGATTGGACTACATCCTTCAAGACCTGCCAACTTCATTGTAACACTGGCACACCAAAGTACAGTCAAGCCTATGGGAGTAGTCTGTAACATTCGGATGAAAGTACATTTGTCTTCGACTTTGTAGTTATAAGACTACCAAATGTGCAGGGAGGGTTTCCTCTATTAATTGGAAGACCCTGGCTAAGGCATGCTAGTGTAATACATGAATGGGGCAAAGATACCATGTGGTTCCAATAGGAAGGTGCTAAATTAAGACAACTATTGTTGGAAGAAGGTCCGAATCAACAAGGATATATCAACATGATGTAATCAGTTGGTATACACATAGATATGGAATGTATGGACAATCAAGAAGGCAAGGAACTGGATCTATATGATGAAGACAACATGCTCACATTGTTAGAAGCAGGGAATTCTTTTCCTTGCTTTGGAATTTTTCCATCTAACTCAAACATAGAACAATGGTATTCAGAAAAAGAGGAAAGAATTCAAGTAGCTGGGTTGGGAGAGCCGACAAAAGACCACAAAAGGGGAAAGAGGTCTCCTTTACACAACCATATAGAGGAATTTATTTCTATGGATTGCAACCAAAAGGAAGGTTCAGAGTCTAAAGGTAAGAAAAAGAATATAGATGAGGATTCATTACCACTTCATGAAATCCCTCTAGGATGGATTCAAGAGGAAGAAGTGCAACTAAGTTCAAGATGTTCCTGCTTATAATACTGAAGCTATGTGGGACAATGTAACTAAAGATGCTACTCAGGAAAGACTTACGGATAACATTATAAACATGCATCCAATGAAGGAGGTTTAGCTGGTCATGAATTCATTTGCAGATATCTTTGCTTGGCACTACAAGGATTTAGAAGGAGTACCACCTAGTTAGGGAGAGCACATAATCCCTCTCATTGAAGGAGCAAAACCCGTGAGAGGTAAGAGTTGATGGAGAGTGTTAATTTTTATCAAGAATAACTCAAAACCTTTACCAATTTGGAGAATCAATATCAGATTATCAAAATTTTGAACTAACTGTGAAGAGAGTCACTACTCAGAAAGTCTGCTGCACATAACTCACTCATTGACTAATCAAATGTGTAAAGTTTTTGATGAAACATTGCACAAGGTATTGCCTAAATATTGCACACCTTTTTCAAGTTAAATCATCTCAAAAGATTCAGTAGACCTTGAGAAATGATCTAAACAATTCACCTATGTCTAAAACTGTACTTTTCTATAGTCCACTTTGACACCTGTAACTTTGAATGCATAGTTCTCTCAAACTACAACCCATTTATTCAAATGATTTTAGCCATAGGTAGCTTACCTTTCAACTTAAAGGATGAGTGCTTGCTTGCTCAAAACTTTACATTGTGGAAGGAGAGTTGACCAAAACATTAGCATCAAATTTTGTGCCTGTTTCAGAAGACACTCAACACTTCTTCACATACAAATGTTCCTACACATAATTCTCTTAGCTGTTTACAATTAGGTTATCAAATCTTAACCATAGAAGCATTAACTATGGAATTATATATCTACAAAAGGATTCTTGAAATGATCAAACACAGAAGGAGAACGCAACAAAATATCGGGTGCAACTTTTTCTTCTATTCATAAAACTTTACATCTGAATGATGAGAGAGAGATTCCTCACTTCTAAAGTGTCTAATGACTATTAGAACTTCTAATTCTTCTCATCTCTTGCTCTCTCATACTTGCCCCAACTTTCTACTTGTATATATAGGCATATTATGTACAAGCTCATGACCATACAAGTCTTCATTTCCTGAACATACTCTATCTTCAATCTTCAATTTTTGATCTTTTATTCATTCTTTGACTTCAATTTTTTATCCAAAACATCAATTGGTGGTTGACTTGCAGCAATAGCTCCCCTAAATCATCAATTGAGGTTTTCTCTATCTTCTTTATACTTGCCATGTCTTTGAATCTTTGTAGCTTTGGTCCATCCAAACTTTTGGTTAGCATATCTGCAATCTGATCTTTTGTTGAATTATGTATGACTTCAATCTCCTCATCAATCACCTTCTCTCTTAAGAAGTGATACTAAATCTCAATGTGTTTAGTCCTAGCATGAAAAACAAGGTTAGCAGCTAGATACAATGAACTCATATTATCTCCATGAATAGTGGGTGTACACTGAATGATGTCAAAACTCTTCATGAGTGTCTTGAACCATATGAATTCCTTTGGAGCTTCAACCATACCTTTGCACTCTGCCTCTGTAGATGATAAAGCAACTGTGTGTTGCTTCTTAGAACACCAATAGATTAACTTATCTCCCACATAACACAAGTATCCATATGTTGATCTCCTATCATCAGGATTACCTGCCAAATTGTATCACTATATATCTTGATGTTTGTATCTGATGTAAAACCATAATACAAACCTTCCTTGAGTGTACCCTTAATGTATCTCAATACTCATTGTCCTTCAACCCAATGTTCTTTCCTAGGGCAATGCATGAATTGAGACAATACTCCAACTGCATATGACAAATCAAGCCTAATTAATGTAGCATAGATTAGACTACCAACCAAACTTTGATACAACTTCATATCCTTGAATTCTTCTCCTCCATATGTGCTCAATTTATGATTCATCTCCATTGGAGTAGGTGCTACCCTGCAATCTTCCATTTTAAACTTGATTAACAAGTTCTTCAAATACCTTTCTTGAGTCACATACACTCCATGTTGAGTATATGAGATCTCCATGCCCAAGAAATATGACAAATCTCCCAAGTCACTAATCTTGAACTCTTTCTCCATTTGCTTCTTGAGGCTTTGAATTCCCTTCTCATCTGTACCTGTAAGAATTATGTCATCAACATATATGCACATGGAAATGAACCCATCATCACTTGCTTTGACAAGCAAGCTACTATCTGCTTTGGATACTTGGAAACCAAGTTCCTTCAAGAACTTTACAAGTCTATAATTCCATGCCCTTGGGGCTTGCTTCAAACCATACAAAGATCTCTTGAGCTTGCATACATATTCTGAATACCTTTTATCTCTAAACCCTTGTGGTTGCTCCATGAAAACATCTTCTGAAATATTCCCATTAAGAAAAGCATTCTTCAAATCTAATTGACATAGTTTCCAATCTTTACATGCAACAATGGCTATGAGTGTCCTGATGGTTGTCATCTTTTCCACAAGACTATAGATCTCATCATAATCTATACCATATGTGTAAGCATACCCTTTCACAACAAGTCTAGCTTTATACCTAGACACACTTCCATGTGCATACCTCTTTGTCTTGTAGACCCATTTACATCCAATAATCTTCTGACTATTTGGTTTAGGAACCAAATCCCATGTCTCATTCTCCATCAATGCATCATACTCTTCGTGCATAACTTTCTCCCAATTTTCCTTAACTTTTGCCTCTTCATATGTAGAAGGATCTTCATCTGCTTTCACCATGTAAGCATAATCTTTAGTAGTAAAAAAAGAAGTGTCATAGCTATACCTTGTAGGTTGCCATTTGTGTCTTGATGACCTTCTGAGTTCTCCACTTCTTAAAGTTTCTGGTTCATCACATCCTGGATCAAAACTTGGCACTTCTTCAACTTCAATTTGTACTTCATTGCTCTCTTCTTCATCAAATATCTGAATCTTTGATTTACCTTTCTTTTGATTCAAAACTTCTTCATCACTTGCATGATTATTGATTGTACCTGCATACCAAGTACCTTGCTCATCAAATGTAACATCCTTTTTGTAAGAGAGTAGTTATGCTTAGGAGCAATAGCAGAGAAGATAACAGATATAAGAGAATCTCAACAATTTTCTACTAGCAGCAAGTACAAAGATGATGGTGTTGTCCACCTGTGCACTCTCAAGGTAGAGCTTAAATGGTGATCTAGACAACTCTAGATAGGGAGATACAAGGTAGAGGTATGCTGGCTCAATTCAATGTCTCAAGTAGTGCACAAGTCATGTATATATAGGATCATGGGTGGCATTTTGTGGACGGCTATACATGGGCGGTAGGGCGTGGGCGGCCATCGCCCGCGTAATTGCCATATACGACTTAGGCCTGTTGAACCCACCTAACAAATATAAATGATTTTTGACTCCGATAGGGAATATTCCATGGAATATTCCCTTTACCGTGGCGCCGGGGGTGTTGCCCTTGGACCCCCACCAGGGGGCCCGCTGGCCCCCTTGGACCCCCCAGCCAGGGGGACCGCAGACCCCCTTGGACCCCCCAGCCGGGGTTGCTCCCCGCTGCCCCGGACCCCACAATTGGGGACCCTGGTAACACCCTTTCCTTACAATATCTTACATGGTCCAATATGACCTTCATCCAACATGCAAGTTGGGATTCCCATCAATTGGGTAATGCATGCTTGGCTTCTCCTCATAATGGGGGCCTTACAAAATGTGCATACATTCATGAGGGGTAGACATTGATCATATACTAACACCCCCCCTCAATGTTTACCGATGAAAAATCAAGTAGGTTTTGATCCTATGCCCATCTGTTGAAGATGCCTGTGGAGCTGCTCTCTTCCAAGTGATTTAGTGAATATGTCAGCACAATTTTCCTCTGTTGGGAAATATTCTAGCTCCACAATATCATCTTCAATTAGCTCACGAATGTAATGGTACTGTACTTCTATGTGCTTGGTGCGAGCATGAAATACTGGGTTCTTTGCAATAGCCATACAACTTTGATTATCACACTTGAGTATAGTCGCCATATTTGATGGAAAGACTAGATCTACAAGAATTCTCCTTAACCAGACTGCCTCACTAGAAGCAAAACAAGCTGCTTTGTACTCTGCTTCAGTGGAGGAGAGTGCGAGAGCTGGTTGCTTTCTACTTACCCAAGAAAATATTCCTGAACCAAGTGAGCAAAAATATCTAGAAACTAATTTTCTAGAATCACAATCTCCAGCCCAATCTGAATCACAATATCCTTGGAGTGTATCACCTGTGGTATAAAAAATACCAAAATCCAAGGTTCCTACAATGTACCTTAGAATTCGCATTCCAACATTCTAGTGACTCTCCTTAGGTTTGTTGGAAAACCTGCTTAATACTCCAACAACATAACAAATGTCTGGTCTAGTGTTGCACAAAAAAATAAGACTTCCAACGAGCTTCCTATACTTCTTAGCATCTACATCAGGCATGTTATCATCCATAGATAGCTTATGATTTACCTCCATAGGTGTGCTAGTTGGCTTGCAGTCCATCATTCCAAATGCCTTGAGAATTTCTTTGGCATATTTTTGTTGTGCGATGAAAATGCCATCCTTCCTTTGCCATACTTCAATTCCCAAACAAAAATGGAGTAGACCTAAGTTTGTCATTTCAAACTCAGTTCCCAAGCTGATCCGAGTTTGATTGATGAGTTCTTGATGATCTCCTGTAATGATCAAATCATCTACATATACAATGACAACAACTAGCTTGCTATCCCTTTTCGTTACATACAAGTTAGCATAAGAAGTACTTCTTTCAAAACCTATTTTTTTGAAAAAATTATCTATCTATTGGTACCAAGCCCATGGAGCTTGATTAAGTCCATACAAAGCTTTCTTCAACTTGCAAACTTTATTTTCTGAATTGGGCACCTCAAAACCTGGTGGTTGAGATACATATACCTCCTCCTTGAGGTGACCATTCAAAAATGTAGATTTGGCATCCATCTAGAAAATAGGCCAGGTCTTTTGTGCAACTACTACAAGTACCGTTCGAATAGTTGTCATGCATGTTGTTGGTGCAAAAGTTTCTTGAACATCAAATCCTTCGATCTGTGAAAAACCCTCTGCAACTAATCTTGCCTTATACTTTTCCAATGTTCCATCTGCTTTATACTTAGCTTTCCAAATCCATTTAGTACCTATTACCTTCTTCTTTGGCGGAAAGTCGACTAGATCCCATGTATCATTTTTGAGTATACTATCATACTCAGACTGCATTGCCGCTCTCCAACCTGGATCATCAAGGGCTTCTTCAATGGTGTTGGTTCCTTTATCGAGCCCATGATATCTGCCATTAGAGCCATGTTAACAATGTGTTCTGAGGCTCTTCTTTGCTCCTCTATTCTCTTTGATCTTTGTAATCCATCCGAGGATGATTCTGGTACATCTACATGTGGATTGTGATCATCAAAGAGCTGTTGTGCCCACTTCGGTAGTGGCTTACGCTGTGCAGCTACAAGTGGTTGGCTTTTTATATTTGAGGAAATTTCTTCATCAGATGTTTCCTCCTCCTCAACTTTAACTTGTCTTTTGATAGGCACAAGGTGAGATATTTCTCCGGTTGATGAGATAGTAGATTTACCTTTATCTTCTACTAAGTGTGGTCGTTCATCAAACACCACATCCCGGCTGACAAAAATCTTCCTTGCCTCAGGATCCCACAACCTGTATGCTTTAGACTCTTCACTATCTCCTAGGAAGACACACTTTTTGTTTTTTGAATCCAACTTTGATCTTGTTGAATCAGGAATATGTGCATAACAGAGACAACCAAAAATTCTGAAATGCAAAACTAAAGGCTTTTTACCAGAATATGCTTCTTGAGGAGTCATCCCCTTCAGTGCTTTTGTGTAGCTTCGATTGAGGATGTAGACTGCTGTATTGACTGCTTCTGCCCAGAATGAATCAGGCATGTCTTGAGCCTTTAACATACAACGAGCCATTTCAACTACTGTCCTGTTCTTGCGCTCAACAACACCATTTTGTTGAGGTGTATGAGCTGTGGTAAGTTGCCTTTTCACACCATGCTCCTTACAGTAATTATTGAATTCTGTTGACAAGAATTCATCTCCTCTATTTGTTTTGAATTTCTTCAGTTTCCTTCTTGATTCATTTTCCACATACTTATGCCACGTTTTAAATTTTTCAAAAGCATCAGCCTTCTCTCGAATGAAATAAACCCACATCTTTCTACTATAATCGTCGACTAACAAGAAGAAGTAGAAAGATCCTCCTAAAGCAGGTGTAGACATTTTACCACAGAGATCAGCATGTACCAACTCTAGAGGAGCTTGAGATCGATTGCTGGTCTCTCTTGGAAATGCCTTTTGTTGTTGCTTGCCCATCATACAAGCTTCACAAGCCTGCAACTCTGAAAATGCAGGCAAATGAGCAACCATCCTTGTTCTTTGCATCTCCTTCAAAACTGCAAATCCGAGATGCCCAAATTGTTGGTGCCATAACCTGCTTACATCTTTATCTTGTGTAGCAATTAAAGCACTTAACTCATACAAGTTACCCCGTCGTATGCCTTTACCTACAATATTACCTGATGAATCCATGATTTCTGCACCACTCTTATTGAACTGAACTTCGAGTCCACGATTTGTTATCGCAGAAACTAATAAAAAAGTTCTTTTAAGTGTAGGTACATAGAGAACATCAGATAACTTTTTCTCAACACCTGGAGAAGTGATAAAAGAGATGGTTCAAGTTCCTTCAGCTGGACACTTGGAGTCATTTCCCACCACTACATTGATGGATTCCCGCAGAGGCACTAGGGAACTATACCAATCCTTTTTACTAGACAGATGGTGAGAAGCTCCACTATCTAAAATCCATGGTTCATCAACATGAGCTTGAGCAGATGAGCATACCTCTTCAATAGCTAGCCAAAGTTCTAGCTCTGTGTTGTTTGCAGCCTCTTTGTTCTTCCACGATGATTTTAAAGTCCCATTCCGTTCATCAGCTTGCTTCTTTTTGCAATCCTTGATGGCATGGCCTTTCTTTTCACAATGGAAGCAACTTCTTGTGAACTTTTTCTTCTTTGATCCATCAGAAGAGCCTTTACCTTTTGCATTTGCTGAGAATGCAGCATCACTTGTACTTTGCCGATTCTTCAGCCACATCTCTTCTTCTAAAAGCATCGCACAAAACTCTTCAAATGTAAGAGGAGTTGGTCTTACCTGTGTTGATGCAACACAAGCCTTCACATTTGGCTTGGATATCTACGTTGAAGACTATACATGACGCGAAGACCATAGGAACTTATGCCTATGATTTCTTACCAGTTTATCTCTTGTAAAAATATGAATGACTTGGCGCATTATTATGCAATCACGCCTAATTGATTGAAAGTCGTGAAAAGGCGGTTGATTGATCGAGAGAATATCTCAATCAACTTTTTTAGGTGAAAGATTTTAGGAGATTGATTTGAATTCTAATTCAAGTCATCACTCAATTCCTATAAAAGCTACAAGGAAAAATGTCGCGAAAGGTTCTTCACTCATTCCGAGGCATTACTGTATCAATCACTGAGTGTGTGAGGTCTACTTTATAACCTTCACCTCTGAGTACCATTGAGCTATGTTTATCATGCCAGTGGGAATGTACATTTACATGATCTAATACAAATACACACATTCATCTACTCTGTGATTCTTTGAGTCATCATCTTCAAGTCTGTCAACCTTGAAGAAGTATATCTCAGGATTTACTGAACCAAATCAAGTGATTCAAAGCTTGATAGATTCAGCTCAAAGCATACCACACGCATACAAAGTTTGAAGCAATTCGATTCAGCCAATTTCGAGAAATCAAGAAATTACAGTCAAAGTGCTAACTGTTGCAGTTCTTATAGTAGATGAGTAATTTTTCGGTAGAAGAACAAAATAGATCTCGCAGAGTAATGCAAAGCTTTGTATGAGAGATAGCTCACTCTATAGCTAGACATCTCTACTTTTAGTTGATCAATCTTTCCGGTGAAAAAGATATCTACACACAGTACAAAGTCTGACCGGAAAGAGGCTGTCTGAACTAGAGGAGTTTTTTTTCTTAAATTTCAGAAAGAGTTCAGTAAGTTCAGAAAGTTCATGCGTCACTTCCTTACTTCATGTATGTTCACTTGAAGTAATTATAAACAGAATTGAAGTTCATTCCGGTACAATTCCGGTACAATTACGGTGTCAATCCAGTGGCAGTCCGGTGAAATTTCTGTGAAATTTTTCCAGTAAAGTTAGAACATATGTTGAGCACTAGACTTTGTTAAGCTATTGATTGATTATAGAGAATTCCTGAATCACTATAACTTATCTCTTCTTGGCGTGGCGATTTCCGCAAGACTCAGTCTTCATCACAGCATCAAGGAGTAGAATCAGAGAAAAGGATCAAGAGGGCTGGTGCAAAGCAGGATTAGCAGTACCAACTCAAATCTTCTGAGTGCATCCAACCATCACTCCCAACAGTGGTATTAGAGCAAATAAGGTAATCATGGGTGATGGTTTTCCTTCCTTCATTGACAAATTGGACAGGAACAATTACCAAGCTTGGTCTCTAAGGATGAAGACCTATCTACAAGGAAGGAGCTTGTTTGGATTCATATCAGGAGATGAGGAATTGCCCTCATTTAAAGCTAGAGGCCTACCCACCAAGGAAGAGCAAGAGAGACTCAATCAATGGTGTGCAAAAGGTGCTTTGGTAAGGTCATATCTTCTAAACTCTATTTCTGATTTCCTTCTACCACATATAAGGAATTGCAAAACTTCCCAAGAGACTTGGGAAACCTTGTCAACTTATTTTTCATCAAGCACAAGGGCCAGAAAGAATCAGCTATGGATTGAATTTACAACTCTTAGGAAGCAATCAAAACAATCTGTCTCAGATTTTGTCACCAAAGTCAAAGACATTGCAGACCAACTGGCAAGTATTGGAGAGGAGATTGAAGAGGAACAAATAGTAAGGCAGGTAATCAATGGACTAAAAGCTGATGACAAATGGGAGAGCTTTACCACAGCAATGGACTTATACATGGACATTCAAGCACCTGATCTAACAACCCTGATTGGTCAACTCTTCACACATGAAGCAAAGCTTACAAAGAATGGAGAACAATCAAAAGGTAACAACTCCTCTGCTTTATACACTGATAAAAAGGTTAAAGATAAAGGTAAAAGTAAGAAGGTTGATGAAGAAGGCTCTACCTCCCAAGCAAACTATGCAGGGAGAGGTAGATCTTCTAGAGGTAGAGGCAGAGGAAGTAAGCAAGGTAGGGGGAGACCCTACAACTCATCACCATGCAACATTTGTGGATTGTCTAACCATACCACAGATGAGTGCTACAGAAATTATAAGAATCAGAGAGGAAGAGGCTACTCTAGAGGAGGATACTCTCAAGGTAGAGGCAGATTCAACCAATCTCAAAACTACCATGGCTACAACAATAACTACAGTCACAATAGCAACTATCAAGGTGGATACAGAAATAGGAAAGACTACAACAATTATACAGAGGAGCAAGATGACTCTCTATTGATCATGAATATGACCTCCAAAGAAGGTACAAATGATGATCATGTCTTTTATATTGATTCAGGTTGTTCTAACCATGTAGCTGGTAATGTGGCACTACTCTCTGATTTGGAAGAACCCACGGGCAAACATCAAGTGCAGACAAGTGATGATACTAAACATTCAGTTGTTAAAGTAGGCAATGTCAAAACATGTGATGGTAATCAGAACCTACTGAGCAGGGTACTCTATGTACCAACCATCACCAAGAATCTAATGAGTGTAGGTCAAATTGTGGAGAAAGGTTTGCAGGTCAGATTCACACAACATGGAGCATATGTGGAGGACCCAAGACATGGATTCAGAAGAATAGCCAAGGGAGAAAAATCAGGTAGATTATTTACTTTTGAGCTTGAAGATACCAAAAACATTGCTCTGTACAATTACAAAGATCAGACGCTATCAGAATTAGAAATTTGGCACAAAAGGTTAGGTCACATTGGTGAAAGGACCTTAAAGCAAATGTGCAGGGATCAATGTGTGCTTGGGATACCTAATGTATCCAAGCAACACATGATATACAAGTGTGGGGCTTGTCAATTTGGTAAGTCACACAGAATGCCTTATACCAAGAAAGGTTTCATGCATAAAGATTATCTAGAATTGGTGCATACAGATGTTTGGGGACCTAGCAAAGAACCATCCATATCTGGATCAAGGTACTATGTGTCCTTCATTGATGACTATAGCAGGTGGACTGTCTTATACTACATGAAACATAAAGATGAAGTATTTAATTGTTTCAAAAAGTATCTTGCACTGGTTGAAAACCAAACAGGAAGAAACTTGAAGAAACTAAGGTCAGATGGAGGAGGAGAATACTTTTCCAATGAGTTTGAAGATTTCTTGCAGGAAAGAGGCATCAAAAGGGAGATCACTACAAGGTACTCACCTGAACAAAATGGGGTAGCTGAAAGAAGGAATAGACTCATTGTAGAAACAGCGAGGTCTATGCTTAATGAAAAGAACTTGCCAAATTATCTTTGGGCAGAGAGTGTATCTACTGCCACATATCTCATTAACAGGTTGCCATCAAAGACACTTGATGGAATGACACCTTATGAAGCTTGGCATGGTAAGAGACCATCTTTGGATCATTGCAAAATCTTTGGTTGTATTGCATATGTGCATATACCTTCACAAGTAAGAGGAAAGCTAGATCCTAAAGCTGAAAAATGTATCTTCATTGGTTATGATTTAAATCAGAAGGGATACAGATTCTACAACCCCTCAAACTTCAAGGTAAGCAGAGATGTCATTTTTGATGAGAATGACTCATGGTATGAGAATGAGTGCAGGAAAGTTAGCCTACCCTATAATATAGAAGAAGACTTCCCAAAGCCTACCAAGGAGGAACCAGTCCAGAAAGAAGACTCAAGTTCAGATGATGATGATACAATAGATCTTGAGGAGTTCAAGGCTTGGAAATCCAAAGGGAAGATGAAGATAAAGCAACTAGAGGATAAACCAGAATCCTCAACTCAAGCAATGAGGAGATCTCAGAGAGAAAAGAAAAAACCTATCAGATATGGGTATGACACTTCTCTTGTAACTAAGCATTCTGTATATCTTGCAAAGGATTTGTTGAATGAAGAACCAGGTTCATTTGAAGAAGCAATCACTAAACCAGAATGGAAGGAAGCAATGGATGAAGAAATGCAGGCTCTCAAAGAGAGTGACACTTGGGACTTGGTACCCAAGAAAGAATCTATGAAAGTGATAGGATCCAGATGGATCTACAAACTAAAGAAGAACTCAGATGGTACAATAAACAGGTATAAAGCTAGGTTGGTAGCCAAGGGTTTTGCACAAACCCAAGGCATTGATTATGAGGAGACATTTTCTCCTGTGGCCAAGATGCCAACTATCAGAGTTATGGTGAGTGTAGCTGCATCCAAGAATTGGAACATGTACCAATTGGATGTGAAGAATGCATTCTTGAATGGATGGATATCTGAAGAAGTCTACATGTCACAACCACCTGGCTATGAAGAACCCAATAAGGTAAATCATGTTTGTAAATTGAAGAAGGCTCTGTATGGTTTAAAGCAGGCACCTAGAGCATGGAATTACAGGTTGACAACCTACCTCCAAGACCAAGGATTTGTGATGAGTAAAGGAGACACTTCTCTGTTTATAAAGAGAAGTAGTACAGAGGTAATATATTTATGTGTCTATGTTGATGATATCATTATTACAGGAAATGATATTCAGGGAATTAGACATATCAAAGGACAGATGATGAAAGAATTCAAGATCAATGATCTTGGATTATTAAAGTATTTCTTAGGTCTTGAATTGGTCTACACAAATTCAGGTATCTACATCACTCAAAAGAAGTATGTACAGGATATGGTCAAGAAGTTTGGCTTGCAGGATGCTAAAGTATCTACTACTCCAATGGAAGTCAATCTAAAGCTAAGTGCTCATGAAGGAGAAGAAGTCGAAGACATCACAGGATATCAAAGTATGGTAGGTAGTTTGAACTATGCTACCTTAACCAGAATTGACATAGCATATGGTGTAAGTGTGCTTAGCCAATTCATGCACAAACCAAGGGTACCTCACCTAGAGGCAGCAAAGAAAATCTTGAAGTACCTCAAAGGAACTCAAAGTCATGGTTTGTACTTTCCTTATACATCCGATATTGACATTAAAGTTTATTCAGATGCAGATTGGGCAGGTTGCAAGGATGATAGGAGGAGCACATCAGGATACATATGTTTTGCAGGTGATAAACCTATTTCTTGGTCAGCCAAGAAACAACCTACAGTAGCATTGTCATCCACTGAAGCAGAATATAGAGGGCTAGCAAATGCCACTCAAGAAGCTATCTGGTTGAAGCTGTTATATACAGAGTTAGGCTTATATACTAGACCACCAATTATTTTTGGAGATAATACAAGTTCTCTTCACCTTGCAGCTAATCCAATATATCATGCCAGAACCAAACACATAGAGGTTCATTACCACTATGTGAGAGAAAAGTTGCTAAGCAAAGACATTCAGTTGACTTATGTGTCCACTAATATGCAATGTGCAGATTTACTCACTAAAGCTTTGGATGGAGCTAAGTTATGCAGATTCAAATCCATAATTGGATTGCAGGATGTGGTTGAAGAATGAAGCTGAAGACTTGAGCCAAAATGTTTGGCTTGAGGGGGAGCTGTTGATGCAACACAAGCCTTCACATTTGGCTTGGATATCTACGTTGAAGACTATACATGACGCGAAGACCATAGGAACTTATGCCTATGATTTCTTACCAGTTTATCTCTTGTAAAAATATAAATGACTTGGCGCATTATTATGCAATCATGCCTAATTGATTGAAAGTCGTGAAAAGGCGGTTGATTGATCGAGAGAATATCTCAATCAACTTTTTTAGGTGAAAGATTTTAGGAGATTGATTTGAATTCTAATTCAAGTCATCACTCAATTCCTATAAAAGCTACAAGGAAAAATGTCGCGAAAGGTTCTTCACTCATTCCGAGGCATTACTGTATCAATCACTGAGTGTGTGAGGTCTACTTTATAACCTTCACCTCTGAGTACCATTGAGCTATGTTTATCATGCCAATGGGAATGTACATTTACATGATCTAATACAAATACTCACATTCATCTACTCTGTGATTCTCTGAGTCATCATCTTCAAGTCTGTCAACCTTGAAGAAGTATATCTCAGGATTTACTGAACCAAATCAAGTGATTCAAAGCTTGATAGATTCAGCTCAAAGCATACCACACGCATACAAAGTTTGAAGCAATTCGATTCATCCAATTTCGAGAAATCAAGAAATTACAGTCAAAGTGCTAACTGTTGCAGTTCTTATAGTAGATGAGTATTTTTTCGGTAGAAGAACAAAATAGATCTCGCAGAGTAATGCAAAGCTTTGTATGAGAGATAGCTCACTCTATAGCTAGACATCTCTACTTTTAGTTGATCAATCTTTCCGGTGAAAAAGATATCTACACACAGTACAAAGTCTGACCGGAAAGAGGCTGTCTGAACTAGAGGAGTTTTTTTTCTTAAATTTCAGAAAGAGTTCAGTAAGTTCAGAAAGTTCATGCGTCACTTCCTTACTTCATGTATGTTCACTTGAAGTAATTTTAAACAGAATTGAAGTTCATTCCGGTACAATTCCGGTACAATTACGGTGTCAATCCAGTGGCAGTCCGGTGAAATTTTTGTGAAATTTTTCCAGTAAAGTTAGAACATATGTTGAGCACTAGACTTTGTTAAGCTATTGATTGATTATAGAGAATTCCTGAATCACTATAACTTATCTCTTCTTGGTGTGGCGATTTCCGCAAGACTCAGTCTTCGTCACAGCATCAAGGAGTAGAATCAGAGAAAAGGATCAAGAGGGCTGGTGCAAAGCAGGATTAGCAGTACCAACTCAAATCTTCTGAGTGCATCCAACCATCACTCCCAACAACCTGAGTGTTAAGGGCTGTTACTAGTCCATCATACTTTGCTGGAAGAACACGTACACATCTTCGAGCCAACTCTTCTAGTGTTATAACAACACCAACTGCAGCCAACTGATCTTGAAGATGTTTTATCCGTTTGATAAAATCTTCAGCCTTTTCAGAATCAAAATGCTTTTCATTTGCCAACTGATTTTCTAAATTCTGTATCCTAGTGTGGTTCTTGGTCTCATATTGACCAATATGCCCCAAGCCTCATGTGCTTTAGTAGTATGTTGAACTAAAGTAAGCACAGAATCACTTACACTAGTGACCATTGCACATAATGCATCAACATTCCACCTCTTCCAAGCTCGTAGAAGATCTGGATCTGGATCTGGCTGAATCATCAATCTTGAATTTGCTGGATCTTCAACTGGTATAGGCTCTAGATCCAATCCCATCGCTCCCATGAGAGTGTCAAGTAATTCATAGGAGTCCAAAATTGCAGAAATTTTGAACTTCCAGAGTGTATAATTGGTTCCATCCAGCTTCCCTTCAGTGAATGCAGGTGGGTGAATTCGAATAGGTGCAGCATTAACATAAGCTGAAACACCAAGACCAATGTTCGACGATGAAGCCATCATGTAATCACTCGAATAATCTACTGATATTCTAGTCTGCTAGTAGGCTAAAATAGTGATACTTCTCAGCTATTCAAACCTTACGGCTCTGATATCATGTAAGACAATAGTTATGCAATATAACACATGAGCAATAGCAGAGAAGATAATAGATATAGGAGAATCTCAACAATTTTCTACTAGCAGCAAGTACAAAGATGATGGTGTTGTCCACCTGTGCGCTCTCAAGGTAGAGCTTAAATGGTGATCTAGACAACTCTAGATAGGGAGATACAAGGTACAGGTATGCTGGCTCAATTCGATGTCTCAAGTAGTGCAGAAGTCATGTATATATAGGATCATGGGTGGCCTTCCGTGGATGGCTATACATGGGCGGTAGAGCGTGGGTGGCGACCGCCCACGTAATTGCCATACATGACTTAGGCCAGTTGAACTGACCTAACAAATATAAATTATTTCTAACTCCGATAGGGAATATTCCATGGAATATTCCCTTTACCATCGCGGCGGGGGTGCTGCCCCCGGACCCCCATTAGGGGGCCCGCTGGCCCCTTGGGACCCCCCCAGCCAGGGGGACCGAATGCCTCCTTGGGCCCCCCAGCTGTGGCTGCTCCCCGCTGCCTCGGACCCCACAATTGGGGACCCTAGTAACTCCCTTTCCTTACAATATCTTACATGGTCCAATATGACCTTCATCCAACATGCAAGTTGGGATTCCCATCAATTGGGTTATGCATGCTTGGCTTCTCCTCATAATGGGGGCCTTACAAAATGTGCATACATTCATGAGGGGTAGACATTGATCATATACTAACACTTTGATACAAGGAATTGCTTTGTGGATGGACTCCACAACCTATAACCCATCTGCTTATCATCATATCCAATAAACACATACTTTTTAGCTTTAGGTTCCAATTTATGTCTCAACTGAGATGGCACATATGCATAAGCCAAACATCCAAATACTTTGCAATGATCCAAGGTATCTCTTACCCCACCAAGCTTCATCTAGTGTCATACCTTGCAAAGCTTTACATGGTAACCTATTGACCAAATATGTAGCTGTATTTACAACCTCAACCCACAAATAATTTGGACAATTTTTCTCCTTCATCATTGATCTTGCAAACTCAACAAGAGTTCTATTTCTCCTTTCTGCTACACCATTTTGTTGAGGAGAGTACCTACAAGTAACTTCCGTTTTTATTCCTACATTCCATAAGTAATCACTGAACTCATTAGAGAAATACTCTCCCCCTCCATGTGACCTTAGTCTCTTCAACTTCTGATGTGTAATTCTTTCTGCATACACATGATAATGTTTAAATGTATTGAATACTTCTGATTTATCTTTGATCACATATATAGTGATCCACCTGGTAGCATCATCAACATAAATCAAATAATATCTTGAACCATTTATATTGAAATCCTTTGATGGTCCCCACACATCTGTGTGTACCAACTCAAGCTTCTCTGAATACATAAAACCATGCTTAGAATATGATTGCTTATGAGCCTTACCTAATTGATATGCCTCACATTTGTATGTCATATGTTGACATGCAACATTAGGCAATCCAAGCACTGAACCATTGTTAACCATGTCCTTAATACCTCTTTCATTGAAATGTCCAAGCCTTTTATGCCAAAGATCTAACTCAGAGATCTTATGTCCTCCATAAGTGAACAAGGCAGGACCAACATTACCTTGAATCTTCAATGTGAAGAGTCTTCCTTCTTTCTTCTGTGAAACAATTTGTTTATACCCATTGCTAGGGTCTTCCACAAAAACTCCATCATTACTGAACCTTACTTCATAACCTTTTTCAACAATTTGCTCTACACTTATCAAATTCTTTGGAATTGTAGGACCATATAGAACCTTACTCAAAAGAGTACTTCCATCCTTGGCCTTCACTGATCCAATTGACTTCACATTGTGCTTTGTATTATCACTTGTTTGAACTACATGATTAGTTACCTTATTCTCCAAATTAGTCATCAAAGCTATATTATCACTCAGATGATTGCTACACCCTGAGTCAATGTAGAAGACTCTTTGGTCTTCACTTTATCTTTCACAAGTTGCATTCATGATTAAGGTTGAATCCTCCTTCTGATCTGAAGCATAATTGTAGTAGGTATTATTGTAGGATTGACTTTGGAATCCTCTACCTGCATTTCTTCCAAAGTAACCTCTACTACCTCTACCTCTGAAATTACCTCTTTGATTTCTGCCACCTCTTCCACTTGAATTAAAATTCTGATTATATCCTCCATTATTCTGATTATTATGCCAACAATCATGAGCTAAATGATTTGTCTTACCACAAATCCAGCAACCTTTGGCTCCATCTTTATTGCTTCTGCCTCTTCCTCTTCTTTTGCCACCTCCTCTTCCTCTTAGAAAGTTGGCTTCGCTAGTTGTACCTTCTTCTTCATTTGCTTGTTGCTTGCCTTTGCTATTCTTCTTCTTATCCTTTGAATACATTGCTTGACCTACACTCTTATCACCATCACCTTTGACATCCTGCTCAAAAGTTAGCATGTGTGCTAGCAACTGATTTAAATCAGGAGTGAAATGATCGAGTGACAATTCAATAGACAAAATGAATGGCTTCTATTTCTCATCTCCTCTCAGACCTGTGAGGATTTGCCTTACCAATTTATCTTCCTCAATATCTTCATCAATTGCTCCTAATGCATCTGCAATTTCCTTCATTCTTGTTACATAATCAGAAATGGATCGAGAAGCTTTCTTTTTAAATGTAGTGATGCCCATAAGGATGCCTTTCTTGACTTTGTGGTATTTTGGAAATGCTCCTCCAAAACATTCCATATATCACTTGCACTTTCAAGACCTCTAATATGAGGTAGCAAGTAGTCATTGACTCCCATGTAGATAATACTCCTTGCTTGAGCATCTCTCTTCATCCAAGTCTTCAAATCTAAGAGTTCATCCCTAGTTGGAACACTAGGATCTCTAAATTGTGTTTTTTCTTCTTCACCTGTGATGTAACCTATCAAATCTTTGCTCATGAGATGAGCTTTCATCCTCATTGACCAAGCTGGATAGTTTTCTCTATCCAATTTCTCTATCTGAAGAGAATCTCCCATCCTTTCTTCACTTGTGTATTAAATTAATCAAACTTTATGAGGAATAAGTGTACGTTTACTTCGATTGAAGTTCCTTTTGATCTTCTTGATATCTTCAGATCTCCTTCTCAAGATTTCACTTTAAGCTTTCACCTTTTGAACCTTCAAGTATTGATTTCTATATGACTGTAGCAGTCGGGGTCCTCCTTTCTATTTTGATGATTCTGCTCTGATGCCATTGATGGAGAGTGTTAATCTCCAAAAGAAAAAGTTATACTTGATATTAGAGCGCCTCTATATCAAGAATAACTCAAAACCTTTACCAATTTGGAGGATCAATATCAGATTATCAAAATTTTGAACTAACTGTGAAGAGAGTCACTACTCAGAAAGTTTTCTGCACATAACTCACTCATTGACTGACCAAATGTGTAAAATTTTTTATGAAACTTTTCAAAAGGTGTCCCCTAAAGATTGTGCACCTTTTCCAGGTTGAAGCATCTCAAAAGATTCAGTAAATCTTGAGAAATGATCTAAACAATTCACCTATGTCTAAAACTATACTTTTCTACAATTGACTTTGACACCTGTAACTTTGAATGCATAGTTCTCTCAAACTACAACCCGTTTATTCAAATGCTTTTAGCCATAGGTAGCTTAACTTCCAACTTAAAGAATGAGTGCCTGCTTGCTCAAAACTTTACATTGTGGAAGGAGAACTATCCAAAACATTAGCATCAAATTTTGCACTTATTTCAGAAGACACTCAACACTTCTTCACATATAGATGTTCCTACACATAATTCTCTCAGCCTGTTTACAATTAGACTCTCAAATCTTAACCATAGAAGCATTAACTATGGAATTAGACATCTACAAAAGGATTTTTGAAATGATCAAACACAAAAGGATAACACAACAAAATATCAGGTGCAACGTTTTCTTCTATTCAGAAAACTTTACATCTGAATGATGAAAGAGAGATTCCTCGCTTCGAAAGTGTCTAATGACTATTACAACTTCTAATTCTTCTCATCTCTTGCTCTCTCATACTTGCCCCGAATTTCTACGTGTATATATATGCATATATGTACAAGCTCATGACCATACAAAAGGTATAAGTGAGCTAACTACAAATTAATGTACATATGTATACACGTCTTCATTTCTTGAACATACTCTATCTTCAATCTTCAATTTTTGATCTTTTCTTCATCCTTTGACTTCAAGTCTTTATCCAAAACATCAATTGGTGGTTGACTTGCACCGACAAGAGTTATAGGCTGAATCCTAAATATGCTAAAGTTGTTTACTTGGAAATTCAGAAAATGGAAGATGTAGGAATTATCACCCATCTAGAGCATTGAGAATGGCTATCTTCTATGGTAATTTTTCCAAAGAAAAACACTAACAAGATCAGAATTTGCGTGGACTTTAGAGCATTGAACAAGATCACCATCTCAGATGGATTTCCAATGTCATTTGCTGAACAGGTCATAGAAGAAGTAGCTGGGCATACACTTTATAGCTTCATGGATGGATTCAGTGGATATAATCAAATATCCATCCACCCTGAGGATCGAGAGAAGACTGCATTTGTTACACCTTGGGGAACTTATGTATATGTAAAGATGCAATTTGGACTGAGAAATGCCCCAACTACTTTCAATCGAGCAATTAATCTCATTTTTGGACTATTGCTGTTAGAGTTCCTTAGAATTTTCATGGATGATTTTTCATCCTTTTTAGGTACTTTTGCAAAGACTCCATTGGATTGTTTAGAAAAGCATCTGATTCAATTACAAGAAGTTTTTAAGAGGTGCAGAGAAACAAACTTGAAATTGAACCCAAATAAATGCCATTTTCTGGTGACTGAAGGTACCGTCCTGGGACATGTGGTATCCTCCAAAGGTATGGCACCTGACCTAGGCAAAATTATAGCTATATTAAAGTTACCTAGAACTAAATCTCCAAAAGTGATTCAAAGTTTTCTAGGACATACAAGGTACCATCAGAGGTTTATTAAGATGTATGCAGATATAGCCAGACCATTGGCTAAACTTACTGGTAAGGAAGTACCTTTTAAATGGGAAGAAGAGGAGGAAAAAGCATATCAAACATTAAGGTCAAGGTTAGTAGCTGCTCCCATTCTGATCAGACCTGAGTGGTAAAAAATTTTTCATATACATGTAGATGCCAGTGCATATGCAGTGGGGGCACTTTTGACTCAACACAGTAAAGAGTACAAACTAGACAAACCAATTCAGTATGCCAATCAAATTTTGACCAAGGCTAAAAGAAATTATAACACCACAGAAAGGGAGGCCTTATTCGCAGTACAAAATTTTCGTCATTACTTGCTGGGAGTGAAATTTATTATCATAACTGATCATCAACCGCTCAAATATTTACTGAATAAACCACAAGCGACTGGTAGGGTATGGAGGTGGCTACTTTTGTTCCAGGAATTTGATTTTTTTTGTAGTCCATAGATCAGGTAAAGAAAATGTCATGGCAAACCACCTATCTAAGATTAACATGATGGATCAAGCAATTGGAGTAAATGATGATTTTCCAGATGCTAATCTGTTCACTGTACAAGCTCAAGGTTGGTATGATGACATCAAGAATTTTATTAAAACTGGATTGTATCCAGAGAGGGCAAGTGCTATGCAAAGAAAGAGACTACTAATCAAAAGCAGACCTTTTACCTTCATTGAGGGGCATTATATAGATAGAGAAAAGATAATAGGTTTAGAAAGTGCATGGAAGAAGAAGAAGAAGTGAGGGAACTACACATGGAGGAATAGGTGGTGGGCATGTCAAAGGATCCTTGATGCTGGCTTATGGTGGCCTACATTATTCAAAGATGCAGAGGAATGGGGAAAGGCATGTGATGTTTGTCAGAGGTGTGGACCCAAGCCAACAAAGCAGAAGCACAACCCCTTGATTGTTTCCACTTCTTGGCAACCATTTGAGAGGTGGGGGCTAGGTTTCGTAGGGCCCATTCATCCTACATCGATTCCAAAGAGAGAAAAGTATCTATTGATCACCACTGACTATGCAACAAAGTGGGCTGAAGCTATTGCCTCCCCTAATTGCATCGCTCAAACTCTTGCTGATTTCATTTATAGAAACATTGTTTGTAGATTTGGACGCCCCATTGAAATTTGTA
>CM035443.1:103484742-103502242 GCA_020310875.1 Ceratopteris richardii | reverse complement strand
ATTCCATGCTTCATATGGTGTCATGCCATCCAATGTTTTTGATGGGATTTTATTGATCAAGTATGTGGCTATAGATACAACTTCTACCCATAACTAATTGGGTAGCTTGTTCTCATTTAGCATCCACTATTGTTCTATTTCTTCTCTTCATCACTCCAATTTATTTTGGTGTATACCCGATAGTGATCTCTGTTTTGATTCCTCTCTCTTGCAGATAAGAATCAAAGTCATGGGAGAAATATTCTCCCTGTTCATCTGACCTTAGTCTCTTCAAAGTTTTACTTGTTTGATTTTTTACAGGAGCTAGATACTCCTTGAAACATGAAAACACTTCATCTTTATGCTTCATAAAGTATAATATCGTCCATCTGCTACATTCATCAATGAATGACACATATTACCTAGATCTAGAGATTGAAGGCTCCTTGCTTGGTCCCCATACATCTGTATGGACTAGCTCCAATAAGTCTTCATGAATGTATCCTTTCTTTGTGAGTGGTTGCCTATGTGACTTACCAAATTGATAAGCACTACATTTGTAGATCATGTGTTGTTTGGATATGTTTGGTAGACCAAGTACACTATGATATCTATTGATTTTCTTGAGAACTCTTTCTCCTATGTGAGCTAATCTCTTGTGCCAAATTTCCAACTATGATAGAGTTTGACTACCATAATTGAATAATGCAATATTTCTAGTGTATTGGAGTTCAAACGTAAATAATCTACTTGATTTTTCTCCTCTTGCTATCCTCTTGAATCCCTGATATGGATCCTCAACAAATGCTCCATTCTTTGTGAATCTGAATTGCAATACTTTCTCAACAATTTGATCTACACTTATGAGGTTCTTGGTGATAGTTGGCACATATAATACTTTGCTCAATAGGTTCATATTACCATATGAAGTCTTTGCATTACCTATCTTTTCAACTGGATGTCTTGTGTCATCTCTTGTTTGGAATTCATGTCTATTTCTTGGATCCTCCAAGTTTGAGAGTAGGGCTACATTCCCTGCTTCATGATTTGAGCAGCGTGAGTTTATATAGAATGCATGTTCATCTACTTTGCCTTGCTTCATGGTCATGTTCATTAGAAGAAATGAATCTTCTTAGGTTTGGTCATCTACATAATTGTAGTCTCTCCTTCCTCTATATCCTCTTTGGTAGTTGTTGTTATTGTATGAGTTCTTATTGTATCCATTATTGTTGTTGAATCTACCTCTTGAGCTTCCATAGCCTCCTATGTTGTAACCTCTACCTCTTTGGTTCCTAGGATTCCTAAAACAATTCTCCGTGACATGATTAGTTAGGCCACATATGGCACATGGAGATGAGCTTTGAACTCTCCCCCTACCTTGTCTTCCTCCTCCGCCTCTTCCTCTTGAGCCTCTACCTCTACCTGCAAAGTTTGTTTGAGAGGTGCTTCCTTCATCATCATACTTCTTACCTTTGCCTTTGCTATCTTTGTTCTTGTTTTCATCTCTATAGAGAGCAGAGAATTGATTACCTTTTGAGTTTTCTACATTCTTCATGAGCTTTTCCTCATGTGTTAATAGTTCTCCCATGAGAGTGTTGAAATCAAGAACTTGCATGTCCATGTAGAGGTCCATCCTTGTGGTGAAAGCTTCCCATTTGTCATCTGCCTTTATTACATTGATTACTTGCCTTACTATCTGACCTTCATCAATGATTTCTCCAATGCTTGCAACTTGGTCTACTATGTCCTTTCTTTTGGTGACAAAATCAGTCACACTACTTGGGCATCTTCTTGAGTGTGGTGAATTCCATCCACGGTTGATTCTTCCTTGACTTGGTACTTGATGATAAGAATGATCCAAGAGCACTCGAGTCTTACAACTCCTGATATGTGGAAGTAAAAAAATCAGACATTGATTTTAGAATATATGACCTTGCTAGAGCATCCTTTGAACACCATGCATTCAACCTCTCTTTTTCTTCTTGTGTTGGTTGGCCTTTGCTTCTGAGGATTGGCATCATCCCTTGTATGTAACAATAGAGGTTTCTCCCTTGAAGGTAAGCTTCCATTCCAAGTGACCAAGCTGAATAGTTGCCTCAATCCAATTTGTCTATGGATGAAGGAAATCCATCTCCCATGTTGACAAGTTGCTTTGATACCACTATGAGGAGATGGTGTGTTGATTCTAGAGATGAGGTAGTGCTACAAAAATCATGCTCTACAACACCAATCTAGCTTTAGGGACGCTTAATAGACTTTTTTAGCTTCACAATGATGCACTTAGAACCACTATGTCTTTTCGAGCATCATTCTCAAAAGTTTGCATCAAAACACATAACTTGTATATGCAAGAAATGAGAAGAACTTTCTATTTTGAGAAGAGAAGGTCTCAGTATTATGCTCATAGCTCACAACCTTGCAAGAATTGACCAGAGAGCTTTTCTACACATCTTATTGAAGTGTATATCTAATTAAATCGAGTTATTTCATGAATTTATCTGTACCATACTAGGAGAAATGAGTTGAGCAAGTCAAGGGGATCATCCTGACTTTTTAGGGTTAGAAGATGTGGAGACACAATCATCTTTTTTGCTCCGTATCTCAAGATCTAGTAAATAAAAGTTGATGCAAATTGATATATCAACACTAAACACATTACTCTAACTATCCCAAGTTAAATTATAGAAAATGGATGTGTATATGCAGAGGAATAAATTCCACATGTTCAATGTCATGATGAAGATGCTGGAGCAAAAAATAGATAGAAATGTACTAAATGAGATGTAACAAAATATGAATGCTATTGCACATATGCTATAGAGGGAGTGTACTAGACTACACAAGCATAATGAGAGCCTAAACTATTCTCACTAAAGTAGCTTAAATACTCTTAGAAATTGCTATAACATCCCATGATATTCTTTCTTCTTTTGACTTTTACAATTTATCCAAGATAAATCATTGAAATTAACAAGCATATGTTCATATATAGATTTCTATGGGAAGAGGTAAATAGACATGTATGTTGGCATACAAGTCAGATGAAGAGCATACCAGCACAACAGAGCGGTCATGCACAATACAACAACAAGGCCTAATCATTTTTTCCATGGACCATTCACAACTTAAGTGATTTTAATCACTACACAAACATTGTAAATTCCGTTTTTGGTAGAATAGACTCAATTTTGTTCAAGCCGAGGAGTCCTCGAGCTTGAGGAGTATTAGAATTAGATACATACCAATTTTCATAATTTTTAGACTCCGTTTAAGCCCTCAATTAGGCTCTAGAACCTAATTTTTAACTAGGCCGGACACTAGGTCTGGACAAGGCCAAAGCTAGTGAGAAAACTATAAAAAGAGCTAGAAAGCTCATTTTTGGGGGAGATTGTTTGTGAATTGAGCTTATGTAAGAGACTTTTTGACTAATGCAAAGAAATCCATTGTTCCTCTCCTTGTTCTTGCCTTGTGGTGCGCGTGTGTGTGTATGTGTGTGCATGCTTGTGTGCTTCTCACTCACACACTTGTGCCTTCACTTGCTCATAGTCTTCATACTAGTCCTCACGTCTCCACGGATTGACAATTATGAGGTGAATCTTCTCACGTTGGTACTCACCATTGTGCTAGAGTGACACCAAATTTTGGCGCCGTTGCCGGGGAGAGAGCTTCGAGGACGAGCGTGTGATGGTAAGACGTCGAGTTGAGACATTGGAGTTATATGTAATATCCTTTCTTTTCTTTATTTTTCTTCATTTTTTCTTACTTTTGCCTCACCATCATCACCATCATCATCCCCAACATCTCTCACCTCCATCTCCATCTCCACAAAAATTTCAGTTTTTTGGTCATATTCCGCTCCCCACCTCATTTCCCTCATTTCATTGTGAGAGAGAGCGAGAGAGAGCTTGCATGCGATCTGTTTTTGTGTGTTTTTTGGAGATTTTGTTGCAGGAACTAGCTGTACCACCGTCTCCAGCAGCTTGCGCAGGTACGACAGACTCTGCACAGGTCCCGGGACGACGACCTCTGTCTGTCGCGACAGACAAAAAAACTTGATATTTTTTGAATGCATGTTTGGCATGGTAACCTACATCATTAGAGCACTCCAAATCACTAGAAGTTTCTAAAAAATTTGCATTTTTTTAGTCTATTGCGACAGACACAGTCTATCGCGACAGACACGGTCTATCGCGACAGACACCATCTATCGCGACAGACCAAAACCACAACAGATGATAGATCCCGTCTATCGCGACAGACCACTCTATCGCGATAGACACCGTTTATCGCGACAGACCAAACCACGATAGACGATAGACCCCGTCTATCGCGACAGACACCCGTCTATCGCGACAGATAGAGACCCACGATAGACCCCGTCTATCGCGACAGACACCTGTCTATCGCGACAGACCAAATTCCATGACAGACTCAGTCTATCGTGACAGACACCGTCTATCACGACAGACCAAAACCACGATAGACGATAGACACCATCTATCGCGACAGACCAAAACCACGACAGACGATAGACACCATCTATCGCGACAGACCACTCTATCACGACAGACACCGTCTATCGCGACAGACATAGTCTATCGCGACAGACATAGTCTATCGCGACAGACATAGTCTATCACGATAGACCCATCTCTCGCGATAGACACCGTCTATCGTGACAGACCCATCTATCGCGACATACACCGTCTATCGCGACAGACATCCCCCCATGACAGCTTGTGTCTATCGCGATAGACAGACATTTTTGGCAAAAATTAAGGGGTAATTTGTTTGGAAATTTAGGCTAAATTTTGGGCATATTTGCATACTCAAATACTCATACACTTACAAAGGCCTTAGAAAAATGCATCAAAGCTCCTGAAAGGTTCTGTTTGTCTATTTAACCCCCTAAACCCTAAACGGTCATAACTTTTTCATACGAAATCCATTTTTTGAGCTCTAGGGCTTGTCGGAAAGCTCGTGGCATATACTACATGCCCTCAACTGTTTTTTATGAGAATAATGAGTTGATTTTCAGATATGATATTTTGAAGTTGACACACTGAGGGGTAGGTACACCAAGGGAGCTCTAGAGGAAAGTTCTTTTTTAGCAATACAAAAGGGGGAACAAGGGTCATTAAAAAGTGTCTGAAATAAATTGTCTGTCAATTGAAGGATCAAATTGAAGCTAAACTTGGAGTTCTTACAGGATCATCGAGAGCTTTTGGAGAAAGCAAAGTAAGTGCCAGGGCGAACAAGCTTGGGAACATGCTTCCTGGGTAGAAAAGCATCACCAGGAGGAGCGACTTGAGGTTGGAACATCTCTTAACCCCCTTAGTCCATTCTTAGCATAGACTAAGTGCGAGTAGTTGTCCTGATTGACTATGGGTACAATAGGAACACTCAAGTCTAAAGAGCCTTTAATTTCTCAAGTGCAAGGATAGGCTAAATTGCAGTCTAGGGACAAATTAAAGGAAAAGAAATTAAACTAAGTGGGTGAGGAACATCAAATACGACACACTTAAGTGCTCCTGATGACGCTTAATTAAAAATGAGAAAACACATACAAAGGAACTCAAAAGGAACAAGTGATTGGTATCAAAGAATCAGCAACGTACAAAGGGCATATGAACCTAAGATCGGGAAGACACCTAGGGAGAGACCGTCAAAGTGTTAGATCATCCGAGGCTAGCGTCAACCATACAGCCAAATCTTGGGCTCAACAATTGAGTGATTACCCCTACGTTCTAGACTCAAGAAGTAGTGACTCTGAGATGTCTTATAACATGGAAGGACATGTAGGTAGCTCAGGAGTGGCATGCCTAGAAAGACCTGAGGGTCCCTACAAAACTCAATTGGAATACATCCAGACCAACCACCTAGGTGCACACATCTATGAGGATGGACTGAGAAGATCTATTGTCCTAATTAAAAACCCGGATCAACCCATTGGACTAGAACACCCTGTAGTCAAGTTCGAAAATGGTGCATACATAGATAAAGAAGGAACAATGTATGTGGTCACCAGCCAACCTGAAAGGACAGATGAGTTTGGCAACATAATCTCTGAACCCGAAATAGGTGACATAGAGCAAGGGAACTTGGGAAAGGAGCCAAAAACCCCTCGAGGCAAGTCAGTTCTAACGAGAATAATCACTCCAGGGTTGGTTCTCCAGGACAATAAGAGCATAGAGTTGCTCATGAATCGAGAGACAGATGAAGCTTTTTGGAGGTACAAGCCTGAGAAGCCTAATGAAGTGGGAGCCCTTACCATCTATGAATTCAAAGATCCGGATAGCCCAGGAAAAGTGACCTACTTAGATGATTCTTCGGAGAGGATCTTTGTGGTTTGTGAGCATGGAAGACACGCATACACCTGAAAAGGTGAATTTTTTTTCCTCAACCTCGATCCACTGTGTCTTATAGTCACCAAGGAGCTGGAACATCTCAAGCTCATGGACTCATAGAGAACGGAGTAGGGATAGACCTGAGGTGAGCTTTGCTAACCCACTTGGGAGAGAAAGAACAATGATTGAAATGGATAGAATGGACAGGGAGAGATATAGGGAACCTAGGAATCTAAGAAATGTAGACCAATTCCCTCTCCCCAGGCCTAGAGAACACGCGAGAACCTTAAGACCCACACAATTAGTAAAGTCCATGAAGAACTGCTTCGATGGCACAGGAGACCCGTATGACCATGTAGCGGAGTTTAGGCAAGTTTTGAGAGCTGAACAAGTGGAAGATTTGTTCACTCAATACAATGCTTTTGGCCTAACACTCAAGAACACTGCCTTGACGTGGTTTCAACCACTTCACCAGGATTAGTACAGAAATATAGACCAACTTCTTGAAGCATTCATCACTGAATGGCCGAAGCAACAAGTCCGAGCTCACAGGCAGGAATAAGTACTACAGGAATTGATGTGGATAGTCTACCTGTAGATGTGCCACCAACTGAACGACCTGTGGACCTTCAGCAGATCCCGGTACCGGATCCACCCACAGGGATCACAGAGAGAGTCCATGCCAATTCTCATTGGTTCAATGGCATGCCAGGTCCATTAGGAGAGGCCAAGTATATATGGGAGTCTAAGTGCGAGTATGACAGATCATGGGTCCGATTCCAATTTTTCTCCAAGGAGTTTGAGACTCTACAAAACACAGAAGATCTCCAGACCATATGGCAACGTGCAAGGCTAGCCGAATACTTTGAAGCACCACTACCTAAACCGGATCTCCTCCGATGCTATTATTTGGTCTCCACATTGCAAGCTAACGAAGAAAAGGACAAACCAGGAACATTCGTACTTCCTTCTTTGCTGGGCAACAACGAGTTGAAAAGGTTTGAACTTACACTCGAATTGGTGAGCGCTGCTTTGAATATGCATGGTACACATGTACCTTCTGAGAAGGATGCTCTCGTTCCTACTAACATGAAGGATAGGAAACTACTAAAGCTTAAAGATATGGCAGCACTTACACCAAATGTGTCCATCCCTCTCCGTATGTGCATGCAACATTTTGCTTTCCTCGGTCAAAACCGCTTCACACAACCGCACAAAAGAATTTGGTTCGCTCTTTACTTAGCGGAGACAGGTGCGTTACCAATTAAGCTTCCTGTATGGATTCTAGAGCAGTTGTATGAAGCAAATAAAAGAGCACATAGGAAGCTAGTGGTGAATGGGTGTTGTGCAATCACGCGCATCATCTACAAGTGCTTAGCATATGATGTACCTGTTGAACGTGCTTTAATGTGGGCACAATTACAAATGTTCAAGAGACTCAAGGCCACCACACATCAATCCAAGCGCATGAGGGGTTCGATCCCTTGTGTCCAGACACGTGAAGTTCTGACTACTCCAGAAGTCTCGCCACGAGGGGAGGCCACTGTACCTCCCTTTACCATTAGAATACCAAGGTCTGGATCTGAAACTACAACACAAGCTGCCCCTTCGGCTCCTCCGGTTCCATCCAAATTTGAGTTTGCTACGACTGGAGATACTGAAGGAATGGGTCCCCTTGACTTCGAAGCATTCTTACAAAGTACACAACTCTCAGATGTAGAGTTTTGTTCAGATACAAAAGAACAAGGCACATCTTCACAAAGAAGGAGAAAATCCACAGAAGGTCGCCATGTACATTGGGGTGACGATCAGCGAGGTCAACAACAAGGACACCTAGAAGAAGAAGGAGCATACGAAGAGGAGACCACTCAAGCCCCCGCTTATACAACAGAACTTCGAAGGCTGTACCAAATCATGGAACGAGTGCGATCGCAACAACTGCTCACCGAACAAAGCAGTAGGGTACTCATGACTCAGCTTTTGGAAGAAGGAGGAGTTGACTCAGAACACAGTGAAGGTCTCTTATTGATGGCAGAAACCTATGGGGTAGTAGAAGCAGTTCGAACCGCGATTCGGAGGTCTCCAGTTCAATATGATCCACGAAGATTCCAAACACGACCGCGGTCAGGCAAAAACATCCAGATCCCCGTTACGAGAGCAGAAGGGCCTATTATTACATAAGAACATATTAAGACAACCTCCCAAGCAGCTGTAACTTCTAGCCAAGAGCACTCAGTCACCCATGATGAATCAGCCGAGCCAGTACCACCCACACCCCCACCATCGCCTCCTAGAACAGAAGCTGTGGAGATCACCTTAACCACTCAACCCACCGAACAAACCTTCATCTTTCGTACTCCCACCTCTAGTTCCACCCGATTCTCCACCTGTGAAAACCCAATCTATGAAGCTACCACCATCACTACACAATCCACCGAATCGCTCATAGAACCTGCCTTAGGACATCGATCCCCCATTCCCTCAGCCATAGGCCATCCCGATTCTAGATCCATATTCTTGGGATTCCCTGCTACCACGCCACCTTTTATGGCCCCCCTACCTTTAGAATCTCACCTCCCAAACCCCATCCCTCCAATTCTCCAACCCCTCCATGCCTTTCTTTCAAAAACATTTCAACCGCGTTCTCCCTCATTTCCTCTATTTTCAGTTCCCCCACCCTCTTCTCACTTATTCACCACTTTCACACACACACCACCTACCATTCCAATGTATATGGTAGATACCACACTCGCATCCACTCCTAAAAGCATGGACATTTCACCACCCACGACACCTCCCCCTCCCCCCACGCTTCCACCTCCTCCCATTCCCCCTCCACCAATTTCACCCACACACACGTCTTCAATAGACACATCATTCACTCTTCCCATTCCCCAATTCCCTTCCCATGCATCTTCCATTATACACACCACCCCCTCATCTTTAGGCAATGCATTGGACACCATGCTAGCTTGTATATCAAAATTAAGGACAGAGTACAATCAGCTCCAGCAACAGAATGAACGCCTACAAGAGCACTCGGAGATACTACAACACCGCCTTGCTGCACTTGAAGAGGAAAATGCTCGCCTCCATACACAATTCCACACTCTACAAGAGGCTCATAGCATATTGGAGGTACAGTTACAGAACACAGATCAGGAAGCAATACAAGTGGTAGAAGGTCATCTACGGACACAGCTGGAACACAATTCAAAGCTTTAGCAAAATATGGCCCTACTCAAGCGACATATTGCGGCCGCTCATGAAGAGAATCGACGCCTGCAATTACAAAATCAGGAAAACCTAGAAGCAGCTATCGAAAGCACACCTAGGGCATCCATCAGTCCCTCGAAATTTCAAGCTGTGACCCCCGATATTATCAAGACAATCTTGGAAGACTATGCCACCCTACTTGAAGCCCATGACCAGTTGTCAGAGGAACTGGGTCAACTGAAGCAGAAACACTAAAAAGAAACAACAGCTGCCTCTCAAACCACCTCCTCCGCGGCTTCACTTCTCACAGACTCAGAAGCCTTAAAAGATCTCCAAAAATAGGTCACCGAATTGCAAGCACGTCTACTACAATATGAGAGACCACCTTCCCCACCTGAGGCTCCCACCGATGAGGAAACATTACGAATTCCGGTGGAACAAACGTTTGAAGAAGAATATGACCCACAACCATTCCCAGGAGGTCAACAAACAGAAGAAGGTCAGGATACATTCAAAGAACCACGACCCCCTTGGCTACGACAAGTGGAGGAAATTGGGAATTCACATGAAGAGCGAACAGTCGTGCAAAATCAGGCCATGAGGGTCATAGAAGACATTGTATTACAATCCAATTACTTCAAGCACCTGTCATCTAGACACCTTATCCTCTCATTAGAACTTCAATATAGCCCTTACTATGTCATTTTAGCCAACTACAACGTAGAGATACAGAGAGTCACGGGTAAGATTCCTACCTTCGCTACTCAGTTTCAACCCGAAGACCTTCCTCCCGAAGTACAAAAAGGCAAAATTTGTCAACCAACATGGCGGCAGAAACTTCTTGAGACATATCCTCAAATGCTGCGGACATGGAACAATGCACCTTTACATCTCCTATACAATCCATGCTTTGGTCCAGTTCCACGGTGCAGGTCTTGGAAAGCATTCAACATTAAAGTTCAGAACAATGCACAATGCAAGGAATGGCTAAACTACTCGTACATAGCGCCACCGCAGTGACCACCATCGATAGCGTACATGATGGCCACAATTCGACATTGGATGCCTCGATTGAAGCCCATGCCAGATGTGGCAGCTCAAATGATGCTTAAGATTTTAGATATGATGTAGGTAGTACTGAAAACCTTTAGAAATGCAGCAGCACCACAGGTACGTCTACCAGGGTTTACGAATGGAAATTACGATTTGGTGTATGACATGAGCACCACCCCCATTATTCGTGTGGCTTACGCCTGGCATGCATGCATCAAATACCTCCCTGCATGTTACAAATGTTCAAATCAGGTTTCTGGGAGTATCACTCGGAGGTCTTCACACCGAAGCCAACACACCTGCTCCATCTCTTTGCTTGTGAACAGGCCATGTACTCCGAGTACTACACCACACCGCAACTAGAGGTCCCCGGTGCAATAAACTGGGATGCATTGGAAGTAGACCTAGCAAGAGGCTTAAGGATAGGAGAACATGAAATAGCCACCAATGTCATCCAATACTATATCGACCACCCTATAGAGCAGAGGTCTGTCAAGGGCGACAGACACTAGGAAGGGGGAAGTGTTGGCATACAAGTCATATGAAGAGCATACCAACACAACAGAGCGGTCATGCACAATACGGCAACAAGGCCTAATCATTTTTTCCATGGACCATTCACAACTCAAGTGATTTTAATCACTACACAAACATTGTAAATTCCGTTTTTGGTAGAATAGACTCCATTTTCTTCAAGCCGAGGAGTCCTTGAGCTTGAGGAGTATTAGAATTAGCTACATACCAATTTTCATAATTTTTAGACTCCGTTTAAGCCCTCAATTAGGCTCTAGAACCTAATTTTTAACTAGGCCGGACACTAGGTCTGGACAAGGCCAAAGCTAGTGAGAAAACTATAAAAAGAGCTAGAAAGCTCATTTTTGGGGGAGATTGTTTGTGAATTGAGCTTATGTAAGAGACTTTTTGACTAATGCAAAGAACTCCATTGTTCCTCTCCTTGTTCTTGCCTTGTGTGCGCGCGTGTGTGTATGTGTGTGCATGCTTGTGTGCTTCTCACTCACACACTTGTGCCTTCACTTGCTCATAGTGTTCATACTAGTCCTCACGTCCCCACGGATTGACAATTATGAGGTGAATCTTCTCACGTTGGTACTCACCATTGTGCTAGAGTGACAATGTAGTCCAAGATCCTTAGCAATGTGATTAAGCTTGCTAATTGCACCAACAAGATAAATAGATAGATAGATAGATAGATAGATAGATAGATAGATAGATAGATAGATAGATAGATAGATAGATAGATAGATAGATAGATAGATAGATAGATAGACAGATAGCTAGATAGATAGATAAATAGGTAGGTAGGTAGGTAGGTAGATAGATAGATAGAAAGATAGATAGATAGATAGATAGATAGATAGATAGATAGATAGATAGATAGATGGACAGATAGATAAATAATAAGATAGATATATAATAAGATAGATATATAATAAGATATATATATAATAAGATATATAGATATATAATAAGATAGATAGATCAATAGTTAAATAAATTGATAGATGGAAATGGATAGATGAATAGATGGATAGAGAAAAAGATGAATATATACACATACATATAGATAGATAGATAGATAGTTTTGCGTGTGTTTTGTGTGAGCTTGCTGATCATTACCATCTTGAACTTCGCTTCTTCACACACAGAGATTAACTTGTTCATTTCCTCCCAATCGCGTCCGAGCCTCTTGCGTGAGTCCTGATGTGTTTTGTGTGAGCTTGCTGATCATTGCTATCTTGAACTTCGCTTCTTAACACACAGAGATTAACTTCTTTATTTCCTCCCAATCGCGTCCGAGCCTCTTGCATGAGTCCTCATGAGACTCACTCCTTGCTTCCTCATAAGAGATAATCCTATCTTAGTTCTTCTACCATATGATATAAATCCAAATTAATGCCATGTGCCATGAGTGCCACCTCACCCAAGGAGGGGTGCATCCCTATTGTGACATTTCCTTCCCCTTAGAAGCATTTTCATCCTTGAAAATGTAGATGAAATGTCCATAATGATAGAAGAAAGTGCTCAGACTCCCCTGAACCCCATGTAGTCTATGTACATGGTCATCTCTGTGTGTTGTTTCCCCATATCCTTCCCCTTAAGAAGTCTCATATGAGATCATCTCAAAGGTGGGAAACCATCTGAGTGGTGCCTACTATCTCCCATGTACACTCAACTTTCAAACTATCACTCCCATAACATATAACGTCCTCAGAATGGCCTAAGTCCAAATGATGTATGCTCTATGGTGTAATGGTATGAAAAGCAAGTGTAAAGTGCCAAGCTTATAAGCTTGACCATACCATAATGAAGATAATAAACCATAGAATCCTCTGAAATGTAGAACAAAGTCCCATAACAAGTGATTCCAAACCCATCTAGGACTACATGATAGATTGCCCTCATATCGCTCTAAGTCTTCCTAACCTTGAGTGTAATCACAAGTAATAGTTAAATCTAAACTATCATGTGTACTATGCAATTTCACCATCTAGCTCATATATAAAAATTTCTTGGTAGTAAAATGCAATCTCTACATTTTACCAACCAAGAAGTCTGTGGTTTTTCATCCATTACCTTTGGACTAAGTTCTATTGGAAGAGCATCTATTGGCACTTGTGCAAACTCTAAAATATTCTCTTCCTCGTAGTTTGCCATATGAATGCAAGAAGCATTCGCTTTGAGATTCAAATAATCCCTTAGTACCCATCCTCCTAACTAAGGTTTACGCATCATGCTCATGATGTATCACCCACTAAGAGTCCGATAACCCAATAGGTTAGATATATCCCTCTCTCCTAACAACCCTAAAGAGAAGAGTCATAACTCTACTCCCAATCTCACTAATGTCAATAACTAGATAATTTCATCTATTCAAGGACCATCATTGGAAATAAACATAACTACTTCTCTCTAGAGTCTCCATGTGAGGCTCAATCTAACCATCATGATTATCTGATCTCCTTCTTGTCTTTGATAGAAAAGTGCCACTCCTATCTAGAAAATCTAGAAGAGAGAAAATAAAACTCTCTCTTTCTCTCTATAATCTCCTCTAAGGAAAAGAGCTATGGTAGTGGAATCTATTCCACATTCCCTTTCCCTTTTAAAGAGATTATGTTGAATTCAGTTGCTCCACTTATCCATAACCGAGAACATGCAGATAAGTTCTCCATAGTTTCTCCTTCCAAAATAGTGGAGAATCAAACTCCCATGTGAACAAAAATTACACGGTGCTGAATGCTTTTCTCAAACTATAATGGAAGGGGGTCTTGTGGAGCTTCAAACTCCCATCATACTGAGGTATTTGAGTATTCTTTTGAAAAAGTGGCTAGATTATTCATCAACAAAAGATACTGGAAAGGAAGGAGATGGAAGAAGCATCTCAATCATATGTAAAGAAAAAAAGGATATTCATATTATATAAGAGCTATGAGGAGATGGAGTACTTATGTATAAGTTTAATTATTTTAATTTTGAAAGGGTCTGACTCTCTGAGAAGGGCAAGCAAGGGTTTGAGCATCAAGCCCTTTCGACGTAAATCATGTGTATGGAGAGTATAAGATAGATACTCTCATCTAGGGTGAATGAATTCCCCCCCTCCCCAAGGCTTTCGACTAAGGCGGCGACCAAAGCATAGACCTTGGCATACCTTGTCATCCGAGTCACCGAAGTCACCGTTGGCGCCGTTGGCTGCACGCGAGGGAGGACCTCAACGATCAAGGAATATAGAGGTTCCCGGTACTTCCCGGGAGGTCACCCATCCCAGTACTGTTCCCCCTAGAGCTCGCTTAACCGTGGCAATCTCTTGCCACTAAGCTACACTCTTGTGGTGTTTGAAGAAGGGGAAAGACTAAGGTTGACATTACCTTGAACAAGTTTTGGTCCCTCAAAGCTTCATTTTTGCTTTCAAAGCCTATTTCTGAAGCAATTTTGGGGTGTTTTTGGAGCCATTTCGGAGTACTTTCGCACATAGTTCTCTTCGCACAGGTCCAAGAACATCAAGAAGAGTGTTCTTTGTACTTCTCAGACAATAAATATCAACCTTCGGGGCTGTATTTTTCAGCCACACTCGTAAAACTACATGTTTCTCGAGGGGTTTTCAATTTTGGTGGGAGTAGTCGTTGCAAATTTATGCAGGTTTTTAAAGCCTAAAACGTCAGAGTTGACAGACACTTGCAGGTGTTATTGGCTAGTTTTTGGGCTGTGTATTCAGCCTTTTAGTGTCATTTTACTGCATATATTGAGCACATACACACCATGTACGCTTCTGTGGATACCGCTTATATACGTCCATGTGGTCATTGATATAGCGGTTACGTTCTTTGCATAAAGCCTTTTACGTTTGATAAAGAGGGTCGTGGTGAGGTTTTCTTAACTGGGAGACACCTTGATGTCAGGGTCTCTTCGATGATGCAGGTGGAAGACTTACCCAACCTCGCCATAGGAGATGTATGATAGCTGTTCATAGGTGCTCGATAAGCCTAGTTGGCTTCTATTGGGTAACTGATTATATGCAGTGGAGTCAGTGATTCACTATGCAGGTAGACATGTTAGTACTTGCACTTTTATGATACTTTGACACTGGTCATATGCTAATTTTGCAGAGGATACTTTGGCAAAATTTTTCCAGATTTCTGGTTTAGTCAACTATACAGTGGTCGATTTACTCCTTGATACACTTATTTGTTGGTGTTCGGACTCTTCTAGCTCCATTATCATTCTATTCAGTTCTCTACAATCATGGCATCAGAGGTCTCAGGCACATCCGGTGGATCAAGGTCTAGTGCTAGTGTTCCGAGAAGGAGCTATAACTTGCAGGGCAAAGACCATTTTGAGATTCGAAAATTTGATGGCACAAACTTTGCTCTATGGAAGAATCAGATTAAAGATGTGTTGATTCAAAGGAGGCAATGGAAGCCAGTAAATGGGATTTCAAAGAAGCCTGCTGACATGGATGAAGATGATTAGGATGAGTTAGATGAAATGGCCAGGTCTACCATTCGCTTGCACCTGGCAGATAATGTTTACTGTACAGTATTAGACTGTGAAAGTGCAGAGGACTTTGGAAGAAGTTATGCAATACATATGAAAAAGAGACGGCATCAAATAAAGTGTATCTGATGAGAAAATTATATGACTTTCGTATGAATGCCACAGATAGTGTTGCTGCTCATCTAAATGAGTTTGATGCTATATTCTCCCAATTGCAGGCTCATAAACTGGATATGGATAATGAAATGAAAGCAGTATTGCTGTTATGCACCCTGCCATCATCATGGGATATGTTTTGCAGAGCTATTAGCAACAGTGCACCTGGTGGTAAACTCGTCTATGATGACATATGTTGAGCACTCTTGAGTGAGGAGATTCGTAGAAAAACTATGGTTGGCACTCAGAGTGGAGATGCATATAGTGTTCGTGATTCTTACCAAGGAAAGAATCAACAACGTGGCAAGCAAGAACAAGGAAAAGAATGGTCAACGAAATAAGAGTAGAAGTAAATCAAGGAAGAGGGATATCGAATGCCATTATTGTCATAAGAAAGGACACATGAAGAAAGACTGTTATGCATTAAAGAATGCTAAAGGTAAAGGACAGAATGTTGATGGGCATGTTAAACAGTTACCTGCACCATCTACTTTGACTGTGAAGATTGAAGAAATTAATGCTATTTCTGATGATGCTGATGTGTTGACACTTGATAGTACTATGCCATTTGAGGCACTTATGGCTGATTCTCTTTCCCACACCTGGCTGCTAGATTCTGGTGCTTCTTTCCATGTGACACCACATAGAGAATGGTTCTCTCATTATGCAGCAAAGTCTCTTGGTACCGTGAGACTTGATGACTCTTACCAGTGTGATGTTGTGGGGATTGGAGATGTGGTTGTGCAGTTCATTGATGATTCAAAATTTACTATGCATAATGTATGCCATGTACCTCAGTTATCACGCAATTTGATGTCAGTTGGTCAACTTGATGACCTTGGTTACAAGGTCGTCTTCTATGCTTAGTCCTTTCATATATCAAAGGGCAATATGGTTATTGCAAAAGGAAGCAAAGTTGGCTCACTTTATCCTTTATTTGTATCACAGAAAGAACACTTGTTAGCTGTTACTGAATAGCCTATGGCTTGTATTTGGCATGGTCGTTTGGGCCATATATCTCGTAGTGGAATGGAAAATCTTTCTCGTTCTGGCTACTTACCTGTGTTATCTTTCTCTGATTTTTCATTTTGTGAGCATTGTCAATATGGAAAGCAAACCAGAAATGTGCATAGAATGCACATTGACTCTTCAATTCAGCCTTTAGATCTTGTTCATACAGATGTGTGTGGTCCTATGCCCACTAGGTCCTTAGGTAGTTCTCTTTACTTTGTCACTTTCATAGATGATGCTACTAGAAAAGTCTGGGTATATCCTATCAAATCAAAGGATGATGTATTCCCTACTTTCAAAAAATGGCTTGCTTCAGTTGAGACTGAAAAAGGAACTAAGCTTAAGGCTTTACGTTCAGATAATGGGGGTGAGTATACCTCACATGAATTCAGCCTTTTCTGTCAGTCTAGAGGGATTCGTAGAGAGTTTACAACTCCTTATACCCCAGTACAGAATGGTGTAGCTGAGAGAATGAATAGAACTATTCAAGATAGAGTAGTCTCTATGTTGCATCATGCAAACCTCTCAGAAGGTTTTTGGGCAGAAGCAGTATTGACTCCAGTTCATGTGATTAACCTTTCACCTAGTACTGCCAAAGGTCTGAAAGTGGCACAAGAGTTTTGGACAGGGAAACCACCATATTATGATCATCTTTGAGTTTTTGGGTGTGAAGCATATGTTCATATACCCAAGAATCTTAGACAAAAGTTGGACCATAAGTCAAAGAA
>CM035443.1:103459742-103472242 GCA_020310875.1 Ceratopteris richardii | reverse complement strand
TTCTTACTTTTATCTACTTTTGCTCTAAATTTGAAGATGTGAACGCCTCCACATGTTATTTTTCATAACTAATAAGATCCACAAGCTTCCATATACCATTTTTAATAATAAATAAAATCCACAAGACTCTAAGATTACTTTAGAGCTTGTTTTTATGTAACATTGCCCCCCTCAAGCTCTAAATCCAAAGCTTTGACTCCAAGTAGTACTTTGATTCGCTTAAGCTTCTGAGCATCTACTGCTTTTGTAAGTATGTCTGCTAATTGATTTTTAGTTCCAACATGTTGAATATCAATATCTTCATTCACCACCTTCTCTCGGATATAGTGATAGTGCACTTCAATGTGTTTTGTTCTTGCATGGTACACAGGATTAGACGCGAGCTGTAATGAACTTACATTATCTCCAAAGAGTAGTGGACGTGTTGTAGATAGATTCATATCTTCATAAAGCTTCAAATACCACATAATCTCACATGTTGCATTTGTAAGACTTCTATATTCAGCTTCTGTGCTTGAAAGTGCTACTGTAGGCTGTTTTTTAGAACTCCATGAAACCAAATTATTACCTGCAAATATCAGATATCCACCTGTACTCCTTCTATCATCCTTATTTCCAGCCCAATTTGCATCACTATATGCTTTCAAATCCAAACCTTCATGATATTTATAACCTAGACCTTCATTTAATGTACCCTTCAAATATCTCAAGACCCTTTTAGCTGCTTGCATATGAACATCTGTGGGTTTGTTCATGAATTGAGACTATATGCTTACACTAAATGTAATATCTGGCCTTGTTAAAGTTGCATATATAAGAGAACCAATCAAAGACCTATAGATAAGCGGATCTTCTAAAGGTTCACCATCTTCAACACTGTACTTCACATTGGGTTCCATCGGATTACTGATACTCTTGCAATGCTCCATGCCATATTTCTTTAACAAATCTGAAATATACTTCCTTTGTAGAAGATATATGCTATCTTCCTTCTTCATAACTTCGATTACAAGAATGTACGTCAGTTCTCCTAAATCTGAAATTTTAAATTTAGATCCAAGCTCTGCTTTGATCCTGGCTATCTGACCTTCATTGTTTCCTGTTATTATCAAGTCATCCACATAAATTGAGATATAAACAATCAATGATCCTTCAACCTTAACATACAAAGAAGTATCTGCATTTGAACACCTGTATCCCTTCTTTTCAAGAAACTTTACCAATCTAAAATTCCACTCCCTTGGAGCTTGCTTAAGACCATACAATGCTTTCAAGAGTTTACATACATGTGTAGGCTTCTTGGGACCTTCATAACCTGCTGGTTGCTCCATGTACACATCTTCTTTTAAATCACCATTGAGAAATGCATTTTTTATATCTAATTGATAAAGATTCCATACCTTGCTTGCAGCAACACTTATTAATGTCCTTATTGTTGATATCTTGGCAACAGGAGAAAATGTCTCCTCATAATCGATGCCATAAATCTATGCATAACCTTTACAAACAAGCCTTGCTTTATATCTACTTACTGAACCATCACTGTTTCTCTTTATCCTATACACCCATTTGTTACCAATTACCTTCATGTTAGGTTGCCTTGGAACTAAACTCCATGTATTGTTCTCATACAAAGCTGTCATTTCTTCATCCATTGCTTTAACCCATTTCTTTACCTTTGATGCTTCTTTAAAAGTTGTTGGTTCCTGCTCCTCAAGAAGTTTTGCAATATAAGATTCATGAGAAAATCTTTGCAGTTGCTTTCTTTCTCTTACTGGATACCTTGATTGGCTTCTTGTCCTACCATGCTTTTCTTGCCTTCGAGTTTGAGTTCTTCTTGATGTAGAACCTTCACTTTCTTCTTCCTGTGACTCAATTTCCTTTGAAATCAAATCGAGAATTTTCTTCAACTTCTGATTGGGGGGAGTTATCTCTTCATGTGTAATTTGACTCTCTGGTGAACTTGGAGAATTTGGCTCTTCTTCGTGACTTCTTGTAGTTTCTTCTTCATCTACCTACACTTCATGTTTATACCAAGATTTATATTCATGAAAAATAACATCTCTCGAAACAATTACCTCTCCCGTATCTGGGTTCACACATGTATATCCTGGTTGCCCTTCTGCCATACCAATGAAAACCATTTTTTGTGACCTTGGATCCAACTTTGACCTTAACTGTTGTGAAACATGAAAAAAACATATGCTTCCAAAAATTCTACAATTAGCAATATCTGGTTTTGATCCATAAAACAATTCATAAGGTGCTTTCTATACATGACTTTGAGTAGGTGGTAACCTGTTCATCACATAAACTGCCATATTGCATGCGTTGGCCCAAAAAGTAAGTGGTAAGTCCTTTTCATTTAACATGCACCTACCCATCTCCAAGATAGACCTGTTTCTTCTTTCGGCCACACCATTTTGTTGAGGTGTGTATCTGTTTCTAGTCTCCTTTTTTATTCCTTCTTCCTCCAAAAATGCAAGAAACTAATTAGAAAAATATTCACCTCCTCCATCTGATCTCAACCTTCTTATGCTTCGACCTGTTTGCTTTTCAACCAATGATTTAAACTTCTTGAACATGTCAAACACTTCGGATTTGTATTTCATAAAATAAATGAATGTAAACTTTGAGAAGTCATCAATAAATGTTACAAAGTACTTGCTACCTGCCATGGACTCTTCTTGAGATGGACCCCATACATCAGTGTGAATCAAGTCCAAAATACCTCTGCTTTCCAATCCTGCTTTTGAAAAAGGACTTCGTATTTGTGTTCCAAACTGACATGCCTCACAAACGAAATCCAAATCTTGCTTAGGTAGTTGTGGTAAACCTTCAACCAATGATTTCTTTGCAATATCTTTTAACCTGCCAACACTGATGTTCACAAACATATTCATGTTGTGACTCATGTGGTTTGAGCAACCACTATCTACATACCAAGTTTTGTTGTTTACCTTCCTCTTATGTGTCTCTATATGCATAGCCATAAGAACGTTTTCCTTCTGTGTTTGAGCCTCCTCTTGTACTATGTTGTTGTTGTGATGCATGTGATCTTGGACTCTTCCTCTTTGTCGTCCTCTAAAACCACCTCTTCTATTCGGATTGGAGAAGCAATCCCTGGCATAATGACCAACTTTACCACAATAATGGCAAGTAATGTTACCTTGCTGGTTCGATTGAGTTTGTTGACTTTGTTGTGTTGTTCTTCCTCCTCTAGTAGCATTGAAGCTTCCTCTTCCTCTTGCATTGTTGTTAAATCTTCCTCCTCCTCTCCAATTTCCTCTACCTCTTGATCTATTTGATGAAGTATAAAGAGCTTGTCCTTGACGACCTCTTTGTGAATGATAAGAGTTGCCACCTTCTATGTTGATTTCTTCAGTCATCATGAGCGTTTGTAAATCTTCAAAGGATGGTAGATTCTCTCGAGTCGTGATAGAAGTAATGAAAGACTTCCATCTTTCATCTTCTCTCAAGCCATTTAACATGCTATTAAACTTTATATCCTCACTAGGAGATGTATCAATAGAGGCTAATGCTTCAATAAGAGATTTTACCTCAAGAACATAATCATTGACTGATTGTCGTGGCTTCTTTTTTACTCTTGTCAACTCACCAATAAGTTGTGTTTGCCTCGCTCTGTTGGTAGTTGCAAATAACCTTTCTAGAGACTCCAAAGCCTCTCTAGTAGTATTCAAACCTCTTATATGCCCAAGCATAGTATTGGAAACTGTTTGTGATATAATAAACATAACTCTTCTATCTATTTCGATCCATTCTTGCTCTCTTGCTCGACCCGCTTGTGTAGGAGCTTCTGGTAATACTGGCTTCACTTCTGTACCTGTTATCAATCCCCAAATACCTTTAGACATGAGATAAGACTCCATTCTAAATTGCCACATGGGATAATTTCTCCCATCTGATAACTTCTCAATCGATGCACTTAAATCTACCATGTCGAATTGTTGTAAACAAAGAAGATAATTCAATAAGTTGTATGAAAGATTTGATAAAAAAACAAAAAACAAAAGCTCTGATACCACAATGTTGTGTTTACAAACTTGTGAACATCAAAGTACACAACGAAACATGATGAGACCTCCCAAGATCTTCAAAACACCAACCAAATATTTCCAAGCTTCAAAAACAAACTTTCCTTTTTCAAGAAAACAAAAATAGGTCACTGTAGCAAAATAACCACTAAAAACTCTCTGAGCACAATTTCACAAAACTAATCATATATCCTGAAAGTAGACTCTGAGTAGCATGCTTTAGAAACAAAAAACGTAAAAATGGTGGAGTATAGTGTAAGATGCCACGTTGATTTTCCACCTGAAAAAAAAAAAGATGTGTAGGTAATAATGAAATTTTATGTTTAGGATATTTTGATCATGTCTGCAAAATTTTGTAGTAATAAGTTTTTACATTCTCTCTCTAGAAAGTTTTCGCATGAAATTTGTATGTTAATTTCGAGCATGAAGATGAAGGAATCTAAAAAAGTGTTGTATGAGAGAAAGGTAGAGTATTCTTAGTAGAAAAACTTTACCTGATTGAATTTTTTGTAGTTCCTATGTTTTATGTCTCATTTGGTTCCATGAAGATAGGTTAATGAAGAGATTTTTCATGTTTTTTCATCTCTCTCTAGAATTTTCGATTTTGCAGGGCCCAAAAGTGATATCTGGAAGCAGATTTGGACCTGAGGCGTCTCTAACATTATTGTACAGATTTAAGAACTGAATATTTTTGTCTCTCACAAGCTCAAGCTGATTCCTCACTGTTTTTGAGTTACAGGGTTTTGAAAAGTGCCGTTTTCCAACACTTAAAAAAAAAAAAAAAGAGAAGCCTTCATTCATTCATCTTATTCATGTTCGCGGATTTAGAAAACGCACATGGGTATATGGGTTATTTTTGGGTGATTGACGTGTGTGTGAGTGCATTGCAGGGATTACCTCTATTTTTGCAGGTACGATTCTTGATGGTGGACATGAAAAGTAGATGCATGGGTGGTCCGGAAGTCTTGCATGAGACATGCGAAAAGACGCTATCTTGGAGCATGCAGATTCTAAAAGTGCGGGTCTAGGAAGGCGTGATTGGTCGTGCGCTGGCGAAAGGAGGAGATCCCAAAAAGACGAAGACTGAGAGATAGAAAAGGATGATGGTCGTACAGTCATTACGATCGTTTTTCGGCTTCTGGAATTGCGATTGAGATTGAGATTGAGATTGAGATTGTGATTGTGATTGAGATTGGGATTGAGATTGTGATTGTGATTGAGATTGGGATTGAGATCAGCTCGGGGGTGGTCGGGTGGATGAGGCTTCACATTGAAGCAATCTGATAGATTTTGTAACGCAGATCAGAACTACTTGTAAATCTGCACAGATAATAAAATTCTCTCTCTTCTTGTTCTGTGTATACTCTGTTTGCCTTCTTTATATCTTGTGGTGTCGAAACCCATTATTCTGTGTGAGATTGTGACTCAAATTTAGGAGACTTTTTACATATAGCTCCCGAATGAGCAGCTTGAACTCAAGGCATGAGAAGGCCTGCAACAGCAAGGTATGACTAACTATCAGAATTGAAAACTAATGTACAACAGCAAAAAAACTTAAAGATATATGGAAAATTTTGATATGGATAGAAATTATGAGAGCTAAGGAAACTCGTCCAAGTGAAATCACTAAAAGACCTCATAACGACTGAGATATGAAAGTTTGAAGAGAGGTATGTCTCTGATGAGGCATCGGATAGACACAAAAAAGAAGATCTGCAAAAATGTCTACTTGCACACCGTTTTCTCATTGAAAATTGCACAAAAATTGATCTAGCTATATAGTAGAAGTTGTAATCTTCGCAACGCAACAAGAATCACTCAATTTGGACACCTACACTAAGAGAACCACTCTTTTTATCTACTTTTATCTACTTTTGCTCTAAATTTGAAGATTTGAACGCCTCCACATGTTATTTTTCATAACTAATAAGATCCACAAGCTTCCATATACCATTTTTAATAATTAATAAAATCCACAAGACTCCAAGATTACTTTAGAGCTTGTTTTTATGTAAAAGGTAGGTAAGTAGGTAGGTAGGTAGATAGATAGATAGATAGATAGATAGATAGATAGATAGATAGATAGATAGATAGATAGATAGATAGATAGATATATAGATAGATAGATAGATAGATAGATAGATAGATAGATAGATCGATAGATAGATAGATAGATCGATAGATAGATAGATAGATTGATTGATAGATAGACAGATAAATAGATAGTTAGTTAGTTAGTTAGATAGATAGATAGATAGATAGATAGATAGATAGATAGATAGATAAATAGATAGATGGATGGATGGATGGATGGATGGAGGGATGGAGGTATGTATGTATGTATGGATGGATGGATGGATGGATGTGATAGATAGATAGATAGATAGATAGATAGATAGATAGATAGATAGATAGAGAGACAGACAGACAGACAAACAGACAGAGAGACAGACAGAGAGACAGACACACAGACAAACAGACAGACAGACAGACAGACAGACAGACAGATAGACAGACAGACAGACAGACAGACAGATAGACAGACAGACAGACAGACAGACAGACAGACAGACAGACAGACAGACAGACAGACAGACAGACAGACAGACAGATAGATAGATAGATAGATAGATAGATAGATAGATAGATAGATAGATAGATAGATAGATAGATAGATAGATAGATAGATAGATAGATAGATAGATAGATAGATAGATAGATAGATAGATAGATAGATAGATAGATAGATATTATAACGTCAACCACTCTTTTTCTCCATTCGATTGCAGACTTATCTTGGTGGAATCACCTACTCACAGAGAGATTTCCTTATGGAACCTCCGAGCCACGTCTGAGCCTCTTGTGTGAGTCCTCATGAGACTCACTCCATGCTTTCTCATAAGACATAAAATTCTATCTTAGTCCTTCTACCATATGTTATAAATTCAAATTGATGCCATGGATGAGTGCCACCTCACCCAAGGAGGGGTGCATCCCTATTGTGACATTTCCTTCCCCTTAGAAGCATTTTTATCCTCGAAAATCTAGGTGAAATGTCCTAATGATAGAAGAAAGTGCTTGGATGCTCTTGAAGCCCATGTACTCTATGTACATGGTCATCTCTGTGTGTTGTTTCCTTGTATCCTTCCTCTTAAGAAGTCTCATATGAGATCATCTCAAAGGTGGGAAACCGTTTGAGTGATGCGTACTATCTCCCATGTACACTCAACTTCAAACTATCACTCCCATAACATATAACATCCTCAGAATGACCTAAGTCCAAATGATGTATGCTCTATGGAGTAATAGTATGAAAACTAAGTATAAAGTGCCAAGCTTATAAGCCTGGCCATACCATAATGGAGATAATAAACCATAGAATCCTATGAAATATAGAACAAAGTCCCATAACAAGTGATTCCAAACCCATCTAAGACTAAATGATAGATTTCCCTCATATGGCTCTAGGTCTTCCCAACCTTGAGTGTAATCACAAGTAATAGTTTAATCTAAACTATCATATGAACTGTGCAAATCTATCATCTAGCTCATATATAAGAATTTCTAGGTAGTAAAATGCAATCTCTACATTTCACCAACTAAGAAGTGTGTGGTTTTTCATCCATTACCTTTGGATTAAGTTCTATTGGAAGAGCATCTATTGGCACTTGTGCAAACTCTAAATTTTCTCTTCCCTTTAGTTTGCCATATGAGTGCAAAAAGCATTCCCTTTGAGATTCTGATAATCCCTAAGTATCCATTCTCTGAACTGATGTTTACACATCATGCTCATGATGTAACACCAAATAAGAGTTTGGTACCCCAATATGTTAGATATATCACTATCTCCTAGAAACCCTAAAGAGAAGAGTCATATCCAACTCCTAGTCTCACTAATGTCAATAACTAGATCATCTCATCTAGTCAAGGACCATCATTGAAATAAACATAACTACTACTCTCTAGAGTCTCCATGTGGAACTCGATCTAACCTGTATGATTACATGATCTCCCTCTTGTCTTTGATAGAAGAGTGTCATTCCTATCTAGACAATCCAAAAGTGAGAAAATGAAACTCTCTCTCTCTCTGTCTCTCTCTCTCTCTATATCTCTCTCTCTCTATTCAATCTCTTCTAAGGAAAAGAGCTCTAGCAGTGGAACCTATTCCACTTTCCCTTTCCCTTTGAAAGACATTCTTTTGAATCCTTACTCTACTCATAACTGAGAACATGTACATAAGTTCTCCATATTTTCCTTCAAAAATAGTGGAGAATGAGACTCCCATGTGAAGGAAAATTACATTGAAAAGTAGAGTAAATGAACTCCTTCTGAAATAAAGACTAAGAGATGTTTCCTAAACACCTTTTCTCTCTAAAGGAAAACATAATCTATTCTTCTCCTATGAAAAAGTCATGTTTTCCTTTCCTTCTTTCTCTCTCAAAGAACAAGATCTAAAGTGAGACCACTGAGCTAAAGAGAGACCTCTCATCGATCTTTGAGTTGATCCCCACTTTCTCCTTTCTTTAAAAGAGAAACTCATGAACTTATTTAGTCCTCTCTTCCATAACTAATGCATAATCCCTCATTACATATATTCATATGAAGATGGAGAACAAATCTCCCCTAAATAATGAAGGTGTTTGTAGTGAAGAGTGGAGAAAATAAATTTCTTATAAGCGTCAAAGCCCTCTACTAAAATGGTCAACCATGATATGACATGATACCATAAATACATGTGTATCCATACTCAAAAGTTATCTCTACCAACCATCTTTTGTACATGGATCCATACAATCCACTCAAACTAATGGGATTATCCTTCTTGAAAACCACAACATGAGTATGTGATAACCATGGTGATAAAATCATCTATCACATTCTCTATTGGAAGAATAAATCTTCCCTAAACTATGAAGGACAAGTCCCAATCCTAAGGAGATGTCTATTAAGATCTCTCCTCTGATCTAGTGAGCCATGACACCATGAATGATGAGTCCTTTTCTCCTTGGCCATAGAAGAAGAGTGCTCAAAGGGAAGTCGTTTCCACTGTCCCATACCAGTGGAGCCTTCTTTCGATTCATGATATCATACCTACACTAAACCGAATATATATTCCACATATATATAATGGAATATGTAAGTGGACTCTAATGAATCCCATATCCTTAACTCATATCTATGGACTTGAATGAGTCCCATGTCCTCAAACTAGTTAGTTTGGTTCTAGTCAATATGTGACAATGGATATCCCTTTCTGTTCCAAACCAACTTGTTCCTAGGTACCAAGACTAGGTCTAAGTACCTCTCTATAGATCCCATTAATACATATATGTATTGGGTATTCCAACTATTCCTAATTGAGGGATCTATGCTCTAAATAATAGAGCTACTGCCATGCCTATGGCCTTTCTAACCATCACTCGAATCACATAAGCACCCGTCGATGCTGTCTCATGAAACCCATCTATGTGATCCCATTTCATTGTTTTCCTTAGTAGTGTGGCAGAAATGCTTCACTACTTGGTCAAGTGATGTGCATGAGTGAAACTAGCCACTCTTTGGGTATTCCTAATAATACCCCATAGTCTCTTAATCATATTGTGAGACTCTTGTGAAGATAAGCAAATCTTCACTTCTTTGGAGAGTATCATATATTTATCTCCCATGCCTATATGCACTTCCTAAAACCTATAGGATTGCCTGTGCACATTGATAATGGTGAAGGTGTAGCTCCTTCCCTTAGCAATCCTATGGTCTAAATCCATAAGGATTATGTGTAGGGATCCTGTTACTACTGAAGTTGCCTTATGTATACTAGTATGATGGTCCTAAGTCCATCAAATACATGCTTACAAGCATGCTAACACCTTACTGATGTTTGCAGAAAAGGCATGTTACGATGCCATAACATTCTTACCTAAAGGTAAGTGCATATATAACGCCATGAGGTGGGGAAAATTTGGAAAGCATTTCCCCAAGAAACGGAGTACCAAAAAAAATTTAACCATAAACTCAATGGCTCACATGCCATACAAAAACATAGGGATTGACAGGCCCATGGCATGCATACCATAAACTCATACATGGGCTCCATAACCTGCAAAAACATACAAACAAATGCTAGCACCAATTCTCTTTGTTGCATAACCATGTAGTTCTTATAATCATCTTTCTTGCAAACAATCAAAAAGTGTACTTCTTGCATGTTGATCCATACTTTTAGAATTGAACAATGATCAACTTGGATACATGCACTCCAATCCATGCATGTACATACAAAAAATGCCATAAATTAAAGTAAGATGCCTAAAAGCATAAAGCATACATCCCTGAATGATTTGGTATTGGAATTGCATGCATCCAATCCTTTTCGATGAGCTTCAAGACCTCTGCACCTTCCTCTTCAGATCCTAATACAAAATTTGAAGTCTCCAAAAACATCGGATCACTTCCCAAAACATAAAACATGGTCATATGATTACCAAAATAATGCAAATTTACCCCAAAAAATGCATTTGTAGTCCCTCTTTAGACCTGCAAAGATCTTTTTAGCATCCAAAAATAATTTTAAAATGAAATATATATAATGTGCAAGTGGCCCAAAGTGAAATTACTTCAATCGCCTTCTCGGTTTGCAAGATATGGCTCCCGAAAGGTAGCCAAAAACTATTCAGAATTTGCAAACCTGTATAGACTTGAGAAAATACATATTTTCCAAATTTTCTTTTCATAAACTGAAAGTAGACGAGCCATTGCACATCCAATTTGGAGTTCTTCTAGCCCAAGATATGGCCTTTCCAAGCGGGACATGAAAAACTAGTGGACTGTTAGAGAAGCTGGAAAAAGTGTGAAAGTATGATTTTTGGGGTGCCCAAAAGCATTCTTCCATCAAGAAAATCCTAAAACTCTCTCCATAATCTCAGAGAGCAATATATGAAGATTCTTGGGCCTATTTTCACCTTACCAAATCCTCCCTTCGTGCATGCTAATTCGCTCCCCAAAAGAGGCCTAAATCAAGATTTTTACTTTCACGCACAAACTTAAATGGGAGCTTTTAGCAAGCTTCTGATCTACTCCTAATGTGGATTTCTCTTGGATTTTCTCATTCTTCATGTTAATACATACAACATACCTCATGTATGTATGCACTCATCCATGGTAAGCCTCTTAAATGGTCTTTTTCCTTACTCCCAAAAGTGGAGTTTGATAAGAATTAACATCTGAATTTTTTTGAAAATGTGTGGAAAGGGGTTCTTTGAGGATACAAAATCCCTCCTTTACTTATCATTTTAATGAATCTAATGATTCCCCTATGAAGTCCATACACCATACTCTCAGTATATATACTTTTTCCCATCCATCCATAGCTAATACACCTCTTTTCCCCCCTCCAAAATGGGAATTTCTTAGATTCAGGTGCTGAAATTTTTTCTCAAACAATGATGGAAGTGGGTTTTGTGGAGCTTCAAACTCCCATCATACTAAGGTACATTTTGCATTTCGTAATCTTATATGAAATTCCATATACTAATATAGGTATGCATGATTTTTCCTATCAAACTAAGAAAAATCCCGCATTATTTCCCTTGCCCAAAATGGCTACTAGTAAAAAATAGTTCTTGCAATTTTGTGTAAAAATCATGAATAGGGCTACTTTAGAAATACCGTGAGCTTGTTCTTACTTGTATTTTGAGGGAATCCTTGACTCTAGATGAGAGTATATATCTCATACTCTCCATACACATAATTTCCCCTCAAAAGCTTTGCCCAAAGTCCATCCTTTCTTTTGCCAAAACTTGAGTGTTATTATAATTAACTCCTAAAAAATAACCAAAAGGTCTCATACCTGTGCTTGAGGTGGTATCTTTCCTTCTTGAGAAATCCCATGCAAATAAGCTTGTCCAACAAAATCCTCTTGATCATTGCATATGAGAAGGAGAGATTTGTTTTCCTCTTCCTCTCATGTATCCCATTTTGCATCATAGGCCATGACATAGATGATGTCTCTAAGAATCTGAGAAGAATTTTTCTTTTCTCCCCTTGAAATATATTGCTTTCTACTCAGCTACAAATTATCCTCCTTATGGCTTGTGAAAAGGTAGCTTTGGCTATTCGAATCTTTATACTACTACTTTGTAGTAATATTCGAGCACAATGTGATATCTCTGTAGCTGTTGAAGGTTCATATAAGACAACACATAAATCCTCAATATCCAAAGAAGCTTGGCACGTTGGTTAGGTTGATTGCCTACCAATGGAATGGCGAGGGTTCAAGTCCTTGGACCTACAGCCTAGCAGCATGGCTGCATCATTGCTCTGATACGAGTATAACATCAACCACTCCTTTGCTTCATTCGATTGCAGACTTATCTTCACCGAATCGCCTACACACAGAGAGAGATTTCCTTATCGAACCTCCCAGCCATGTTCGAGCCTCTTGCGTGA
>CM035443.1:103182242-103457242 GCA_020310875.1 Ceratopteris richardii | reverse complement strand
ACACATACACATGTATATACAGACATAGACACACACATACACACATAGACACATACATACATACATAGACACACACACACACATACACACATACACACATACACACATAGACACATGCACACACATATACACACAAATTTACACACACATATACACATGCATACGCACACATACACATGCATCCACACACATATATATGCACATAGACACACACATACCCACATAGACACACACACCCATACACACATAGACACACACACATACACACACATACACATATATACACACACACATATACACACACACATATACACACACACATACACACTTACACACACAAATACACACATCCACACACATTTACACACACACATGCATACAAACACATATATATAGATACACATGTATATACACACATAGACACACACATACACACATAGACACACACACATACAAACATAGACACACACACATACACACAAACATACACAAACACATACACACATAGACACATAGACACATAGACACATAGACACACACATAGACACATACACACATATATGCATACACACACATGTAGAGAGACATACACACACACATACACATACATGCATACAAATGCATACATAATGCATATGCATATGCATACATACATACTTACATGCATACACACAAATACACATACATGCATACATATGCATGCGTAATGCACATGCATATGCATACATACATGCTTACATGCATACACACACATACACACACACATACACACATAGACACATACACACACATACACACTCATACACACACATATTCACACAGATTTACACACACACATACACACAAACACACATAGACACACACATACACACATAGACACACACATACACACACACATATACACACACATACTCACATATACACATACACACTTACACACACACACAAATACACACACATGCACACACATATATACACACACATACACACATAGACACATACACACTTACACACACACATACACACATCCACACACTTTTACACACACACATACACATGCATATAGACACATATATATAGATACACACATATATACACACATAGAAACACACATAGACACACACATAGACACATTCTTGCAGACAATCCTATCTATCATGCAAGAACCAAGAATATAGAACTACATTATCACTATGTTAGAGAGAAGCTATTGAGAAAGGAGATTCAATTGGCATATGTGTCCACAAATATGAAATCTGCAAATTTATTGACCAAAGCACTTGATGGTACTAAACTTTGCAAGTTCAAAACCATGATCGGATTGTAGGACATTCAAGAAGATTCATGAAGAAGTACAAGCCAAGATGTTTGGCTTGAGGGGGAGCTATTGGTGCAAATCCAAGCCTTCACATTTGGCTTAATTGAAGGATTAGATGAGAGGGCATGTGATTAGTCACATGAACCATTGCTTGTAATACTTGGACATTTACCACTTGTAAAAGTGTTTGATCTTGAGAGAATCTTGTAACTCCATACATCTCGTGTACGTGTACATATGTATGCATGCATATTAATGTGTGTATATGTATGTGTATGTATATGTATATGTGTATGCATGTGGATGTGTGCATTGTGTATGCATGCGTACATATATATGCATGTGTATGTATGTGTGTATGTTTGTGGGCAGGTATGCATGTGACCTGATATGTGTATACATATGTGTATGTATATGTATGTGTGTGTATATGTATGTGTATGCATGTGTATGTGTGTATGCATGCGTAAGTGTATATGCATGTGTGTATCTATATGTGTGTATGTATATGTGTGTGTATGTGTATGTAGGTGTATATGTGAGTGTGTGTATGTGTGTATGCATGTAAGCATGTATGTATGCATATGCTTATGTATTATATATGCAAATGTATGCATGTGTATGTATGCATGTAAGTATGTATGTATGCATATGCATATGCATTATCTATGCATATGTATGCATGTATGTGTATGTGTGTGTATGTGTCTCTATGTGTGTGTATGCATATATGTGTGTGTATATCTCTATGTGTGTGTATGCATATATGTGTGTGTATGTGTCCATGTGTGTCTGTACATGTGTGTGTATGTGTCTATGTGTATCTTAAAGAAATTGTATTGTCACCAAAGATCATAGGTGAGTGAGTGTGAAGTACCAAATTTGAATAGAGTAATCTTATCCAAATAGCTTCTTGTGTAGCATTGGCTAATCCCCTGTATTCAGCCTCTCTTGAAGATAGAGCAATAGTAGGCTGCTTCTTGGAAGACCATGAAATGGGCTTATCACCTACAAAAGAAAGAGAACCAGAAGTACTCCTCCTCTCATCCTTGCAACCTACCCAATCTGCATCTGAGTAAAGCTTGATGTCCAAATATGATGTGTATGGAAAGTATAACCCTTGATTTTGAGTACCCTTGAGATACTTCAAAATCCTTTTGGCAGCTTCCAAGTGAGGTGCTCTAGGTTTATGCATGAATTGACTTAAAACACTTACTCCATAAGCTATGTCAATCCTTGTTAAGGTTGGATAGTTTAGACTTCCAACTATGCTTTGATATCCTGCAATGTCTTCAAGAAAATCACCTTCATGAGCACTCAACTTATGGTTTACCTCCATAGGGGTGATAGCTACCTTTGCATTCTCCAAGTGGAACTTCTTCAACATGTCCTGCACATATTTCCTTTGAGTAATGTAAATTCCAGAATTTGTGTAGACCAATTCAAGTCCAAGAAAATACTTCAGAAACCCTAGGTCACTCATTTTGAATTCTTGCATCATTAGGGTCTTGATTTGCTTGATGCCATTGGCATTGCTACCTATAAGTATGATGTCATCAACATACACACATAAATATATCATCTCTGAATTACTTCTCTTGGCAAACAGAGAAGAATCTGCTTTGCTCATTATGAATCCTTGATCTTGAAGGTATGTACTTAACCTATGGTTCCATGCCCTAGGTGCCTGCTTCAAACCATAAAGAGCTCTGTTCAATTTTCACACATAATTCACCTTGCTTGGGTCTTGATAACCAGGAGGTTGAGCCATGTAAACCTCCTCTGAAATCCAATCATTTAGAAAAGTATTTTTCACATCCAATCGATACATATTCCAATTCCTAGATGCAACCACACTTACCAATACTCTGATGGTTGGCATTTTAGCCGCAGGTGAGAAAGTCTCTTCATAATCAATTCATTGGGTTTGTGCAAAACCCCTAGCCACAAGTCTAGCTTTATATCTATTTATGGATCCATCTGAGTTCCTCTTGATTTTGTAATTACATCTAGAACCAATTACCTTCATTGATGCCTTCTTGGGTACTACTTCCCAGGTATCATTCTCTTGGAGTGCTTCTATTTCTTCATCCATAGCTTCCTTCCATTCTTCCTTGGTCTTTGCCTCTTCATATGAAGAATGCTCTTCAAGTGACAAATCTTTAGTAAGATAAATGGAATGCTTAGTAACTAATGAAGTATCATACCCATATCTAATTGGCTTCTTACTCTCCCTTTGTGATCTCCTTAGAGCTTGGTTGGATGATTCAGGTAAGTCTTCTAACCTCTTCACTTTGGCTTTGCCCTTTGATTTCCATGCTTTGAACTCTTCTAAGTTGATGGTGTCCTCATCATCTGATTTGATGTCTTGAATTTGGTTTGGCTCCTCCTTGGTGAGGCTTGGAAATGCCCCTTTCAAGTCATATGGCAATTTGACCTTCATGCATTCACTTTCAAACCAAGAATCATTCTCATCAAACACAACATCTCTACTGACCATAAATACTTTTTTGGATGGATTATAAAACCTGTATCCTTTCTTATTTAAAACATACCCTATGAATATGCACTTCTCTGCTTTAGGGTCTAGCTTACCTCTGATTTGAGATGGGACATGCACATAAGCAACACATCCAAATATTCTACAATGATCAAGTGATGGCCTCCTACCATGCCATGCTTCATATGGAGTCATCCCATCAAGTGATTTGGATGGCAACCTGTTAATAAGATAAGTGGTAGTAGATACACTTTTTGCCCATAAATAATTAGGTAATCTCTTTTCATTAAGCATTGATCTAGCTACTTCCACAATCAACCTGTTTCTCCTCTGTGCTACCCCATTTTGCTCAGGGGTGTACCGTGTAGTAATTTCCCTTTTGATACCTCTGTCCTGCAAAAATGCATCAAATTCATTGGAGAAGTACTCACCTCCTCCATCTGACCTTATCCTCTTTAGACTTCTTCCTGTTTGATTTTCCACAAGTGCAAGATACTTTTTGAAGCAACTGGACACTTCATCTTTATTTTTCATAAAGTACAAGATACTCCACCTACTGAAATCATCAATGAATGACACATAATACCTTGAGCCTGAAATTGAAGGGTCATTGCTTGATCCCCACACATTTGTGTCGACAAGTTCCAAGTAATCCTCATGCATGTAGCCTTTCTTTGTAAAGGGTAACATGTGTGATTTACCAAAGTGACAAGCTCCACATTTATAGATCATATGTTGCTTGGATACATTAGGTATCCCAAGCACACATTGATCTCTACATATTTGCTTCAAGGTTCTCTCACCAATATTCCCTAATCTTTTATACCAAATCTCAAGTTCAGATAACGTTTGATCCTTGTAATTACAAAGTGCAATGTTTCTAGTGTCCTCAAGCTCAAATGTAAATAGTCTACCTGTTTTTTCTCCCTTGGAAATTCTCTTGAATCCATGTTGGGGGTCCTCTACAAAGGCTCCATATTTGTTGAATCTAACCTGCAAACCTTTTTCCACTATTTTTCCAACACTCATCGAATTCTTGGTGATTGTAGGTACATAAAGAACCTTGCTCAATAGATTTCTATTCCCATCAGAATTTTTGACATTTCCTACCTTGACAACTGAATGCTTGGTGTCATCACCTGTTTGCACTTGGTGCTTCCCCTTAGGTTCCTCAAGATTAGAAAGAAGAGCTACATTTCCTAGTACATGGTTTGAAGATCCTGAGTCAATATAGAAGAGGTGCTCATCATTCATACCTTGTTTTGAAGTCATGTTCATAATAAGAAGGGAATCCTCTTGATCCTCATCTCAGTGCAACTACTTTTTTATTTACTTATTCCATCAAGCAAGAATAAATTGAAACAAAATGAAATGAACTAAAATACGATATGTATAGCGAGTAATTTTCATCCAACTTTATAATTCAAGTAATTCTTTACCCTGGAGATGTTTACCATGGGCATCTTCTCACCCTACAAGTCCTCTAGATGTAATGCTCCTTGTAGTAGCACCTCTATCACCATGTATAGTCCTATCCATTTAGGTGCCAATTTAGTTGAAACTAGTGGGATCTGATGCACTAGAACCGAAGGCCCTTCATATACTTTGTTAGCCCTAAGATACATGTCATGCAATCTTTTGCGCTCTTCTTGTGTTACCTATAGTTTCCTCAAAGCTCCTTCCTTGTATTCTTCTAATGCCATCAATACTAATAGAAATGGACTCTCACCAGTGGTTTTCCTTCTAGTAGTATGGAGAGCCCACATTGCAATGATCAGAGCTTGTGGCCAAGAGCTTTGGTGGTCAGAAGCCAATTTGTGTAGCAACCAAGCAAAATTTTGTTAGAGCTTTTTGCCTCACCATTTTCCCTTGGATAGTAAGCACATGAATTTTTGTGAAAGACCTTGTACCTATCAAAGGTAAATTGGATCAATTGATTTACAAAGTGTGTGCCCCTATCACGTAATTTCAAGTGGGTAACAAAATCTTGAGAAAATATGTATGTACATAAAATTGGTGATAGTCAAAGCAGTGCAATTTGTGGTAGCCTTAGCCTCTATCGAGTTAGTCGCATAGCACGTGGCCATTAGAATATACTTCTTACCCTGAGGTTGACTAGTTGGACTAATCGGTCCAATGAAATCAAGACCCCATCATTCGAAAGGTAGCCATCCTATGAAGATGAATAATGGTTGAAAATTCAATCCCCTTGGCCTAGGAGCATATCTCTGGCAGATGTCACATTCTTTAGCAAACTTGATTGCATCTTTGTAGATATGAGGCCACCATAAATCTTTGTGGATGATTTTATGAGCCAAATCCTCTCCCTTGAGATGCCCTTCACTGTGTGCTGCTTTGACTAAGAAATTCACCTACTCTGGAAACAAAATTTCTCAAGATACCCTCTTGTCAATATACAAATTTCGATTTATAAGTGAGTAATCTTTGGCTTTAAAGAGTAATATCCTCTTCTCTACTAGAGTTGTGTGTTCCGGAAATTTTCCAAAAGTGAGGAATTGTAGAATTCCATCATACCAATTAGTTTGAATTGCTACGAGAAAGAGACTACTATCCAGCAACTCATCATTAATACATGTTTCCTTTTCACTCAGGATAGTCCTTGACACTTGATCTGCCATGTAGTGCTCTTTTCTTGGCTTAATATGAATATCAAAGTCAAATTCTTGAAATAGGAGTAACCATTACCAAACCCTTCCAACTACTCTAGGCTTGTTAATTAAGTACTTCAAAGGCTGATGATCAGATATGACAATAAAATTCACACCTCGGAGTAGTTCTGAAACTTTTGAAGAGCAAATATGATAGTCAAAACTTCCCTTTCTATAGTGTTGTAGTTTCTTTTTGCTTTGGTAAGAAATCTTCTAGCATAGGAAATAGGTTAGTCTACCTTGTGTGATGATGGTTGAGCCAAGACTGCTCGAACTGCATGAAGACTGGTATATGTATGCACATGGAGTTCTAATGACCAATTAGGAACAGTTAAGAGTGGAGTAGTAAATAGCCTCAACTTTAGTTCACAAAATGCTTTCTCAACTTCAGGACTCCATGAGAAAGGAATGTTCTTACTAGTAAGCCTTGAAAAAGGCTTAGCTATTTTTGCGTACATGCATATAAATCTTCTATGGTATCGTGCATGGCCTAAAGAACTTTGCACTTCCTTTGGAGTTCATGGAATAGGCATGGGGAGGATAGTAGTAACCTTTGTTGGGACTTGGATCAATAGTTATCCCTTCAGTCGATACTTTGTGACCAAGAAGAGTGCCTTTAGTGACCAAAAAATGACATTTGGCAGGATTTAACTTCAAACCTGTTCTGAGACACTGCTCAAAGATTTCCTTCATATTTTCCAAGTGATCATGGAAATCTTGGACTATTGCTCTCTTGTTTTTGTCTCAAAACACTAAAAATTCATCCAAGAAAATGCACAAAAAAGTTGTTAACCATTTTTCCAATATTAGATACATTGTTATATCAAATGAAGTGGGTGCATTTTTCAAACCAAAAGTCATGCGTGTGTAAACATAAGTGCCCCATCGAGTAACAAAGGCTGTTTTGTCCCTATCATCAGGATGAATTAATATTTGGTTGTAGCCACTAAAACCATAAAGAAAACTATACAAAGTGTGTCCGGATACTTTTTCAAGTACTTGTTCCGTGAATGGTTGAGGAAAGCCATCTTAAACAATCACCTTACTTAAAGCAGGCCTTCTCAAGAGTAGAGGGTAAGAGGTCTCATGTGGTAGGGCAATAACAACAACGTCTAATAGAAACTGAAAACCTTGCACTATCATGAGTACCTTTCCAATGATGTAGAGTGGTGTAACTGGATGTTGATCTGCAAAGGTCATAGTAAAGGGTGCCACCTTGGTAGGGTTAGTTTTAGTTTCTTCATTATAAAATCAAGCACCATATTGATGCTAGAGCCTCCATCTATAATAACACCACTCAAAACTTCATCTCTTATACAAACAGATAGACTCAAACTTTGATAGTTTGCCAAGGGTGCAAGGGGAAAGTCAACCATGAAACCATCTATACTAGGAGGTGGGATTAGATAGGCAATCTATGATTTTGAGGAGATCATTTCTCACTTTTGCCTCCATTTGAATAAGCTAGAATAGACTGACTTCATGATGAATTCCTTTCAATATTTAGTCCATATTTACCTCGTGAGTATTTTCTTGAGGGGGAGTTGGTTGTCCCTTCAGTGAATTTCTCACTATGTCGTAAGCTTCTTCAATGGCCCCTCCTTCCTCAAAATTAGCCCTCTTGCATTCTTCTCTTTCCTTTACTACATGTTGCTCCTCTATTGTCATTGCTTGCTTAGCCCTAGTCATCATAGGAACTGCGGATGATGAAACAACATAAGATTGTGGGGCCATACATTCTTCTTTTAGAGACACTGCAATCATATGGATCAAAGTTGGGTGGTTGCCGGGACAATCCTTTTTATAATGATCCTTGGCATCCGACAATGTTGACACACAGATGCACCCTCTCTTAGGGAGCACCTATTCCACATAACGCAATACTCTCCGCAATTAACTTGATTGTTATCTCTTTGTTGGGCTCCTTTGATGTAATAACAATCACAAGCCTCATGGCCACTTTTACCACAAAATTAACAACTTACCTTGTTGGGGCAGCTCATTGAGAATGACCACTGTTGTATGTGGTACACCAAACTTGCCTTTAGATTTCCTGAGAGGTCTGCAACTCCTCCACTTCTTTGAAAAGTTGGGCCATGAAATCTTTGTTCTAGCACGTGGGTGGCAAGACAATCTTTTCTTCATTTTGACTTCACTGCATCTTTAGCTCTTCTAATTCCCTTTTAATTTGCTCGATTGGGTCAAGATTCATAGAATAATTTGCTTGAGTCCCTCCTTCAAAGTGCATCCTAGCCTCCTCTATGCGAGAGGCAACTACTACAAAGTCATTTAGTGTGGAGTTGATCCTTAGAGATTCCCTAAGCTTTTGTTGGCATGACCTAGGAAGATCCTTTTCTATCCATTTTTTGACCAAGAAATCACCACGTGCATGTGGTAATTGGGAGAAAAGTGCCTTAGTATGAGTATGTAATTCATGAAATGATTAACCTGTGCATAATGTGAGATTCTCAAGTTGATCTACGGCTCGCTCTAAGGAGTGGCCTGGTTATAATGTTTGTGAGAATAAGGTCTTCAATGCTTCCCAGGTGGTCAAATGTCCATCTACATATTGGCTATACAACTTGTCCACCAATCCTTCAAATGTATAAGGAAATAGCACCAACATCACGTGTTCTTGTTATGAAGCCCACAACTACAACATAAGGAGATAAATCTCCTCATGTGGTTTTCTCCATCATCATATGCTAATACTTGAAAGGTAGAGAATTTAATGCTTAACCTTGAGAAAGGTCCTCCATTGGCGCTTGTACTTCCTTTGAAGTATCTAAACAGAAATCCAATGTCCTTCTATTCTTCTACTTTGAGAGTGGGGTCGAAGTCAAATCAATAGATAAATTTATGGGTGGAGGGGAGCTAGTTTGACTAGATGAAGGTAAAGATGCCTCCTTGAGGCTCCTTTGTAGATGAAGAGTCTCTCTCTCTAATTGAATGTGGGTCATGTACCCACTTGCAAGATGCAAAAATAAAAAAAGAATGATGCAAAGATAATTGTTTACTACTGGGTTCCTCACACAAAAAATGCAAGGGTCCCACCGGGCATGCCAAACTATAGATGAGGTACTGGGGTATTCAACTCTAGCAAATATCAAACTCTAGAGGGAGCTATACTTTCACACACTTCCAATACTTCATCTACTCAAGGGAGGTTCTTCCTTAGGGAAGTATACCCTATAACATTTCTATGTGCACGTACACTAATTGTGTAGGTACAATTGTTGGAGACCTCTTAATCTCCAAAGGTTTGATCTATACTGATCTAAGAACACTTCTATATCAGTTATTGATCAAACATTACACAAATATTGTCTTCATTCATCAAAAAGTTTCACTAGCACTTCTCTGATTGAAGAAATTCTTTCTTCAGAAAGTCTGCTTCAGAAATTGACTTCAACACCTGCACATATCTTTAGATTTCTTCAAACAAATGATACACAAATCTCCACACTACCTTTGCGCAATCATATCAACCATTAGTTCTTCAAAAGAATCCTTAAAACTCCTTAAGATCAAAAGTATGTCAAAACTCTCTTCTAGAAATGGCGACTTTGACATGGTCAACTTCTTAAGTTGATTTCTCACATTACAGATCCCATTTTGCTAAATGCTTTTAGCCATAGCTTCCTTACCTTCTAATTTAGAGTTTGAATGCTCACTCATTAAAAACTTTACACTATGCACTAAGGTCTAAGCAAAACATTGACACAGAAAAGTGCGGGACTCTGAGAAGTCTATCTGCAGATTCTACATACCAATGTTCCTATTGATCATACTCACAGTAGGAAAGGGATTGGATCACAAAATTCTGAACATAGCTTTATTAGCTTCCAGATTAGATTTGTACAAAAGGATTTCTGATTCACATGATCAGACTGAGAGAAATCTACAAAATACCCGACGCTATTTCCTGAAGATGACTCTCTTCACATCTATCTCTATGACACTTATTCTCTAATGACTCTCTTTCTTATTTCTATACATCATTGACTTATATACATATGGTTTTAGACTTATCCCGAGTCTATTACATTACTCCTTATCATCCTAAGGAATAGCTATACTCAAATTACAAGAATTTCCACCTGTAATGTACATATGTATACAAACTTCATTTCTGAGATCTCTTCACTTTCTCAAGTGTCTTTTTCCACTTCAATCTGATCATGAGCTTGCTTCAAATTCTTTGTAATCACCAATTTGTGATTGGTTTGTTCCAACAGCTCCCCCTCAATCACTAATTGTGATTATTCCATTCTTCTTCACTCCTGCCATCTCCTTGAATCTTTGTAGCTTAGGTCCATCCAAGCTTTTTGTTAACATATCTGCAACTTGTTCTTTTGTTGGAGTATACATCACTTCAATCTCTTTATCAAGTACCTTTTCCCTCAAGAAATGATACTGAATCTCTATATGCTTAGTCCTGGCATGAAAAACAGGGTTAACTGCCAAATACAATGAACTCATATTATCTCCAAAAATAATTGGAGTACTCTGATCAGCTCCAAAACTCTCCAACAAGGTTTTTAACCATGTTACTTCTTTTGCAGCCTCTACCAATCCTTTATACTCAGCTTTTGTAGATGACAAAGCAACTGTATGTTGCTTCTTTGAGCACCAAGAAACTAACTTATCTCCAATATAACAGAGATACCCATGAGTAGACCTTCCATGTACACTTCATCTGCAATGTATCCATTCAGAAACACATTCTTCACATCTAATTGTGATAACTTCCATCCTTTACAAGCTGCAATAGCAATCAATGATCTAATTGTAGACATCTTAGCAATAGGACTAAAGGTTTCATCATAATCTACCCCATAAGTTTGGGCATAACCTTTGACCACAAGTCTAGCCTTGTATCTAGACACCTTAGCATCTGCAAATCTTTTTGTTTTATACACCCACTTACATCCAATGACTTTCTGATTCTTTGGTCTTGGCACCAATTCCCATGTTTCATTTTCAAGTAGAGCATCATACTCTTCTTGCATTGCCTTCTCCCAATTCTGTTTTCCTTTAGTTTCTTCATATGTGATTGGATCCTCTTCTTTCTTCACAAGATAAGCATAATCTTTTGTTGTTAGAAAAGATGTATCATAGCTATACCTGATAGGCTCTTTTCTTTCCCTTGAGGATCTTCTGGCCTCTGCACTTCTTGAAGTCTCAGCCACATTTGATTCTGGATCAAATCTCGGCCCATCTTCAATATTATTCTGCAATTTACTTTTACAATCAACATCATCAATATCTTCTTCATACATACTTACTTTTGTCTTCCCTTTTCTTTGTATTTCTTTGTCATCTACATAATCATTTGTTGACCCTATATACCATGTGCTTTGCTCATCAAATGTAACATCTTTGGTAACAAGAAATTGCTTTGTAGATGGACTCCACAATCTGAAACCCATCTGTCTATCATCATACCAATAAACACATACTTCTCTGCTTTGGGTTCTAGCTTATGTCTCAATTGTGAAGGAACATAAGCATATGCTAAACATCCAAACACCTTACAATGATCAAGAGTAGGTTTCTTACCCCACCATGCTTCATAAGGAGTTCTTCCATCCAAAGCTTTACAAGGTAACCTATTCACAAGGTATGTTGTAGTGTTGATAGCTTCTGCCCATAAGTAATTTGGGCAATTCTTTTCCTTCATCATTGCTCTTGCAAATTCTACAAGAGTTCTATTTTTTCTTTCTGCAATTCCATTCGGTTGAGGAGAGTACCGGCAAGTGATAGGAGTGCAAGCCAAGCTATGTACTCCAAGGACAAGAAAAAGAATGGCAAAGGGAAGCAGTCAACTGATGATGAAGGGACCTCAAGTCAAGCTAACTTTACAAAAGGAAAGATGAACTTCAGAGGTAAAGGAAGAGGAGATAAAAACAAAGATAATACTAAAGATTGTTGGATTTGTGGTAGAACCAATCATTTGGCAAATGATTGTTGGTATAACAATCAAAATGGTGGAAGTAATAACCAGAGTTTTAATCAAAGAGGTAGAGAAGGCAGAAACCAAAGAGGCAACTTCAGAGGAAGAGGTGGTAGGACATCATATGCTAGAGGAGGTGGAAGAAGTTTTCAATCTCAGTCCTACAACAACAATTATTATAATTATGCATCAGATCAGAAGGATGATATGAATCTTATCTTGAATGCAACTCATGAAGCAGTAGGAGAAGACCAAAGGGTGTTTTATATTGACTCAGGATGTAGCAATCATCTGAGTGGCAATATATCCTTGATGACTGATATGGAAGCAAAGGTGAATGGACATACAGTTCAAACAGGTGACAATACTAAGCATAAGGTGGAAAACATTTGATCAGTGAAGACAAAGAATGGAAGTACACTCTTGAGCAAGGTACTTTATGTTCCTACTATTCCTAAAAATTTGATAAGTGTAGGGAAAATTGTGGAGAAGGGATATGAAGTCAGATTCACAAATGATGGTGTTTATGTGCAAGATCCAAATCAGGGATATAGAAACATTATTGCAGGTAAAAAAGAAGGTTGTTTACTCTTAAAGTCCAAGGTAATGTGGGACGTGCTCTATTTACTTATGGAAGTCAAAAGATGTTTGAGTTAGACCTATGGCATAAAAGGCTAGGTCATTTCAATGAGAGAGCCATAAAGGAAATGTCAAGGAATGATGTGGTGCTTGGTTTGCCAAAAGTTGAAGGGCAACATATGGTGTACAAGTATGAAGCTTGTCAATTAGGTAAAGCACACAAGAGTTCATACAATAAATTAGGATATAAGTATTCAAATATGCTTGAATTGGTTCATACAGATGTGTGGGGTCCATCAAGGGACTATAGCATAAATGGATCCAGATATTATGTGTTGTTTGTTGATGATGAAACCAGATGGATTAATTTATATGTAATCAAGGACAGATCAGAAGTGTTCAAGACATTCAAGCATTATCATGCTTATGCAGAAAGGATTACATGACAAAAGCTCAAGAGGTTGAGATCAGATGGAGGGGGAGAGTATTTCTCTAAAGAGTTTGATGATTATTTCTGGAATGCAGGTATAAAGAGAGCCTTAATGTCCTGCTCAAAAATTAGCATGTGTCCTAGCAATTGATTAAGATCAGGAGTAAAGTGATCAAGTGACAATTCTATGGACAATATGAAAGGCTTCCACTTCTCATCTCCTCTCAGACCTGTAAGTATTTGCCTTGCCAACTTATCCTATTCAATGTCTTCATCTACTGCTCCCAAGCTATCTGCAATATCTTTCAACCTTGCCACATAATTAGAAATTGATTGTGAACTCTTCTTCTTGAAAGTTGTGAATTCTTCCCATAATGAGGACTTCTTGACTTGGTTGTGTTTTGGAAATGCTCTTCCAAAGCATTCCAAACATCTGTTGCACTTTCCAATCCTCTGATGTGAGGTAGAAGATAATCATTTACAACCATGTAAATGATGCTCCTAGCTTGAGCATCCTTTCTCATCCAAGTCTTCAAATCTGCAAGCTCTTCCCTAGTTGGAATACTAGGATGTGCAAACTCAGGCTTTTCTTCTTCTCTTGTAATGAATGCCATCAAATCTTTGCTCATGAGGTGTGCCTCCATCCTCATGGACCAAGCTGGATAGTTCTCCCTATCTAGCTTATCAATCTGCAAGCTTTCTCCCATCTTTGATCTTCTGTGTCTGCAATTACTATGATTTATGATAATAAAGTGTACCTTTGATATGAAGCTTCAATCCTTTTTGATCCTTTGAACTCGTACTTTGTACTTATGCAAATTATCTGCAAGAACTTGTCCTTGTCCACCTTCAATTAGAAGGAAGTTCAATATCTGCAGCAGTCCGGACTTCCAATGCCTTTACTTTACTTGTATTATACCTTCAGCTCTGATACCATTGTTGGAGACCTCTTAATCTCCAAAGGTTTGATCTATACTGATCTAAGAACACTTCTATATCAGTTATGGATCAAACTTTACACAAATATTGTCTTCATTCATCAAAAAGTTTCACTAGCACTTCTCTGATTGAAGAAATTCTTTCTTCAGAAAGTCTGCTTCAGAAATTGACTTCAACACCTGCACATATCTTCAGATTTCTTCAAACCAATGATACACAAATCTCCACACTACCTTTGCGCAATCATATCAACCATTAGTTCTTCAAAAGAATCCTTAAAACTTTAATTTGATCCTTAAGATCAAAAGTATGTCAAAACTGTCTTCCAGAAATGGTGACTTTGACATGGTCAACTTCTTAAGTTGATTTCTCACAGCACAGATCCCGTTTTGCTAAATGCTTTTAGCCATAGCTTCCTTACCTTCTAACTTAGAGTTTGAATGCTCATTCATTAAAAAATTTACACTATGCACTGAGATCTAAGCAAAACATTGACACGGAAAAGTGCGCGACTCTAAGAAGTCTATCTGCAGATTCTACATACCAATGTTCCTATTGATCATACTCACAGTAGGAAAGGAATTGGATCACAAAATTCTGAACATAGCTTCATTAGCTTCCAGATTAGATGTGTACAAAAGGATTTCTGATCCACGTGATCAGACTGAGAGAAATCTACGAAATACCCGATGCTATTTCCTGAAGATGACTCTCTTCACATCTATCTCTATGACACTTATTCTCTAATGACTCTCTTTCTTATTTCTATACATCATTGACTTTGATACATATGGTTTTAGACTTATCCCGACTCTATTACATTACTCCTTATCATCCTAAGGAATATCTATACTCACATTACAAGAATTTCCACCTGTAATGTACATATGTATACAAACTTCACTTCTGAGATCTCTTCACTTTCTGAAGTGTCTTTTTCCACTTCAATCTGTTCATGAGCTTGCTTCAAATTCTTTGTAATCACCAATTTGTGATTGGTTTGTTCCAACAACAATTGTGCAGGTACAATAGAGAAACCATATAGTCACAAAGAAAGGAAAATGACAATTTCCCATATGAGAGAGAATCCCAACTTCACTTCTTAGCTCATTAAATGTTTAGAGAGGTTGGAAATGCTCCAAATTAGTAATACAATGGGCTAGCATGCCATTCCATAAACTAGAGAAAATTGACACAAGAGTACTGATCCTTACAAGGAATACAACAAGGATGAAGACTTTTTCCAAGAGAAATGCAATAGGTTCATACCAAAACACTATATTCAAGCCACTCAATCACCCTGTAATACCAATAGCCAACTCCATTGGGAGGCCCACACCCTGTATAATCACCACAAACTGACCTTGACAACATCGTGCTGTAGCAATAGAATGTAGAGAGTGGTCAAGAAAATGAACCCATCCAATGGTAAGGCTCCCAGATTCAAACCAAGATGAGAGGTTCCCAACCAAATGTCAATGCTAATCCCCAATACCAATGGTAATGGTAATCCTCATGAGTACCAATCATCTGCTTATATATACTCCACAGAGGCAAGTAGTGGTCTTGTTGAATCCCAATGTTCACTAAGTATGTGCCCAAGTGGGTTCTGAAAATGGAGGAGTAGGCTAAATTTGGCTCTAGCAACCAACTTTGATTAGGTTCTCAAATTATCTTTTGAGACCACTAGGGCTTGGTAGCTATATTTCTTGTATTGCTCTGACACTTTACTAAGAAGAAAAATGTTCCCATTATTTGCCACCCAAGGTAGCAATGGTTGAGCCCATCTTCATGTAGTAGTCGCCTTAGTTGATGTAGCTAAATCAAGCGTTCGCCGATGTCTGTACCTCTTTTGATAGACTCCCACATGTATGTTGTCCTCAATCCATGCGAACATGGGTAGTCATCAAATAGTGATCTGGCATTCTTACAAATTCTTGATTAGAATCAAGAGCCATGCAAAAAAAAACTTTCTTGTATCCCAAGAAAAGCTATGGATCATATCTTCATTCCCTTACACAAAATCTAAATGAATCTTGGATTCAATGGTCTTTTGCTTGCTAGGTGGAGCAAACCTGGTTTCTTGAGAGAGATAGTCTCGTGGCTCACACTCCCAGGGCAGACAATCTGCACAATAATTTGTTAGCCCTCCTTCATAATTTTTTTGCCCTCAATAAAGCTTGAGTTACCTTCACTAAAGTGGAGTATAATCTTGGAGGAAAGAAAGCAAAAAGCTCTTAATATTTCTTTCAACCAAGGGGAACAATAGAATATTGAAAATAATTTTTTTTTAACTGCACAATTTTTAGTAAATCCTTTGGTAATTTTCGAGGATTAGAACTCTTAGGGAGGGTGGAAAGTCCCCAAGACTCAATACCTCATGGTTTATTAAGGCCAAATAGGGTATTTCAAGGTAAAGTACATGCAAGAAATAGATTAATTTGAAGTACTTCCACACATTCAATTGCTTCACAATTCTTTCGTTACATCTTCCATCCTGGATGAAGTTATCAAAGATTTGGAATTCTTAAGAGAAGACTCTCATAAACCACAAGGCTTGTAGAAATCCTAAGTTCCTAGTTCCTTATTCATTTATGGTTTGTCAACCTTATTAGCTTATGGTGTGGATATGTTATGGTATTTTGTTTCAGTATTCCCTACTCTAGGGCAAATAGTGCTAAATTTTATTTTGCCTTATAGTGTTATATATGATAACATACATAAATACCTACATACTTACATCCATAGATATGACATACATACATATATACATACATATACACATATAACATATTACAAAGTAGTTCTTTAGCTTGATTTGGACCTTCTTCGCATTGTTCTAAGATCTCTCTATTTGCACATCAGTTTGAGCTGACCAATAGATGGTGCTACATTATTTTCCCAAAAATAGAGTAGAATGTGATGATCTTTTAATGACCCCAGGCATCTTGAAATGGAATTTCATACACCTCTTAAGTGTGCACACCAAGAAAGGTATCTTCCCTTCCCGAAGTAATAAGTTTAAGAGCCACGGGAATAAGAAAATGGTTGTGATAGTTCCTTCAAGAAAATATGATAAGGCTTAAAAAATTATCTCCATTGGAAGATTGTAAGAATTTCTAGTAATTCAAACTATGGATTTTTTGCAAAATAGTCTATGAAAATGTAGAACAAAATAAATGAGTCCATAAGTATTATTTCGTTGAGCTGCCATATGTGGTACAATTATAATGTTACATCATATTCTCTCTCTCTCTGTTTCATTGTCTCGGATGTGTGCACATTAACCTCCATCTCTCTCTCACTTTCTGTATCTTTCCGTCCACATTCGAGACAGAGAGAGAGGTTACTATGGATGCATTCGAGGAATAGTAACCTCTCTTTCCCTCTCTCTCCGTCTTTCTACCTCTCTCTCTTTCTATATATATATATATATATATATATATATATATATAGAGAGAGAGAGAGAGAGAGAGAGAGAGAGTGTTTTTAATCGTCACTTTTGCAAAACTCAAGTCCTTTTCCTCTGCTTTTTTGTTGCTTTTCTCACAACTTTGAATGTTGACAACGTACTTTGGATGTACATAAGAGGACGTGTAATGTCCACATTGTTCCGATCCATATGGAAAGCAGATTATCTGTAATTACGTTACATCCGTATTCGCTCCCTCACTCTCTCTTTCTCTCTCTGTCTATGTGTAAGTCTCCTTTCGTTCTCTTGGACGCGTGCGCAATTACCTCTCTCTCTCCACATACACACATACACACTTATATTTGCGTGTTTGTGTGTGGAGAGAGAGAAGCATTACACACACACTTATATTTGCGTGTTTGTGTGTGGAGAGAGAGATTACTCTGCACTCACCCGAGACAATTAAGAGTAACCTCTCTCTCTCTCTGTCCATATATATGTGTGTATGTGTCAATACTTTTGTCAACATTGATCTAATATACTCATGAATCAGCGTGGTAGATGATCAATGTCATGTTGTTTAGCCTCATTGTACATGTGAACGATCTCACGGTTGATGGAAGGAGATGAGGTGCTTATACATGCTCAGAAAATGTGAAGCTTCTCTAGGAGGGATATCAAAGAAAATTTCTCTTGAACTTGGGCTCCTTCAAGGGCTTCCAAATCTCATTAATAACTTAGAAGAATACCTTAATTCAGCTAAGTTATTATCTACATCCTCAGCATGAATGAGTGATTAAAGCCACTCGAATTAAGAGGGTTTGCAAAGGGTGATAGACACAAAAGTATTAGGTTGAATATCATGGAACAATATTTGGTTGGTAGAAGCTTAAGTATGACATTCAATATATGGAATAATTTTGGGTTTGAACAATTTAACCTTCATTTCGAATACATCAATTTTACAAAGAATAGATGCATATAAATGTTCATTTATATTTTCTTTTGTAGTTTTTCACTTATTGGTTATTTTCATGTGATGTATTCTTCCTTCTGCCTAAAGAAAAAGGCCATAAAAGAAAAGAAGGACATGTTTTATTGTCAACTTGAGAGTCTATAACCAAGCGGGAAGGCAATTTACACTACAAAGAAGGATCCACAGTACAAGCAAGCAAAAAACAGTACAAGAAAGCAAAAATGAGTGCCAAGCGTTACTAATATTACACAAGACATACCTTTTAATCCTTAGGTTTTTATTTTTCTCAAAAGGAATTTCTACCGAAGCCTATTCTCCGATGCTTGAATTTATAATAGAGCAAATATACATTGAATGGGTTTATTGCCTTTGGATGTCCTATATCCCACAAAGCATGGGTAGAACGACCCAAAGACATGATAGCTATGATGAGTCAAAACCGGTAGGTTACCTAAGCTTTTTTTTTTTTAATGGAGGTTCAGCCGAGGCCTACTCCTCCAGGCTTTAACTTTGAAATTGCAATTGTACAAGGAAGGGCATAATACCCATGGGACCTCCCTTATCCCACAAGAATAGGGGTTTACATAGCTGGGTTAGACTGCGGTCACAACTACCGCGAAGTAGGACAAACGGTGGCACATCAGCCACAAGATACAAGTTTCCATGATAACATGTCCCTTACATGTTGCAGGTGGGGGTTGAACCCTCACCCCCACCTCAAGAGGCGAAAGGCCCAATCACCCAACCCAGCGGCTTGGGACATAGGTTACCTAAGGTTGGCTTGAGTACAATTTTTGGCAATAAAAACTATCAATTTAACTTTACAATACCTTTTTTTCTCCATACAACGGTAATAACTATTCTTCCATAGGATCGTCAACATTGGTACTAACTTTAGTAATGTTATGCTAAAAAGACGAACATTACTAAACGATTTCCATCTCCCAAAAATATGTATCTTAATCATTCGAAGCGCTTTCTGAATACAACTTATTTCGATTTCTTGAACCATGAAGGGAAATTTTCATGTCACTTTCTACATGTAGATATGATTGAGTTTTTTCATGTGGGTCACGCATATTATTTAACGTGAAAAAAACATGAATTTCAAAATGCTCTTGATTAAGGTACACTTAAGGACAACGCTTGGTTTACCCTTGTAGCATACAAATTTGAGTTAAATTTTCAATCCATGATAAGATTCACAAGAATGAGCTTGTATCCTTTGATGAAGTACAAAATTAAGAAATCTAGTGGGCTGCTTATATAACATCATAATTGGATGCTACTATGAAGAATTGTACATGGCATTTACATGAATTCCATCTTAGAAAGAAGGAGGTCATTGGCTCTAAATCATAAGTATTGTCATTCAAAGTGTGTTGATGGTTGAGAGGAACACATTGTTACATGCTTGCAATAAGACTCCTTATTGGAGTGGTGAATTTAGCCTATGTACCTATAGAACACAATGTTGCAGAAATCTTACAAAGGATTTACCTTCAAGCAAGTTCAAATCTTTTCACAAAGATTTAGCATTATTGTCTTAGGATTTACCTTCAAGCAAGCTCAAATATTTTCACAAAGCTTTAGCATTATTGTCTTTTGTGGAACGAGCCTAATCCTCATTGATTGGAAATTCTTTATACATGGGTTTTAGTCCCCTTTTTATTGCTTCAAAAGTAGGGGGAATTGTTATTATATTCAAGTGGTGAAGATGGTCTTTCATAGTCGACCCCTCTTATATGACCATATTAACTGAAGATAGAGAAATAACTCTTATTATGTGAATCATGGCATGCCAATAACTAACGATAAATATCATTAATTTAAGGATGTACGTTTTCCATAATACCATTACAATTAAAAAAATTATGAGTAATATTTTCTATCTTCATCTAGAACTCTCCCATACTAGACATTCTAGTTCCATCCTAGTTAGAAACAAACAGTTTGAGCAAAACAGCACACCTTGGGTGAGGGAAAGAAAATCTCTTTTTAAATTGAAAACATGGGGATGTTATTCCTTGACTTGAAGCTTGGTATCTACTTCTTCCTTTCTTCTTGATATGTTTCATGAACATGCCGTTGAGAGAAGTTGAAGCCACAATTCAACATATCTTTCCATTATTTTCTATTCCTAACCTAGCATGCATGGGAAAATAACTAAGCTCCTTCGCCTTTGCTCTTTAGCTCTCTATGTTTTCCTTTCATCCTCTCCTTTGTCTTTCCTTTCCCTTCATCTTTCCCTCTTTTCTTATTATTTATATTCTTCTTGATGGAAGCTTTTGAGATGCATAAATAAATTTGAATCAGATCTTGTTCTCAAGCCTAAAGAGAAAGGTAGAGAGAAGGATGAGGAGGGGAACATCATGAATGACCATAGAGGTGAATGGAGAAGGAGGAGCAACAACCTTATATGCATGTTCGATCTCATCAACTCCAAGTGGAGGTGAATTTGATCAGGCTTGAAGAAGGTACATGAGAATTCTATTATCCAACATACTATGTTTTGAGGCTCAAAGTTGGGAAATATAAAATCTTTGTGTGCCATTAATTTTTTTTTAAGTGATGGAAAAGAGAAAAAGGATACATCCTCTATTCCTCTCCCTCACACATTTGCACAGAGAAGGAGAGAGAGGCCCCCAATCTCTCTCTCTCTCTCTCTCTCCCCCTAACAACATTCTTGGGCATCATAGACATGGACATTATATTAAACCTCCACCCGCCATGCAAACCATGACTATTTCTCACTCTCATTTGAGATGTATAGTCGAGGTCTAAGGTACATCCTAACTATGCTAGCCCCTTGCGAGCTGAATCTCACACACCGAACATCAATGCCCATTCCTTATGCGTTTATGTTTAGTGCAAGTAGCATCCTTCTCAACTGTAATTGAGTTCATCTACCTTACCCTCATCAACATGAAGCAAGAAAGATAGATAGACAGACAGATAGACAGATAGATAGATAGATAGATAGACTATGATGGAGACCAATATTCTTTCAATGCATGATGGCACCCACAAATCTGCGTTGAAACAGACCTGAACCAGGTCCTTCCCTCGAAGATCTCCATAAACTGTGGAGATGGTAAGATTTGGGTACAGGAGGTTACTTACAAGAATTTGCCAAACGCGTGCTTCCGTTGCATGCACCAAGGTCGTAGGATCAAAGATTGCCCCTTGAAGCAAAGTACCAATAAAAACAAGCTTAAACCAGATGGGACCCCAAATCATTTCCCTCAAGTTGACAGTCAGGGTCATCCCCCTCCAATGGAGGAAGAAAAGGGAACTCGTGTTGTAGAGACGGATTCAGAAGGATTCATTGAAGTAAGACGTAAGAGGAAAGTTAGCCCTCGAAGATCAGCAAGGAACGTTACAACAATTGCTCTTTCGAATAACATGTACTGTAACCTAGAAAAGGAGATTAATGAGGTTGACTTCCCAGTGGATAACCATTATGAAGAAGACCCCGCTCATAATACCCTTGGGTGCTCTATGAGCAAAGAAGACAACCAAGAAGGTTACACCACGAGTAAAGAGGAAGGCTTCACTACTAGCAATGAAGACAATCCAGACAGTGAAAGCTCCTTCCTTGGTCCTACTCTTCTAGTTTTCATGCCAAGCTTATCGCAACAAAAGTCAAATCTTAAATGGAAACAACTGTCGGGTATGCCCTAGAAGAGCCCCCTCAAGAGTAGGATCCGAAGTCAAGAAGCTGGGAGGAAAAAAAGAAGATCACAAGAAAAAAAAAGATCGGGTCCCTCCCCTCAAAGAGGGCAACCATCAATAATGAAATTCACATCACTAAACGTCAGGGGTTTGTCTGACCCCTCAAGAGCGGTGACTCTCGGCTAGTGGGTCAAAGACAAGTGCCTCAACCCCGACTTTATTTGCTTACAAGAGATTAAAATGGATGCAAAGGATCTTCAGAAAGAGCTTAAATGCATTTCTCCGAACCACCTTTGGTTCACCACTTTGCACCCTAGAGGGGCGGGGGGCACTGCGATTGGTATTAGTCACTCCTCGTCCGGTACTTTGACCTCGACTTTTGAAGATCGGAATCATCGTTGAATTGCTGCCTCTATCAGGTTCCCTATTTAGTTCACTATGGTCTCAATTTATGCCCCTAATGGAGAAGCGGATAGAATCGATACGTGGGCTTCCCTCGACTCCCTCTCACACAATGTTCTCATTTGTGGGGACTTCAACATGGTTGAGTTTCCTAAGGACCGATGGAATAACGAGGGGAAAATTATTGACGGTCCGGAGAAAGAGATATGGGATAAAATCAAGCTCCATCTCGACCAGTTCGAGGTGAAAGACATGAAGGGGTTCTCCTGGTCAAATCTCCAATGGGGGGACTCTCTAAGGAAAGCAAGACTTGATAGATGTTACATTGACCAAAACACCATCCTCCAGTGGGGTATTCCTTCGATTTCCCAACACATGGACCTGACTATCTCAGACCACTACCCGATTGCTCTTTCTTTCAAACCGATTCCCATGCTCCGAAAAGCTCCTTGGTTTCATGCTTGTCAGACGTCGTTTTCCCTCCCTTCTGTCCACCAAGAAATTTCCGCAGTGTGGGCAGAAGCCTTTGCCTACTATAATGAACTGGCTAAGTGTTGGAGAAGCACGGTGGAAAGGACTCGACAAATTCTGATCAGGACTCAGAAGGCTATAAGAGATATCCGGAAAGAAAGAAGAGAAACAGTGTACCAGAGGCTCTCACGGCTTGAAGAAGAGGTGAACAAAGGTAACTTACAATGCCAACAAGGTCTTTTGAAAATCAAAGGAAGACTAAGATTCGAGGAGGAGGTTCAAAGGAAAAATCTTCAAATATTCTTCAAAGATTGGTGGGCCAGGAAGGTCGTCAAACCATCAACAGAGATGTGTAACATCCTCAAAAGGAAACAAGCTAGGGAATGCATCCCCTTCTTGGTTGATAACAATGGGATCGAATGTAGCACAAAAGTTGAGAACAGATCTATCATCGTCGAGCACTTTACTCATCTTCTTTAGGTCTTGACTCCTCTTTCCCGGCACAGGTGTGACTCCATGGGAACCATCCTAAGGGTTGCTCAATCTAGAATCCCACAGAACATGAATTCTCTGCTAGATGCTAACATTTTCGAGAATGAAATTATCGAGGTTATTGATGCTCTTCCCAATGGGAAAAGTCCGGGTCCTGATGGCCTCACCAATGAGTTTTTCAAGTCCTTCAAGCATGAGGTGGCCACCCTGCCGTGTCTGGTGTGGCAAGAGGCTCTCTCCTTCGGCGCCCTCCTTGAGTGTCTTAATAATGGTGTCATCAAGTTAATTCACAAAAGGGGAGATAATAACAAAATTGAAAACTGGCGGCCGATTACCATGCTCCAAACTGGATACAAGATAATGGCCAAAGTTATCGCCAACAAAATCTCTTGTCATTTAAAGTCATGGCTTTGTGAGGATTTATCAAAGGTAGATCTATACTTGAAGCAATTGTCGATATTTGGGAAGGCCTTGCGTTTGCTGAGGAGTCTACACAAGATCTGGTATTCATTAAGATCGACTTCGATAAAGCATATGACAGATTGGAATAGGACTTTATTCTTCAATCACTGAAAGACCTTGGATGCAGCTAAAAGTTCACGAAGATTGTTTCCACTCTTCTCAAAAACACTTCAACTAGAATAAATATCAACGATAAGCTCTCTGAGCCCATACGTTTAAAAAGATCTATCAGGCAAGGTTGCCCTCTGGCTCCACTACTCTTCGCTATCGCCTCGAATGGCCTCAGTTGCCTACGCTGGCAATCTCAAGGGTCTTTCCCTACCTCTAAATCGCAGCCCAATCATTGAGAGACTCTTTGCTGATGACATCAATGCCTTTGTGCATAATGATATGAACAGCATTGAGGTGTTATGGAGTTGCCTCGACACCTTTTGTGTGGCATCAGCTTCAAAAATCAATCATGCTAAAACTGCTTTCAGAGCAATCAGCGGACCTCCACCCCAATTGTTATTAGATCAGGGGTGTCAAGTTATCCCTAGATGTCAAGTCTTCCATCTCCTTGGCATTCCGATGGGCTTCGACATCTCAATGGACTAATGATGGAACTCGGTGCTATCCAAGCTAGATAGCAAACTAAATCATTGGAAAAGTATGCAAGTCAACTTGGTAGGGCCTGCTGTGGTTGTTAACACATTTATGCTTTCTATGACTATTTACTTTATCTCGTGTTGGAGACCTAAGGAGAAAGAGTCGGCCAAAGTGGAAAGAATTTGCAAAAACTTCCTATGGAGTGGGGACCCCAACAGGAGGGGGATTCCCAAAATCAAATGGGAAACTTGCATTAGCTCGAAAGACTCCGGGGGCTTGGGAATTTTGGATATCGTTGGGTTGGCTGACAAGCTGGCGGCAAAGTGGCTTATCAAGGCTTGGAGCAATAGTGAGTCCTCTTGGGCTAAATTGATCTTCAGAAACATGGAAGACCTTACCTTACTTGGCCATCCTGGTTGAAAGGACATAGGGATTCTCACGCTTTTGTTCTCAACCCACCCGGTGTCCCCTAAAGGCTCTAGCCTCGTGTGCTCTTTATGGAAGAGTTGGAACAAGGCCAAACAATTCATCAAAATCAGTGGAGTGGAAGTGGGCGGTTGGGATAACACAAAATGACTCTATCTGGTTCCCGATCGACAACATTAGGGAGTGGAGTCTTGGAACCTCCAAATTGCAAAGAGGCTATGGAACAAGGGGTTCAAACAGTGGAAACAACTCTGGAAACAAGAGACCAGCCAGTGGATTAGGTTCGAAGACATAGACCCAAGACATAGAGTTACCCTCGAGGAATGGACTCTTCTTCAAGGCAGGTGTTTAGCGTGGGACCGCTCTATTGCTCGCCTTCTCTGTGAATAGGATCTTCCGTGCCTGGAGGGCCTCAAATGGAGCAATGGTAAGAAACTATCCAGAATCCCCAACTTCAAAGAGAACTTGGATGTTCGTCACACCCTTAACAAGAGGTGGTGCCTTTCTTGGAGCAAACTTTGATGGGAACTAAAGTTCATGTCTATTTGGCACCCCCTAATTGAGATCAAAAAGTTTGTCTCATGTGGAAGATCTTGCATAAGGGTATCTGGTCCAATGCAAGGGCTAACAAAGTTTGTGGTGTGCCGCCATGGTGCAAGCGTGGCCATCGATGCATCGAAGATTTAGCTCACTTGTTCTTCGATTGCCTCGAGTCCCGTGTTAACTGGCATCACGTGATGCGGGTTTTGAGACTCACAAACCAAATCAATTGGCAACAGGCGTTGTTGGGTGAGGCTGTAGGTTGCTCGTCAAGGCTGTGGAATGCCATCAGGGGTGAGACTCTTTGGAAGATTTGGAGGGAGCGATGTGCTGTCAATTTCGGGCAAACTCCACAGGAATGGTCGATTGAGAAATCCTTGTTTCTTCTAGGTAAAAGAATCTCCCGAGTTAAGAGATCTCCATCGTTTAGACATCACAGTATTTATCTCTTCGAAAATAACAAGTTGAAACCCAAATGGGTCCTACATGAAGGAGATGATAGATTTGTCCGCCTCATTTGTAATGCCCTCTAGCTTGCCGTACTCCTCCCTTGCATTGTGGGATTTGAGGGGTCCCACGGACACTAGTCCCATTCACTTCTAACTTTTTTTCTTTATTTTAATTAAAGTCCGGAGAATAGGCTAAGACGTAACTTCCTTTTATTCAAAAAGAAAACTACGCGTGCTCTTATATAAAAAAGCAAGGAGATATGACAAAAAGCAGACAAAAAGGTCAATCGTAATCCTCATGTGACTTGGAATGCGCAAAAAGCAGACAAAAAGCGGCAATCTGCGCAATGTCTTGTAGATGAAGTTATCTCATTGAATGGAACCTACGTCACATTTGAAATGCTTTGTGTACGTTCAAAGTTGTATGGGCTTTTCAGATGAGCTTTGTCTTTCCGTGAGAAGAGGACCTTCGTGCATACTACTAAGTTTTTAAAACTAAGTTGCATATTTGAAAAGGCCCTTCGTGGATACATCTTTATTAGCTCTATCAACCAACCAGCGCACGAAACCAACTCATCTATTTTGTTCTACATTTTCATTGACTATTTTCCCAAAAATCCAATGAGTTTGAATTATTAAAATTCTTAAAATCTTCCAATGGAGATATTTTTTTAAGCCTTATCATATTTTCTTGGACGAACTATCACAACCATTTTCTTATTCCCGTGGCGCTTAAACTTATTACTTTGGGAAGGGAAGATACCTTTCTTGGTGTGCACACTTTAGAGGTGTATGGAATTTCATTTCAAGATGCCTAGGAGTCATTAAAAGATCCTCACATTCTACTCTATTTTTGGTCAAATAATGTAGCACCATCTATTGGTCAGCTCAAACTGATGTGCAAATAGAGAGATCTTAGAACAATGCGAAGAAGGTCCAAATCAAGCTACAGAGCTACCTTGTAATATGTTATATGTGTATATGCATGTATATATGTATGTATGTCATTATGTATGTATGTAATATATCTATGCATGTAAGTATGTAGGTATTTATGTATGTAAGTTTTCATATCATATATAACACTATAAGGCAAAATAAAATTTAGCACTATTTGCCCTAGAGTAGGAAATACAGAAACTAAATACCATAACATATCCACACCAGAAGCTAACAAGGCTGACAGACCATAAATGAATAAGGAACTAGGAACTTAGGGTTTCTACAAGCCTTCTGGTTTATGAGAGTCTTCTCTTAAGAATTCCAAATCTTTGATAACTTCATCTAGGATGGAAGATGTAATGAAAGAATTGTGAAGCAATTGAATGTGTGGAACTACTTCAGATTAATCTTGCATTTACTTTACCTTGAATTACCTTATCTGGCCTTAATAAACCATGAGGTATTAATTCTTGGGGACTTTCCACCCTCCTTAAGAGTTCGCATCCTCGAAAATTACCAAAGGGTTTACTGAAAATTGTGCTCTTTGTATTGCTATTATTATAGTTTGAAAAAGTTTATTTTCAATCTTCTATTGTTCCCCTTGGTTGAAAGAAATATTAAGAGCTTTTTGCTTTCTTTCCTCCAAGATTATACTCCACTTTGAGGAAGGTAACTTAAGCTTTATTCTTGGGATAAATCATTGTTCTCTAGTCTAATGAAGTGAAATCTATAACTTCTTTGATCTGGAAGCTGTTAATTTCATTGAAGAGCAGTTTTGTTCCTTATGTCAACATGAAATTTCAACTTTCGAACTATGAGTTGTACTTATAACTTGATAAGAACTAAACTTGGTCCAATCTATGGAAGTAAGGTTCTCATACAAAGTGAGGATGTGTTGAGAAAATACATCAATTAGTGGAACTACCATTGCTTTCTCAGTTATTAAATTCAACGTGTTCAAGTGCATAGAACTTGATTTATTTACTATGATGGGATCAACACTCTCGCAGTACTAGAGACAATGGAGGGTGAACATATGAATTTACAAAATACAATCAAACAATGATAACTAGATGTGTGCGCACTCATAGCCAATTGAGCTTAGCATCCATCTCACCTCATAAATACTATATATGAAACATTTCTCGATCTCATGTGTGTGTGTATATATATATATATATATATATATATATATATATATATATATATATATATATATATATATATATATATATATATATATATATATATATATATATATATATATATAATGAAGGATGTACTCTAGTTCATTTCTCAATGTAATTTCTATATGAGAAATTCTTATGCGCAAACATTGCTTTTCCGTTTCTAGAGCACTTGTCTATGGAATTTCCTTGTTTTCCATCACATAGATTGAGTGCCTCACCTTGCTTTTTCGTTTCTAGACCACGTTCCTATGGAATTTCCTTGTTTCCATCACATAGAGGAGTGCCTTAGCTACCACCTTTGTTGTATAATAGTGCAGAGATCGTATTAATGACCTACAACCATCAGTGTTAAAGCCATAAATGACTTCTTTGCCATATGATACTTCCTAGAATTTGAGAAGAATGCATTTCTCTACATGAGAAGAAAAAATAGGTGGATAATCACAATCATAAATAATAAACTTGAAATCAAACATTCAATTATTAAGTGTTCATGAAGTTTTTCCTTCCATCTAAGTGAAAATATAGAGTCATTCATATGACTATTTTTTGCTTCATGTTGATGAGGGTAAGGTACATGAACTCAATTACAGTTGCGAAGGATGCTACTTGCACTAAACATAAACTCATAAGGAATGGGCATTGGTGTTGGGTGTGTGACGTTTTAGGATTTCTAAAAAAATCCTAAATCTCTAAAATTGTATAATGTGAGGTATATCGACCTCCTTGCACAAGACATACTAATAATTTTCCAAATAGGTAGCTTGTACCTATGTGCACTCTACACACACATATACTTGTAGATATGTAGAGACTAGATTTGTGAGATATGAAGCTCAATATAACTAATGATGATGAATATTTGATGATTATATTATACATAAAAGAAAGCTTTCAAGAGTAGCAACAAGAAAATCCACCTTGGCTATGAATCAACAAAGTATACAATGAGATACAGGTAAACAAAAATTTCTACATATGCAGAGATTCAACTCGCAAGGGGCTAGCATAGTTAGGATGTACCTTAGACCTCGACTATACATCTCAAATGAGAGTGAGAAATAGTCATTATTTGCATGGCGGGTGGAGGTTTAATATAATGTCCATGTCTATGATGCCAAAGAATGTTGTTAGGGAGAGAGAGAGAGAGAGAGAGAGAGAGAGAGAGAGATTGGGGGCCTCTCTCTCCTTCTCTGTGCAACTGTGTGAGGAAGAGGAATAGAGGATGTATCCTTTTTCTCTCTTGCATCACTTTAAAAACATTAACGGAACACAAAGATTTTATATTGCCCAACTTTGAGCCTCAAAACAATATAGTATGTTGGACAATAGAATTCTCATGTACCTTCTTCAAGCTTGATCAAATTCACCTCCACTTGGAGTTGATGAGATCGAACATGCATATAAGGTTATTTCTCCTCCTTCTCCATTCACCTCTATGGTCATTCATGATGTTCTCATCCTCATCCTTCTCTCTACCTTTCTCTTGAGGCTTGAGAACAAGATCTGATTCAAATTTATGTATGCATCTCAAAAGCTTCCATCAAGAAGTATATAAATAATAAGAAAAGATGGAAAGATGAAGGGAAAGGAAAGAGAAAGGAGAGGATGAAAGGAAAACATAGAGAGCTAAAGAGAAAAGGCGAAGGAGCTTAGTTATTTTTTCATAGAATGTCTAGTATGGGAGAGTTCTAGATGAAGATATAAAATATTACTCTTTATTTTTTTAATTGTTATGGTATTATGGAAAAAGTACATCCTTAGATTAATGGTATTTATCGTTAGTTATTGGCATGCCATGATTCACCTAATAAGAGTTATTTCTCTATCTTGAGCTAATATGGTCATATAAGAGGGGTCGAATATGAAAGACCATCTTCACCACTTGAATATAATAACAATTCCCCCTACCTTTGAAGCAATAAAAAAGGGGACTAAAACCCATGTATAAAGAATTTCCAATCAATGAGGATTAGGGTCTTTGTGAAAAGATTTGAACTTGCTTGAAGGTAAATCCTAAGACAATAATGCTAAATCTTTGTGAAAAGATTTGAACTTGCTTGAAGGTAAATCCTTTGTAAGATTTCTGCAACATTGTGTTCTATAGGTATATAGGCTAAATTCACCACTCCAACAAGGAGTCTTATTGCAAGCATGTAACAATGTGTTCCTCTCAACCATCAACACACTTTCAATGACAATACTTATGATTTAGAGCCAATGACGTCCTTCTTTCTAAGATGGAATTCATGTAAATGCCATGTACAATTCTTCATAGTAGCATCCAATTATGGTTATATAAGAAGCTCACTAGATTTTGTAATTTTGTACTTCATCAAAGGATACAAGCTCATTCTTGTGAATCTTATCATGGATTGAAAATTTAACTCGAATTTGTATGCTACAAGGGTAAACCAAGCGTCGTCCTTAAGTGTACCTTAATCAAGAGCATTTTGAAATTCATGTTTTTTTCACATTAAATAATATGAGTGACCCACATGAAAAAACTCAATCATCTCTACTTGTAGAAAGTGACATAAAAATTTCCCTTCATGATTCAAGAAATCGAAATAAGTTAAATTCAGAAAGCACTTCAAATGATTAAGATACATATTTTTGGGAGATGGAAATTGTTTAGTAATGCTCGTCTTTTTAGCATAACATTACTAAAGTTAGTACCAATGTTGAAGATCCTATGGAAGAATAGTTATTACAGTTGTATGGAGAAACACAATAGAGGACAACGTATAAGGAGATTAAAAGGTATCCGTTGTGTAAAGTTAAATTGATAGCTTTCATTGGAAAAAACTGTACTCAAGCCAACCTTAGGTAACCTATGTCCCAAGCCGCTTGGTTGGGTGGTTGGGCCTTTCACCTCTTGAGGCAGCGGCGAGGGTTCAACGCCCACCGACAACATGTAAGGAACATGTTATCATGGAAACTTGTATCTTGTGGTTGATGTGCCACCGTTTGTCCTGCTTCATGGTAGTTGTGACCACAGTCTAACCCAGCTATGTAAACCTCTGTTCTTGTGGGATAAGAGGGGTCCCATGGGTACTATGCCCTTCCTTGTACAGTCGCAATTTCAAAGTTAAAGCCTGGAGGAGTAGGCCTCGGTTGAACTTTCATTTAAAAAAAAAAACCTTAGGTAACCTACCGATTTTGGATCATCATAGCTATCATGTCTTTGGGCCGTTCTACCCATGCTTTGTGGGATATAGGAGATCCCAAAGGCAATAAGCCCATTGAATGCATATTTGCTCTATTATTAATTCAAGCATCTGAGAATGGGCTTCGGTAGAAATTCCTATTGAAAAAAATAAAAACCTAAGGATTAAAAGGTATGTCGTGTAATATTAGTAACGCTTGGCACTCATTTTTGCTTTCTTGTACTGTTTTTTGCTTGTTTGTAGTGTAAATTGCCTTCCCGCTTGGCTATAGACTCTATGTTCAAGTTGACATGGAGGCAGAAGGAAGAATACATCACATGAAAACATTTCCTTCTTTTCTTTTATGGCCTTTTTCTTTAGGCGGAAGGAAGAATACACCACATGAAAACAACCAATACGTGAAAAGATACAAAAGAAAATATAAATGAACATTTATATGCATCTATCTTTGTGAAATTGATGTATTGGAAATGAAGGTTAAATTGTTCAAACCCAAAATTATTCCATATATTGAATGTCATACTTAAGCTTCTACCAACCAAATATTGTTCTATGCTAATGAACCTAATAACTTAGTTGAATGTCATACTTAAGCTTCTACCAACCAAATATTGTTCTATGCCACTCGAATTAAGAGGGTTTGCAAAGTTATTAATGAGATTTGGAAGCCCTTGAGGGAGCCCAAGTTCAAGAGAAATTTTCTTTGATATCCCTCCTAGAGAAGCTTCACATTTTCTGAGCATGTATAAGCATCTCATCTCCTTCCATCAACCGTGAGATCGTTCACATGTACAATGAGGCTAAACAAGATGATATTGATCATCTACCACGCTGATTCATGAGTATACGAGATCAATGTTGACAAAAACGTATTGACGCATACACACATGTATATGGACACAGACAGAGAGAGACTCTTAATTGTCTCGGGTGAGTGCAGAGTAATCTCTCTCTCTCCACACACACAGTAATCCTTCTCTCTCTCTCCACACAGATACCAGCAAATATATGTGTGTAATCCTTCTCTCTCTCCACACACATACACGCAAATATATGTGTGTGTATCTGGAGAGAGAGAGAGTGAAAGAGAGAGAGGTAATTGTGCAGGCGTCCAAGAGAACGAAAGGAGACTCACACATAGGCATAGAGAGAAAGAGAGAGTGACGGAGCGAATACGGATGTAAAGTAATTACAGATAATCTACAACGTGGAGTCCACATTACACGCCCTCTTATGTACATCCAAAGTACGTTGTCAGGATTCAAAGTTGTGAGAAAAGCAACAAAATATTACAAAAAGCAGAGGAAAAGGACTTGAGTTTTGCAAAAGTGACGATTAAGCGCTCTCTCTCTATATATATATAGAGAGAGAGCGTCTATATATATAGAGAGAGAAAAAGAGAGAAAGTTTATATCTATATAGAGAGAGAAAGAGAGGAAGAGGTAGAAAGACGGAGAGAGAGAGGGAAAGAGAGGTTACTATTCATTGTCTCGAATGCGTCCAGAGTAACCTTTTCTCTCTCTGTCTCGAATGTGGACGGATTGAGACAGAAAGTGAGAGAGAGAGATGGAGGTTAATGTGCATACATCCGAGACAATGAAACAGAGAGAGAGAGGTAGTACAGGCGTGTTCAGTCAATCGCGGAGGTGAGTCTATCGTGGAGCACAGTGTCTATCGCGGTGCTCAGTGTCTATCGCTGAGCACAGTGTCTATCGTCCCAGGAGAGCTCAGTCTATCACAGAAAGTCAGGTGTCTATCGCGGGACTGTGGCTATCGTGGCGAGCTCAGTCTATCGTGGAGTGTCTATCGTGGCGAGTTCAGTCAATCGCGGAGGTGAGTCTATCGTGGAGCGCAGTGTCTATCGCTGAGCACAATGTCTATCGTGTCGAGTTCAGTCAATCACGGAGATCACTTTCTAACATGGAGCTCAGTCTATCGCGCGCGGAGTCAATCGCGGAGATCACTTTCTAACGAGGAGCTCAGTCTATCGCGGAACTCAGCATCTATCAAGGAGTCAACATCTATCGCGGAGCGTCTATCGTACGCGATCCCTCCCCAGGGCTTTTGTCTCTCGTGTGTCACGTGGCTCGTCGCTCTCCCGAGTTAGATGGGCCGCCAGCTGCATTTATTGTACGGCTACGCCAGGAGCTCTTTGGGGAATCACAGCAGGGCTTAAATTTGATCTCCCGAGTTAGATGGGCCGCCAGCTGCATTTATTGTACGGCTACGCCAGGAGCTCTTTGGGGAATCACAGCAGGGCTTAAATTTGATGCTCCACCCTGGGCTTCAAAAGAGGTAGGAAAAAAGAAAATAGACAAAAGGTTCGAAGAAAATAGAGAAAAAAAAAGAGAGCCCTTTAAGGCGGGATGACCGTGGGTTCTTTGTCGTTTAAGATGGAAAGGGGCTTTTGCCTTCTCTCATGCTAAAATTAAACCGTTGAGAAGTTTTCCTAAGCAAGTTTTTCGTGGGTGAAAGCTTTTAGAATCTGCTTTTAAGTTTCGGCCTCAGGAATTAGTTGCGGGGTTCAATTAACAATTTGCGAAGAACAATGTGGCTCCCCCTTAGTCCGTGTCCCCACTTGAGATGGAGTCAGTCCCAGTGGACGTCACGCCCCCAGAGGTCTCTTTATGCAAGGAGTCTGTGGCGGCAAAGCAAGAAGAACTGAAGAAAACTTTCCTGATCGGTCAAATGTTTGGCCCCAGGCCCCCTCTTGAAAGTGTGAGAACTTGGCTTCGCAAGGAGTGGTTCTTGCGTGGCCTAATTGTGTCCAAATGTCAATTCTTGCTGGCGAATCACCTGCTTCTAGTATTTGAGAACGAAGAGATGGCTTTCCAAGCCCTGCAAGCCGGCTCCTGGCAAGTGGGCCGGTCCACCATCTTCCTTTTTAAATGGACCCCAGACTTTGTCCCGAACAGATCAAAGCCGCTTTGTTACCCGCTTTGGGTAGAGCTTCCCAATCTGCCTTTCTTCATGTATGGATTTCTTCGTGAAATCGTCTCACCGATCGGTCGCCCGATGGCCGCAAGACAGGATGTTGGGGGGTCAATCTACGATGGTGCTCAACATTCTTTCAATGCAAGATGGCATCCACAGATCTGCGTTGAAACAGACCTGAACCAGGTCCCTCCCTCCAAGATCTCCATAAACTGTGGAGATGGTAAGACCTGGACACAAGAGGTTACTTACAAGAATTTGCCAAACGCGTGCTTCCGGTGCGGGCATCAAGATCATAGGATCAAAGACTACCCCCTGAAGAAAAGTTCCAATAAAAACAAGCTTAAACCAGATGGGACCCTAGACCCTCTCCCCCATGATGACACTCGGGGTCATCCCCCTCCAATGGAGGAAGAAGAGGGAACTCGCGTTGCTGAGACGGATTCAGAAGGATTCACTGAAGTGAGACACAGGAGGAAAGTTAGCCCTCGAAGATCAACAGCAAGGAATACTACGACAGTTGCCCCCTTGAATAACATATACAGTAATCTAGAAAAAGAGATTAATGAGGTCGACTTCCCAGGGGACAACCACTTTGAAGAAGACCCCACTGATAATGCCCTTGGGTGCTCTACCAGCAAAGAAGACAACCAAGAAGGTTATACCACAAGTAAAGAGGAAGGCTTCGCTACCAGCAATGAAGACAACCCAGACAGCGAAAGCTCCTCTCTAGGTCCTACCCTCCCGGTATGCTTTCCAAGATTACCGCAAAAAAAGTCAAAGCTTAAAGGAAAACAACCTTCCGGCATGCCTTGGAAGAGCCCCCTCAAGAGTAGGATCCTTAGTCAAGAAGTAGGGAGGAAAAAAGAAGACCACAAGAAGAAAAAAGATTGGGTCCCTCCCCTCAAAGAGGGCAACCATCATCAATGAAATTCACATCTCTAAACGTGAGGGGTCTGTCTGACCCGTCAAGAGCTTCGATTCTTGGCTAGTGGTTCAAAGACAAGTGCTTCGCCCCGGACTTTATTTGCTTACAAGAGATTAAAATCGACGGAGAGGATCTACAAAAACGGCTTAAATGCATTTCTCCGAACCACCTTTGGTTCTCCACTTCCCACCCTAGAGGGACGGGGGGTGCTTCTATCGGCATTAGTCACTCCTTGTCTGGCAATGTGACCTCGACTTTTGAAGGTCGGAATCATCGTTGGATTGCTGCCTCTTTCGGGTTCCCTTTCCAGTTCACTGTGGTCTCAATTTATGCCCCTAATGGTGAAGCAGATAGAATGGATACTTGGGCTTCCCTCGACTCCCTTTCACACAATGTTCTGATTTGTGGGGACTTCAACATGGTTAAGTTTCCTGAGGACCAATGGAATAACAAAGGAAAAATTATTGACGGTCAGGAGAAAGAGATATGGGATAAAATCAAGCTCCATCTCGACCTGGTCGAGGTGAAAGACATGAAGGGGTTCTCCTGGTCAAATCTCCAGTCGGGGGACTCTATGAGGAAAGCAAGACTTGATAGATGCTACATCGATCAGAACACCATCCTTCAGTGGGGTATTCCTTCAATTTCCCAACACATGGACCTGACTATCTCAGACCACTATCCGATTACTCTGTCTTTCAAACCGATTCCCATGCTCCAGAAAGCTCCTTGGTTTCATGCTTGTCAGACATCGTTTTCCCTCCCCTCTGTCCACCAAGAAATTTCTGAGGTGTGGACGGAAGCCTTTGCTTACTGTAATGAACCGGCTAAGTGTTGGAGAAGCGCAGTAGAAAGGACTCGAAAAATTCTAATCAGGACTCAAAAGGCTATAAGAGAAATCCGAAAAAAAAGAAGAGAAACGGTGTACCGGAGGCTCTCACGGCTTGAAGAAGAGGTGAACAAAGGTAAGCTACATTGCCAACAAGGTCTTTTGAAAATCAGGGGAAGACTAAGGTTAGAGGAGGAGGTTCAAAGGAAAAATCTTCAAATTTTCTTCAAAGATTGGTGGGCAGGGAAGGCCGACAAACCAACGAAAGAGATGTGTAACATCCTCAAAAGGAAACAAGCTAGGGAATCCATCCCCCTAATGGTCGATAACAATGGAACTGAATGTTGCACGGAAGTGGAGAATAGATCTATCATCGTCGAACACTTTAACAATCTTCTTCGGGTCTCGACTCCTCTTTCCCCCCACAGGTGCGAATCCATGGCAACCATCTCAAGGGTTGCTCAAACCAAAATCCCACAGAACTTGATTGCTCTACTGGATGCTAACATCTCCGAGAATGACATTATCGCGGTTATTGATGCCCTTCCTAATGGGAAAAGTCCGGGTCCGGATGGCCTTACCAATGAGTTTTTCAAGTCCTTCAAACATCAGGTGGCCACCCCGCTGCGCCTCGTGTGGCAAGAGGCTCTCTCTTTCGGTGCCCTCCCTGAGTGCCTGAATAATGGCGTCATCAAGTTAATCCACAAACGGGGAGATAAGAACAAAATTGAAAACTGGCCTCCGATTACCATGCTCCAAACTGGATACAAGATAATTGCAAAAGTTATCGCCAACAGAATCTCTTGTCATTTAAAGTCATGGCTGTGCGAGGACCAGAAAGGTTTTATCAAAGGTAGATCTATACTTGAAGCAATTATCGATATTTGGGAAGGCCTTGCTTTTGCTGAGGAGTCTGCTCAAGATCTGGTATTCATTAAGATCGACTTCGACAAAGCGTATGACAGATTGGAATGGGACTTTATTCTTCAATCATTGAAAGACCTTGGTTGCAGCCAAAAGTTCACGAAGATGGTTTCCACTCTTCTTGGAAATGCTTCAACTAGAATAAACATCAACGGCAAGCTCTCTGAGCCCATTCGTTTAAAAAGATCAATTAGGCAAGGCTGCTCTCTGGCTCCATTACTTTTCGCTATCGCCTCGAATGGACTCAGCTGCCTATTAAAGCATCACATGGACGCTGGCAATCTCAAGGGTCTTTCCTTACCTCTAAATCACGGCCAAATGATTGTGAGACTTTTTGTTGATGACATGAATGCCTTTGTGCATAACGATATAAACACCATTGAGGTGTTTTGGTGGTGCCTCCACACCTTTTGTGTGGCATCAGGCTCAAAAATCAACCATGCTAAAACTGCTTTTAGAGCAATCAGCGGACATACTCCCCAATTGTTGGTGGATCAGGGGTGTCAAGTTATCCCTAGCGGTCAAGTCTTCCGTCTCCTTGGCATTCCGATGGGTTTCGATATCTCAATGGACCAACGCTGGAACTGGGTGCTATCCAAGCTGGATAGGAAGCTGAATCAGTGGAAAGGTATGCAAGTCAACCTGGCAGGGCGTGCTATGGTTGTTAACACATTTATGTTGTCTACAATTATTTACTTTATCTCGTGTTGGAGACCTAAGGAGAAAGACTTGGCCAAAGTGGAAAGAATCTGCAGAAACTTCCTTTGGACTCGGGACCCCAATAGAAGGGGGATTCCCAAAATCAAATGGGAAACTTGCATTAGCCCTAAAGACTTAGGGGGCTTGGGAATTTTGGATATTGTTGGGTTGGCTGACAAGTTGGCTGCAAAGTGGCTTATCAAGGCTTGGAGCAATAGGGAGTCCTCTTGGGCCAAATTGATCTTCAGAAACACGGAAGACCTTACCTTTGTTGGCCACCCTGGTTGGAAGGACTTAGGGATTCTCACGCTTTTGTTCTCCCCCCACCCGGTCTTCCCTAAAGGCTCTAGCCTCGTGTGTTCCTTATGGAAGAATTGGAACAAGGCCAAACAGTTCATCAGAATCAGTGATGAGTGGAAGTGGGCGGCTGGCATAAGACAAAATGATTCTATTTGGTTCCCGATCAGTGGCATTCGGGGGGTGGAGTCTTGGAACCTCCAAACTGCAAGGCGGTTATGGAACAAGGGGTTCAAACAGTGGAAACAACTCTGGAAACAAGAGACCAGCCAGTGGATTAGGTTCGAAGAATTTGATCGGAGACTTAGAGTTACCTTTGAGGAATGGACTCTTCTTCAAAGCAGGTGTTTAGCCTGGGACCGCTCAACTACCCGCCTTCTCTGCGGTCAGGATCTTCCTTGCTTGGAGGGCCTCAAATGGAGCAATGGTAAGAAGCTATCCAGAATCCCCAACTTCAAAGAGGATTTGGATGTTCACCACACCCTTAACAAGAGATGGTGCCTTTCTTGGACCAAACTTCGGTGGGAGCTAAAATTCATGTCTATTTGGCACCCCCTAATTGAGGTCAAAAAGTCCGTTCTCATGTGGCAGATCTTGCATAAAGGTATCTGGACCAATGCAAGGGCAAACAAAATCTGTGGTGTGCCGCCATGGTGCAAGCGTTGCCATCGGTGCATCGAAGATTTAGCTCACCTGTTCTTCGACTGCCCCAAGTCCCGCGTTATCTGGCATCACGTGACCCGAGTTTTGAGACTCATGCGTCAAATCAACTGGCAACAAGTGATGTTGGGTGAGGCGATCGGTTGCTTATCGAGGCTGTGGAATGCCATCAGAGGTGAGGCTCTCTGGAAGATTTGGAGGGAGCGTTGTGCTGTCAATTTGGGCCAAACCCCTAAGGAATGGTCGATCGAGAAATCTTTGTTTCTCCTTGGTAAAAGAATCTCTCGAGTCAAGAGATCACCACCGTTTAGACATCACTGTATTTATCTCCTCGAAAACAACAAGTTGAAACCCAAATGGATCCCACATGAGGGTGATGATAATTTTATCCGCCTCATTTGTAATGCCCTGTAACTTGCCATACTCCTCCCCTACATTGTGGGATTTGGGGGGTCCCATGGGCACTAGTCCCATTCACTTGTAACTTTTTCTCTTTATTATAATTAAAGTCCGGGAGATTAGGCTAAGGCCGAACTTCCTTTATTAAAAAAAAAAAAACAGAGAGAGAGAATATGATGTAACATTATAATTGTACCACATATGGCAGCTCAAGAAAATAATACTTATAGAAAGTCTGCTTCCATTTAGAAAACTACGCGTGCGCTTATATAAAAAAGCGACGAGATATGACAAAAAGCAGTACAAAAAGGCCAATCGTAATCCTCATGTGACTTGAAATGCGCAAAAAAGCAGACAAAAAGCGGCAATCTGTGCAATTTTTTTTTTTAATGGAGGTTTGACCCAGGCCTACTCTTCCAGACTTTAACTTTGAAATTGCAACTGAACAAGGAAGGGCATAGTACCCATGGGACCCCCCTTATCCCACAAGAACAGGGGTTTACAAGACTGGGTTAAACGGTGGTCACAATTACCGCGGAGATGGACAAACGGTGGCCAATAGCCACATACAACAGCTTTCCAAGATTCATATGTCCCTTACATGTTCCTGCCAGGGGTTGAACCTTCACCCCCGCCTCAAGAGGCGAGAGGCCCAACCACTACACATTTGAAATGCTTTGTCTACGTTCAAAGTTTTTTTTTTTGAGAGTACAATGAAATGGAAAGACGCACACACCCGTAAGGTACATGCACTCATCATGGGGAGCTTCATAGACACCCATCTTTGGGAACTCATGAATATATCTAGCCAGGATTTTAACTCAGGACTTCCTCCTTGAGATTCAAAGCATCAATCACTAGGCTATGCAAACTTGGAAAGTTGTATGGGCTTTTCAGATGAGCTTTGTGTTTCCCTGAGAAGAAGTTCTCTCTCTCTCTCTTTCTCTCTCTCTCCCCTCCTAACAGCATTCTCATCACAGACTGTACAATCACATACATGGAGATTATAGTAAAAGAGACGTACAATTCATGTGGAGAAAGGACCTTCGTGCATACTTCTAAGTTTTAAAAACTAAGTTGCATATTTGAAAAGGCCCTTTGTGGATACATCTTTATTAGCTCTATCAACCAGCGCACGAAACCAACTGATCTATTTTGTTCTACATTTTCATAGACTATTTTGCAAAACATCCATTGAGTTTGAATTACTAGGAATTCTTACAATCTTCCAATGGACATAATTTTTTAAGCCTTATCATATTTTCTTGAAGGAACTATCACACCCATTTTATTATTCCCGTGGCTCCTAAACTTATTACTTTAAAAAGTAATAACTTTAAGGTTAGCATTTTATTAAATTAATGTTAACCTTAAAAAGTACTCAATATTGTATACCAAGGCAAGGAAATGTCTGTGCATAGAGGCACAAGTGCTACAAGATGTTGCAATTTTTTCATTCTCTATCTAGCAATTGTATATAACACTAGTTTGATCTCTCTCTCTCTTTGTGTTCCCAAGATGTCACAAGGCATTTTTTGCATCGGTTCGTGCTCCTTGTGTTAGATGAAGCGAGGAAGGTTAATAGGGGCACAATTTTACATGTAGTGTCAGGTTGTATACCAAGGCAAGGAAATGTTTGTGACAGAGGCACAAGTGCTAAAAGATGTTGCAATTTTTGCATTCTCTATCTAGCAATTGTATATAACACTAGTTTGATCTCTCTCTCTCTCTCTCTATCTCTCTCTTGGTTGTTCCAAGATGTCACAAGGCAACTTTTGCATCAGTTCGTGCTCCTTGTGTCAGATGAAGTGAGGAAGGTTGACAGGCGCACAATTTTACAATGATCCAAAGGTCAAAACACTTGGGCACTTTTTGGCCATATTTTTCTCGAGTAGCTACCCATCTAAAGCATGCACATCCTCTCTCTCTTTCTCACCCCACACCGCACCTCCATCCCATAAACCCCCCACCATTGCCATTTTTTTTCTCTCTCTCTATCTCTCTCTCCCTCTCTCTCTCTCTCCCTCTCTCTCTCTTCCCCCCACCACCCCCAATCCTCTTCCACCTGCAATCCCACACCACAAACCCCTCGTCATCTCTCTCTTTCTCTCTCTCTCTCTCTCTCTCTCTCTCTCTCTCTCTCTCTCCCCCTTGCCACTCGCAATCCCATATCATAGACACCCTACCCTTTCTCTTTCTCTCTCTCTCTATCTCTCTCTCTCTTTCTCTCTCTCTCTCTCTCTCTCTCTCTCTCTCTCTCTCTCCCCCTCCCTTCCTCCCCCTCTTCGTCCTCTCTCTCTCTCTCCCGCCCCCCCTCTCTCTCTCTCTCTCTCTCCCCTCCACCTGCAATCCTCCACCAATCCCCCACACCGAAGACCCTCTCTCTCTCTATCTATCTCTCTCTCTCTCTCTCTCTCTCTCTCTCTCTCTCCCTCTTTTCCCCCCTCCACCTGCAATCCCACACTGAAAACCCTCATTGTTTCTCTCTTTCTCCCTCTCGCTCTCTCTCTCATTGGAGTTTGAGGTTTACGGAAGCACACGAACAGCAGAAGGAAGAAGACTAGGAAGGTTGGAGCACAACACAGAATATTGAATGTGTTACCACTAGAATATTCAAAGATAAGTGACCCATTAGGGCTATGGGCATATATACAAGCCGGGGAAACAAACCTCCTAAAGTGGGAAAAAAGTGCCATGGGGTCCTTATGTGTTCACACCCATCACTACCTAAATATATTAACAAATCCCCCCTAGGAGAGATGCGCTGAACAAGGAGCTGACATCATGTATAACAAAGTGCCAAGCTATGTGGAATCAATCCACAAAAGGAAGTAAGAACAAGGCTTTAGGGAAAGCTTCAAACTCCTCCCTAGGCAGAGCCTTTGTGAAAAGGTTTGCAATGTTCTCCTGTGTGGACACATATGCCAAACTGATCTTTCTAGCAGAGAACCTCTCCCTGACATAATGATAGTGAAGCTCAATGTGCTTAGTGCCAACATGAAACACAGGATTCCTCACAATTGCCAATGCACTCTATGAAGATGGTTGTGGCAAAATATTGACCAACACCTAAAGCAACCATAAGGCATCTGAGCCACACACACTCAATAGTCACTGTGAAAGTTGCCCTATACTCAGCCTCACAATTGGAAGTGGCCATAGTAGGCTGCTTCTTGCTCAACCAAGATATCCATGAGCTACCAATCATGAAGCAAAAACCATTAGTGGAAACACGAGTGTCATAGCAACCAACCCAATAGAGTCAAGAAAAGCATGTAAATCTGGCAGTAGTGATCCCCCCTTGAGAAAAAACAATCCAAGTAGTCGGGTACCAGTCAAGTAGTGAAAGATGTGCTTAACTGCCTGTCAACACTTGACACTTGGGAAATACATAAACCTGCTGATCTATGAGACAAAAAATTGAATATCTGGCCAAGTAATGCATAAGTAAATCAAGCATCCAACATCATACTGATAGAGAACAACATCAAATGCATCTCCAGCATCATGAAGACTCAATTGTAAACCTGTCTCCATAGGAGTGGCAATAGGCTTGAAATCTTCAAGGTCAAACCATTGCAATAATGTCTCAATATATTTTGTTTGACACAAACTTGCATGAATTGAATGCACAAATAATGGTGCAAATGCCCCAAATCTGACATCTCAAATGAGGCATGCAAATTAGCCTTAAAATCAGTAATATGTTTCTCATACGGACCATTGAGCAACATGTCATCAACATACACAACAATCATCAGAAGCACATCATTAGCACGCTTAACATATAAGGTGCTCTTTGTTGGACTATTCTCAAAACCATGTGCAATCAGGTAGGCATGTATCTTTCATACCAAGCACGTGGTGCTTGCTTCATGTTGGTGCAAGATAATCATCAATTGATGATTTGGAAAAAGATTTGAAGTCAAAGAATGAGGAAAAGATCAACATATAAGGCTTGAAGATTAGTGCATGGTCAAAACATGGACTTGTATATACATGTACATTAAGCTTAAAATTAGTTCACTCATACCTTTGTAATGATGACGAGTTTGTACATATATGCCTATATATACAAGTATAGAGTTAGGACATAATGAGAGAGGAGAGACATAGACCAATTATAGATGAGCAGAAGAATAATGTATGTGATTAATGAATGAGATTCATCAAATGAGTTGTTTTCATGAGAATAGAAGAAAACTTCTGAAATCTGAGTTGTGATCTTTTCTCCATCTCTCCTTCTCTGCTTGATCATTTCATAAATCCTTTTGTAGATGTCTAAGTCTATGGTTAATGCATCTTTGTACGAGTTTTGAGAGTTTAATTGTAGTCAAGCTAAGAGAATTGTGATGAAAACATTTACATGTGTAAATGTGAAGAAGTGAAGACAAAAATAGGTGCAATCCCGGTGGTCAATCTTTTGATCAAATCTCCCTCCACAATGTAACCTTTTGAGAAAATAAGCACTCATGATTTAAGTTGAAAGGTAAGCTACATGTGGCTAAAATAATTTGAATAAACGAGGTCTAGTTTGGGAGAACCATGCATTAGAAGTTGCACGTGTCAAAGTCGACTACACAGAAGAACAATTTTAGACATAGGTACATTGTTTGGATTAAATCTCAAGATCTAGCAAATCTTTTGAAGATATTTAACTTGGATAAGGTGCTCAAAATTTAGGAGACACATTGTATAAAGGTGCATTGAAAACTTTACACATTTAATCAATCAATGAGTGAATTAAGTGCACTAGACTTTTCTAAATAATTAGTTTTTCACAGTTAGTGCAAAGTTTGATAAGTTGGCATTGGTCTTCGAAAATTAGTTGAGGTTTTGAGTTGTTCTTGATATAGAGGTGCTCTAACATCAAGGATAACGTTTTATTTTGGAGATTAACACTCTCCATCAGTGGTATCAGAGCAGGAGTTATCAGAATTGAAGAAACGAGGACCCCGACTATTGTAGATATACAGAAATCAACCTTTGAAGATTCAAAAGGTGAAAGTTTCAAGTGAAAGTTAGAGAAGGAGGCCTAAAGCTATCAAGAAGGTCAAAAGGAGCTACATTCGAAGTAAAGGTACATTCATTATTCACAAAGCTAGAAGAATTTATTGCACAGGTGAAGAAAGGATGGGAGATTCTCTTGAGATAGAGAAATTGGATAGAGAAAACTATCCTGCTTGGTCAATGAGGATGGAAGCTCATCTCATGAGCAAAGACCTAGTGGGATACATTATAGGTGAAGAAGAAAAACCAAAATTTAGGGATCCTAGTGTTCCAACTAGGGAAGAGCTCTCAGATTTGAAGTCATGGATGAAGAAGGATGCTCAAGCAAGAAGCATTATCTACATGGGAGTCAATGATTACTTGCTACCTCACATTAGAGGACTTGAAAGTGCACGTGACATATGGAATGCTTTGGAGGAGCATTTCCAAAACACTACGAAGTCAAGGAAGGCATCTTTATGGGCAGAATTCACCACATTTAAGAAGAAGGCTTCTCACTCTATTTTTGATTATATAGCAAGGATGAATGACATAGCAAATGCATTAGGAGTAGTTGATGAAGGTATTGAAGAGGATAAATTGGTAAGACAAATTCTCACATGTTTGAGAGGAGATGAGAAGTGGAAGCCATTCATTCTATCCACCGAATTTTCACTAGATCATTTCACTCTTGATTTGAATCAACTACTAGGACATATGCTAACCTTTGAGCAGGATGTCAAAAGTGATGTTGATAAAAGTATAGGTCAAGCAATGTATTCAAAGGATAAGAAGAAGAGTAACAAAGGCAAGAAACAATTGAATGAAGATGAAGGCACAACTAGCCAATCTAACTTCCAAAGAGGAAGAGGTGGTGGCAAAGGAAGAGGAAGAGGAAGAAGCAATAAAGATGGTGTCAAAGCTTGCTGGATTTGTGGTAAGACTAATCATTTAGCTCATGAATGTTGGCATAATAATCAGAATGGTGCAGGATACAATCAAAACTTTAATTCAAGAGGAAGAGGTAATAGAAATTAGAGAGGTAATTTCAGAGGTACAGGTTACTTTGGAAGAAATGCAGGTAGAGGCTTTCAAAGTCAATCCTACAATAATACCTACTACAACTATGCTTCAGTTCAGAAGGAGGATTTAACCTATATTATGAATGCAACTTTTGAAAGACAAAGTAAAGATCAAAGAGTCTTCTACATTGACTCAGGGTGTAGCAATAACCTAAGTGGCAACATAGCTTTGATGACTCATTTGGAGAATAAAGTAACTAATCATATAGTTCAAACATGTGATAACACAAAGCATAATGTGAAGTGCATTGGATCAGTATAGGCCAAGGATGGAAGCACTCTTTTGAGTAAGGTTTTGTATGTTTCTATAACTCCAAAGAATCTGATAAGTGTAGGGCAAATCGTAGAGAAAGGTTATGAAGTAAGGTTTAGTAATGATGGAGTTTCTGTGGAAGACCCTAGCAATGGGTATAAACAAATTGTTTCAGGGAAGAAAGAAGGAAGGCTATTCACATTGAAGATTCTCAACAAAATGGTGTAGCAGAAAGGAGGAATAGAACTCTTCTTGAGTTTGCAAGGTCAATGATGAAGGAGAAAAATTGCCCTAATTATTTGTGGGCTAAGGCTATAAATACAGCCACATACTTGGTTAATAGGCTACCATGTAAAGCTTTGCAAGGTATGACACCTTATGAGGCATGGTGGGGTAAGAGACCTACCTTAGATCATTGCAAAGTGTTTGGATGTTTGGCTTATGCATATGTGCCATCTCATTTGAGGCATAAATTGGAACCTAAAGCTGAAAATTATGTGTTCATTGGTTATGATGATAAGTAGATGGGTTATGGGTTGTGGAGTAGATCCATAAAGCAATTTCTTGTGTCAAAGGATGTTACATTTGATGAGCAACATACTTGGTATGGAGGTACAATTAATATTAATGCAGGCGATGAAGAAAAATTGAACCAGAAGAAAGGTAAATCAAAGGTTCAAATATTTGATGAAGAAGAGAACAATGAAGCATCAGTTGAAGTTGAAGAAATGCCAAGGTTTGATCGAGAATGTGATGAAACAGAAACTTCAAGAAGTGGAGAACTTAGAAGATCATCAAGGCACAAAAGGCAACCTACAAGGTATAGCTATGATACTTCATTTTTGACCACTAAAGATTATGCTTATATGGTGAAAGCAGAGGAAGACACTTCTACATATCAAGAGGCTAAAGGTAAGGAAAATTGGGAGAAAGCTATGCAAGAGGAGTATGATGCATTGATGGAGAATGAGACATGGGATTTGGTTCCTAAGCCAAATAGTCAGAAGATCATTGGATGCAAATGGTCTACAAGACAAAGAGGTATGCAGATGGAAGTGTGTCTAGATATAAAGCTAGACTTGTTGTGAAAGGGTATGCTTAGACATATGGTATAGATTATGATGAGACTTATAGTCTTGTGGCAAAGATGACAACTATAAGGACTCTCATAGCTATTGCTGCATGTAAAGGTTGGAATATATGTCAATTAGATGTGAAGATGCTTTTCTAAATGGTTACATTTCAGATGATGTTTTCATGGAGCAACCAGAAGGTTTCAAGGATAAAAAGCATCCAGAGTATGTATGTAAGCTCAAGAGAGCTTTGTATGGTTTGAAGCAGGCCCCAAGGGCATGGAATTATAGACTTGTGAAGTTCTTGAAGGATCTTGGTTTCCAAGTGTCTAAGGCAGATAGTAGCTTGCTTGTTAACGCAAGTGATGATGGTTTCATTTACATGTGCATATATGTTGATGAAATAATTCTTATAGGTACAGATGAGAAGGGTATACAAAGTCTCAAGAAGAAAATGGAGAAGGAGTTCAATATTGGTGACTTGGGAGACTTGTCATATTTCTTGGGCATGGAGATTTCATATACTCAACATGGAGTATATGTGACTCAAGAAAGGTATTTGAAGAACTTGCTAATTAAGTTTAAAATGGAAGATTGCAGGGTAGCACCTACTCCAATGGAGGTGAATCACAAATTGAGCAGATATGGAGGAGAAGAATTCAAGGACATGAAGCTATATCAAAGTCTGGTTGGTAGTCTAATCTATGCTACATTAACTAGGCCTGATTTTTCATATGCAGTTGGAGTGTTGTCTCAATTCATGCATTCTCCTAGGAAAGAACATTGGATTGCAGGACAAAGGGTGTTAAGATACATTCAGGGTACACTCAAAGAAGGTTTGTATTATGGATTCACATCAGATACAAACATCAAGATATATAGTGATATAGATTGGGCAGGTAATCTTGATGATAGGAGATCAACCTATGGATATCTATGTTATGTGGTAGATAAGTTAATCTCTTGGTGTTCTAAGAAGCAACATACAACTGCTTTGTCATCCACAGAAGCAGAGTATAAAGGTATGGTTGACACTGCAAAAGAGGTTATATGGTTGAAGACTCTGATGAAGGGTTTTGACATCATTCAAAGTACACCCACTATTCATGGAGATAATATGAGTTCATTGTATCTAGCTGCTAACCCTGTGTTTCATGCCAAGACTAAACATATTGAGATTCAATATCATTTCTTGAGAGAGAAGGTGATTGATAAAGAGATTGAAGTCATACATACTTCAACAAAAGATCATATTGCAGACATGTTAACCAAAAGCTTGGATGGACCTAAGTTATAGAGGTTCAAAGACATGGCAGGTATAAAGAAGATGGAGAAAATCACAATTGATGATTGAGGGGGAGCTGTTGGTGCAAGACAATCATCAATTGATGATTTGGACAAAGATTTGAAGACAAAGAATGAAGCAAAGATCAACATGAGGCTTGAAGATTAGTGCATGGTCAAAAGATGAAGACTTGTATATGCATGTACATTAAGCTTAAAATTAGTTCACTCATACCTTTGTAAAGGTGACAAGTTTGTACATATATGCCTATATATACAAGTATAGAGTCAGGACATAATGAGAGAGGAGAGACATTGACCAAGTATAGATGAGTAGAAGAAGAATGTATGTGATGAATGAATGTGATTCATCAAATTAGTTGTTTTCATGAGAATAGAAGAAAACTTCTGAAATCTGAGTCGCAATCTTTTCTCCATCTCTCCTTCTGTGCTTGATCATTTCATAAATCCTTTCGTAGATGGATAAGTTTATAGTTAATGCATTTCTGTACGAGTTTTGAGAGTTTAATTGTAATCAGGCTGAGAGAATTGTGAGTAGGAACATTTACATGTGTAAATGTGAAGAAGTGAAGATAGAAACATGCACAATCCCGATGGTCAATGTTTTGATCAGATCTCCCTCCACAGTGTAAAGTTTTGATCAAGTAAGCACTCATTGTTTAAGCTGAAAGTTAAGCTACTTGTGGCTAAAAGCATTTGAATAAACGGAGTCTAGTTTGGGAGAACCATGCATTAGAAGTTGCAGGTGTCATTGAGTCGACTACACAAAAGAATAGTTTCAAACATAGGTACATTGTTTGGAGTAAATCTCAATATCTACTAAATATTTTGAAGAGATTTAACTTGGACAAGGTGCATAAACTTTAGGAGAGACCTTGTATGAAGTTTCATTAAAAACTATACGCAAACTAAGCATGACTAATTCATGTTCCATGAGCCAACCCTAGGAACAAGCTCTCTCTCTCTCTCTTGTTTTTTTTAAATGTCACAAAACAAGAAGACAATAAGATGTTAGTATCGATAAAAATAGTTGACATATGTCAATGTGCTCTTGTGGCTAGGCTCTCAAATGTGCCTATGGACGACCATGTAATGTGGCTCTATATGAATGCATACTTTGGAAATGCATGACCTGAATGGTCCAAAAGACAGGGTTGTGCAAGGAGCACATGGATTTCGCATGTCGAGGCTTCCAATGTTAGGTGCAAATGTTGATGCCATCATTGTTGGAGGTATGCATTGGATCTCAAAACAATGACCGTCCATTCCTCCTTATAGGGATCCACTTGAAAACAGTGTTCGGTTGCGTAGAGATCACATTTAGCTTCTTCATCTTTCAATGATTTCTTAAATTTTCTAGCCCGTGTGGTTGGCTCTTTGGTTGTGTGAGGGATAATGGTGCTTTTGGCTTCAATAACCATATCCTTGATGCTTGTCTTCATATCATCGCCAAAGAGGTGAGTTGATCTTCTTTTGATCTTTGTGCTTGGTTCTGACCCTTGCCTCTCCATGGCTTGTTTGTTGAGACGTTTCTTGTGAGGGAGATCAGTGGTGTTTGTGCATGTAAGAGTGCCTTGGGTACCCACATGTGTAGTTTTCCTTGTTGGCTTGTAACTAACTTCTTAGGCACCAAAATATGTGCGTGATTGTGGTGGACCTTTATTGACTGCTTTGGTACCCACATTTGGACTACACTTTGAGATGGAGATCTTCGTTGTTTTGCTACTTGCTGTCTTGGTGATCTGCACTGCTTCTCTGGTAATGAATTTGTCTACCCTAGTGTGATTGGTTTCTCTCCCTTTCGTACCCAGATCTGCTTCGTGCTAAGAACTACTTTCTTCTTGAAATCTGTTTGTCTAGTTGATACAGTACTTGTCTTGTACTCTTTGTCTTGCCTATGTGGTCGAACTGCTATAGATGACTGAGACTTTGTAAAAGAAGGAAGTCTCAATGGGTCTTCAAATCCTTTGTTGGAGGTAGCATCCTTCTGCATCATAGAGCTTTGGACACATACATAATCTTCTTTTCTAAGATTCGCTTTAGAAGAACTAAGAGAATGTGTGACACATAGATTTGTCATCATGCAATTCTCTAATTCCATTGTAATGCATTGGTCATAAACCCAAACTTGAAGAAGTTGATTTCTTAGGTTTAGGTTGACTGCATGGTCATAGATCCAATCTTGACCCAAGACAAGTGGTTCCGTAAGTTCCTCATCTTGACATACTAGCATTTTGACTCTCATTGGGACATCTTGAAGGTAGATGGGAAACTCCACCTCACCCAAACAAGGGGTTTCCACACCTCCCAACCCTATGAGATAAGCCTCTATGGAATTGATGTTCAATTGAAGATCTTGGTAGTATGAAAATCTAATTGCACTAGTTGTTGGGGATGTAAGGGTCATGTGATCTTACCCCCATATTCATATATGTACATCATTTATAGAGCATTGCTTCAAGGGAGATCATTATGTGGGTTTCGAGGCTCCCATGCATATGTGCGCATCTCTCCTCTCTTCTCTCTTGCTCCATCTCCTCCTTGTTCCTCTTGTTCTGCACACCAATCTCTTCATTGGTATCAGAGCATGCTAAAGGCTTGTGTGCAAGAAGCTTCAATGGAAGCTTAGGTCACAAGAGGTGAATGTGCAGGTTGGCACCTTTTAGTAGTTGTTCAATATTTCAGCCATAACATGAGCTAAGAAGCTCGGATTGATGCATTATATTAGCATATGGTCATTGATTTGATATCTCATTCGCCAATGTGATTCTTGGCATATATGTATGATGACTCGCACATGGTTTATTTAGTTCAGAGTTCATTTTATAGAGGAGATGCTGCCAAAATTTCAACAACTTTTATGCTAGAAAGCTCTAGTAGACCTTGAAGCTTGTGTGATAGCTTTGGATCATTGCTTATCTCCATTTATTTGGAGTTGGTCATAGGTTATTCGTGACAGGTTGGACCATCTTGCCGGATTCATTCCTGAGTGGGAGATATATTTCCATTGTATTGGCATGTATTGCTATTAGTTTTTGGCATGTGTATTTGCCATTATCTTTGATTGAATCAGTGACAGGTGGTGACAGGTGGTGATAGGTTACTCATTGTTCTTTTGCTATTGGTTATCTTTTTTTATTGCTCAGTTTAGAGGGGATACTCTGCTGAATTTTTTCTAGGATTCTTTTAGATCTACTTGATTAGTTTGGAGACTTGGTGAGCTGGCTTATGCTCATGGTTTTATATGCATGCTAGATGCATGGTTATGTGATATGTGGTTCACATGGTTTCTTCTCTAGTGAGACATTTGTGATGTGAGTTATGCATATGGATATGCAGATGTGATCTTATTGGTGATAGAGTATTGCTTCTAGTCTCTTGTTACATTTATAGTCTCTTGGATTGCTAGCATGGTGTCTTCTCAGTTTGATGGCATTGACTTTTCGAGATGGAAAGCTCAGATGTGGCATACATTGGTTCGTGCAGGGTTACACATGTATGTGCATAGAGATGCACAGAGGCCTCATGACATGCCTAACCATGTATGGACGGATATGGATGCATTGGCTAGCTCTACTATCCGATTACAGCTTGTGGATTCTATATATGAGTCTGTTATGTATGAGGAGACGAGTAGTGCATTATGGTAGAGACTACATGATATGTATGTGAGTCCATTGACTCATGTGAGACATAGATCACATCGATAGATTTGATGTTGGCACTCTGGTCATGAGGGCCATAATCAACGATGTTGCTTCAGGAGGATGCAATGACGACGTCAGAGGTATGCATGTGATGCAAGTCAGGTAGTGGTTTCAAGAGAGTCTATGGTAGTTGATTATGCCAACGATGGTGACATCAATTTCTCCTATGGTTCATCTCAAGATTCCTCTTATTCATTGGATAGCACACATATGGCTTGGTTTCTTGATGCATTAGCCACTTTTCATGTTACCCTATATCACGAATGGTTTTGTCGATTCTTAGGTGAGAGTCATGGATGTGTGCACATGCCTGATGGTATGACATATGACATTGAGGATGCAGGAGATGTATGCCTTATGCTACCTAGTGGAGCATCACTTATACTCAAACATGTATGCTTTGTGCTTTCATTCCCATGAGCTTGATTTTAGTTAGCCAGTTATAGGAGAGCAGATGTTATGTGTTCCTTGGTGAGCATCATTTTCAGTTGTAGTTGGGACAACTTATGCTTGTTAGAGGTGCTAGGATTGGGCACATGTATCCACTGTAGGTACTTCATGTGAGAGATGGTCTCGTCTCAGTGGGAGTTCAGGCTTATGTGCGATGTGAGACTCATCATGCCTCATTTTGTGTACCTAAAGATAGGTCTATTAGCATTCTTGATGCACATGTATGGCAGGATTCAGATGCTCAGATGGATGCACATGTACATCATGTTTTGGATGCTTGTGATGCTCATTTGGAGCATGATTATATTGATCATATGGTTGCTCATGTGGAGCACACTTTGGATGATCATTTGGATGCTTTAGAGCATGATGTGGATGCTCATGTAGAGCATTGCAATGATACTCAATTAGAGTTTGATCATCAGTTTAATCTTGGTGTCGATGTTGTGCAGCTAGCTCATATGGAGCATGATGATACACTTGATGTGGTAGAGCAGGACAACTCTTATGATACACAGTGTATGCTAGAGCATACTAGCTCTCAGGGTGCACAACTAGACACATCCTTGGTTGAGAGGATGACTGATTTAGATGTTGATGAGTCAGTAGATATGCAATCATTCTTGGATTCAATCATGCCAGATGTTGACACAAATATGTCAGGACATGTTGGTCTTGATGATGGTTCTTTGGATGCCTTGGATACAGGCATGGCTGACATACTTAGGTTAGCCTAGATAACACATGTTTCGTTAGCATTCGGGAGTCTGATGTATGAGTTGTTATGCTCAAGTCTAAACATTGCAGTTGCTATTGGAGCATTTGCACTTGGATTTGTCAGTCATTCGATGATTGACATAGGCATGGAGCAAGTGGGAGCTTTGCAGGAACTTCATCATTTCTTGCATCAGTCAGATGTGAGCTCAGCTCTTATCGATATGAGTCTAGAGTAGTTTGAGGTGCATGGATACACCTTGTTCGAGGCAATTGGTGTAGGTTGATCTGTATGGGTTGAGATCCAGAATCTTCTTGTACATTATTGTATAGTTCTACATCATTCTTTGTATGTGTTACCACTTACGATCACATTGGCCCTAAAGTGGGAGATTTTTGGGGATGTAAGAGTCATGTGACCTCACCCCCATATTCATATATGTACATCATTTATAGAGCATTGCCTCCAGGGAGATCATTATGTGGGTTTTGAGGCTCCCATGCATGTGTGTGCATCTCTCCTCTCTTCTCTCTTGCTCTATCTCCTCCTTGCTCCTCTTGTTCTGCACACCAAATCGCTTCACTAGTTGCTACACTTGAGTCGATCAACTCTCTCACAGTCCTTACATTCTTTCCTTGTCCTATCTCTATGGTCACAAACGGAGGTCGGTCGATTATTCAAGAAGCACTCACACCTGATGTCTGGCACATGGCCATGTGATACCTTGGGGCTTCGAGGTTGACATCTAGGCCTAACCGTCTTAACTTATTTCATTGAATGCGCTCTTTGGCCTTTGCCTATGCCTCTTCTCTAACCATTAACTCTTCTTCTTTTCTCTTCTTAGCTGTGTTGAATCTCCTTAGCATATCCTCTGTAAGAGGTTCTTGATATAGCTTGACTTGGCATCCACTAATATAGCTTGGAAAGATATCACCTTCTAGAGTGGCCAATTGAACTGCACCGCTGATGGGGGATGATTTTAACACCCCAATGCAAAAATGGAAGATGGCTACCCTCCACTAGGTCCACAAGCACTGATATATGCTCACTATTCTGAACTTTTCTCTGCACCAGTACAGAGACTTAAACTGAACTTCTGGAGACTTGTAGTAGCCTATAAGATCTACCCAACAAGCTTTAAATAATCCCAAATGGATATTTCAGCTGGGAGAACCACCCTCTACAAAACAGGCTACCTGTTTGCAACACTCTCTGCCTATGTTCAGAGATATACCTTCACAAAGTTGGCAATTTCTCACAACTCACTCAGCCAAATAACTTGAAACTTTGGCAAAGTTTAGGGCACAATATGAGAGACCAAATGAACCTTGAAATCAATGAAAATAAATACAATAAGGGAGCAAACAATGCTCTACAATCTGGTACAATCAGATTTGGAAAAGCATAACTACACCTCTAGATAGAGCGGAGCAAAATCATGAGAAAATGAGGTAAGCAAGTAAGGGGGCTGCTTGCTGGAGTTTATGACTTCACTAAACTAAGTGGGAAACTTGTGGAATGCATACAACTCAAGAAACAAAGGCGGGATGATGCTTATATAGACTTTTACTTTTCCTACAATCTAGTTAACCACCCACCAATCAGTTTAGGTGCACTTTTTGGTGGCTGATTTGATGAGATTTGAATTTGATTGAGTTTGGTGGAGCTTCTAACTTTATTCCAGCACTTTGGGTCCTCCTTTTTGATTGGTCCACTTGCAAAACTCGTGGTTGAGACTTTTTGCATGATTGAGACTTGATTCTCAACACTCCCCCTCAAGTCTCAATGCCTAGGTCCTTCATTCCAATGCATGCCTTGAAGCGTTGTAGCTTTACTGCATCTAATGCTTTGGTAAACATATCTACATATTGGTCCTTTGTATTGAGATGCTCCACCTTGACATCCTCTGACATGATCTTCTCTCGAATAAAGTGGTAATGCACTTCTATATGCTTCGACCTTGCATGGAACACCGGATTTTGAGCCAAGCATATGCTACTTATGTTGTCACAAAAAATAGGTACTTGCTTAACCTGCAAATCAAGATCAACAAACAACTTCTTGAGCCACATAAGCTCACATGAGACTTGTGCTAAGCCTCTATACTCAGCTTCGATCGATGAAAGAGCCACGGTTGGTTGTTTCTTTGACATCCATAAGATGGTCTTCTTCCCTAGCATGATAACATATCCACTAGTGCTCCTCTTGTCATCTTTGGAACCTACCCAATCAGCATCACAATAAGCTTGTACATTTAATCCATCATCAAATGGATAATATAGACCTTCATTCACTGAACCTTTGAGGTAGCTAAGTACCCTTTTGGCTGCAACAAGATGAGGTACTCTCGGTGCTTGCAAAAATTGAGATAACACTCCAAGTACATGTGCAATATCAGGTCTTGTCATAGTAGCATACAAGAGAGAACCAATTATTGACATATACATGGTCACATCCTTCACTTCTTCACCTTCATGAGCACTTAGTTTAACATTTACTTCTAATGGATTTGAAATGGGCTTGCAATCACACAAGCCAAACTCCTTCAAAAGATCAAGAATGTATTTCCTTTGCATCAAGTATATACCTTCCCCTTTATATAGTACTTCAATCCCAAGGAAGTACCTTAAAATTTCTAAATCTAAGATTTTAAATTCACATCCAAGCTTCCTCTTTATGTCCTTGATTTTGGCTTCATCATCCCCTGTAATGATCAAATCATCAACATATATACAAATGAAAACAATTTTGTTACCTTCCTTCTTCACAAAGAGTGATGGGTCTGCATGACTCTAATTGTATCCACATTTTACTAAGTAGTCCACAAGTCTTTGGTTCCAAGCTCTTGGGGCTTGCTTGAGTCCATAAAGAGCCTTCTTTAGCCTCCATACATGATGTGGAAATCTCTCATCTTCAAAGCCTTGGGGCTGGTCCATGAAGACTACCTCTTCAAGCTCTCCATTTAGGAAAGCATTCTTCACATCCAACTGGTACATCTTCCAACCTTTTGAGGCTGAGATTGCAATCAAACTTCTGATGGTGGACATCTTAGCTACTAGGCTGAATGTTTCCTCAAAGTCTATGCCATAGGTTTGAATAAAACCTTTGGCAACCAACCTTGCTTTATACCTAGAGATGCTCCCATCTGCATGCCTCTTTACCTTGTACACCCATTTGTTGCCAAATGACTTTCATGTCCTTTGTTCTTGGCACCAATGACCAAGTATCATTTTCTTCAAGTGCTTTGACTTCCTCCTCCATGGCTTCAATCCATTCCCTATGCTTATTTGCTTCTTCAAAAAAGTTAGGTTTTTCACAAGCTATAACTTGACTCATGTAGGCATAGTGTCTTGCAATGAATGAATCATAAGTTAACCTTTGAATAGGGTATTTAACCCTATTGGATGACCTTACCTCACCATTAGGTGGTAGGAATCTCCTCCTCCTTGGTTTAGATGCTTTAAATCCTGGAGTTTCTAAATTTTCCATATCTTCATCACTTGTAGATTCCATGTCTACCCATCGATGGTCTTCGTCATTTGCCTTTTCCTTTCCTTTGCTACTTTCTTCACTTGAATGAGCTTCATTCCTTGTCCTTCCATGCCAAGCTGATGTAGTACTCTCCTCTGATGGTGTGCTTGAAGTGGTTGGACCACTGATCTCCATGCTTTGTTGTTGCTCTTTGAACTTCTTCTCGGCTTCATATGCATCGTCAACCTGTAACACATCTTTGCTACCATACCAAGGCAGCAAATCATCAAATATTACATCCCTATATACCTTAAGCTCTTTGGTGCAAGGGTTATAGAATCTAAAACCCTTTTGCTCTGAAGAATATCCAAGAAATATACACATATCCGCCTTTGGGTCTAACTTGTGTCTCAATTCTTGAGGTATGTGAACATAACACACACAACCAAATACTTTGAGATATGAAAGATTGGGTTTCTTACCACACCAAGATTCATAAGGTGTAACTCCATGTACTACTGATGTTGGACACCTATTCATAATGTATATGGTTGTATTTGCTGCATCAGCCCAATAAGAGTTAGGAACATTCATTTGATTTAACAAAGATCTAGCCACTTTTTCTATGTATCTGTTCTTCCTTTCTACCACCCCATTTTGTTGAGGTGTATACCTGCAAGTGAATTGCCTTTTGATGCCATGTTCATGTAGAAAATCTGAAAATTCATTTGAAAAATACTCTCCCCCTCCATCCAATCTGAGAGTCTTTATATACTTCCCTGTTTCCTTCTCCACTAGGTTTTTGAACCTCTTGAAGTGGTAAAACACCTCTGACTTTGACTTCATGCAATACATCCAAACAAAACTTGAACGATCATCTATAAATGTGAAAAAATATCTATTACCTCCAATGGATGGCTCCCTTGTAGGTCCCCATACATCTGTGTGTATGAGATTCAACACTTCATTGCTCACATGTGCTCCCTTCTTGAATGGCAATCTGCTTTGTTTTCCTAATTGAGAAGCATGACACAAATGTTGCATACTCTGAGATGTAAGATCAGGTAGACCACTCACCAAGCCCTTCCTTTGCATGTCCTTCATCCTTTGTAAGTTTATGTGCCCAATTCTTTTATGCCATAAGTCGATTTTCGCAATTTGTTTATTTCCAATTGACAAGTAGATAGTGTGAGGGGTTGATGGCTTTACCTCCATGGTGAAGAGTCTTCCTTGCTTCTTTCCTTTTGCTATGAGATTGTAGTCCTTCATGGGGTCTTCAACAAAACATCCTTGCTCATTGAACCTCACCTAATAACCTCTTTCAACCATTTGACCTACCGAAACCAAGTTCTTTGTGATGGTTGGCACATGCAACACATCATTCAACACCTTGGAGCTTTGAGATCCATTCAATGCAACATCTCCCACATGTGTAATCTTGTGCTCAGTGTCATCCTCTGTCTCTACATGTCCTTGAGTGATCGGTGAATGTAAATTAAAGAAAACATCTTTATTGCAACTCATATGGTTGCTACAACCACTATCAATGTACCATGTAAAATCTGAATTGACTCTTTCACTTGAACCATACATTATAAGCAAGTTCTCATTTTCTGAATTTGTTGAAGTACTAGCATAATTACCTTGGTTCCTTTTTTTATCCTTGATTGCCTCCTCCTTTGGACCAACAATATCTTGCATAATGGCCCAATTTTCCACAATTGTAGCATTGTCCATTGGATGCTTCTCTTCCATGTGATCTTCCTCCTCTTCCTCTACTCCTTCCTCTTCCTATTGATCCATAGCTTTGGTTGGAGCCTCTTGAGCTTGAGCTTGACCTTCCTCTCCCTCTGCCTTGGGATTTTTGTCCACCTCTTTTGCCTTTGCCTCTACTTGCATAGAAAACTTGGGCTTGGCTGCCCTTTGATTGTGAACCTCCTTGGTTCATCTCCTTGGTCACCATCAATGTGACTAATTGATCAAATTCTGGTAGGGAATCCCTCACATAAACTGATGTGGTGAATGCTTTCCACCTTTCATCCTCTCTCAAGCCATTGAGAGTGTGTGCAACAAGATCATCATCTTCGATTGGGCTCCCAATTGAGCCTAAAGCATCTGCAAGTTCTTTAACCTTCAAAATGTACTCATTTATGTTAGTACTTGGTGATTTCCTAAGATTATTCAGCCCATTCTTGAGTTGAATTATCCTTGCCTTGGTTGATGAAGAGTACAATCTCTACAAGGTCTCCCAAACCTTCTTAGATGTGTCCTAGTCTTGTATATGCCCTATCATCTTATTGCTTATGTGTTGAGATAGAATGAATATGACTCTCCTATCCCTTTCTATCCATTCATTAAGTGCCTTGACCTGCCCTTGAAGTGGTGGATCATGTACATGAGGCATTGGCTCCATGCCGCTCACTAATCCCCACAATCCTTTGCTCATAAGGTAGTTGCTAACTCTAAATTTCCATGGTTGATAATTGCCTTTCTCTAACTTCTCTATTTGTGCATTATACTCAGCCATACTAAGCTCTAAGATGCTCCTCTAGCTTCTCCTCAAGTGTTTTTATGCTTTAGAAGGTGTGGATATTACCTTTTGATAGCTTCTCCCTTGCTAACCTTCGACTAGTTGAGATCTCGATCGACGTAGCCCCCTTTTGATGTCTTCTTGCTTTGATGAGTCCTCCTTGTGCTTTCACAAGTTGTCTTGATCCCTTCAAGTCTTCAATATGATGCCATTGATGTCTCCAAGCCTCCATAATGTCTCTGATACCACTGATGGGTGATGATTCTAACACCCCAATGCAAAAATGGAAGAAGGCTACCCTCCACTAGGTCCACAAGCAGTGATATATGCTCACTGTTCTAAACTTTTCTCTACACTAGTATAGAGACTTAAACTCAAATTTTACAGACTTGTAGTAGACTATAAGAGCTACCCTGAATCATCTCAAATGGATACTCCAGCTGGGAGAACCACCCTCTGCAAAACATGCTACCTGTTTGCAACACTCTCTGCCTATGTGCAGAGATATACCTTCACAAAGTTGGCAATTTCTCACAACTCACTCAGCCAAATAACTTGAAACTTTGGCAACGTTCAGGGCACAATATGAGAGACCAAGTGAAGTCTTCAAATCAATGAAAATGAGTACAATGAGAGAGAAAACAATGCTCTACAATCTAGTACAATCAAATTTGGAAAAGCATAACTACACCTCTAGATAGAGCTTAGCAAAATCATGAGAAAATGAGGTAAGCAAGCAAGGGGGCTGCTTGCTAGAGTTTATGACTTCACTAAAATAAGTGGGAAACTTTTGGAATGCATACAACTCAAGAAACAAAGGTGGGATGATGCTTATATAGACTTTTACTTTTCCTACAATCTTGCTAACCACCCACCAATCAGTTTAGGTGCACTTTTTGGTGGCTGATTTGATGAGATTTGAATTTGATTGAGTTTGGTGGAGCTTTTGAATTTATTCCACAACTTTGGGTCCTTCTTTTTTATTTTTCCACTTGAAAAACTCGTGGTTGAGCCTTTTTGCATGATTGAGACTTGATTTTCAACAACCACTAGTGGAAATTCTATTAATGACCATAGGTCCATATCCTCGTTTTCCCAGTTTACGGGCATGCTGCTTGAGTGTATAAACCAGCACTAGGTCTCCCTCTTTCAATCCTTTATCTTTAATGTGTGCATCCAAGTATGCCTTTTGTCTTTTCTTTGCGGCATAGATGTCTGCTGCTGCTCGTAGCCTCGTCTCACCTTCTAGATCAAAGATCCTAGAAGATAACTCATGTCCATTCCACTCATGCTCTTGTGCTACTTTTATAGCTAGGATTAGGAAATCTAATGGTACCAGAGCGTTCTATCCAAGGACCATCTAAAATGGGGTGGCATTGAGTACCATTTTGTAGGAAACTCGATAAGCCCAAACATCATGATGAAGTTGTTTATCCCAATCAGAGCGTTTATTATTTACCAATTTTGTCAATACGGTACAGAGGGTCTTATTGGTGCTCTCGGCTTGTCCGTTAGCTTCTGGGTGATAGGGGGGAGACTTCTTATGTATCACCAAGAATTCTTGGAGAAGGTTTTCAATGACTTCATTGAAGAAGTGTGTACCTCTATCGCTTACTAACTCTATTGGTAACCCATATCTGGTGAACATGTTCTCAAATAAGAACTTAGCCATTGTTTGAGCATCATTCTTTGTTGTGACCTTTACTTCCACCCACTTTGTAAGGTAATATGTGGCTACAATAATGTATTGTGCATGGGATTTTCTAGCTGGGGGGTTAATGGGACCTCCAAACTCTATACCCCACTTCGAGAATGCACATCCTCCCATCATTGACCTCAAGGGCATCTCATCTTTTCTGATTGGATATTGTGCATGTTGGCATGTGTCACATCTCTTCACATAGTTATGTGCATCCATATGAAGAGTGGGCCACCAAAGACCTAAGAATAGAATTGTCTTGATTACTCTGTCAGGCCCAAAGTGTCCACCTGCAACACTAATATGTGCAGTTTCTAAGATTTTCAAATAGTCTGATTCATGAACGTACAATCTTAAGTAACCATCTTTGCCTCTTTGGTATAGGTTGTCTCCTACTAAGTCATAGTCTTGAGCCTTTTGCTGCATGCTTTGTTTTCTTGCTAGATTGGCCTCATCGGCTAGTGTTCCTAATCTCATAAATTCTACCAATGGACCACTCCAATCTGGAATTAATGACATGTGATAAAGGGTGGCACTCTCCACCGGGGGTCTCTCCTAGCACACTAGACAATTCTTAATCCACTCATGTATTTGCTTGTCCATACTAGGCCAATACACTCCTAAATGTTTTAGATTTTGCAATGTTCGTTGGTTAGAGTAGTGATTTCCTAGCAATCCTTGATGGGCTTGTTTCAACCAACTGCTATGTTCATCGTCCTTGACACAACAAGTTAAGACACCCTCTGTATCTTGTTTGTACATGCTTCCTGCCAATATTTGATATTTTTGTATTTTATGATTTCTTCTTTGTTCGTTCTCACATTCTTATTTGCAGGTCCGAATGTTAAGACAGGTACCAACTTATTTGCCCATTTTGGAACAACTTCTAAATTGAACAGATAAGCATCAAGTAGTTCATCAGACACTCCTTGTGGTGACTCTCTTGAAGTGATGCAAGAAAGATGATCTGCCCTGAGGCAGGTTCTTTCTTGACAACAACATCAAAGTCGTATTCCATTAGTAAGAGGAACCATCTTACTAAGCGTCCTGTATTGCAAGGTTTATTGATCTGATATAATAAGGCTTGATGATCAGTGAAAAACTTGAACTTGTTGGCCAATAGATAGTGTCTAAACTTCTTCACGGCATATACCATGCCTAAGCCTTCTCGCTCGATTGTGGTATAGTTTCGTTCAGCTGTGTTTGGCTGTCTGCTAGCATATGCTATAGGTAAATCTAGATTTCCTTCACCTATGGGTTGTGCTAGCACACATCCTTGTTGAGATATCAAGCTCAACATGTGATGATCCAGGATGACACGTACCAGTTTTTTGTTTCTCTAACATGTATAGTGGTCACACTGATATATGTCAGGGATACTTCATTGAGCTTTATTAGAATTATCTATCGAGAGTGATGGCACATTTAGGTCATTCTTGTACATTCCTTTTTTATGTAATAGATGATGAAGAAGAAGATTATTCTTCCTTGCCTCAATCTGTGTGTGTGCTTCTCCTTGAGAGTGAGAGTGTGTGTGTGAGCTCTCTTCCTTATCTCCTTCCTCATGACATTGTATTAGAGCCAGTGTGGCTTTAGAGAGCTCGTGGAGAAGGCGATAGTGAAGAGTACACAGCAAGGCGTGGAGAAAACACGATTCACAAACAACCTCCATTTGCTACAAAATTGTGCGTGAAGGTAGAAGACCTCAAAATATTTTCGTGAGTTATCGCTTTAGGGTCACTCGTTTTTGTCAGATCAAAGTTTCGGAGCCATCTCGACCTCTGTTTCAAGCTCGCAAGGTGGGCTTGCAGAAAAACCAGGTCAGTTTCAAAAACTATAACTTGCATTGTGTTCGACAACACTCATATATTCCAGATCCAAAATTTCAAGCGATTTTGTGAACTGTTGATACATGAAAACTGTGTTTTTCTGAGATCAAACTCTCACGTCATAGTGCAACACTGTTCAAGCAGAAGTGCTACTTGTAGTGTTTTGCAGTGTTGTGAATTACTGCAGAAATGGCAAACGTAGATGGAATGAGTAAGCTTTATGAGCGATAAGCTGGACAAGAACAACTTCCATGCTTGGAGATTTAGAATGACAAATTTCTTGATGGGAAAAGGCTACTAGAAGTACATCGAAGTAGAGAATGAAAATGCTCCATAGTTACCAGAAAGGAATCGGAGTGCAGATCAAGTAAGAGCATATGAGGAATGGAATCAAGGAGCATGAAAGGTAATGTACTGGTGGAAGAGGAAAGAATAACCAAGACCAAGGGCAACAACAGAATCATGCCGGAGGAAGAGGACAGTTTCGAGGCAGGGGAAGCCAAGGAGGTCACAGAAATTTCCAAAGGAATGATTCAGGTAATGATAGTAAAGGACGCTGGAATTGTGGTAAACCTGGACACTTTGAACGTGATTGCAGGTTGAAGAATCAAAATAACAGAAGGCAACAAAACAACTATGCATCCACAAGTGCATATTAGTCTGAGAAGCTGTTCATGGTTCAACATCACATGATGAATATGATGTCTGCTGGTATTTCAAAATCGAATCATAATGTCTGGTATGTTGATTCAGGTGCTTTAAATCACATGAACAGTCATGCAGAATGGTTTACTAGTTTGCAGAAAATGCCAGTTCTTGGATATGTTGAAACAGGTGATGATACATCGCATCCTATTGAGCATAGAGGAAACATAGCATTGTCTATGGAGGACGAGAAGGTAAAACATCTTGCTGATGTGCTGCATGTTCCAAATATAACAAAGAATCTAGTTTCTGTTGGACAAATGGTTGACCAAGGATTACAAGTCAGGTTCAATGCTAATGGATTATATGTAGAAGAGTACAAGCAGGATGGACGATTGGTTGCCAAAGGAAACAAAGTGGGTAGGATGTTCACCTTAAATGTGAAGATTCCTGAAATGAATGCAGCCATGTTTGCAAAAGGTGCAGGAGTTATTGCAGATATAGAGATGTGTCACAAATGGATTGGACATGCAAACTTGCAAAGGCTGAAATTGATGTAGTCAAAGGATATTGTCCATGGACTACCAAATTTCAAAGTTGTAGAAATGCAAAAGGTATGTGCAGCATGTCAATTTGGTAAACAACCAAGAGCATCATTTTCACATGACAAGCATGTTAGTGAGAATGTACTAGAAGTAGTACATACAGATGTTTGGGTTCCAGCAAAGACCACATCTATGGGCGGTTGCAGGTTTTATGTTACTTTCATTGATGACCATACACACAAAGTATGGGTATATTTCATGAAAGAGAAGAGCAAGGTGTTCACTCACTTCTAGAATTATAAAGCTATGGTGGAAAAGCAGACAGGGAAGTACATTCAAACATTAAGATCTGATGGAGAAGGTGAATACATGTCAAATGAGTTCAGTAGTTTTCTAAAAAAATCATGGAATTCGGCATCAATTTTCATGCAGGTACATACCACAAAAGAATGGCGTTGCTGAACGCAAAAATAGACATATTGCAGAAATAGCAAGAGCCTTGATGGCTGAGAAGAATATGCCTCATTGTTATTGGGCAGAAGCTGTGCATACTGCTGTATACATCATGAACAGAACTCTGATTGTTGTTGTACATCAAGTTACACTTGAAGAGCAGAGATGTGGTATTTGATGAAATGTCAAGTTTCTATGCAGATGCCAAAGAAGGACTGAGTCTTGAACCAAATGACAAAGAAAATGCTGAAAAATCAAGTGCAGAATCTTAGGTTTTGAGTGGACCGAATGCATCACCAAGCAATAGTTCCAACTCAAATCCATGGAGTGGAAGATTACGTGGAAATTTCAGTCAGCAAATTCATCAAATACATCCAAGAAAGGTAAAGAAAAGATTTTTGTTGCTCATAAAACATGTGCAGGTTTTGAAGACGTTGATGGAGATTCAAGCAGTTCAGAAAAGAGTCATGATGAGGAACTTGGATTGCCCTCTGTGAAGACTCCAGGAGTAAGAAGGGCACATGCAAATGATACAAGGAGAAGTGACCCAAGACCAAGAAGATCTGGGAGGATGTGGAATTTAGTGCAACGATTGACATATGATAGTTACATGACTCGTCATTGTGCCTACATGACAAAGGTAATACAAGATGCTGAACCTTCTTGCTTTGAAGATGCAATTGGAATTGCAGATTGGGCAAAAGCTATGGATGAGGAGATCGCTGCACTTTATGGAAATGATACATGGAAGCTGGTTCCATTGCCATAAGGAAAGAAACCCATAGGCTGCAAATGGGTTTACAAGGTAAACCATAATGCTGATGGTAGCATAAGCAAGTACAAAGCACGATTGGTAGCTAAAGGATATGCACAGACATATGGCATTGATTATGAGGAAACATTCAGCCCTTTAGTTAAAATTTCTACTGTCAGGATACTTGTTGCATTAGCTATAGCAAAAGGATGGACTTTGCATCAGATGGATGTGAAGAATGCTTTCCTACATGGTGAGTTACAGGAAGAAGTATATATGGACCAGCCACAAGGATATGAAGATTCAAAGCATCCAGAATATGTTTGCAAGTTGCAAAAGGCTTTGTATGGGCTGAAGCAAGCCCCTCGTGCATGGCATTCAAGGATTTCTAATTACTTAACCAACATTGGGTTTTCTATGTGTGATGCAGATCACTCACTATATGCAAGGAAGGCTGATGATGGCATCACTATTGTGGCTATTTATGTTGATGACCTGATTGTAGGTGGTGATAATGAAGGAAGCATCAAAGAGGTAAAGCAACTTCTTATGCAGGAATTTGACATGAAAGATCTTGGTGTGATGTGCTATTTCTTGGGCATTGAGTTTATACATACAGAAACAGGTATATGCATGTCGCAAAGGCAATATGCCTTGAATATGCTGCAAAAGTATGGTATGGCTGGTTGTAAGCCAATTTCTATGCCATTAGATCAGAATTTGAAGTTGGATACTACATCAGGTGAAGCATTGGAAAATGCTACTATGTATAGGAAAATTGGAAGTCTTATATATCTCACAATTACAAGGCTTGATCTAAGCTATACTGTTGGACTTGAAAGTCAATTTATGCAGGTTCCCAGGAAGCCACATTTGGATGCTCTGAGGTGCACTCTATGTTATGTGAGTGCTACTTTGGATTACGCATTGTTTTATGAGGCTGGTGTAGATTTGCAGGTTTATGGATACACCGATGCAGATTGGGCTGGTAGCATTCCAGATAGAAGATCCACTAGTGGTTTTCTATTCTCACTTGGGAGTGCAGTTGTTACATGGAGCAGCAAGAAGAAACCCACTATTGCTTTGTCGAGTACAGAGGCCGGGTATAGAGGTGCTGCAATGGCAGCATGTGAGGCATCATGGCTAGAGATGTTACTTGCAGATTTAGGTGTGGAAGTGCAAAACCCTATCACTATCTATTGTGATAATCTTAGTAGCATATAGTTAGCACGAAACCCTATTTTCCATGCTAGAACAAAGCATATCGAGGTACATTATCAGTTCATCAGAGAGAAGGTATTAGCAGGTGATATTGATCTTGTTTATGTGAGAACAGATGAGCAGGTTGCTGATATTTTCACCAAAGCACTTGGAGCTGAGAAGTTGAAGAAGTTTTGGGAGATGCTTGGATTACAGGATATGGCATTGGGCTTGAGGGGGAGTGTTGAGATATCAAGCTCAACATGTGATGATGCAGGATGACACGTACCAGTTTTTCGTTTCTCTAACATGTATAGTGGTCATGCCGATATATGTCAGGGATACTTCATTGAGCTTTATTAGAATTATCTACCGAGAGTGATGGCACATTTGTTCCTTGCCAGCTCACTCATTCACGGACATTAGGTTTTTCCTTATGTAATGATCTTTATATATTGCACTTGTTGTATTCTTGTTTTTAGGCCATTCTTGTACATTCCTTTTTTATGTAATAGACGAAGAAGAAGAAGATTATTCTCCCTTGCCTCAATCTGTGTGTGTGCTTCTCCTTGAGAGTGAGTGTGTGTGTGTGTGTGTGAGCTCTCTTCCTTATCTCCTTCCTCGTGACAATCCTATGGCATGATTGGATGCATCCACATGGACATGAAATGGTTTATTCCAATCAAGAGTGGTTAGTATTGGTGTTGTGCACAAACGTCTCTTCAACTCATTGAAGGAATATTCACATTCATCGTTCCACTCAAAATTTGTCAACAGAGCATAAAGAGGTTTAGCTATGATCGCATACATGTGAATGAACCTGTGGTAATATCCACAATGGCCCATAAAGGTTTGTACCTCTTTCACGTTCCTTGGCCTTGGCACCTTTGGTATAGCTCTTACTTTGTCTTCATTTGTTGATATTCCATTCTTAGAAACATTATGACCTAAGATTTTACCTTGATGTACCATGAACACACACTTTTTTGGGTTCAGACACACTCGATATTCTCTACACTGGTTAAAGATTTGTCTGAGCTCAAGGATGTGGTATCTTCTTGTTGATGCAAGACAATCACCAATTGATGATTTGGACAAGGTTTGAAGTCAAAGAGTAAAGCAAAGATCAAAATTTGAGCCTTGAAGATGAGTGCATGATAAAAAAATGAAGACTTGTATATACATGTACATTAAGCTTGTAATTTGTTCACTTACGTCTTTGTAATGGTGACGAGTATGTACATATATGCCTATATATACTAGTATAGAGTCGGGACATAGATGAGAGAAGAAATATAGAACAAATATAGATGATTAGAAGAAGAAAACATATGATGAATGTATGAGATTCATCCATTAGATGTTTTCCATGAGAATAGAAGAAAACTTCTAAAATTTGTGTCATGATCTTTTCTTCATCTCTCCTTCTGTACTTGATCATTTCAGGAATCCTTTTGTAGATGTCTAAGTCCATAGTTAATACACCTATGGTCAAGATTTGAGAGTCTAATTGTAATCACACTGAGAGAGTTGTAAGTAGGAACATTTGTATGTGAAGAAGTGATAAGTGTCTTCTGAAATAGGTGCAATCTTGATGATCAAAGTTTTGATCAGATCTCGCTCCACAGTGTAAAGTTTTGAGCAACTAAGCACTCATTCTTTAAGTTGAAAGGTAAACTACTTTTGGCTAAAAGCATTTGAATAAGCGACGTCTACTTTGGGAGAACCATGTATTAGAAGTTACAGGTGTCAAGGACGACTACATAGAAGAATAGTTTGAGACATAGGTACATTGTTTGGAGGGAATCTCAAGATCAACTAAGTCTTTTGAAGAGATGTAACTTGGAGAAGGTGCATAAACTTCAGAAGTCACCTTGTGTAAAGTTTCATTGAAAGCTTTACACATTTGATTAGTGAATGAGTGAATTATGTGCAATAGACTTTTCTGTTTAATGAGTTTCTTCACAGTTGACACAAGTCTTGATATTTTGGTAATAGATTTCCAAACTTGGTTGTGTTTATGAGTTGTTCTTGATATAGAGGTGCTCTAACATCAAGGATAACTTGTTCTCTTGGATTTAATCAGCTCCATCAATAGTATCAGAGCAGGAATCATCAGGTTTGAAGAAAAGGAGGACCTCGACTATTGCAGATATACAAAAATCAACCTTTGAAGGTTCAAAAGGTGAAAGTTTGAAGTGAAATCCAGTTTTCACCTTATGAACCTTCAAAGGTTGATTTTTGTATATCTGCAATAGTGGAGGTCCTCCTTTACTTCAAATCGGATGATTCTTGCTCTGATACCACTGATGGAGTTGATTAATCTCCAAGAGAACACGTTATCCTTGATGTTAGAGCACCTCTATATCAAGAACAACGCATAAACACAACCAATGTTGGAAATCTATTACCAAACTATCAAGACTTGTGTCAATTGTGAAGACACTCATTACACAAAAAAGTCTGCTGCACTTAAATCACTCACTGACTGATCAAATGTATAAGGTTCTCAATAAAACTTTACACAAGTTGACTTCTAAAGTTTTCACACCTTCTCCAAGTTAAATCTCTTCAAAAGAATCAGTAAATCTTGAGATTTCCTGCAAACAATGTACCTATTTTTGAACTGTTCTTTTGTGTAGTCGACTTTGACACCTGCAACTTCTAATACATGATTCTCCCAAAGTAGACTTGGTTTATTCAAATGCTTTTAGCCACAAGTAGCTTACCTTTCAACTTAAATAATGAGTGCTTACTTGCTCAAAACGTTACATTGTGGAGGGAGATCTGATCAAAATTTTGATCATCGAGATTGTGCCTGTTTCAAAAGACATTTATCACTTCTTCACATACAAATCTTGCTACTTACAATTCTCTCAATCTGATTACAATTATACTCTCAAATCTTGACCATAGATGTGTTAGCTATCAACTTAGACAACTACAAAAGGATTTTTGAAGTGATCAAGCACAGAAAGAGAGATGAAGAAAATTTCACAACATAGATTTCAGAAGCTTTCTTCTATTCTCATGGAAAACATCTGATGGATGAATCTCATACATTCATCATAAATTTTCTTCTTCTACTCATCTACATTTATTCCATATTTCTTCTCTCATCTATGTCCTAACTCTATACTAGTATATACAGGCATATATGTACATATTCATCACCATTACAAAGACATAAGTGAACAAATTACAAGCTTAATGTACATGTATATACAAGTCTTCATCTTCTGATCATGCACTCATCTTCAAGGCTTAGATTTTGGTCCTTGCTGTACTCTTTGACTTCAAACCTTGTCCAAATCATCAATTGGTGATTTTCCTGCACCAACAGCTCCCCCTCAATCATCAATTGTGACTTTCTCCATCACCCACATTGTTGGTGCAGGACAATCACCAATTGATGATTTGGACAAGGTTTGAAGTCAAAGAGTAAAGAAAAGATCAAACTCTGAGCCTTGAAGGTGAGTGCATGATTAGAAGATGAAGACTTGTATATACATGTACATTAAGCTTGTAATTTGTTCACTTATGTCTTTGTAATGGTGATGAGTATGTACATATATGCCTATATATAGTAGTATAGAGTCAGGACATAGATGAGAGAAGAAATATAGAACAAATATAGAGGAGTAGAAGAAGAAAATATATGATGAAAGTATGAGATTCATCCATTAGATGTTTTCCATGAGAATAGAAGAAAACTTTTGAAATCTGTGTCGCAATCTTTTCGTCATCTCTCCTTTTGTGCTTGATCATTTTAGAAATCCTTTTGTAGATGTCTAAGTCGATAGTTAATACATCTTGTTGGAGTTAGACGTCTGCGGAAGCACGCGAACAGCACAAGGAAGAGGAAGAAGCTTGGAGCACAACACACAAGACTCAATGTATTACTAGAGAATGTACAAAGATAAGTAGCCCATTAGGGCAATAGGCGTATATACAAGCCGGGGGAAAAAAACCTCCTAAAGAGGGAAAAAAGTGCCCCGGCGGTCCTAGAGTGTTCACACACATCACTACCTAAATATATCAACAAATCCCCCCTGGGAGTGATGCGGTGAACAAGCAGCTGGCACTCATGTATAAGGAAGTGCCGAGCTATGTGGAAATCACTCCACAAAAGGAAGTAAGCCCAAAGCTTTGCGGAAAGCTTCAAACTTCTCCCTAGGCAGAGCCTTCGTGAAAAGGTCTGCAATGTTCTCCTGCGTGGGCACATATGCCAAGCTGATCTCCCCAGCAGAGAACCTCTCCCTGACATAGTGATAATGCACCTCAATGTGCTTAGTGCGAGCATGGAACACAGGGTTCCTCGCAACTGCCAATGCGCTCTGACTGTCAGTGAAGATGGTGGTGGCAGAAGACTGGCCAACACCCAAATTAGCCATAAGGCGTCTGAGCCACACACACTCAACAGTCGCTGTGAAAGCTGCCCTATACTCAGCCTCACAACTGGAAGTGGCCACAGTAGGCTGCTTCTTGCTCAACCAAGATATACATGAGCTACCAAGCATGAAGCAAAAACCACTGGTGGACACACGAGTGTCATAGCAACTAGCCCAATCTGAGTCAGAAAAAGCATGCAAATCTAGCGGTAGTGATCCCCCCTTGGGATAAAACAACCCAAGTAGCCGAGTACCACTCAAGTAGCGAAAGATGCGCTTAATCGCTTTCCAATGCGTGACTCCTGGGCAATGCATAAACCTGCTCATCTGTGAGACAGCAAACTGAATATCTGGCCGAGTAATGCATAAGTAAATCAAGCATCCAACAGCCTGCTGATAGAGAACAGCATCAAATGCATCTCCAGCATCATGAAGACTCAATCGTAAACCTGTCTCCATAGGAGTGGCAATAGACTTACAGTCTTCAAGGCCAAAACGCTGCAATAATGTGTCAATATATTTCGTTTGACACAAAGCCATTCCACCATCAACTTGCATAAACTGAATGCCCAAATAGTGATGCAAATGCCCCAAATCAGACATCTCAAATGAGGCATGCAAATCAGCCTTGAAATCAGCAATATGCTTCTCAAGAGGACCAGTGAGCAGCATGTCGTCTACATAGACAACAATGATCAAAAGCACATCATTAGCACGCTTAACATATAAGGTGCTTTCAGTTGGACTGTTCTCAAAACCATGTGCAATCAGATAGGCATGTATTTTCTCATACCAAGCACGTGGTGCTTGCTTTAAACCATATAACGCCTTCTTTAACCTGCACACCTGGTTTTCATGCCCTTTCTGCACAAAGCCACGGGGCTGAAAAACATACACTTCTTCATGCAAGTCACCATTCAGAAATGCTGTTTTAATGTCCAACTGATGTACATTCCAACCATGATGGGCTGCAAGTGCACAAATGCTCTGAACAGTAGTCATACGGCATGTAGGTGCAAAGGTCTCATCAAAATCAATGCCTCTTTCCTGCGCATAACCCTTTGCAACAAGCCTAGCCTTATACCTATCAACTGTACCATCAGGTTTACGCTTCAGCTTGTATACCCACTTAGTGCCAATGGCCTTCTTGCCAGGAGGCAAGTCACATAAAGACCATGTACCATTCTTCATTATAGCATCATATTCAGATTGCATAGCAGCCATCCAATTTTCTGAATTTTGTGCTTCATCAAAAGAAACAGGCTCATTCTCATCACAGAGACTAGATGCAGCCATAGCATAGCAATCTGATGCAAAGGAGGTACTATGAGAGCCTGAACGAGTACGATATGACAAAGGTGCATCTAATTTGCTGTCACGCAAAGTCTGCACCAGCCATTTTGGCATAGTTTTTGCCTGTTCAATATCAGCTCTCTCATCAACAAGTGCATCATGTAAATTTGCATCAGAAATGGAATGATCTGCATCATCATATGAAACCTGCAAAGGCTGAGAAGTTGCCTCATTAGGACCAGCGCTAGCCTGTCCACCTATAAAAAGAGGCATCAAAGTATCATACATGTCTTTGGAGCTAACAGATGTCTCCTTAGTACATGAAAGCAATGGCTGAATAGCATCTTCCACAAAGACAACATCACGGCTAACCAGAATGCGTTTAGTCTGTGGATGATACAGACGATAGCCTTTACTTTCAGAACTGTACCCAACAAAAATACATTTTACTACCTTATCATCCAATTTTCTGCGATGTTGTTCAGGCACTAATGCATATGCCAAACAACCAAAAACACGCAGATGAGCAACAGATGGCTTGCGGTCATGCCAAGCCTCATATGGAGTGATAGACTGCAACGCTTTCGTGGGACACCTGTTCAGTACATATGCTGCACACATGACAGCCTCAAGCCAGAAACTATGTGGTAAAGCTTGACTTTTGACCATGCACCTCGCCATCTCCATGAGTGACCTGTTCTTTCGTTCAGCAACTCCATTCTGTTGAGGTCTATACGGCACTCTACACTGGTGTTTTATCCGACGTTCAGCCATAAATGCATTAAAATCTGAAGACATATATTCCCCCCCTCGATCAGAACGGAGGGTGCCCATTTTACATGCTGACAGATTTTCAGCCAAAACCAAAAACTGTTTGAAGCACATGAACACTTCGGACTTTGCTTTGAGTGGATATACCCATGCATGCCTGGAAAATCCATCAATGAAAGTCACGAAGTAAAGGTAATTTCCAAAAGAGGGTGTCTGCATAGGACCACAGACATCACTATGTACAAGCTGCAATTTCTGCATAGCCCGAACTGAACCATCTTTTGGAAAGGAAGAATGCTGCATTTTGCCCAAAATACAGCCTTCACAAACATGTTTTCCAGGTGCCTCAAGTTTGGGCAAAGAGGACACCATTTTAGATTTCTGCAGGCGTAACAAACTAGCAAAATTCAGACGACCAAAGCGTGCATGCCAAAGGTTTGCATCTGACATAGCCTGAGAATCATGAACTGCACATGCCGAATCATTCACAGATTTTTCATAGTCTATGAGCTTATACAGCCCACGACATAAAATGCCAGAAGCAATAATCACATCGCCATTTGAGAGATCATGGACTGTACACCTGTCATCAACGAATTTCACAACCAAGCCAATCTTGGCTAATGCAGAAACTGATAACAGGTTCTTTTTGATCCCTGGCACAAATAAAGCATCTGACAAAGTGAAAGAACTACCATCAGCAGTAGTTAGAATGATCTTACCAACTCCCTTAACAGGATAAGAGGAGTTATTGGCGCATGTGACAGTATTCCCTGTAGGGGCAGGCTCGAGTGAAGAGAAGAAACTGCGATGCGAGGTAATATGTTTGGTTGCCCCACTGTCAAAGTACTGGCAAACATCTGAGTCTACTGCAGACATGCACTGATCATGAGAAGATGGGTCAAAACTGCAGACAGTAGTAAACGCCCATTCTTCTTCCTGCACAAGATTTGCAGACTCTGTTTTTGGTGTAGAGGCCTCTGCAACAACCATTCCAGCCTCTTTCTTCTTTGCCTCTTTAGCAGCCAGTTTTGGATAGTTCTTTATAATACGATCATTTCCTTTACAGTACTTGCAGAACAATTTCTGCTTTTCTGATTTCTTCTCATCTTTATCTTGGTTCTTCGATTGTGCAGCATTTGCAGATTTCTGCTTACTAGTAGAAGAGCTCCATTTTCCTTTGCCCTTCTGACTAGCCAGGAAAGCTTGATCTGCAACACGCATAATGGACCTGTTCTGCCTGGACTGATCTTCCTGCAACAGAACAGAGACTAATTCCTCAAATGACAAGGCATTCGGATTGCCTTTCATCATCAATCGAAGAGTAGAGGCAAAACTCTGATATGAATCAGGAAGGCCATTCAGAACGGTCTGCACAAGTGAGCTATCTGGTATAACCTCATCAGCAGAAATCAATTGTTCCTTCAAGTCTTTGATCTTTGTAAGAAAACTGTCCATCGAATTACCTTCATTCATGTGCTCACTCTCCAACTGTTTTCGGAGGTAAGCAACACGAGCCTCATTCCTAGCCTGGTACAAAGTGGTAAGTGTATCCCAAGCATCCTTTGCTGTTCTGCAAGAGCGAATGTGAGGAATAATGGCACGTTTGACAGACAAAGCTATCAATGCATGTGCCTGGGCATCTCTGCCATCCCAACGAATCTGCTCTGCAGTAGGTGCAATAGAAACAGCAGCACGAACAGGAATCTGCGGAATATCATCTTCGACACCATCTTCATCAGCTCCAACACCTGTATTTGCAGTACCTGTCGTTACAGGTGTAACAGGACGTCTTTCAACACCCTGCACAATGTTCCACAATCCTTTTGCAACCAGTACATGTCGCATCATATAAGCCCATAATGGGCAGTTGGTACCATCCAACTTATCCTCAACAGCCAACATACAGAATACATCACTGCTTTCAGCCATGGCCGGTGACTAAAATACCTTGATGCAGAAAATTGACTGTATCTCAAAAAGTTGAACAGAACTGCCCAGACGAGTTCTGCTAGACCTGTAGCAGACTTCGAGACGCTTAAACTGGCGAACAGAAACTGGTATATACCTTTGGCACAAAAGGACGAAATAGCCTGCACAAGCACTGCGATAGTGCGTTCGGAGGCTGAAACGAGCTCAGATCGCGATTTCGGCACCACAGAGCAAAGCAGTTTTGATCTCGGAAACACCCTGAGTATGCTCACCAAAATTTGTGCGAATCTGAGACTGCAAACGGAGGAGTGTCGACGGCGCCCTAGAAGAAGCAACGACCTGCTCTGATACCAATTGTTGGAGTTAGACGTCTGCGGAAGCACGCGAACAGCACAAGGAAGAGGAAGAAGCTTGGAGCACAACACACAAGACTGAATGTATTACTAGAGAATGTACAAAGATAAGTAGCCCATTAGGGCAATAGGCGTATATACAAGCCGGGGGAAAAAAACCTCCTAAAGAGGGAAAAAAGTGCCCCGGCGGTCCTAGAGTGTTCACACACATCACTACCTAAATATATCAACACATCTATGGTCAATATTTGAGAGTCTAATTGTAATCAGAGTGAGAGAATTGTAAGTAGGAACATTTGTATGTGAAGAAGTGATAAGTGTCTTCTGAAACAGGTGCAATCTCGACGATCAAAGTTTTGATCAGATCTCCCTCCACAGTGTAAAGTTTTGAGCATGTAAGCACTCATTCTTTAAGTTCAAAGATAAGCTACTTGTGGCTAAAAGCATTTGAATAAATGGGGTCTAGCTTAGGAGAATCATGTATTAGACATTGCAAGTGTCTAATTCGACTACACAAAAGAATAGTTTCAGACATAAGAACATTGTTTGGAGAAAATCTGAAGATCTATTGATTCTTTTGAAGAGATTTAACTTGGAGAAAGTGTGCAAACTTTAGGAGTCACTTTGTATAAAGCTTCATTGAAAACTTTACACATCTGATCATTCAATGAGTGAATTAAGTGCAATAGACTTTTCTGTGTAATGAGTTTCTTCACAGTTGACTCAAGTCTTGATAGTTTGGTAATAGATTTCCAAAATTGGTTGTGTTTATGAGTTGTTCTTGATATAGATGTGCTCTAACATCAAGGACAACTTTTTCTCTTGGAGATTAATCATTTCCATAACTTCTTTCTTGGGAATGAGCACATAAATCCTCCACATATACTTCTAAGCTCTTTCACAAGAACTCTTTGAAGACATGACACATGAGCCTTTGGAATGTTGCAGAAGCATTGGTGAGCCCAAATGGCATCACATGGAATGCAAAGATTCCCCATTCTATGGCAAATGCCATTTTGTGTTGATCTTTTGGGGCTATGGCTACTTGGTTGTAACATGAAAATCCATCAAGGAAGCTATAAACTTCCTTACCTGCAACACGCTCCCATAAATGTTCCGTGATTGGAAGTAGATAACTATCTTTAATTGTAGCGGCATTAACTTTTTTGAGGTTAATACACACTTGCAACTTCCCATTCTTCTTGGGCACCACTACAATGGGGGACACCCATTCAATATGCTCGATCTCATGGATAAATACAGCTTCAATCAACCTGTCAATTTCTTCTTTTATTTTGGCTGCATAAGTATCATTATAAGTGTAGGGCTTTTGTTTGGTGGGCTTGGCATCAGCCATCATGGGGATTGTATGAGAGAATATTTTTGGATCTACTCCTTTCAAGTCTCTATAGTGCCACACAAACACGTCCCTATATTCCCTTAGTAAAGCTACAAGCTCTACTTGTTCTTCACGACTTAGGTCTTCTCCTATGTACGTACATCGCTCTTCATTTCCTTCAATGGTTACCACAATTTTTTTCATATTTTCTTTATTATCATATGCTTCTCCTATGGTGGCCTCTCTCATAGGCAATCGTACTAAAATTTTTCGGTCTTCAACCTCATATTTCTTGAAATTCTCTGGTACTTCGAACAATGATTCCTCCGTTTCTTGTTTCACTGCTTTTCTTTTCTTTTTCTTTTGACCTCCTTCACTTCCATCCTTTGAATTTACAGTTTTAATACTTGTGAATGATTCTTCTTCTTTTAGGGTAAATACTCCTATGTCTTCTAAATAGTGCTCCTCTGAATTAAAGCAACTATCCATCACTATGGGCTCTAGATCATCATTGCTCTCTTCTTCTTCTATGACTTCACTAGGGTCACACTCTTCTAGCACAGACTGACACATCAACACTGAAATATCATAGCCCTCCTCATCACAATGAGGTGTCCATTGTCTTTCATTGACAACAATGTCCATGATGGCTAGAATTTCTACCCAACCATGAGGCGCAAATTCCTCATTTGGAAAGATCATTGGTGTGTAGGTTGGGTCCCAAACAGGTTTATTTTATGGAGGAGTTCCTTCCTCTCTCGCTTTCACATGTCTTTCCTCTTCCTCTGTGACCTTGCACATCCACAAATGAGTATCCTCATGCATCCAAGATGGATCAGCTGAGCTTTCAGAATGCACAGAGATTGAACCTTCTAGCACCTTGTGGATAGGATTCCACTCTAGGGGTGGTACATCTCTAAAGGTATAATCTTTTAGATTGACCTTGGTTGTGACCCCTAAGTGTTGTAAGTACAAGGAGTTGGTTCCCCAATCCTGTACTATTTGCAATTGTCATAGGAAGGGCCTTCCTAGGATCATCTCATAGACATTATTTTTGCCAAAGTCACATATAGCAAAGGTTTGTTCAAACTCTACCCCACAAGTGGTTAGAGTTATCCCTTCTAGAAATCCTAGAGGTCTCTCAATATGGCCATCAACCATTTGGAGCTTCATTCTAGTTGGTCTTAATGCGGGTTTGCCCCATTGCTTTCACAAGGATATGGTCACAATCGCAAAAATGACACCTGAATCTAAGATAGCTTTGGTTGTGTAACCTTGGTAGGTGATTGGAAGATATGTATTACCTTCTTCACTTTCACTCATGTCCCCTATTTTGTCTAGAGGTATCTTTGGGACCTTTTGCTTAGAGCCTACTTTTGACACATTGAAACCAAGTTCTAGAACTTGATTCGCCACATGTTTTCATAACTCAGGTTTTACCTTGAGCAGCTCTTCTAAGGTGAGATGACACTGTACCTTAGTGTTCTTCATGACTTCAGTGTTTCTTGGAACCACTAAGTCTTCATTTCTTATCAATATTATGGGAGCTCTGATTCCCATGGGCATGTGAATTGTGGCAACTCTTGTAAAGAATTAGATTCAAAATCTAATCTTTTGTCCTCTTGTTGCTCAGCTTGGTCTCCATACATAGATGGAATGTCTTAGGGAATTGATCATGAAGATCATCAATTTCAAAAATAGGAGGGGAATTATCCTTTTTCTTGGCCCATTTCTCTTCTTGTATTTCCCACAAGAACTCTTTAGAGTACTCTTCAATTGAAAGAGGTGTTCCAACATCCGTGGAATTAGGAACATACGCTTCCCTTGGTGGCGAGCTTTCTCTTCCAACAACTGGCTGAGCCTGTGGAGGTAAAGAAACTTGAGGTTTGTTTACCAACTTCTCTTATCTTTCTAGTAAGCCTGAGAAATGCAAACCGGGTTTGATAGAATTTGTTTGATTGAACAATTGATTGATCTCGAGCATAGCCTAAGCTAGTTCTACCATTTTTATGCACATCTTTGTCCATTCAATCTCCAAATCTGCTCTAGGGTAGCTCTTGTGTAGGTTTGCAGTTGTTGGTCCTTCTTAAAGTCGAGCCTGGTAAGCCTTGAACATCATGTCCAAGCCTTCTGGGGTTGGATCTACAAGAACAGACCTTGGTTGTGGTCTATTTACAATGGGTGGTGGGGTGGGATGAGGTGGTGTGGATGGAGTTTCAGCATGTGATGGATGCAGCAAGGCAATATCTTCTATTTTGCATTTTGCATCTCTAAGGCTTTCTTCTAGTTCAGATAGCTTTTTAGTCCAGTTACGATTGGCGTTTTCTCTGGTATTCTTCCATGTTCTTGTTTTTCTCTTACTAGGCTCTCCTAACTCACTAGGCTCTAATTGTTGAACTGATTTAGCATGTTGTAAAGCTTGTGCCCTAGTACCTACCTGTATAGGAGCCACATTACTGCTACTTGAACTTGAATCCGCCACTAAGCCTACCACATTAATCGGTGTAACCTTAGGTGCATTAGAGGGGTTCCTCCGACAATCTCTCAAAGGATGTTCTTTACCGCAATCTTGACAAAAACCTTGTATTGTGATGTTCTATCCTTGTCCTAGAGCACGTGGGTGGGGACATTCACGAATGAAATGGTCACCCTGGCTTCTGAAACATGCTCCTCTAGGGGCTTGTGGTCTTAATTATCTCGATTGGGGTCTAGGGTTTGGATTCGTATACATGACATTGGAGTATTTTGGCTCCCAATTTTGCTCCATAGGTGGTGCCTTGTATTGATACAAATAAGTCCCACTATGCTCATGTGACTCTATGTAATAAGCTTGGAGACTATCTTCATGGAAATAGTCAGAGCTCTGAGCATGAGGGTCATTTTCTATGACTAAAGGGGTCATTGGTACTAATGCTCTATTAAGATTTTCCTCTGTGAATGCATACTTAATTGGGATCACATTGGCAGGAGCGGGTGATTGGTTTCCTAGGACTCGTTGTGGGCTATATGGCACCTAATATTGCTATTGGTATTGAGATTGATATTGTTGTTGCGGCCTATGATATGGCTGTTGATATAGGTTTTGATACCTACCCTGCTGGTAAGGTTGCTGGCAAGTTTGTCTAACAACTTGTTTTTTGTAGGGGCAATCTTGAGCTATGTGCTTTGTGTATTTTCTCTCAATAGTGCAATATAGAGCATTCATTTCTCTCATGCTTTGGTTCCGCATTGGGCATACATTAGCCATGTGGTCTCCTCCATAGTTGTAACATCGCTTCAATGAGGTGACCTTTGGTGTTTGTCTATTTTGCACTCCTAGTTTCTTGGCAACCTGATCAATTATCTCATGTATCTCAAAGGAGGTTCTGGAAGTATGACTAGTAGAACTGTCTGAATCCTTGTAGAGATTGGACAATTCTAGCTCCTCACCCAAATTGTCTTCTATATCTATGCACATGCACATACACTCTTCTATGGATCTAGGCTCTTTCAAGTACACATATGATCGTAACTTGGTGCTTAGTAAGGCATCTAAAAACAAAGCCACTTGTTTGGCCGGTGTGGGTAACTCTAGAATAGGGCATCTTTCTAAGTACTGTCTAAACCATCTTCCTGCAAGTCGCACTGTCTCTTGGGGTGTGTGCTTGAAGTTGTGGATCAAGGATGATGTGTTATGCCTGATACCACTCTTGGAGAATTCAACAATGAATTCCTCTAGCAGTTGACCTATGTTTCGGTATTTATGATTGTTCAAAGGTTGAAACCAAGCTAAGGCAATATCCTTGATAGTCAAACCAAATGCCTCCAATTGAGTGAACAAGTCCTCAACCTGTTTAGCTCTTTACACTTGTTTGAACTCGGCCACATGATCATAAGGATCTCCTGACCTGTCAAAGTAGTTCTTCATTGCCTTAACCACTTGAGAGGGTCTCACAGCTCTTGGATGCTCTCCGAGTCTAGGCAATGGAAAATCATGTTCATCTCTTTGATCCCTATGTGCTCAATGTCTCTCTCTTTCAAGTCTTTCACCCTCATGTCTTGATCTGTCTTTGCCCACTGTGTGTGTAATTCTTACCTCAGGTTTCTCTCTAGCTCTTTCCCTTTGGTTTTCATGAGCCTGGGATGATCCTACTCCTTGGAGGCCATGGGAGGCATTAGATCTTGGTGGAGTGAAAACTGATTCTCCTTGCCACATGTAGGCATGCCTATCATGCTCTGTTACCAAGAACATTTTCTCAGATGTGTTATCTAGGCAGACAACTTTGCCTGGTGTCTCAGGGTCTCTAAATTCATAGATGGTGATTATTGGGTTAGGTTAATCTCGCTTGAATCTCCAAAAGGCTTCCTTTGTTTCTCTATTCAAGAATAGTTCTATGCTTTTGTTGTCTTGAGGGACCCAATTCGAAGTGATCATCCTAGTCAAGACTGACTTGCCTCTAGGGGTCTTGGGTTCCTGTCCTAGGTCCCCTTATTTCATTCTCAGGAATGATATTTCCACACTCATCTGTCCTATCTAATAAGTTGGTGACCACATACATGGTTCCTTCCTTATCAATGTACGAACCCTCTTCAAACTTGACCACTGGGTGTTCAAGTCCAAAGGGTTGATCCAGATTTTTGAGTTGGACTATTGATCGCCTCATGCCATCCTCATAGATGCGATAACCTAATTGGTTTGTCTCAATATACTCTAATTGTGTCTTATAGGGACCTTTTGGTGTTTGTAAATAGGTAGTTCCTCAGGTACGTGTGGGTCTCTCCATGCTAAAAGACATTTCCTAGTCACTTGATTCTGAACTTAGTGTGTAGGGATAACCACTTAGTTGTTGTGCCCAAGACCTAGTTGTATGGTTGACACTAGCCTCAGATGATCTAATGCTTTGCCTATCCTTGCCTAAGTGTCTACGAGATCTCAGGTTCATAAGCTTTGTCTTCTAGTTAAAAAGTTCCCCTTTGTATTGCTCAAAATCCTTTGGAGTCCCCTTTGTTTCATAGTCCCACCTAAGGGTCAAATTCAAAATACTATATAAAATAATCACATATTAGTTTTAATGTGATGATTCGATGTTTTTGTAGTACTCTAAACGTGCTTCCAACGAACCCAAAATCACAACAAACAGATTTTGTATGAGAAAGTTATGCCAGTTCACGGTTCCGGGGGTTAAAACAGGGAAACAGGATCTCTTTGAATATGAGCTAAGGGGCCTTCAATATGCTTAATCACTCAACAATTACTCAAAATAGGCCTTAAAATAGCTCAAAAATCAATACCCTAACTTTGGTGTTCTGCTTGACCATCATGATGGTCACACACAATCACGATGGTGTGTCACTATCACGATGGTGTGAACACCCACGATGATCAGCCCACGATGGTCAGAGACCATGATGATCAGGCCACGACGATCAGTCAAAGTCGTGATGATCTCGCGACGGTCAAGCTACGATGATCAAGGCATGATGGTGTGTCATCATTGCGATGATCAAGTCATGATGGTCAGATTGCGATGATGAGTCACAGTCACGATGGTCAACCCACATCGGTCAAGTGGTGATGGTCAAAATGCAATGCTTAGTCATAGTCACGATGGTCAAATCACGAAGGTCAGGACCACGATGGTCAAGGCTACGATGATCAGTCAGGGTCGCGATGATCCGACTGTGATGGTCAGTTGATGACGGTCAGGAGACGATGGTCAAATTGTAATGATGAGTCACAGTCACAATGGTCAAATCACGATGGTCAGAGCCATGATGGTCAACGGGATGGTGATTGTCAAGCACTGTCGTGATGGTGTGTCACTGTCGCAATGATGTGACACAATCGTGATGGCATGAGCCAATCGCCACGATGGTCAGTGACTGTCCCGATGGTGATACACAGTCACGATGATGAGTCACCATCGTAATGGTCAGCCAAATTTGTGATTTCAAAAAACTGAGTTTAGATCTGTGAGAGCGCTTACCTTAGCTCCTCTTTCATGCAAATGTTGTCTGACAACCGTGATCGTCAACTTCTATGACAATTTGTGATAGAAAAAAAGTTTTTACATGTGTTTCTTGCAGATTCGTGATGTCTAAAGGATGCCTTGCAGTGTTAGTGTACCAAAAAATGCAAACAACCACCTCTAAAATCTCTCTCTCACAAGTGAAATGAGGGGAATGGAGTGGTGAAGGTGATATGACCAAGAAACTAAGAATTCAATAGAGATGGAGATGAAGGTGGGAGATGGTGAGGATGATGATGGTGATAATGGAGATGAAGTAAGAAAGAGAAAAATTAGGGAAAAGTAAAGAAATTACCTACAACTCCAACATCACAACTCTATGTCTTACCATCACACACTAGTCCTCGAAGCTCTCTCCCCGACAACGGCGCCAAAATTTGGTGTAGCTCAAGCATAAGCACCACCTCCTTTACTTGTCAATCCACGGAGACGTGAGGATTGGTATGAAGACCATGAGTGAGTGATGGCACGTGCGTGAATGAAAGCACACAAGCATGCACACACATACACATATGCATGCACATGGTAAGAGCAAAGAGAGGAACAATGGAAAGCTTCTACTATCAAAGAACTTTCTTACAAAGCTTCAAACTTTAACAAGACAACCCTAAAAATGATCCCTCTAGCTCTTTTTATAGTTTTTGGACTAGTTTTGGCCCTGTCCAAACCTAGTGTCTAGCCTAATTAAAAATTAGGTTCCAAGGCTTATTTGAGGGCTCAAATGGAATCTAAAAATTATGGAAATTGGTAGGATGATACTTCTAATACTCCTCAAGCTCGAGGACTCCTTGGCTTGAACAAAATGGAGTTCCAAAAATATGAAATGGTATTTACAATGGCTTTTAGTGATGAAAATCAATATTTTTATAAGGATTTCTTCTAACAATTCAACATGCACTTCTTGGAGCTCCCTACATGCTCCTTCTTGTGTGTCCACTTCTTTGACATGTTTGTGTGCCTCGTTCCTGACCTTGAGTGCTAACATCAAACCCTAGATCAAATCGAGAATCTCACATTATGCCCAAGTGAATCATTTCATGAATTACATACTCATACTAAGGCACTTGTCTCCCAATTATCGCATGCACCTGGTGATTTCTTGGTCAAAAAGTGGATAGAAAAGGCTCTTCCTAGGTCATCCCAACAAAAGCTTAGGGAATCTCTAAGGATCAACACCACACTAAATGACTATGTAGCAGTTGCCTTTCGCATAGAGGAGGCTAGGATGCACTTTGAAGGAGGGACTCAAGCAAATTATGCTATGAATCTTGACCCAATCGAGCAACTTAGAGGGGAATTAAAAGAGCTAAAGATGCAGTGAAGTCAAAATGAAGAAAAGATTGTCCTACCATCCATGCACCAGAACAAAGGTTTAGTGGCCCAACTTTGCCAAGAAGTGGAGGAGTTAATGACCTCTCAAGACATCTGAAGGCAAGTTTGGTGTACCACATGCAACAACAATGGTCATTCTCACATGAACTGCCCCAACAGGGTAAGTTGTTAATTTTGTGGTAAAAGTGGCCATGAGGCTTGTGATTGTTATTGCCTCAAAGGAGCCCAACAAAGAGATAACAATCAAGTTCTTGACACTTTTTATGCTAGAACATCAAATATACATAATAGAGAGGAGAATCGACAAAATAAACCTAGATATACTAGACAGTTCATGTGTTATCATTGTGGAGAGTATTGCCATATGTAGAATAGGTACTCCCTACTAGAGGGTGCGCCTGCATGTCAACATTGTCTGATGCCAATGATCATTATAAAAAGGATTGTCCTGGTAACCACCCAACTCTGATCTATATGATTGCAGTGTCTCTATAAGAAGAAGGTATGGCCCCACAATCTTATGTTGTTTCATCATCCACAGTTCCTATGATGACTAGGGCTAAGCAAGCAACGACAACACTTGTAGGGGAGCAACATGCAGTCAAGGAAAGAGGAGAATGCAAGAGGGCTAATTTTGAGGAAGGATTGGCCATTGAAGAAGCTTACGACATAATGAGAACTTCATTGAAGAAACAACCAACTCCCCCTCAAGAAAATAGTCACATGGTAAATATGGAGGAAATATTGAAAGGAATTCATCATAAAGTGGGTCTATTCTAGCTTATTCAAATGGATGCAAAAGTGAGAAATGATCTGCTCAAAATTATAGATTGTCTATCTAAGCCCACCTCCTAGTATAGATGGTTTCATGGTTTACTTTCCCCCCTACACCCTTGGCAAACTATCAAAGTTTGAGGCTATCTATTTGTATAAGAGATGAAGTTCTGACTGGTGTTATTATAGATGGAGGCTCTGCTAAGCATCAATTTGGTGCGTGATTTTATAATGAAGAAACTAAAACTAAACTCTACCAAGGTGGCACCCTTTACTGTTACGTTTGCAGATCAACATCGAGTTACACCACTTCACATTGTTGGAAAGGTACTCATGATAGTGCAGGGTTGTCATTTTCTATTAGACTTTGTTGTTATTGCCCTACCACAGGAGACCTCTTACCCTCTACTCTTGGGAAGGACTTGGCTGAGGCAAGCAAAAGCATTGCAAGATTGGGGAAAGAACAAGTTTTGGATTTCAAAAACACTAAACATCAACTACAGGTACACTTGGAGGAAGGATACAACAGTAGCAAGGCTACTAGGTATACTATTAACACTCAAGTAATGCCTTCTTTACCTCAAGAAGATGATTGTTGACCTAAGCTTCAACTTAGGGACTTGCGGAGAAAGAGACTGTACCTCAATCCCCTCACAAGTGCATATAGTGGGGATACACGCTTTTAATTTATCAATCCGAAGAGTATACTAACCTAGCCGAGTGTATGAAGACATGCAAATGCGTAATGGTCAATGCAAAAGTATTACTCAAAAGTGAAAATGAGGAAATCACTTATCCTAACAAGCTTCAACTGTAGGTCAAGACGAAACGATACTTGGTGCAGCAGCCGTCAGTATTTTGGACTTTTCTCCTAGCTCCGAGCTCCAAATATAGCGAATAGCATATGCGTTTCGAAGCTCTCGAGAAGACGCATCCAATGGCAGTGGTTTCACGCAATTCCGACACTCCTACTTCAAGTTATGACAGAAATACTGAGTCGCGGGAATACTTTCCTACACTTCAGCACCTCCTACACCTCGCACACACCTCTCCTACAGCAAAGAAACACTCTCAAGGATAGATCACACTCACAAGCACTCTTTCCAAGCAATACACATGCATACAAGTTCACCAAGAAGAAGATGAAGAGGGAAGAAGACACAAATTCGAATTTCTGTGCTCTCTATTCTCACAATGGTAAAAAGTCCTTTACAAAGAGTCACATTTGACTTATATACTAGTGCCCTAAAAATGGTCCTTTCACATAAGTGACCGGCACTTTATTCCCTAAGAGCTAATTTCCTACTATTTTACATGGATAAGCTTCTATTCTTCTATGGGAATGCATCTAGAGGACTCCTCTAGTGCCTTTACAAGGGAAATATATTACAGAAATGAATATGTTACAAAAATATCTGGTCCAAATCGGAAAAATTTTGGGGCCCGTCTTTTTTCTCTGCTTTCTGCGCTCTTTAGCTCTGCAACACTCTCCCCCTCTTCGCCTCTGTCGTCCCTTGACAGACTTCGCTTCTTTTGACAGACTTTGCTTCGCGCACGCGCCCTGTGGTCAGTATTGTCTGCAGTTAAACAGACATGCAGATTCGATGGCCTTCTTGATTCAAGCTCTACTACTCGAGAGCCTGATGTAGTCGCCTTGCCTGTTGACTTGGGTTGCCACGCACGCCACCAGTGACTAGGAATGTGCTATTCTTAGTCACCCTCTTCAACTTTTCAGCCTCTACCCCTTTCTAACTTTTGGTCCTACTCTGATGTTTGAAAAATCCACTCCTCTGGACCCTGGGGTTTAGCTTTGTAGCCTGGTGCGTGCCCCTGCGGGGCTCTGTGCAGAGATGGGTGTTGCGCCCCTGCGGGGCTTCCTGCAGAGATGTATCTTTACATTTGTCTATCTTCAAATTTGCCCTTTTAGTGAAGCTGTTATCTTCAAATTTGCCCTTTTAGTGAAGCTGTTTCTTTCGTTGCTTTCTTTTTTTCCTCTTCTTACTCGTTTCGCCCTCAACACTGCCCCCCTCCTGAACTCTGTCGTCCCCGACAGGCTTTGATAAGCGCCGGGCATATGTTCTGTATACTTGTTGCTCTGTGTCATTTAGCAGATTGGCTTCACGTATCATGATCTGTTTCCATTGTTCAGCTTTGACTCCATCGTTCGGCGGTTGTCTATGATCTGCGAAGAAGCTTAATTCATATGCCACAAGTCTGGCATTCAGATTTGATGACATCTTCAAAAATACCTCTGAATCTATTTCAAAAAATCCTGTAAAAAATGCTTCTTCAAATATTTGCATGTATGGACTTGGCAAAAACATAAGTCTAGAATAATATGCCATTATTGTGGGGCGGCTCGGCATCACTGATAGATCGAAGATAAGTATATCGGTGCCTTGATTAATGCCGATGAAGTTCAGAAATGTATATGCCGCATGTTTGAAAACCTTCAGAACTGTAAGTAGCATACCAAGTATTTTATTTGTCATCTTAATTGCTAAATCTGGTACAGTCGCATAGTTTTGTAGCCAAAATTCTATGGTTTTGATCATATAATCCTCGGTTGGCAAATAATTATGTGGCGGGCTAGGTAACATCGGATAGTTTAGCCACTGTTTATTAATAGTGCCGCTGCGTTGTAAAGCCAAAAATTCTGTTGCAACCCTTCTGCGTGGTATGGGACAAAACGAAGGGTTTACCTGTAATAAATAAGGTGCGGCCTCCCAGTGCACCCGTAGTGTGGGATATTTCTCCAAAAACTTTCTCCTCCACACTGGCTGTGCAGCTTCAAACTCTGCTTGAGTGTACGTGAATGTGTCATTCTTGAAATTAAGCTGCTGATCCGGACTTTTGTGTGTAACCTTCTTTATATATTGCCTTGTTTTCTCTTTCAACAGTCCATATGGAATGTTGAAAGGCTTTATGATCTTCTCCAAGTCTTTACCTTTGATTTTGGCTTCCTTCATGACCTTGATGACTTCATTCTCAAAACTTTCCGTCAATCGGGACACCACTAGTGCCCGTTCCTTCTGACTTATTTCTGCAGTGTATGGCATTGGATGATCATTATGCATATCCGCCATCTGCTCATGCATTGGAGAATGATAGATCGGTTGAGATAGAGGGCTTACCTCTACCTCGTCAGTAGGATGTTCTTTTTCTGGCACTACTGATGTCCCGATCGGTTCTTTACCTTTCTGCTGATTCTGTAGCTCTTCAATGCATTCTTCTTTTTCTTTTATCTTTTGCAGGGCTTCACCGAGTTTCTCTTTAGTGGCTAGGAGCTCCTTACCTATGTCGGCTACGTGATCCATGTTTTCACTGTAGCTCTGTACCAGTTTGGCCTGTGCTGAATTCAGCTGCCTTTTGAGTTCATTTATTTCCTGATTGTGCTTAAGTTCTGCCTCTTCTCTTGCTGCGCGCTCTTGTTTTAGTAAAGCTTCATATTGTGCGAGCTGATCTCTTAATTCATCTTCTTTACTTTCAGTTGAATCCTGTTGCTTTATTGGTTGGTCATATAATAATGATGATTTCATCAATTCTTTGTTTCTGTTCCGTAAAGTGTCATTCTCGTCCAGATATAATTTTAGTTGTGTTTCTAGTAGAGTGCTTCTGGTTTTCATTCTGTCTTTCTCTGCTACCGTAGCATCATATAATTTCTGCATGTCTTCGAGCTGTTTTTGCAGTTGGTGATGCTGAGTGCTTAATGATTCATACTGCATTTGTGATTCTAGCAACTCCGTGCTTTTGGTGACTATTTCTTTTTGTACCTGAATCAGTTGTGCAGACAATTGTTCACTCATAACTTGAAACTGATTCTTTTCTTGCATGGCTTTGTCATAGTCTGCATCTATGTCCATCATTTGCTGCTGGGTGTCCATGGCTGTCTGGATCATTTGCTTTACTACCGGCTTCAGTTGAGTCACATCCACATTGAGCCATGTTTTTGGTATTGATGGTTCTGCTCCGGTAGTCACGTCTTTGCCTTGGGCAATGTGTAAAGTGGTATCGTGGGGCTGCCTGATTTGAAGCTGGATCCTTGGCTCAGCCCCCATGTTTTCATCTTGTCCTCGAGGTGTGTCATCAGGCACCTCTATTATTGTTTGTTCTTTTTGTGGGACCTCTCCCATTTCCGTACTCACTGGGGTTTGTTCTTCCTCTTTAATAGGTATTTTGACATGTGTGACCCCAGTAGTTGTGTCTTCCTTGATGCTTACTTTGGTAGTGTCATTCAATTGAATGACATGCTCCTGTTCCTGAGCATCATCCTTCTTTTCTTTTTCCTTCTGGCTGTCCGGTGTCACTTCCATTTGATTGAGTTCCGGTCCTTCCTCTTCATAGGTTTCTGTCCTGATATCAGTATCTAGCGTGTCTTTCTCAGGACTGGATTCCGTATTCGTACTTGAGTCATCGATGCCCAATTCTTGGTATCTTCCAGGTTGTTTTGGAGGTGTTTCTGTACTCTGTTTTTGCTGACTTTGACTCGCTTGTCTATATTGATGTCCTTGGACATTTAGATTTACCTGCCCTTGCATATACTGGTGTGTTTGCTCGAGGGCAGCAGACAAGTCTCTTTTTGAAATCGGCATTTGAGCCGTCGTGACCTTAGGCAAGAGATGCGTTCTCTTGGACTGAGGTGTTGCTTGGGCTTCTTCTTCTCGCAAGCGTTTCGTACCCCTCATGGGCTTTTGTGTGCTGGTTCCGGCCGCTTCCACTACAACTGCTGCTTTCTTTTTCTTAGGGACAGAAGCGGATTTTGCATACCTTGCTAGTCCTTCTGCTGTTGGCATCTCTCTTATGCAGTGTCTCATGTCTAGGGCTTCATATATCAATAAGGTCAAAGCTGAACCACCGTTCAGGAACTTCTTTTGTCCCCATTTCTTCTGAGCTTCAAACAATCGCTCTTGTACGTAACCTGTGAGATTCACTTTGTTTCCTATCTGTCTCATGGCATGGGAGAGTAACTGAACTACAATCTTCTGAGGTGCAGTGTATCTGTTCATGCCAAGAAAACAGAAGTGTTGGTGTACCAAACGTACTGCATCTTCAATATCCACTCTGTTAATCTCCAGGAATGATCTTTTCTTGGGGTCGTGGCATTCCTCTTTGACATTGGTAATGCCTTCTTGATTCCATCCAAAGGTCTTATTGATCAATTCATGAGTGAATTGAATGGTCTTCCACTTGCCCACCTTGTCCAAAACCGTTGCTTCTGGAACCGAAATCTTTGTAGCAGCCGGCTGCATAGTATTCATTACTTGTGTACATCTTTGGAAGTCGGGTACACATATAGGTATCTTCAAAAATGCTTCAATGCCAGCTTGAGTCCATACTTCTTCGATATGTGGTAACCCTTGTATTATGGTCTTGAAATCCTGTGACATAATAGGGAAATAGTGGTCCCTGTCCATAATCTTGATGGTTGCCATGAATAGAAGTTCCGAGATAGGTTGGTCATCTCGAAACCAATGTCCTCTGACCTTGGTTATTGACCCCAATGGAAGAAGTAGTTCCTCTTCCTGCTGTGTAGCTTCTGAGTCAGAAGATGTCATCTGCACTCAATATAGAGGATGAATTAGTATCCATATTTTTTTCAGAAATCCTCCTCCATATGTTGATTAATAATTTGACGAAGTTCCGAGTGCATGGTGTCGTCCCTTTCCCGTGGGTGTGAGAAAGGTAATACCTGAATTTTTCATGTATTTTTATATATATTTTTTTTTGCTGAAAGAAAACATAAAAGTTAGTACATAGCCGAAGCGGTTAGTGAAATTTTTTTGGAGTAATATTTTAAGTATGTACAAGTGCTCTCCTATTTCCAAAGGGAAAATGTGCGTGACTATCCGAAAATAGAAGAAGGACGTGCCGAATGCTTGGCCTTGTAATGTGGCCCTATCATGCATACTTTGGATCTTGGCAACTCCTCATGTGTGCAAGTAGTTGCTTGATATATGCAGCTTGTCTTGTCTTTCGGCACCCATATTTGCTTCACTTGGGTGCGACGTACTGTATTCTCCACCTTCTTGATGAATGCTGTTCGTTTTCGGCTGTATGTCTTCTGATCCTGTTTTGGGAATCTCAAGTCGGTTTGTATTGCATTTGGAGATTCCTTCTTCCTCCAATATGTCCTTTCCCTCGTCTGATGTGTCTGTTGACCAATGTGATTATGATAGCTCTTCTGAGGATGTTCTTTGTTTGGGATGGTCGTCCTTTGGGTATGTGACTTTGGGACCCAAATTTTGGTTCGATCAGGTTGTGCAGTTATCAGCTTCTTTGGGATCCATATGCTCTTGAGTCGTGGTTGCTGAAAGTGTCCGAAATTCTTTGTCTTCTTATACAAGTGCTCATGCTGCTGTCGAAGACTTTTCTGTTGCTGAAGATAGGCCTTCTTTTGGTCCTTTCTTATCCAAGCTCGTGTAGAATGTGGAATGGGGTACACTTTCACGGTTGTAGACTTCACGTTTTGCAGAGGAATATTTTTTCTTGGACTTTGTGGTTCTTTGTGCTTGATTTCATGTTCTTGTGCACTCTTGTGACTCTCTAAACTCAAGGGTGGAGTGCACACAGGACTCACAGTATTTTCACATGAAGTACTTGACGATGGGGTTCCTACATTGCTAGTGAACTTACAATCATGACTTTGTTCATTAGGATGAACTTCTGGCTCTATAATAGCAGCTTTGGGTGGTCGTTCGTCTAGCAAACTATATACTTCACGAGGTCCTATTCTGGCCGAGATGTATCCTAAAGCCAATTGAATGGTTACCTCATATTCATATATCCAATCTTGGCCTAGCACCACATCTTCAAGCAGATCTTGGTCCTGACATACTAAAAGTCTCTGCTCCATTGTGTTGTTCCCCATGTGTAAAGGTAGAGTGATCTCACCTATGCATTGAGTAACTTTTCCTCCTATTCCAATTAGTTGTGCCTTCGATGGGCGTAACTCCTCTTTAAGTCTCTGAGACAAAGAGAATCTAATGCAACTTATTGCCGCTCCTGTGTCTATAAGAGCATCCACTAAGTGGTACTCTTTTCGTCCTGCCCCCAGATTCAAATAAGGTTGTCTTCTTTGTTGTCCTGAGTTCTCTGTGGCTCTAAAATTAGCCATAGGGATGAGTTCTTCTCCTTCTCGATATCTCTCGTCTCTTTCTCTCATCCACTCTTTCCGTTTTCTGATACGTTCTAGGGCTTCCTGTCTAGCTTCTTCTCGTATGCGTTCTTCTTCCTTTTTTCTACTCTGAGCTCCTAAGAGTCGTGCTAACATTTGATCCGTTAGAGGCTCCATAAATCTTTTCACTCTGCAACCACTGATGTAGTTGGGAAGAATATCTCCGTCTAGTGTGGCGAGATTGACTGCACCACTAGTGGAGATTCGATTTATGATCATAGGTCCATATCCACGTTTCTGTAGTTTCTTTGCATGCTGTTTGAGTGTGTATACTAGGACTAAATCGCCTTCTTTCAGTCCCTTGTCTTTTATATGTGCATCATAATATGCCTTTTGTCTCCGTTTAGCGGCATAGATGCCTGCTACTGCTTGCAATCTAGTCTCATGCAGCTTTTCTATTTGATCTAATTGCTGAGACAATTCATGACCGTTCCACTCATATTGCTGGGCTACTTTTAATGTAGGCACTAAGAAGTCAATTGGCAAAATTGCATTTTGCCCATACACTAAATTGAAGGGTGTAGTTCCAATAGCCGTTTTATAAGCCACTCGGAAGGCCCAAATTGCGTGATGCAATTGTTTGTCCCAGTCTGACCTTCCATTATTGACAATCTTTGTCAATACCGTACAAAGTACTTTGTTGGAACTCTCAGCTTGCCCATTAGCTTGAGGGTGGTATGGGGCTGACTTTTTATGAATCACTAAGAATTCATTCATTAGCGATTCAATGACTTCGTTTAAGAAATGAGTTCCTCGATCACTCACTATCTCGATCGGTAGTCCAAAGCGTGTGAATATGTGCTCAAAGAGAAATTTTGCTGTAGTTTGAGCATCATTCTTTCTAGTGGCTTTTGCTTCTACCCACTTAGTCAAGTAGTCGGTGGCTACTATGATGTATTCCGCATGTGATCCTTTCGCAGGTGGATTGATAGGTCCTATGAAGTCAATTCCCCATTTGGTAAATGCTCTTGCACAAACCATGGGTCTTAAAGGCATGTCGTCTCTTCTAATAGGATATTTTGCTCTCTGACATGTTTCACAGCTTCTTACGTATGTCTCTGCGTCCATATGTAGAGTTGGCCACCACAGGCCTGCAAAGAGAATCATCTTGACCGTTCTATCTGCTGAGAAATGTCCTCCCGCAGCTCCTGCGTGTGCCATTTCTAATACTGAGAGATATTCATTCTCATGAATGCACAATCTTAGTTGGTTATCCTTTCCGCGTTTAAAGAGTTGTTTTCCTAGGATGACGTAATCTTTGCTCTGTTCTTCAAGAGCACGTTTCCTTGCTAAGGTAGCTCCCTCCGGGTACTCTCGAGTTTTCAAGAACTTTACTAAAGGCATGCTCCACCTTGGTGCTATTGTAGAATAGCATAACGTAGAGTTCTCATCTGGAATTTGTTCTTGACAGGTTTGACAGTTTGACACATAATGATGTGCATCTCGTTGCATGGTCGGCCAATATATGCCGAATCTCTTGAGTGTTTGCCATGTCCCATTTGCATTCAAATGAGTGTTCCATTGGTTTATGTGTGCTTTCTGAAGCCACATTTCTTGTTCCCCTTCTTCCACGCATCTCATCAGTAATCCACTTGAATCCTGGTGGTATAAACTTCCAGCAATAATGTGAAGGTTTTTAGTCTTCCATAAATCTTGCTTTCGGTTTGGCGTGATCCCATCTTTAGGTCCATGTGTGAGTATCGGGATCAACTTTTCTGCCCACTGAGGACATACTTCCAGGTTAAAGAGATAAGTGTCTGGCAGATCATCAGGAACTCCTATAGGTGGTTCTCCATGGGTCATGCGAGATAAATGATCTGCCCTTATGTGTGTGTTTCCTTTCTTGACTATTACTTCAAAATCAAATTCCATTAGCAATAAAAACCATCGTACTAGACGTCCTGTATTGCAAGGCTTGTTGACTAAGTACAATAGAGCTTGATGATCAATGAAGAATTTGAATTTGTTTGCCAATAAGTAATGTCTAAACTTCTTGACGGCATAAACCATTCCTAGGCCTTCTCTCTCCGTGGTAGTATAATTGCGTTCAGCTTGATTTAACTGTCTACTGGCATAGGCTATCGGGTGGTCTAATTTACCTGTATCCGCTGGTTGAGCTAAGATGCAACCAATGGCAAACTTGGAAGCATCAACATGAATATGAAACGGTTTATTCCAGTTAGGGACTCGAAGAATGGGTGCTGAACTCAATCGATTCTTCAACTCATTAAAAGCTTTTTCGCATTCTTCGGTCCAATTGAATTGAGTTAATAATGCATAAAGAGGTCTAGCAATTATGGCATACATATGTATGAATCTTCGATAGTAACCACAATGTCCCATAAATGCTTGAACTTCTTTAGCAGTTTTCGGTCTCGGTAAATCCAAAATGACTTTGATTTTGTCTTCATCCGTGGAAATTCCATTCTTAGAAACAATATGTCCTAAGATTTTCCCTTGTCGCACCATGAAGACACATTTTTCTGGATTGAGGCATACTCGATATTGTCGACATTTGGCAAAAATCTTTTCTAGTTCAGGGATGTGCTCTGATCGTATAGCTGAATATGTACACAGATCATCCACGTATACCTCCATGCTCTTTCGCAAAAATTCCTTGAACACATGACACATCAGTCTTTGGAATGTAGCTGGGGCATTCGTTAAACCAAAAGGCATGACTCTAAAGGCGTATACTCCCCATTCAGTTGCAAATGCAGTCTTATGTTGGTCCTCAGGAGCAATGGCTACCTGATTATACCCTGAAAAGCCATCCAAAAAACTATAAACTTCCTTCCCTGCTACCCTTTCCAAGAGATGGTCAGTGATCGGTAAGGGATAGCTATCCCTTATGGTGGCGGAGTTCACTTTTTTCAAATTGATGCACACTCTTAACTTCCCATTTTTCTTTGGTACAACTACCAAGGGTGATACCCATTCCGTGTGCTCAATTTCGTAGATGAATCCAGCGTCCAACAACTTGTCTATTTCTTCTTTTATCTTGGCTGAATATACATCATTATAAGTATAAGGTCTCTGTTTGGAAGGTTTGGCCTCGGAAGTCATGGGGATTCTATGCGCACATATAGATGGATCTACTCCTTTTAAATCCTTATAGGTCCAAGCAAAGACATCCCGGTATTCTCTTATGAGTCGAATTAGCTCTTGCTCCTCTTCCTCTGAGACATCCTGTCCTATGAAAGTACATCGTTCCTCTCCTCCTTCCATGGTTACCACTATTTTCTTGGTCTGCTCTTTATTATCATATGCTATTCCCGGTTGTGCCTCTCTTTTAGGCATTTGAATAGCAATCTTCCTCTCTTCTATTTCATATTTTTTGAAATGCGCTGGTACCTCAAATTGGTCTTGAAGCTTATTATCTTCCTCTTCCAACTCCCTTTCAACTTCTAATTCTTCTTTTGGTGTGTATTCATTATGTTTTTCATTGGCATTGACGTCTATGTTGGTGGTACTAATCCCTAGTTCCACGGGTTCTGGTTCCATTTCAATGCTCTCGTAGTCCTCCTTCCAGTTTTGCTCAAATACTTCTCCTTTTTCTGCCTCCTGAAGGACTACCATATACAAGCTAATGTCATAACCCTCCTCGTCAATACATTCGTTCATCGTTACCACTTCTTCGTTTACACAAACATCGAGGGTAGCTAAGATTTCCATCCAACCATGAGGTTCGAATTCTTCGTCTGGAAATACTTGTGGCATATAAGCTGGATCTTGTACCGATCTCACTACACCTCGTTTCTGCTGCCAACTTTTTCTTCTCTCTTCTTCCTTTTTTGCCGCTTGGCATATCCATAGATGAGTGTCCTCGTTCATCCAGGATTGGTCACTAGAACCTGCACTATGAATCGATTGATCGTCTTCCTCTTTATGGATTTGATTCCATTGCAGAGGTGGTACATCCTGATATGTGTACGTATGTAGGTTGATCCTAGTGGTGACTCCTGCGTGTTGTAGGTACACTGCATCCTTTCCCCAATCTTGTACTACCTTTAGCTGTCTCATGAATGGCCTTCCCAAGATCATCTCATAGTTGCTCGGCCTTTCAAAGTGACAAATTGCTAAGGTATGCTCGAATTCCACTCCGCACGTAGTGAAGACTACTCGTTCCAACAATCCTAAGGGTCTTTCTGTATGTCCATCGGCCATCTGAATTTTCATACGTGTTGGTCTCAATGCTGGTTTTCCCCATTTCTCCCAAATTTCTTTGGTAGCAATGCCTACACCAGCTCCTGAATCTAATATGGCTTTGGTTGTGTAACCCTTGTAAGTGATTGGTAGACATGTATTTCCTTCATCTCCTTCACTAAAGTCTCCTACTTTATCCACTGGAACTCTCACCGTTTTCACTTCGTCATCTACCTCCTTCTTCGCCTCCTTGACTTCCCACTGATTGATCAATTTTTCCTTTAGATGTGGTTTTACCTTTAGCAATTCTTCGAATGTTAAGGTACATGGGATTTTCACTTCCCTAAGGCGTTGTATGATTTCCGATGTTTGAACGGATGGATTCGTTTCCCGTCTTTGTATAGATGGAATGCGATACAATTCTGAGTTGTGCTCGTATTCCCCGGTGTAATTAGGTAGCTCCTTTACATCGTCTTCCACTTCTTTGTCACTTGCATCCATTGGAAAAATTTCTTCTGAATTAAGTTCAGGTATTGAATCCTCTATTTCGTTTTCTGCTTTCAGTTCTTCAAAGGGCGGTTCCATTCCCTCTATTTTTTTCCACTTGTCCTCTTGAACTCTCGCCCATAAATCCTTAGTCCAGTCTCCTTCTGTTTCAGGGACTATGGATCCTTCCTTTCTTTCAACACCAATTTCATCATCCCGAGGTCTATTTACATTAGGCTTTTCCTGATTGTTTAGACACTCTTGGAATTTTTCTTCGCCAATTCGATTGTTTGGTAGAGGTGATGCGGGTTTTTCTAACGTTTGTTGGGCAACTTCTATTAATTTTTTGCAGATTTCCAATCTTTCTTTCTCTAGGTCACCTCTCGGATATTCTCTCTCATGTTGTTCTATGGTAGGTCCTGCTTTTATTCTCGCTTTGTATGCCTGAATCCACATCGCTAAATCTTCAGGCATTGTGTCTGCTAATACCGATTCTACCTCCTCCTTTTTATTCTCCTTTTTATTGTCTTCTTCCGCTTGTGATTCCTCTGTTGATTTCTGTTCACTCTTTTCCTTTTCCTTCTTTTGCACTAACTTTTTTTCTTTTATCCTGTCTCTCCTTTGCTTCCATCTTTGGGATCGTTTACTGGTGATACTTTTTTCTGGTTCTTCTGAGTCTTCTACTCTGTGAGGGATGGGTGTATTTCCCTCTTTGTCACTTTGATTATTTTCTTCGGTTTTATCGGGGTTTTCTCTAGCCTTTGCTCTTGTTATGGCTTTTAAAGGTATAGTGTACTCTTTATCACTCCCTGACGATTCAATTACCTCTATCACGTTAATCTGTACGTTAGATGTGACTTTGTTTGGGTTCTTAGGACAATCTCTGAAAAGATGTTCCTTTCCACAATCGCTACAGTAACCTTCCCAAATTCGTTGTGGTGGTGGTGGGTTCGGTAATGTACATTCTCTGATATAGTGGTCACCTCCACATCTGTAGCATGGTCCTCTAGGTACAGGTGGTCTATTCATTGGTCGAGGTGGCATGGTTGCTCTAGGAGCTGTGTACATTAATGGTACATAATCTTGCTCGTAGTTATATGAACTCTCCGGCGTCTCCATGCCATAAGCATATGGGTCGTATTGTTGCCCATATTCCATTGTTGAGCTTTCATAACCTGGGTATGCTCCTTGACTAGGTTCGTAAAATGAGTCATATGGTTCACTGCTAGTCAAAGGCGTTGCCGGCACTATGGCCCTTTCTAAGTTTTCCTCTGGCTGCGCTATCTTAACTGGGACAACGTTCTGAGGGTGGGGCGGTTGTTGTCCTAGCACTGGTTGAGGCTGTGTATATCCCTGGTATGCGTATGGTCGTGGCATTGGTGCCTGCGGCTGATGTGAGGGATATCTGAAGGCTTCTCCTCCCTGCTGGTTCTGCGGATATCCATATGATCTCACATAAGGCTGGGTGGGTCTGGTTTGCCTATTGTAAGGGCAGTTCTCAGTGTTATGATTTGTGTACCTCTGCTCTATACTGCAATACTGTAGTGGCCCTGGGACAGAGGGTCTCTGAGGAGCATAGGCAGGTGGTGGGACTACTCCTCTATTACACAAGTGAGAAGGATGATCTCCTCCGCACTGCATACATCTTCTAAGCATAGGCATTCTCATAGGATTGGTGGGATAATTCCTCTGTCCTTGCATATTCAGTTTTTTTGCAAGCAAGTCGGCAATTTCCTCTATGTTGTTTTTAGGGTTCGATGTGCTATTTGATGACTCTTCACTTTTCACACTTCCTTGGGGTATTTTCAAGTCTCCTGCAAGGTTATCCTCTAGGTCTATACATTCCTTCATACACTCTTGCAGAGTTTGAACTCTCTTCACGTACACTAATGACCTCAAGGTTCCGTTCAATAGTCCTTCTAAGAACAATGATACCATCTTGTTTTGTGTTGGTCTCTCCTCTACGGGGCATCTATCCACATACTGCTTGAATCTCCTGGCAGCCAATCTGACTGACTCAGTTGGAGCTTGCTTGAAGCTGTGGATTAATGACGAAGAATTGTTCTTGATTCCAGACTTGGTAAATTCTTCAATCATTTCTTGATACACTTGATCCATGTTCTGAAAGGTATTTGGATCCAATGGCTGAAACCAGGCCAGGGCTGTGTCTGACAAGGTGAGGCCAAAGGATTCATATTGAATCATGAAGTCATCTACCTGCTCGGCTCTAACTACTTGTTTAAATTCTGCTATATGATTATAGGGTTCACTCGAGCCATCATAATGATTTCTCATGCATTTGGCCACTTGAATCGGTCTTAGTCTCCTTCCTACTTCAGGTTGTCTCGGCATTACAGGGTAATTTGGTCTTCCTATTGGTATGCCTGGTCCTCGTACTACCTGTGGTCTGACTGGAGCATGAACTCCTTGTCTTGGGTCCATAGCTGGTTGTGGCCGGTAGTTAGGATTAGTGGCAGGCATTGTGAATTGTACATGTGGTCTGATGGGAATCTGGGTTTGTTGAGTTTGTTGTGTTTGTCCCGAATGTTGACTTGAATCATTTCGGGAAGTTCCATGTGGGTTCCGTGAAGTAGTGGCTTGGTCCCTTGGGGGGAACACTGGAATGTTCTGATATTTCAGCTCAGCTCTCTCTAATTCAGTGACTGGCCAATACCTTCTGTGGTCTTTGTCCAAATATGTAATGATGGTGGGGAATTCAGGATCTTGTAACTCATAGATGGTAACTGGATTAGGAGCAGCGTCCCAAATAGAGGAATGGGTTATGAGCAGGTGCTCCATCCCATTGATCAAATACACATCTATTAGAGTGTCATCCTGGGGGACTAAGTCTCCTCTCCAAAGTTTAGTAATTGTCGATCTACCTCTAGGAGTTGTTACTTGTTCCTCAGTTCCATGTCTATTTAAACTTGAAGTATCATTTTCCTCACCACGCTCATTAATGATTTCCGGGTGTTCAGTGACCATGTATTGAATGTCTTGTTTATCCATGTACAGTCCTCCTATGTATTTGACTGCTGGTCTTGGCACTATGCAGGCCTCTGAAGCCTTCCTCAACCTGGCCACTGATCTGTTTAGACCATCTAAATAGATAGGGATCTCATTGTGGTTAGTGCTCACATATTCTAAGGAAGTTCTGTATTCGCCCTCAATGATGGACATCTGGCCAATCATGGGCACAGTGTTTTGCATATCCTCGGAAGCCATGGGGATTTCTCCTTCTGACTCACTGGAGGTCTCAGAATAGTGTGATCGGTTACTTGGTTCGGCAACACTCCCTACAGAAGAAATTACACTTCTTCGGCTTCCTAGGGTTCTTCCTGATCTCAAGTTCATTCACTTAAGAGCTCTAATCAAATCTTGTCCACCTTTAGTCTCTAGAGTTCTAAGTTATGGCTCAGAAGTCTAGGAAAACTTAGGCTGGAATGTGACTGAAAGAAAATTTCAAGTCACGATACTTGACTCTCACGACCTCTGAAAAAAACGATCGCTGACAGACGATACTTGGGTGAAACGATCGCTGGAAAACGACCTTTCCCCAAACGATCTCTGACTGGGAACGATACACGACCTTTCCACAAGACGATCTACGATCTCTGACCCAAAACGACCGCTCACAAACGATACTTCATCCAAACGATCGCTGGAAATCGACACTTGGGTCTAACGATACTTGATCAACACGATCGCTAGAAAACGATCTTTGACCAAACGATCTCTAGCAAAACGATCTCTGGCAAAAAGCGAGACACGACCGACGATCTCTGAGAGAAACGATCGGCGACACTTGGGCTGAAACGACACACGATCTCTCACCAGACGATACACGATACTCGAATATAAACGATCTACGACCTTCACTAGAAACGATCGACGATACCTAACTGAAACGATACCGACCTTTGACAAGTGTCGCGATCTCTGGATCACGATACTTGACAAACGATACACGACCGACGACCTTTGATCAAAACGATCTCTAGCGAAACGATCTACGGCCGCTGTCTGAAACGATCTCTAGCGAGACGATCTCTAGCGAAACGACCGACGACCTCTGTCTGAAAACGATCTACGATCTCTATCCGTAACGATCTACGATATCTCTCAAAACGATCGACGACCGCTGGGAAATATCGCGATACTCAACCGCAGGAGTAAAACGATACTCGACCGCAGGAGCAAAGCGATACTTGACCCTTTTTCAAATTTTTGTGTTGGTTTTTGAGGTTTGGATGTTTCCCCCTTTCTCTCCTAGGTTCTCTCTCTTACCCCTACCCACTGTATCAATCAACAAACTGCTTTTAACCCCCCAAATGCCCAAACGACACTCAGCGCAGGTCGTTTTTTCCTTCTCCTAGGTTGAAATGCTGAAATTTTTTAGCAAGGAGGTGGTTTAGTTTACCTTGGAAGCTCCCATGATCTCTTGGTCCAACTCCTTTGCACAGAACTCTCCTCTATCACTTGCTTGCCTCAAAACGACCGCTGGGCTCACACGACACTCGATGCAGCTCTCCACGATACTTGTTCAACAAGTAACTTGAAAATGAAAAATTTTTGGCTTTTATACTTGGGAATTCCTAGCTTACTGAAAAATGAAAATTCTTGAACAATCCTAAAGTCTACTCTACTCTCCACTCACTCCTATTCTACTTCTTCTACTCACTCCCCTAATCTATCAACTTACTACACACACTCCAAGAATGAGAAGTAGCAAGTGCGGTTGAAATTGACTTACCAAAGAAGAGAAAATTTCCGCTCCTCCAAGTTCTTCAAAGAAAAAAGCTACTTACCATCACGCGAATGCCTCGGTTTGATTCGTCACTCCCCGGCAACGGCGCCAAAAAGTGTGTTGACCTAAGCTTCAACTTAGGGACTTGCGGAGAAAGAGACTGTACCTCAATCCCCTCACAAGTGCATATAGTGGGGATACACGCTTTTAATTTATCAATCCGAAGAGTATACTAACCTAGCCGAGTGTATGAAGACATGCAAATGCGTAATGGTCAATGCAAAAGTATTACTCAAAAGTGAAAATGAGGAAATCACTTATCCTAACAAGCTTCAACTGTAGGTCAAGACGAAACGATACTTGGTGCAGCAGCCGTCAGTATTTTGGACTTTTCTCCTAGCTCCGAGCTCCAAATATAGCGAATAGCATATGCGTTTCGAAGCTCTCGAGAAGACGCATCCAATGGCAGTGGTTTCACGCAATTCCGACACTACTACTTCAAGTTATGACAGAAATACTGAGTCGCGGGAATACTTTCCTACACTTCAGCACCTCCTACACCTCGCACACACCTCTCCTACAGCAAAGAAACACTCTCAAGGATAGATCACACTCACAAGCACTCTTTCCAAGCAATACACATGCATACAAGTTCACCAAGAAGAAGATGAAGAGGGAAGAAGACACAAATTCGAATTTTTGTGCTCTCTATTCTCACAATGGCAAAAAGTCCTTTACAAAGAGTCACATTTGACTTATATACTAGTGCCCTAAAAATGGTCCTTTCACATAAGTGACCGGCACTTTATTCCCTAAGAGCTAATTTCCTACTATTTTACATGGATAAGCTTCTATTCTTCTATGGGAATGCATCTAGAGGACTCCTCTAGTGCCTTTACAAGGGAAATATATTACAGAAATGAATATGTTACAAAAATATCTGGTCCAAATCGGAAAAATTTTGGGGCCCGTCTTTTTTCTCTGCTTTCTGCGCTCTTTAGCTCTGCAACAATGATGCATGATTAAATTGGATGATGGAGAGTGCACATTGTTGCACGATGGAAATCAGTGAAATAGATGAAAAATTTTCATAAAAAACCCACAAAAGTAAAAAAGATTTAAAAAATGAAAATTTTCACTTGAACACTAACAGAGTAGGGCCAAAAAAACTTGGAAGCATCGGAAAAAGCTAATTCTGAGCTTGAGAGCAGAGAAGACCTTCCATTTTCTAATATCCCTCTAAGATGGACTAGGGAATATATTACGGAGCATAAGCTGAATTCCACTCCTGCATACAATGCAGACAATTTTTCAAGTGAGGCAAATTCTAAAATACTTGTTCAAGAAGTAGACCTTGGAGATGAAGAAAATTCTCAAATAGCCCACTTGGCCTCCTCGTTGTAGGACTATCGCCCTTTACTATAGAAGGTAACTTCTATACTTTTTTCCTATAAAAATGTCTTCACATGGTCCTATAAGGATGGAACAGGGATACCAGAGGAGCTTCGAGTACATCAAATACCCTTAGTTGAGGGAGTTGCACCTGTAAGAAGTAGGTCTTATTGAATCAATTCGAAATATGCAGAGGCACGAGAGCTGGAAATAACAAAACTACAGGAGGTAGGTATTATTGTTCTTGTAGAACATTCACGGTGGCTTTCCTCCATGGTTATTGTACCAAAGAAAAATAGTGGAAAAATAAGAGTATGCATTGATTTTTCATGCTTTAATTAAGGTGACTGTTCAAGATGGCTTTCCTCAACTCTTCACAAAACAAGTACTTGAAAAAGTAGCAGACATACTTTGTATAGTTTTCTTGATGGTTTTAGTGGCTACAACCAGATACTGATTCATCCTGATGATAGGGACAAAACAACCTTTGTTACTCGATGGGGCACTTATGTTTACACGCGCATGACTTTTGGTTTGAAAAACGCACCCACTTCATTTGATATAACAATGTATCTGATATTGGGAAAATGGTCAACGACCTTTTTGTGCATTTTCATGGATGACTTTTCAGTGTTTTGGGGCACAAATAGGAGAGCAGTAGTCCAAAATTTCCATGATCACTTGGAAAATCTGAAGGAAATCTTTGAGCAGTGTCTTGGTCACAAAGTATGGGCCGAAGGGATAACTCTTGATTGGAGTCCCAACAAAGGTCAATGATATCCTCTCCATGCCTATTCCACAAACTCCAAAGGAAGTGCAAAGTTTTTTAGGTCATGCAAGAAACCATAGAAGATTTATATGCATGTACTAAAAAATAGGTAAACCTTTGTGAAGGCTTACTAGTAAGAACATTCCTTTCTCATGTAGTCTTGAAGTTGAGAAAGAATTTTGTGAACTAAAGTTGAGGCTATGTACTACTCCACTCTTAACTGTTCCTAACTGGTCATTAGAATTCCATGTGCATATAGATACCAGTCTTCATGCAGTTGGAACAGTCTTGGCTCAACCATCATCACAAAAGATAGACCAACCTATTTCCTATGCTAGTAGATTTCTTACCAAAGCAAAAAAAAACTACAACACTATAGAAAGGGAAGTTTTGACTACTATATTTGCTCTTCAAAAAATTTAGATTTACCTCCTAGGTGTGAATTTTATTGTCATATCTGATCATCAGCCTTTGAAGTACTTAATTAACAAGCATAGAGTAGTTGGAAGGGTTTGGTAATGGTTAGTGCTATTTCAAGAATTTGACTTTGATATTCACATTAAGCAAGGAAAAGATCACTACATGGAAGATCAAGTGTCAAGGATTGCCTTGAGTGAAAAGGCAACATGTATTAATGATGAATTGTTGGACAATAGTCTCTTTCTCATAGCAATTCAAACTAATTGGTATGATGGAATTCTACAATTCCTCACTTTTGGAAAATTTCCAGAAAACAGAACTTATTACTCTTTAAAGCCAAAGATTACTCACTTATAAATGGAATTTGTATAAATATTGACAAGATGGTATCTTGACAAGATGGTATCTTGAGAAAGTTTGTTTATCTAGAGGAGGTGAATTTATTACTCGAAGCAGCACACAGGGAAGGGCATCTCAAGCGAGAGGATTTGGCTCATAAAATCATCCACAAAGATTTGTGGTGGCCTCATATCTACAAAGATGTGATCAAGTTTGCTAAAGAATGTGACATCTGCTAGAGATATGCTCCTAGGCCAACCGGATTGAATTTTCAACCATTAGTCATCTTCATAGGATGGCCACCTTTTGAACGATGGGGTCTTGATTTCATTGGACCGATTAGTCCAACTAGTCAACCTTGGGGTAAGAAGTATATTCTAATAGCCATGTGCTATGCGACTAAGTGGATAGAGGCTAAGGCTACCTTAGATTGCATTGCTTTGACTATGGCCAAGTTTATGTACAGACATATGTTTTCAAGATTTTGTTACCCACTTGAAATTACGTGATAGGGGCACACACATTGTAAATCAATTGATCCAATTTGTCTTTGATAGGTACAAGGACTTTCACAAAAATTCATGTGCTTACTATCCAAGGGAAATTGGTGAGGCAGAAAACTCTAGAAAAATTTTGATTGGGTTGCTACAAAAATTGTCTTTTGACCACCAAAGCCCTTGGCCACAAGCTCTGATCATTGCAATATGGGCTCTCCATACTACTAGAAGGAGAATCATTGGTGAGTGTCACTCTAGCACAATGGCAAGTACCAACGTGAGGAGCTTCACCTCATAAATGTCAATCCGCGGAGATGTGAGGACTAGCATGGAGACTATGAGCAAGTGATGGCACAAGTGCGTGAGTGAAAGCACACAAGCATGCACACACATACACACACACAAGCACAAGGTAAGAGCAAATAGTGGAACAATGGAAAGCTTCGATTACAAAAGAAATCTCTTACAAAGCTCAAAACTACAACAAGCTAACCTCAAAAATGAGCTCTTCAGCCCTTTTTATAGTTTTTTTTAGTGGTTTTGGCCCTGTCCAGACCTAGTCTCTGGCCTAGTTAAAAAATAGGTTCTAGGGCTTATTTGGGGGTTCAAACGGAGTCTAAAAATTATGAAAATTGGTAGGAAGATAGTTCTAATACTCCTCAAGCTGGAGGACTCCTTGGCTTGAAAAAATGGAGTTGCAAAAATGGAAAATGGTATTTACAATGGTTTTTAGTGATAAAAATCACTATTTTTATAGGGATTTCTTCTGAAAATTTGACAAATGCTTCTTGGATCTCCCTACTTGCTCCTTCTTCTTGTGTGTCCACTTCCTTGATGCACTTCCATGCTTTGTCCTTGACCTTGAGCTTCAACACTCCCCCCCTCTTGAGTCTGTTGTCCCTGACAAACCCTTGTTGTAGTGGTTGTGCCATGTAGTATGTTGAGAGGTAGTGTCCTTTACGTTCAACAGGAGCGATCCATCTTCCCAATGTAGCCTGGTCATTTGTCTCGTTCTTCACTTTGCCACTGCTAGCGCTTGCAGTTTGTAGTCCCTTTGTATGTACTTCCTCCTTGTATTCCATATTGATGGTGCATTTGTGAGCTTTCCAAAACTGCTAGTTGCTCAAAGGAGGTGGTCAATGTTGATTATGAGAAACTCTCGATGGTGGATGGCTTCCTTGCTCTTGTAGTGGTCACTCTGATGTCCTATGATTCTTCCAAAGATGGCTTTCATAGTTTTCATGCCAAGTACTTGTAACCCATAATGTATGATGGGAAGTGCATTAGTGCATGGGTTGAACAAAATATGTGCCTTGTGCATGGCCTTGTAATGTGGCCCTACGTATGCGTACTTGGAAAATGCATGGTAAGAAGTATGGTGCAAGAGATTGGGTCTTGAGCTAAGTGCTCAAGGGTATGCTGACAAAGAGGCTTCCTAATCTATCATGGTGAGCATGTTGCCAAAGTAGGTTGTGCTTACCATGGTGAAAGGTCGGTCGATTTTTGTCTCTTCCTATTGTATGCCCATCACAGTGATTGACAATTGGCTTGTCTTTCTAGTTGATGAACGTCTTTGCTGATGGTTCACCGATGAGTGTCGTCGAGTGCATGGACCTATTTTTTTTTTGGAACAATTACAAAACAAGAAGAAGGTGGTTAGGATCAATAAAATATATTACATATGTCGAGTGTGTCTCATGTGCCTGGGATTTCTCAATTGTGTCTATGCACGGCCGTGTAATGTGGCCCTATATTGATGCATACTTTGGAAATGCATGACCTGAATGGTGCAAAAGACAGGGTTATGCCAAAGGCACATGGTTGTTGCTGGTCAAGGCTTTTGATGTTACTTGCATACTTGATGCATTCTTTGATTGGAGGTGTCAATTGGATCTCGAAATGATGTAATCCTCCTGATTGGAACCCATTTTAGAATAGGATTTGGCCCTGTAGAGATCACCTCAGGCCACTTCATCTTAGGATGCTTTCCAAACTTTGGTATCCAGTGTGGTTGGCTCTTTGGTTCTATGGATGTTGCTGGTGCTTTTGGCTTCCAAACCCATATCCTTGATGATTGCTTGCTTACTTTTGCAGAAGGGTTGAGTTTATCTTCTTTTGGTCTTTGTGCTCTGTTCTTACCCTTTTCTCTCCTTGGCTTCTTTGTTGAGACCTTTTGCATGGTGGGGAGCGTAGGCCTTTGCATGTGTAAGAGCGCCTTGGGCACCCACATATGTGAGTGTCCTTGTTGAACTGCAGCTAATTTCTTAGGCACCCAAATTTGTCGTATGCCTTCTCGTTGAGCTGGTCCTGGTGGTTTGGTTCTTGTCTTCACATGGTTAGCTTGCCTGGGTGGGAATTGTGTTGGCAAGGCTGGTGGTTGCTCTCCTTTTCGTACCCAGATCTTCTTCATGTCCGGAACTACTTTCCTCTTGAAGTCTCTTTGTCGATTTGATATAGCGGTTGTCATATACCGTTGTGCTTGCCTTTTTGGTTGAGTTGTGGTGATAGCATTAGTCTTTGCACAAGAGGAGGAGTTCGCTTGTCTTTGAACCTGTTCTTCCATGATTGAGTGATTTTGGAACATAGAGCCCTTGACACATACAACATCTTTTTTGCTAAGATTAGTCCTAGAAGAACTATGAGAAGGTGTGACATCTGGATTTGTGAGCATGCAATTTTCTAATTCTAATGTAATGCATTGTTCGTATACCCAAACTTGAAGAATTTGACTTCTTAAGTTCAAGTTGACTGCATGGTCATAAATCCAATCTTGACCCAAGACAAGTGGCTCTGTAAGGTCCTCTTCATGACACACTAGCATTTTGACTCTCATTGGAACATCTTGAAGGTAAATGGGAAGTTCCACCTCGCCCAAACAAGGGGTTTCCACACCTCCCAATCCTATGAGATTGGCTTCTATGGGCTTGATGTCCAATTGCGGGTCTTCGCAGTATGAAAGTCTAACTGCACTAGTTGCTGCACCTGAGTCAACCAATGCTCTCACAGTCCTTACACTCTTTCGTTGTCCTACCTCTATAGTCACAAAGGGACGTCGATCAATTATTCAAGAAGTAGTTATGCCTGATTTTTGGCACATGTCCATGTGATATTTTGGGGCTTTTGGGTTGACATCTAAGCCTAGTCGCCTTAACTTATTTCTCCTTATGCGCTCTCTCACCTCGGCTTGTGCTTCTTCTCTAACCCTTAACTCCTCTTCTTTTTGCTTCTTAGCAGTGTTGAGTCTCATGAGCATATCCTCTGTAAGAGGCTCTTGATATAACTTGACTTGACAACCACTTATATAGTTTGGCAAGATATCACCTTCTAAAGTGGCCAATTGAACCGCACCGCTGGTGGAAATTCAATTAATGATCATGGGTCCATATCCTCGTTTCTCCAATTTTCGGGCATGTTGCTTTAGCGTATAAACCAGCACTAGGTCTCCTTCTTTCAATCCTTTATCCTTTATATGGGCATCAAAGTATGCCTTTTGCCTTTTCTTGGCAGCATATATGCCTGCTATTGCTCGTAGCCTCGTCTCACCTAAGCGTTCTAGATCAAAGATCCTGGAGGACAACTCGTGTCCATTCCACGCGTGCTCTTGTGCTACTTTCAAGGCTGGGATTAGGAAGTCCAATGGTAGCACAACATTCTGTCCGAAGACCATCTGAAATGGGGTGGCATTGAGTACTGTTTTGTACGCAACTCGGTAAGCCCAAACAGCATGATGAAGCTGTTTGTCCCAATCAGAGCATTTATTATTTACAAGTTTTGTCAATACGTTACATAGGATCTTATTCATGCTCTCGGCTTGTCCATTTTCTTGTGGATGATAAGGGGCACACTTCTTGTGTATCACCATGAATTCTTGAAGGAGATTTTCAATGACCTAGTTCAAGAAGTGTATCACTAACCAACTCTATTGGTAACCCATATCTAGTGAACACGTTTTCGAATAAGAATTTAGCCGTTGTTTGAGCATCATTCTTTGTTATGGCTTTTACTTCCACCCACTTGGTAAGGTAATCAGTGGCTACAATAATGTATTCCGCATGGGAGTTTCTAGCTAGGGGGTTAATAGGACCCACAAAGTCTATAACCCACTTCGAGAATGCGCATCCTCCCATCATTGGCCTCAAAGGCATCTCATCTTTTCTGATCGGATATTGTGCTCGTTGACATGTGTCACATTTCTTCACATAGGTATGGGCATCGATATGAAGAGTGGGCCACCAAAGTCCTGAGTATAGCATGGTCTTAATTACTCAGTCAAGCCCAAAGTGCCCTCTTGCAACACTGTTATGTGCAGTTTCTAAGACTTTCAAATAGTCTGATTCATGAACGCACAGTCTTAAGTATCCATCTTTGCCTCTCCGATATAGGTTGTCTCCTACTAAGGCATAGTCTTGAGCCTCTTGATCCATGCTTCTTCTTCGTGCTAGGCTAGCCTCATTGGGTAATGCTCCTGATCTCATGAATTCTACCAATGGAGCACTCCAATCAGGAATTAACGAAACGTGATAAAGAGTGGCATGCTCCACTGGGGGTCTCTCTTTGCACATTGGACAATTCTTAATCCACTCATGAATTTCCTTGTCCATGCTAGGCCAATACACTCCTAAACGTTTTAGATTCCGCAATGTTTGTTGTTTAGAATAGTGATTTCCTAGCAAACCTTCATGGGTTTGTTGCAACCAACTAGTATGTTCATCATCCTCGACACAACAAGCTAGGACGCCCTCGATATCTTACTTGTACATACTTCCTGCCAATATTTGATATTGTTGTGATCGTACAATTTCTTCTTTGTTTGTTTTTACGTTCTTATTTGCAAGTCCAAAGGTTAGGACTGGGACCAACTTATTTGCCCATTTAGGAACAACTTCTAAATTGAACAAATAAGCCTCCAATAATTCATCAAACACTCCTTGTGGTGGCTCTCCTGAAGTGATGTGAGAAAGATGGTCGCCCTAAGGTGGGTCCTACCTTTCCTGACAACCACTTCAAAATCGTATTCCATTAGTAAGAGGAACCATCTTACTAAGCGTCCTCTATTGCAAGGTTTATTGACCAAATATAATAAAGTTTGATGATCAGTAAAAAACTTGAACTTGTTGGCCAATAGATAGTGTCTAAACTTCTTTACGGCATATACCATGCCTAAACCTTCTCTTTCCGTTGTGTTATAATTTCGTTCAGCCACATTTAATTGCCTACTAGCATATGCTATCGGCAAATCTAGGTTTCCTTTGCCTGTGGGTTGTGCTAGCACACATCCTATAGCATGATTGGATGCATCCACATGGACATGGAAGGGTTTATTCCAATCAGGAGTGGTCAGTATTGGTGTTGAGCACAAACGTCTCTTCAACTCACTAAAGGAATTCTCGCATTCCTCGTTCCACTCAAAATTTTTCAACAACCCATAAAGAGGTTTAGCTATGATGGCATACATGTGGATAAACCTACGGCAATATGCACAATGGCCCATAAAGACTTGTACCTGTTTAACATTCCTTAGTCTTGGCAACTCTACTATGGCTCTCACCTTGTCTTCATCTGTTGATATCCCATTTTTAGAAACAATGTGACCTAAGATTTTACCTTTTTGTACTATGAACACACACTTCTCTGGGTTCAAACACACTCGATATTCTCTACACTTGTTGAAGATTTGTCTGAGCTTAGGGATATAGTATCTTCTTTGTTGGGAATGAGCACATAAATCATCCACATATACTTCTTAAGTTCTTTCACAAGAACTCTTTGAAGACATGACACATGAGCCTTTGGAATGTTGCAGGTGCATTGGTGAGCCCAAACGGCATCACACGGAATGCAAAGATTCCCCATTCTGTGGCAAAAGCTGTTTTGTGTTGATCTTCTGGGGCAATGGCTACTTGGTTGTAACCTGAAAAGCCATCAAGGAAGCTATAAACTTCCTTGCCTGCAACACGCTCCAATAAATGCTCACTGATTGGAAGTGGATAACTATCTCGGATCGTAGCGGCATTAATTTTTTTAAGGTTAATACACACTCGCAATTTTCCATTCTTCTTGGGCACCACTACAATGGGGGACACCCATTCAGTATGCTCAATCTCATAGATAAATCCAACTTCAATCAGCCTGTCAATCTCTTCTTTTATTTTAGCTGCATAAGTGTCATTATATGTGTAGGGCTTTTGTTTGGTGGGCTTGGCATCAGCCGTCATGGGGATCGTATGAGAGCAAATTTTCGGATCTACTCCCTTCAAGTCTCTATAGTGCCACGCAAACACGTGCCTATATTCCCTTAATAGAGCTACAAGCTCTGCTTCTTCTTTTGCACTTAGGTTGTCTCTTATGTATGTACATCGCTCTTCATTTCCTTCAATGGTTTTTGGTCTTTTCTTTGTTATCATATGCTTCTCCTATGATGGCCTCTCTCTTAGGCATTTGTACCAAAATTTTTCGATCTTCCACTTCTTATTTCTTGAAGTCTTCTGGTACTTCAAACAATGAGTCCTCCTCTTCTTGTTTCACTGCTTTTCTTTTCTTTTTCTTTTGACCTCCTTCACTTCCTTCCTTTGAATTTACAGTTTTAGCACTTGTGAGAGGTTCTTCTTCTTTTTGGGTCAGTACTCCTACATCTTCTAGGTAGTGCTCTTCTGAGATGAAGCAACTGTCCATCACAATGGACTCTAGATCATCGTCATTCTCTTATTCTTCTATGACATCACTAGGGTCACACTCTTCCAACAAGGGCTCGCACATGAACACGGAAATATCATAACCCTCCTCATCACAATGAGGTGTCCATTGTTCTTCATTGACTGCTATGTCCATGGTAGCTAAGATTTTTGCCCAACCATGAGGCTCAAATTCCTCATCTGGAAATATCATCGGTGTATAGGCTGGGTCTTTGATTGTTCTATCTCCTTGGGGAGTTCCTTCTTCCTTGCTTTTAGGTGCTTTTCCTCTTCCTCTGCAACCTTGCACATCCACAAGTGAGTATCCTCATGCAGCCAGGATAGATCAGCTGAACTTCCAGAATGCACGGAGATAGAATCTTCTTTCGCTTTGTGGATAGGATTCCACTCTAGGGGTAGTACATCTCTGAAGGTGTAATCCTTCAAATTGACCTTGGTGGTGACCCCTAAGTGCTGTAAGTACAAGGAGTTGGTTCCCCAATCCTGTACTATTTGCAATTGTCGTAGGAAGGGTCTTCCTAGGATCATCTCATAGACATTATTTTTCTCAAAGTCACATATAGCAAATGTATGTTCAAACTCTACACCACAAGTGGTTAGAGTTATCCCTTCGAGCAATCCTAGAGGTCTTTCAAAATGACCATCTGCCATTTGAAGCTTCATCCTAGTTGGTCTCAATGTGGGTTTGCCCCATCGCTTCCACAAGGAGGTGGTCGCAATAGCAACACTAGCACCTGAATCTATGATTGCTTGGGTTGTGTAACCTTGATAGGTGATCGGAAGATAAGTATTACCTTCTTCACCTTCACTTATGTCTCCTATCTTGTCTAGAGGTATCTCTAGAACTTTTTTCTTAGAGCTTGCTTTGGGCATATTGGAATCAAGTTCTGGAACTTAATCTTTCACATGATTCCATAGCTCAGGTTTTTCTTTGAGTAGCTCTTCTACCATGAGATGGCACTGAACCTTAGTGTTCTTCACGACATCAGTGTTTCTTGGAATCACTGAGTCTTCATTTCTTACCAATATTGTGGGAGCTCTGATCTGGAGAGGTTCAGATTCCCATGGGCCTGTGAAATGAGGCAACTCTTGTAAAGAATTAGATTCAAAATCTAATCTCTCATCCTCTTGTTGCTCTGTTTGATCTCCATAGATAGATGGAATGTCTTGGGTAAATTGATCATGAAGATCATCAATCTCAGGAATAGGAGGGGGATTACCCTTCTCCTTGGCCCATTTCTCTTCTTGTATTTCCCGCAAGAACTCTTGAGAGTACTGTTGCATTGAAAGAGGTGTTCCATCATCCACGGAATCAGGAACATAAGCTTTCCTTGGTGAGCTTTCTATTTCAACAACCGGTTGAGCCTGTGGAGGTGAAGAAACCTGCGGCTTGTTTACCCACTGCTCTAATCTTTCTAGTAAGCCTTGGAAATGCAAATCTGGCTTGACAAAGTTTGTCTGATTGAACTTTTGACTAGTCTCAAGCATAGCTTGAGCTACTTCTACCATTTTCATGCACATCTTTGTTCGTTCAATCTCTAAGTCTGCTCTAGGGTAACTCTTGTCTAGGTTCGTAGTTGTTGGCCCTTCTTGAAGATGAGCCTGATAGGCCTTGAACATCATGTCTTGAACATCATAGCCTGAGAGATTCAGATTTCCATGGGCTTGTGAAATGAGGAAACTCTTTTAAAGAATTAGATTCAAAATCTAATCTCTCATCCTCTTGTTGCTCTGTTTGATCTCCATAGATAGGTGGAATGTCTTGGGGAAATTGATCATGAAGATCATCAATCTCAGGAATAGGAGGGGGATTACCCTTCTCCTTGGCCCATTTCTCTTCTTGTATTTCCCGCAAGAACTCTTGAGAGTACTGTTGCATTGAAAGAGGTGTTCCATCATCCACAGAATCAGGAACATAAGCTTTCCTTGGTGGTGAGCTTTCTCTTTCAACAACCGGTTGAGCCTGTGGAGGTGAAGAAACCTACGGCTTGTTTACCAACTGCTCTAATCTTTCTAGTAAGCCTTGGAAATGCAAATCTGGCTTGACAGAGTTTGTCTGATTGAACTTTTGACTAGTCTCAAGCATAGCTTGAGCTACTTCTACCATTTTCATGCACATCTTTGTTCGTTCAATCTCTAAGTCTGCTCTAGGGTAACTCTTGTCGAGGTTCACAACTGTTGGCCCTTCTTGAATATGAGCGTGATAGGCCTTGAACATCATGTCCAAGCCTTCTGGAGTTGGATCTGCCAGAACAGACCCTGATTGCCACATGTATAGCATCGCTTCAATGGGGTGACCCTTGGCATTGGTCTATTTTGAGCTCCTAGCCTTTTGGCCACCTACTTAGCTATTTCATCTATCTCAGTGGAGGTTCTAGAGGTATGACTAGTAGAACTGTCAGAGTCCTTATAGAGTTTGGACAATTCTAGCTCCTCACCCAAGTTGTCTTCTATGTCTATGCACATCCGCACACACTCTTCTATGGATCTAGGCTCTTTCAAGTACACATATGATCTCAAATTTGTGCTCAGTAAGCCATCTAAAAACAAGGCCACTTGTTTGGCTGATGTGGGCAATTTCGGTACAGGGCATCTTTCCAAGTACTGTCTAAACCTTCTTCCTGCAAGTTGCACTGTTTCTTGGGGTGTCTGCTTGAAGCTGTGGATCAAGGATGATGTGTTATGCCTGATACCACTCTTGGAAAACTCTACAATGAATGCTTCTAGCAATTGACCTATCTCTCGATAGTTGCGACTATTCAGGGGTTGAAACGAAGCTAAGGCAGTACCCTTAAGAGTCAAACCAAATGCCTCGAACTGGGTGAACAAGTCCTCAACCTGTTCAGCTCTTAACACTTGTTTGAACTCGGCCACATGATCATATGGATCTCTTGACCCATCAAAATAGTTCTTCATTGTCTTAACCACTTGAGAGGGTATAAGGGTGCTTGAGTGCTCTCGTGGTCTAGGCAATGGGAAATCATGTTCATCTCTTTGATGCCTATGTATGCGGTTTCTCTCTCTTTCAGGTCTTTCATTTTCAATTCCCGATCGGTCTCTACCCACTCTGTGTGTGCAAAGCTTACCTCAGGTCTCTCTCTGGTTCTTTCCCTCTGGGTTTCATGAGCCTTGGATGATCGTGCTCCTTGGAGTCCTTGGGAAACATTAGATCTTGATGGAAGGAAAATTGACTCACCTTGCCAAGTGTATGCATGCCTATCCTGCTCTGTTACCAAGAACATTTTTTTGACATGTGATCTAGATAGACAACTTTGCTTGGTATCTCTGGATCCTTGAACTCATAGATGGTGACTATTGGGCTCGGTTGATCTGGCTTGAATCTCCAAAAGGCTTCCTCCGTTTCTCAATTCAAGAATAGCTCTATGCTTTTGTTGTCTTGGGAAATCCATTCTTGAGTGATCACTCTAGTCAAGACTGACTTACCTCTAGGGGTCTTGGGTTCTCGTCCTAGGTCTCCTTGCTCTAGGTCTCCTATCTCGTTCTCAAGAATGATGTTTCCAAACTCATATGTCCTATCTGGTAAGTTGGTTACCACATACATGGTTCCTTCCTTATGAATGTACGCACCCTCTTCAAACTTGACCACTGGGTGTTCTAGTCCAAAGGGTTGATCGGGATTTTTGAGTTGGACCACTGATCGTCTCAGACCATCCTCATAGATGCGAGCACCTAATTGGTTGGTCCTGATATATTCCAATTGTGTCTTATAGGGACCTTCTGGTGTCTGTAAATAGGAAGTACCTGAGCTATGCATGGGTCTTTCCATGCTGAAGGACATTTCTGAGTCACTTGTGTCGGAACTTAGCACGTAGGATGACCACTTAGTTGTTGTGCCCAAGACTTAGTTGTATGGTTGACACTAGCCTCAGATGATCTAATGCTTTGCCTATCCTTGCCTAAGTATCTGCCAGATCTCAGGTTCATAAGCTTTGTCTACAAGTCCAAAATTTCCCCTTGTATTGCTCAAAATCCTCTCTATAGACCTCCAATTTGGATGAGAGAGGTGTCATTGGAAAGCTATTCATGTCTAGTTTATTTTTATTAGTTTTCAAAGCATTTAGTTCAATGAATTGGGAGACATATCAGTTTTTCGATCTTGGGGTCCATCTCTATGCATTCCTGAGAAATAGGAGGTACCATTGTTGAGTGTCTCATTCATCCCAAAAGCATATTTTTCTTATTTCTTATACTCTTTTGGATTCTATACACTCAACCCTGTGTATCACTCCCTCCAAAAGGCTTTTTTTCTAATTGTAATCACGCTAGTTACTATGAGCATTTGAAGTTGATTGTCTCATCCAAAAGATAGTAAGTTTTGTGAGCTCATCAATGCACAAACCTATTTGTTTTTTATCGACTTTTTCTCCTCGATGCTCCAAAGTAAATTGTGAATTTTATAGCACTTATCACATTCCTATAAGTTCTATTTGAGTCTCCATAAGCTCAAGGGCTGGTCTTGTGCCGATTGGCTAGACCAAACTTCATTGCTTTGCAACTCACTTTTCTACCTCCTACAAGCTTCTCCAAGTTTGTTGACCCTTTCCCAGGGGTTTCAATGTATGCTCTGGATGCTCCTTTTAACAGACTTGAAACTTGAGACTCTATGGATTCCCTATAGTGCAATGACTTCCTTTTGGGCAACTTTAACATCATCAAATCAGTTGTTCAACACTTTATGGAACACCTCATCCTCTTTAAAAATTAGAGAAAGGAACGTATGGAAATCATTTCAAGAGTTAGATCCAAGAAGATCCCACCAGCCGTGGCTTATTCTCTAGATGAATCATTGGTCATGGGTGAAATCAAGGTAGTGATGGATTACCTTCCCTTTGATAAGAGCCCTAGTCTTGATGGTATGAGTAACATGTTTTTAAAAGCCTTTAAAAGAATCCTTCACTTGATCTCCGAGTCTCCTATAGAAAGAAGCATTAAGATTCCGAGCCCTCACTACTTCTCTCAATGAAGGATTCATCAAATTGATCTACAAGAAAGAAAAAAAAATATCGTTAAAAATTGGAGGCATATTAGCATGCATGCCACAAACAAGGTTCAAGGTCATTACGTAGGCCATTCCTAATCAGATTACTAATCATCCTTGTGATTTGCTAAGCAACAAAAAATAAGGTTTCACCCAAGATCGACATTGGCAAGTCTTATGATAGAATTCAGTGGGAATTCTTTTGCAATCCCTAAAGGACCTAGGATTCAGCCCTAATTTTGTGATAATGGTAGCATGTGTCCTTGGTAATGCCTTCTCCTACAATAAGTTCAATGGCAATCTTTCACACACCAGCAAGCTTGAAAAGTCTATCATACAAGGCTTCCCTCTAGCTCCTCTACTATTTACTATTGGTGTGGATGGCCCTATCTTTCTTGTTCAAAATGGGGTTAATTCTAGAACTATTAGAGGCCTTTTGCTTCCTTGAGGATAGAACCAAACAGTGGTTAGAATGTTGGCTATTGAGACCAATGCCTTTATCTCTAATGGTTCACGATGTATCTCTAATTTTGGGTCATGCCTAGATGTCTTTTGTTTTTCCTCTAGTGCTAGAACCAATCACTCCAATATTTCCTTCAAAACCACCTCTCAACCACCCTTGGTTTAGCAACCAAGGGTTCTATGAGCTTTTCTTAGGCCACGTGGTTAGGATGTTAGGTATTCCTTTGTGTTTTGAGGTGTTGATGAGTTAAAAATGGGACTGGGTTTTGAATAAGTTGGACTCTAAACTTCAATACTAGAAATGCATGCAATTGAATGAGATAGTTCATGCCATGGTGATCAACACTTTCTTTAGTTCCTCCATAATATGAATTCTCACCTCTTGGAAATCGATAAACTCGGATTTGGGGAAGATGAAAAACATTTGTAGATATTTGCTTTAGATGGGTGATTTAGAGAATGCTTGGTGTAATTTAGAGAGTCTCCACCTAATTGATAAACAAGGTCCATATCCTAAATGTATTTAATGGAAAATTGGTTATGAAGTGGTGAAATCATGATGTACCATGATGGATTCCCCTTCACATGAGCTTCACGATGATGCCCTCCCACAACCAAAGTGAGCTTCAGATTCTACCCACAATACTCTGCACTGGGCATATATAATATGTAGAAAACCACATAGTATACATAGAGCACAAACAATCATTCATATCAAATGTATCAATAAACTTATTTTTGAGCAATGAAAAGTCATGAGAGGACTTCCCAACAATCAACATATCATTGACATAAAGAATCAAACATATCAAGCTTCCATCTGAGCATCTCTTTGTGTAGAGAAAATGATCCTCATTAATTCAAGAATAGCCTTAAGATTTCATAAAAGCATCAAATTTTTGGTACCATTGTCTATGGGACTACCTCAGTCCATATAAGATCTTCTTTCACTTACGAACTAGAATTTCTTTGCTAGGAGTTATGTAACCCTTTGGTTGTTTCATATAGATCTCATCTATAAGATCTCCATGCCAAAAAGTAGTTTCACATCCATTTAGACTAGCTCTAGGTCCTCCATTGCAAGGAATCCAAGCAACATGCAGTGTAGTCATCTAGACTACTAAAGATAAGATCTCCTTGAAATCAGCACCATGTTGTGCTTTAAACCCTTTGCAAGAAGTTGTGCGTTTTACTTTGGAGAAGCACTATCTAATGTGAATTTCAACTTATATACCCATTTACATGGTAAATATTTCTCGTCCATTGGAAAAACTACTAAATCCCAAGTACTACTCTTGTGAATAAAATCCAATTCATTCTCCATGGCAAGCTCCCACTTGACATTATCCTCTATCTTCATAGCCTCTTTGTAGCAAGATGGCTCACCAACATATGTTAGCATAACAAAATCCAAACTTGGAACATATCTATTGGGTGGATATGAGACACATGTAGAACGTCTCAATGGTTGGTGAATAGGGACATTTGTAGACAGAGTTGATTGGACATTCTCCAGAACATCCCTACATGTAGAATTTTTATCCATGCTAACTGTAGGACTAGTATCCTCAAACACCACCCTTCTCACTTCAACTTCATTAATGGGTGTTCTATGAAACTTAGAATAATTGAGAATGACGTCACTAATTTTTATCACAGACCATGTTTGAGGATCCCATAAGCGATATCCAAATTGCCCTTCTCAACCATATCCAAGAGAATGCATTTCTTTGACTTATGGTCTAGCTTCTCTCTAAGATTCTTCGGTGCATGAACATATGATTCAAACCCAAAAAACTCAAAGAGGATAATATGGTGGCTTCAATGTCTATAACTTTTATGCCGGAAAGGGGACGAACAGGTTTTAAGATTTGAGATACAGATGATGATCCCACAACTGATGGAAGGAGATGATGTGCTACATTTGCGCCAAAATGTGAAGCTTTTGCAAGAGAGAACTGCTTCCCGATGGTAGCTCCATACGGAGCATCCAACACTTCATCAATTTATTGGAAGATTTAACATCAGAACCTTCTACTGCATAATATGAGGGAAGATTTAACATTAGAACCTTCTACTGCATAATATTAAGATCTAACATCAAAACCTTCAAATGCATAATAGAAAACAACAAGGTGAGAAGCAAGTGAGTCCTCTATGAAGGGGAATAGAACTTTATTAACTCTCTTTTTAATTCTCTCTAGCCAATTTGTATTTTTTTTCTTGTTTTAATTTAAAGTGTGTTTTCAAATATTAAAAACATTTGTCAAGCCAAGAACCTTCTCTAAAAGCCCTAGACAGCACACTTCGGCTCTTCGACAATCATTTGGACAACAAGAAGATGGTGTCTATTCATAATTATGTTACTTTTGCAAGTTGAATATGATTAAAAGATGAAACACTACTTATGATGGCTCACACTATTTAACACAGAGCTTAAGATAGCATCTATGGAAGTAAACGCTGTCAAATTGAACTCAATTATGGGCATGGATGAGTTTTGGTTGCTTTGCTTTGCAATAAAATGTCTATTATCTTTGGGCATTCATCTCATAACATACAATGGTGGTGGTTATGGATGTTAGCATGGAATGTTTCTGTTGCATGTAGCAATACTAGATTGCATCATCACTACTCGAGGGGGTTGAAAGCCTACACATCCACCATTATTCATGTGTTGGCCTTTAGATATCTCCTTTTGCCAAATTTATGCTATTTGATTTGCTAGAAATTGATGTCATTAGTTATCTTAGGTAAGCGATCATTATGCTTGATTTTGGAAGGGCATGTTTGCACTTTTGTTCATCGAGGCTAGAAATGAACAAAACCAAGTTATGTAAGGATTTTCATTACGTGTTGATTAATCAAGCTTGTTATAAGTGTTGAGGCACCTCAAAAAAGTAATTGAGGTTCACTTAAAACATCTTTCACACAAATATATAAGCCTCTTGAGTACTTCAAAAATAAATGTGAAGTTTTTGTACTTCGGCCATATTCTTTGAAGTTTGTGTCTTTTTGGATTTTTTGCACATTTTGAATGTTCCTTTTCCAATTTTCATGTCTTCAAAAGCTCATCCAAGATGAATTCTGTTGGAGCAAATGTCCAAGCCTTAACATTTGGCTTAGCATGGAAGACTATATGTGGAAGCATTTGATGATTCATATGAATCATAGCTTGTAAATACTTGATCATTTACCATTGTAAAAGGTTTATACCTTGATAGAATCTTGTAAAACCTTATATCTCGTGGAGTTAGGAGAAGTATGAGCTATGAATCTCATTTGATGGAATAACTCCTAAATCAGAGGAGTCACTTTTAGTGGGAGCCAAGTTTGAAATTCAAATTCAAACTTGAAAGAAAACTTCTCATAAAAAGGCTTGTAAAGAAACTTGCGGATATAGTGCCGCATTGAGAGCTCTCTCCTTGATCATTTGTAGGACTTGAGTAGCTTACACCATAGCTCACTCAGTCCATCATCATTGAGCATCATTTCTATGCCAATGATCTTGTACAACCATGTTTTATGATACATATAGATGATTGAACCTCTCTATCTACTTCTGTGTTATGACTACTCAAAACAATCAACTTGCTCCAATCATATCACATTGAGTTCTCAACCATTTTGCATGATCTATAGCTTATTGGAACCAACTTGAAGTCAACTCTGCACTATCAAAATCGCAAAGCAATCCATTCATCCGTCTGGGAGAAATTTGTCATTTGCAAGCTAAAGGGGCCTACTACATAACCCTGAAGTGTATTAGGGAAGGTACAAAGCAGGTTTGAGCAGTACCACCTCACTTCCTTGAGGTATTCATCCATCTCTTCCAACAGTGGTATCAGAGCAAGTTGAGGTAAATTGGGAGATGGTTTTCCTTCTTTCATTGATAAATTGGACAATAATAATTATCCAGTATGGTCCTTGAGGATGAAGAACTTTCTATAAGGAAGGAGTCTCTATGGATACATATAAGGAGATGAGGAGATGCCCATATTGATAAGCAAAGGTCAACCTACAAGAGAGGAGCTAGAAAGACTTGACTCATGGTGTGACAAAGATGCTTTAGCCAGGTCATATCTACTTAAATCTATTTTTGACTTCCTTCTTCCTCACATTAGGAATTGCAAAACTTCCTAAGAGACTTGGGATACTCTATCTTCTTACTTTTCTTCCAGTACAAGAGCTAGAAAAGATCAATTGTTGATTGAGTTTACTACTCAAAGGAAGGAACCTAAGTAGATTGTTTCAAAGTATTGGATCTTTACATGGATATGCAAATCCTTGATCTTACCACCCTCATGGGAAAACTCTTCACCCATGAAGCCAAGCTCAACAAAAATGGAGAACCTTCAAGAGGTAATAATTCTTTTGCCCTCTATCCAAATAAAGTAAAGTCTAAGGATAAAGGAAAGAGCAAGAAAGTTGAAGATGAAGGTACTAATTCTCAAGCTAAATATGCGGGGAGAGGTAGGAATTCAAGAGGAAGGGGCAGAGGAGGTAAGCAAGGTAGGGGGAGACCTTTCAACTCTTCCCCATGCAATATATGTGGACTCTCTAATCACACAACAGATGACTGCTATAAGAACTTCAAGAACCAGAGAGGAAGAGGATTTCAAAGAGGTGGCTGTTAGCTCAGGAAGTGATTGGTTTTTATGCACTAATGTGTTTCTATTTGGCAGAATAATATGTTTGATTGTAGGTACTTGAAGAGTTAATCAATTGGTTGATGAAAGGTATTTGCAAACTACATGGCTACATCTTGGTCAGGGGGAAATGTTGTTTTAGAAATGTAGCAATTTCAGTTTCGTGCTCTTCTATGAATGTGACGTGATGCTAGCTGAAAGTCTCCATTTGAGGGTTCATGGAGGCCATGTATTTTACCCAATGCTATAAGGAGTATGACACATGTTAGCACTACTATGACAACCAGTTTCCTATTATTTTTCTAGGGAATGTGCAGGAGACATTCATTGAGAAGGAGAAACCATGTCGGTGGTAGAGCCGTCCATCAACAATGAGAGTCAAATAATTACCAATTTTTGGCATGAAGAGGACGGGAAGCTATCTATTGAAGAGAGAAGGAGCTTGAGAGGGAGCTATGTGATTGGGTTCTTTCTTCTTTTACCTCAACTCTCAGTTTCTCGGGTTGAAGGCAGAATTTGTGGAGCAACTGGTCTATCCTAACATGGAAGAGAATGAATGGTTTTTTGTCAGCCAGTGGCGATGAACTTGTAGACAAAAGAGGCCTTGAGATATCGAATCAAAAGTTCTAAAAAAGGAGACAAAAACGGTCAGCATGTTCTTGTTTTATCTCTAGGTAGCTAGAATGTAGAAGACGCCAGAAGCCGTTTTGGGGACAGGTGACACTAAAGAGGAGGTTGCCGAATTGCGCAATTTTTTTGTCTTGCTCACGGTGCTTGAACAATAAGGTGAAGTCGAACGCTTACAGGAAAGGGGGGGGGACAGATGCGCAGGCTCGAGGAGAGGAGGTTAATTTGCTCTACATCAGAACAAGGGTTTTTTCTGCTCTCTCGGAAAGTGTAGAGAGACATGAGCAAAAGAAAACAGGATGGTGGCGAAGTGGTGCTCTTGAAGCTTGTCTGTGTTTTCTTCACACGGAAACCATGAGTTCTTGGCATGACAGTCGATCATAAGCGATGAAGAAGTTTGTATCTTCATTAATGTCAACACTGCACTTATGATGATTGGGAGATCGGACTAATTCTTCTGCGCTATACTTCTGCACGCTTATGAAGAGAGCGAGGAAACAGGAAGAGCTTATGACAGGTATGAAGAGTGATCATTTTGAGTTTTTGGTGGTATGCATAAAGAGCACAACTGGATGGAGAAAAGCCTTTCGAGAAAGCTTCGTGTATAACAACCTCTGAGGAGCGATGAAAATTGTTGGGAAGAGATGAAAGGAAGAAGAAGCAAGGAGTATGCGTGGGTCCGTACTTTGAATGGGAGCAGACATCAGGAAGGCACACCACTCAAAATGACAAAGCATCCGTTGTGAGAAGAGTAGACATATGCAGAGAGGTCCAGAGGAAAAGCTGACTTGAGCAGGGATGATGAACCAAAGCTGAAGCACATCAAGAGAAAAGGAGGGGGCGCAGGATCCATAGTCTTCAGCCTAAGAGTTTACAATAGATCCTCAAAGGTTTTTGAATGCATCTATTGAGCTCGGAAAGATCATCAAATAGATCAGGCCAAAAGCAACTTGGCGACGCTATGCATACAACATAATCCCTGGTCAAGGTGCTGCTAGTTTGAAGGTCAGAACTGGAGTCCAGTATGGTTTTGCATTTTAATTTTTGGTATTTCCTGTGCTCCACTTGACATAGAACGCTGAAGGGAAGACCTCCCAAGTTTACAACTCAAGTCATGGGGAGGATGTTTGTTTGAAAAGTACTTCAATTGCTAGCGCGGTTCTTAGCGTGATGTTCAATTATGGTTTTCAAATAAATTCTGATATGCCTTTTGAGGTGTGTGATTCGTTGCCTTTACTTGTCAATCTTTTTGAGAAGAAGCAACAAAAGGGAATATGATATCGTTGCATTATGCATCAACCTAGCTTCCCCTTAAATGGATAAACTAGGCTGATGTGTTCTGACCGGTTATCTATACACGGGGAAGTAAAATGAGAGCTGAGTTGGTTTTAAGACTCATGATTTATGCGCAATAAAAAGGAAGTTACCAAGACAATAGGGAATCAATTCAGGATTTGGGTTGCAGGCACACAGTTGTTGCTTGTCTTGTTGTTAAATATTGACCTGCACTCCACTCGAAGCTAAGGGCTTAGGTAGATGAGGTTGTCGATTATCAAAGCTTGCGAGGTTCTCAAGTCACAAGTGTGGAATCTCTATCACACACAACCGGGGGGGAAACACATAGTCAAGAAAATTTCCTAGACCTTTATTTAAGTGACTAATATTGCTTTGGCCTGCTCCCTTGCGATAAAGCATTACATCATAGAGGCTACCTATTTTCCCTCCGAACCATTTGCCAAAATAGGATGAAGAGCAAAGGGTGAATCACCGGTGGCAGATTTTGGTGATTTGGCCATAGTATTTCTTGTTCAGCGATTAACCCTCCATCTGAAATAACTCCCCATAGGTTTGTCTATCGAGGCTCATTTTATGGTAATCTATGTTCATTAGGACCTCACTAACGGAGGGGTCTGTGTCATAATTTCAGTGTTTAAGGAGCAATAAATCATTGAGGGCATAGAGAGGATCGGTTCCCTTGTATAACCCATAACGTCAACCTTGGATGCTTCAACTCACCTCCTTCCTTTCCATCCCGCAATTGAAAAGACCAAAGAGAGACCCATGAAACCAATCAAATGAGAGATGTCTTTGTGCTTTCACTCGATGTATTGGTTAAGTTCCACTGATATTCTTATGAATCACTTGTTCCCATGCCAATGATAAGTGGCATCAATTGGTTGCTAGTTTTTTGTAACTTTAAAACTTCCTTTTCTTCATCGCTCGTGAGAGTCTATGTATGAAAGTGTGTGTGTGTCTGAAAAAAAAAAAGAAACAAAGCGGGGTACATAGGTAAGGGGGCATGCGTGAGGATGGGAAAATGATGGTATGTGAGTATACATATGTGGGTGCGTGAACATAAGTGTGTGTGTGTGCGTGAGTGTGAAGGAGGTAAATGGAAGAGTGAGAGAAAGAGAGTGCATGAGAGTAAGAGGGCTTGGGAGAGCTATAGTGCATATGTACGAGTATGTCCGAGATAGTGAAATTATAGGTACAATTGAGGCTCAAGCAATACAAGCCAATTAGTTTGAGGTGATATGAGCACACCGTAAGCGCCTCTCAGCATCACTTTCCCTAGGACTAGGAGTGCAAACATTTTGGTCCGTCTGCCGGAAATTGCTTGGCACGTCTCTATAAGAGAGTGCCATAGGTTCGCCTAGCACCACATGTTGGCCGAGCTTGCGGACTCCAGATCTAGTACATGAGCGAGCGGAGCTCATCCTCAGGAGCAACACAAAGGCAAAGAGAGGAACGCGCTTAGAGAAGAGCCCTTGAAAGAGAAAGGAAGAGGTGGGAATTGCAAAGTGAGTCAACCTCGACTAGCTCGAAAAAATCTGCTAAAAATGTGTACTCTTGTAGGAGAGTCGCGAATCAAGTGCAAAAGTTTGAACGAGGGATCCTGAGGCCGTGTGCACTAAATTTTTGGGATCGAAGTGATATTGACATCACACCTCTGTTCGAAATGGCTCAACGGATTTCAATTCATTTGGGGGACTTCACCAAGTTCTCAGGTGCTTGGGACGAGGATCCGGATAGTTTTATCCAGCTATTTGAGGTTACTTGTGAGGCCAATGAGGTAGTTGACCAGGGTCAAAGATTAAGAATTTTTCCAGCTATTCTCCGAGATGAGGCAGCCAACTGGTATGGGAATTTGACACCACCAGAGCGTGGAACTTATTAGATGCTCAAGGAAGCCTTCTTGGCAAAGTTTCGACGACAAGGCTTCCAAGATAGATTGGCCCAACAGATGGATTATCTGCGACAGGGAGTCAATGAGAGCATTGATAACTACATTCAGAGAATGGAAACCTTGGTAAGAAAAATGGGCGCGAATGCCCCGAACGATGAGACATTGAAAAGAAGATTCATTACGGGATTGAGAGATCCTACGGCGCAGCAGCATATCAGCCTGACAAGACCTACAACTTTAATAGATGCTAAGGAACAAGCAAGGCTTTGGGAGGAAGTACAATTATAGATGGAGCTCTTATACGAGCCAATGGGAGGCCAAGGAAACATGCCGATGAAAGATCCTGGCCAAGGAAGCCCCGCATTGACGACCCCAGCTTTTGTAGCTGCCACTAGCATGCCAGGCGAGGTAAAGCCTGTGCTAGCTGAAGAACGAATATTGGAGTTGGTCACACAAGCTATAAAAGTTTCCACAATGACCCCGGAAACATACACAGTAAAACCAGAGGTAACTACAAACCCGAATCAAGTGTTTCGATCAAATACATGGTGTGGAAAGTGCCATGGTTACGGCCATCTGGCTTCAGAATGTCCTATAGTCTCGAGAGTATTCACAGATAGATCGCCACCTAGAATGCGTTGTACTTTTTGTGGAAGGACTAATCACACGGAGGATCGATGTTACAACAAGAGGGCCTATGAAGAGCGGACCATGAAATCGAGAGATACAAGAGAAAGATCCTACACAGGATTGCCTGCTCAAAGTGTCCCGCCTACATCTCGTTGGGAAAATAGACAAACTTATGGATATGGTGTTCAGGGTCAGGGAGGAGACTATCCAAGAGGAGTTGCACGTGATCAAAGAAGAGATGGTCCAATCCAGTGCTGGAGATGTCATGGCTTTGGCCATACTCAATCTAGATGTCCAAACGAGACGAAACCAGTTGATTATACCCCACTATGTAGGTACTGTAGTGGAGAGGGACACTTTGATGAAGATTGTCCAAAACGAAGAGCTGTCGTCGGCAAGGAAAAAGGACCAGTAGGGTCCTCGAATTATGTTGATACTCAGATGCATTCCACAACGAGAGCTCAAGAGCACGTTCCTACGATCGGAGTAGTGTTCAAGACACCGAACCCTCAAGAAGGCTCTAGCTCGTCAATACACTTTGTGGATGCTTACCAGGCCAAGAAACCGCATAAAAAGCCAACTGTGGCAGTAGTCACAAGGACCCAAGAGTATTCAAAGAAACATCGAGAAGGTGAAAGCGAAGAAGCAAGTCAAGAGAAGATAGCTGAACATGGAGAGGTAGAAAACTAAGTTGGAGGATTTGCTGAGCAGCAAGAGTTTGAGGATGGGGAAGAGATAGAGATTCTTCCACCAGTGACCAAGGAGTTTGTGCCAGGCATAGCACCATTCCCTGAAAGATTAAGGGCTCCAAGGTGTAGGAAGGAAAGACAAAGTTTGGAGGAAGTGGACATCGTAAAGCTGCTCGCTGACACGGAAGTCATGCTGGACATTGGCACATTGCTGAAATGTTCACCTGCATATAGGAAACAATTCTACAACGAATATATTAAGAAGCCGAGGAAAGCTCGAGATAAAAAGAGACAAGATAAAGAAGGTATGATTCAAAGTATTACGACGCAAATTGATTCGAATGCTCCAGCTGTGACAGTCGAGATTAAAGGATATGCAGTTTGTGGGGCTCAGTTAGATAGTGGAGCCGCAGTCAACTTAATGAATGAGTACATGATGAAAGCTTTGGGCCTCAACCACATGGAGGACACTCCAATGTCCTTGAGAATGGCAGATCAAACACAAGTGAAGCCTGTGGGTCTTTTGAAGAATGTAAGCACAGTTGTGGGCGGTCTAGAATTTCAAGTTGATTATCTGATAGTAAGACCAAGGACCTCAGAGGCCACCTTCTCGATCCTACTTGGACAACCATGGCTGGTGCAAGCCGAATGTGTGCACGATTGGCGCACAGGATTTATCACAATTGGACCGAAGGGCGATCGAATACAACTTCAAGTGTCTCTAAGCTTGTCCGGCAAGAAATCGACAACAGCTGAGGAAAGGGAGCAGAAAGCAAAGGAAAAGGTTAGACAAGAAATGGCGTGGGTAAGATTTGCCTTGCACAAGGAAACTTCTAAGGACCTTTTACAGGATGGATTTAACTTGCGATTGTCCAACCTCCAACACGCAAAAGTGGGCGAGTACAAAGATCCACTATTTTACAAGGATGATTCAGACCAGGAGTTGCTAGGATGGTTGACACATACGAGTGAATTTGAGTGCTACATGTTGAGTATAGACACAAGGGAAAGCAAAGCTACCCAATCCCTGGAGAAGGTAACTTCAAAAGATGAGTTGAAGCTGGAGTTAGCTCCAACAATGGAAGTACAACAGTTGAGAGAAAGGGTCAGAGTGCTAGAAGCAGAGCTTCTGAGGAGAAGTCGAGAATCGGAAAAAGAAGTGGAAAGTAAGACTAAAGTGCAGGAAGCCACTGCAAAAGCTGAACTAAAGAAATTGGGTGCGGTTGAAAAAGAAAAAAACAATGATTTATTGGCCAACCATGCACGCGTGATCGGGGAGCACTTTCCAATCACAACGTCAGCAAGGAATAAGGAATATTTGCAAGAAGCTCAGGTGGAAAAATGGGAAGTTTTTCCAGAAAAGTTCTTGAGCGTGGGGTCAGAGCTACCAGATGGAGTACGAGATTGCATTAAATTGGCACTCAAAAATTTCAGCAAGGCCTTTGCATGGTCATACAATGATCTGAGAGGAATTGATCCCCAAATCTGCCAACATTATATAGATTTGGAAGAAGGCACCCGACCAATATGTCAACGACTTAGGCGGATAAATCCAGTCTACTCGGAATTGATCAAGCTGGAATTGACTAAGTTATTGGAAGCAGGATTCATATATCCTATCGCCTCCAGCGAATGGGTTTCACCAATTATAGTTGTTCCGAAAAAAAATAAGAAAATCCGCATTTGCATAGATTATCAGAAGTTGAACGAGCACACAAAAAAGGATCACTTCCCTTTGCCGTTTACTGATCAAATCTTGGACAGAGTGGCTGGCCATAAATTGTACTCATTTTTGGATGGTTTCAATGGGTACAACCAGATCCAAATCCACGAAGAGGATCAATCAAAAACTACTTTCACAACAGAATGGGGTACGTATGCATATCATGTGATGCCATTTGGATTATGCAATGCACCGGCCACATTCTAGAGGGCAATGATAGTTGCATATCAAGACTATTTGCAGGATTGGATGGAGATATTCCTCGATGATTTTGCGATCAGAGGCAACGATGAAAACATGATGGAGAGGATCGAAGCTATTCTAAGAAGAAGCATTGAAAAAGGCAGCGCATTAAATCTTGAAAAGTGTACATTTGGAGTACGAAGAGGATTGCTCTTGGGACATGTTATTTCTGAAAAAGGGATCGCGGTTGATGAGGATAAAGTAGAAAAAATCGGACAACTTCCACCTCCTCAAAACTTGCGGCAACTCAAAGGATTCTTGGGGCATGCTAATTATTATCGACGATTTATATTAAATTTTGCATCAATAGCAACACCACTGACGAATCTTTTGAGGAAAGACCAACAATATCAATGGACTGGAGAGTGTCAAGTTTCATTCGACTTGATCAAAGAGAGATTGATAAATGCACCGATTTTAGTAGCACCCCACTGGACGAAAGAATTTCATGTGCATACAGATGCTTCTCATACTGCGGTTGGAGCAGTGCTATGCCAAGCCGATGAAAAGAAGTTGGACCACCCTATTTATTACGCAAGTCGAAACTTGAATAACACTGAAAGAAACTACACGACTACAGAGAAAGAATGCCTCTCGATGATCTTTGCGGTAAACAAGTATCGGCACTACCTGATGGGAAAGCATTTCACGTTTTATGTGGATCACGAAGCCCTAAAGTATATCATCAATAAACCCGAGCTATCAAGGCGATTGATGAGGTGGATGCTGCTCCTACAAGAATTTCAGTTCACAGTGGTAACCAAACCAGGCAAAGTGCACATATTGGCTGACCATTTATCTCGAATTATTAATGAGGAGCCAATCTCTGGTATGCCCGATGATGCTCCTGATGGGCATCTATTTCAGGTTGATGCTAAGGTACCTTGGTATGCCAACTTGGTGAATTTCTTGTGTACCACTAAATACCCGTCGGGAGCAAGCAAGAGAGAGAAGCAAAAACTATTAGCACTGGCAAAACACCATAGCATCATTGGTGGGCAGCTCTATCGATATTTTGTCCATGAAAGCATTTATCGGAGGTGTCTCGAGGAAGAAGAAGCAACCCTAGTTTTGAGGGCATTGCATGATGAACCTTGCGGTGGGCATTTTGCTAGTGAGCTGACGGCAAGAAAGATCTTATTGGCTGGGTATTGGTGGCCAACGCTGTTCAAAGACTCTCACACATACTGCAAGAAATGTGACAAATGCCAAAGAATGGGCAAACCAACATTAGCACATGCAGCTCCTCTTACGCCGGTGCTGGCTCTTAAGCCTTTTGAAAAATGGGGAATTGATTTTGTAGGGCCTATTGATCCTCCCTCAAGACATAGATCCAATAGGTATATCTTGGTCTGCATTGACCATGTTACCAAGTGGGTAGAAGCCAAAGCTTTGAAAACTGACCGAGCTATTGATGTAGCTAAATTTTTGTATGAACAAATTATCACACGATTCGGATGCCCGTTGGAGATAGTGAGTGATAGAGGAACACACTTTGTCAACGAGCTGATCAAGGAATTAATGGAGTTATGTAAGATCAAACACAGGAAAAGCACTCCATATTACCCGAGGGCGAATGGACAAGTGGAGGTTACCAACAAGGTTCTTGAACAGATTTTGACAAAGACAGTAGCTGTGCATAGGCGAGACTGGGATGAGAGACTTTTGGAAGCTTTGTGGGCGTATCGAACATCCTATCGAGTGATGACTAAGAGCACTCCGTTCTCCCTAGTATATGGCGAGGAGGCCATCTTTCCCATCGAAAAAGAAGTTCCGACATTAAGAGTGGCCATCGAGGCTAGGCTGGGAGAGGAAGAGTCATTGAAGGAGAGGTACATACAACTAGTCAAGCTAGAAGAAAAGAGACTCATTGCACAGCAAAGTCTGGAAGCTATTCAGAGAAGACGTAAGGAGAGGCACGACAAGAATCTCAAGACCTATGCGATTCAAGAAGGGGATTTGGTGCTAGTCTATGATAGCAAATATTATAAATTCCCGGGGAAGTTACAGACAAGATGGGCAGGGCGGTTTAAAGTGGTGGAACTCAACTCTAATGGTTCCCTGCAAATTCAAGATTTAGGAGAAGAATGTGCTCCCGTGAAGGTTAACGCGCTTCGAGTTAAACCATATTTCAACTAGCATTAGGACGGGAGAAGCCAGACGAGATCCAAGCGGAAGGACGTAGTAGACTCCTTGTACATAGATGTATATATATATATATATATATATATATATATATATATATATATATATACATATATATATGCGCATATGTTAGCTATGATTTTTGTTGTCATAAATATTATCCCTTGCTAGCTCAAGAATTTTGGACTTCTAATTATTTTTTTTGGTGTTGCACAGAGACTGTTAGGAGCTAAGTAACAAATGGCAGATCAAATAACTCAACTCTATTTGTACGAGCTGGGGATATATTTCTCGGACCAGACATTCGCCCGCATGGACATAGAGGTCGACGACTTTGAGACCGAATATGATGTGGAACAAGCGCACTGCTGGTATGCTTCATAAACCAGGGTTTGGATGTTATATTTCATATTGAGTGGTTTGAAACATACCTGATCCGACATGTAGGATGGGCGGGGGATCGATATTACTATTTCAACCCTTCGAGGGAAATGCCTAACGAAGAGAACGATATCACTTGGGCTTGGGCAGATGTGTTAACGATAGAAAGTGATGACGGAGCTCCTGAAGTTGAGCCTGACTCGCCCTAGGGAAGTCATCGGGATGCGAGTACGAGGTGAGGCTATATGAGACATCCCGGAGACCCACATTCTAGAGCATCTAAGGATAAGCATATGAGGGACCAAGGCATAGCCGGTTGTAGTTACCTAGTGAAAATTCAAATCGATGAATACATATGTAGTGTCTGTAATTGAGAGAATGGAGTGAAGAGGTGGTTGATCTGTCAAAGGCTGGAGTGTGTATGTTTGCATGTCTATGTGGGAAAAGTGGGGAAAATCCCTTTCTTCCTCTCCCTAATTCTAAGGACTGGGGCGAATTAATTAACTATGAAAAAAAAAAGAAAAAAAAAGAAGAAAAGAAAATTAAAAAAACATTGTGTTGTTGTGATCGTACCAACGCGCTATTGTGGGCTAGTAGGTGGGTGGGTTTATCCTAGCTGGGTGGTTAGGACCACGAGCCGCAGCTAGTTTCGCCATAGGCTTGGGATGTATATGTTTGTGTCTTAGCTACGTGCCATAACGGGTTGGTAGGTAGGTGGAGCCATCGTGGCTGGGTAGTCACGACCACGAGCCGCATCCAACTTCGTTATGGGCTAGCTGATATATGTTACTTGTCTATAGTTATGTGTTTTTGTGTTGTGCGCTGTGTTGCATTGGTAGATGGGTGGAATCAACCTGGTCGGGTGGTCAGGTCCACGAATCGCATCCAATGTCAACGTAGGCCAACGTGTGAATATAAATAAAATTTACCTATGAAATTATTCCCCACTCCTGAGGGGGAGAGAGAGAGAGGAGAAGGCGACAATCGCCTAGAAGGGAACGTTATTTGCTTGTGTGGTTGGTATATGGTGGCTTGCGACAGATCAGCTCACTCTGAATCAACATTCTCAAAGGCACGGATACTGTCTATGTACTTATAGATGAGACCTTTAGCGAGGTAATGCAACGGTCTTGCTTTATAACTTGTGTGCTCTATCCGAGGGTTTTCTAGTATGTGGGGCACTCTAGGGTTTTTATGTAGGACTTAACCTGTACTCGAGTCTCGATGACTTTTGTAGGACGACAATGGGGATTCTTAGGGAGTGTCTAGTTATGGAATAATTGTACATAGCGAATAGTAGGTGCAATAATGGGGTATGCATTTTGGGTATGTTGCATCTCCTGTTGGATTCATTTCAGTTGTTGTTGTTTATTTCGGTATTTCCATTTCTGTTTTTTTCGCAATGACAGTTGTATGTGTAAGACATGGAAAGGTATGAATGTGTTACTTTGGTTGAGACTATTTTCATAATGGAATGCATGAGCAAATTGATGCATGGTTGAAATGGAGTTGCATATATGTGCGTGTTCTTGGATCATTTTGTAAATGAATAAGTTGTATGTATTCATGAGTATTTTTTAGTACTAATGGCTTCAATGAGTGCAGGTTCCGTTGGAGTAATGGCTCGATGGAAAGGTATGCAAACTAGTTGTACACTGACATTCTCATGGCTGTTTGGATTGTATTGCAACAAGAGTGGCTCGTCGAGGACGACTTCGCAAATAAGAAGAGGGGAGTATGTTAGCTCAGGAAGTGATTGCTTTTTATGCACTAATGTGTTTCTATTTGGCAGAATAATATGTTTGATTGCAGGTACTTGAAGAGTTAATCGATTGGTTGATGAAAGGTATTTGCAAACTACATGGCTACATCTTGGTCAGGGGGGAATGCTGTTTTAGAAATGTAGCAATTTTAGTTCCGTGCTCTTCTATGAATGTGATGTGATGCTAGCTGAAAGTCTCCATTTGAGGGTTCATGGAGGCCATGTATTTGACCCAATGCTATAAGGAGTATGACACATGTTAGCACTACTATGACAACCAGTTTCCTATTATTTTTCTAGGGAATGTGCAGGAGACATTCATTGAGAAGGAGAAACCATGTTGGTGGTAGAGCCGTCCATCAACAATGAGAGTCAAATAATTACCAATTTTTGGCATGGAGAGGAAGGGAAGCTATCTATTGAAGAGAGAAGGAGCTTGAGAGGGAGCTATGTGATTGGGTTCTTTCTTCTTTTACCTCAACTCTCAGTTTCTTGGGCTGAAGGCAGAATTTGTGGAGGTACTGGTCTATCCTAACATGGAAGAGAATGAATGGTTTTTTGTCAGCCACTGGCGATGAACTTGTAGACAAAAGAGGCCTTGAGATATCGAATCAAAAGCTGCTAAAAAAGGAGAGAAAAACGGTCAGCATGTTCTTGTTTTATCTCTAGGTATCTAGAACGTAGAAGATGCCAGAAGCCGTTTTGGGGACAGGTGACACTAAAGAGGAGGTTGCCGAATTGCGCAATTTTTTTGTCTTGCTCACGGTGCCTGAACAATAAGGTGAAGTTGAACGCTTACAAGAAAGGGAGGGGGGACAGATGCGCAGGCTCGAGGAGAGGAGGTTAATTTGCTCTACATCAGAACAAGGGGTTTTTCTGCTCTCTCGGAAAGTGTAGAGAGACATGAGCAAAAGAAAACAGGATGGTGGCGAAGTGGTGCTCTTGAAGCTTGTCTGTGTTTTCTTCACATGGACACCATGAGTTCTTGGCATGACAGTCGATCATAAGCGATGAAGATGTTTGTATCTTCATTAATGTCAACACTGCACTTATGATGATTGGGAGATCGGAATAATTCCTCTGCGCTATACTTCTGCAAGCTTATGAAGAGAGCGAGGAAATAGGAAGAGCTTATGACAGGTATGAAGAGTGATCATTTTGAGTTTTTGGTGGTACGCATAAAGAGCATAAATGGATGGAGAAAAGCCTTTCGAGAAAGCTTCATGTATAACAACCTCTGAGGAGCGATGAAAATTGTTGGGAAGAGATGGAAGGAAGAAGAAGCAAGGAGTATGTGTGGGTCCGTAATTTGAATGGGAGCAGACATCAGGAAGGCACACCACTCAAAATGACAAAGCATCCGTTGTGAGAAGAGTAGACATATGCAGAGAGGTCGAGAGGAAAAGCTGACTTGAGCAGGGATGATGAACCAAAGCTGAAGCACATCAAGAGAAAAGGAGGGGGCGCAGGATCCACAGTCTTCAGCCTGAGAGTTTACAATAGATCCTCAAAGGCTTTTAAATGCATCTATTGAGCTCGGAAAGATCATCAAATAGATCAGGCCAAAAGCAACTTGGCGACGCTATGCATACAACATAATCCCTGGTCAAGGTGCTGCTAGTTTGAAGGTCAGAACTGGAGTCCAGTATGGTTTTGCATTTTAATTTTTGGTTTCTGTCTTTCCTGCACTCCACTTGACATAGAACACTGAACTGAAGACCTCCCAAGTTTACAACTCAAGTCATGGGGAGCATGTTTGTTTGAAAAGTACTTCAATTGCTAGCGCGGTTCTTAGCATGATGTTCAATTATGGTGTTCAAATAAATTCTGATATGCCTTTTGAGGTGTGTGATTCGTTGCCTTTACTTGTCAATCTTTTTGAGAAGAAGCAACAAAAGGGAATATGATATCGTTGCATTATGCATCAACCTAGCTTCCCCTTAAATGGATAAATTGGGCTGATGTGTTCTGACCGGTTATCTATACACGGGGAAGTAAAATGAGAGTTGAGTTGGTTTTAAGACTCATGATTTATGCGCAATAAAAAGGAAGTTACCAAGATAATAGGGAATCAATTCAGGATTTGGGTTGCAGGCACGCACACTCTTGATGCTTGTCTTGTTGTTAAATATTGACCTGCACTCCACTCGCAGCTAAGGGCTTAGGTAGATGAGGTTGTCGATTATCAAAGCTTGCCAGGTTCTCAAGTCATGAGTGTGGAATCTCTATCACACACAACCGGGGGGGGAACACATAGTTGAAAAAATTTTGGACCTTTATTTAAGTGACTAATATTGCTTTGGCTTGCTCCCTTGCGATAAAGCATAACATCATAGAGGCTACCTATTTTCCCTCCGAACCATTTGCCAAACTAGGATGAAGAGCAAAGGGTGAATCACCGGTGGCAGATTTTGGTGATTTGGCCATAGTATTTCTTGTTCAGCGATTAACCCTCCATCTGAAATAACTCCCCATAGGTTTGTCTATCGAGGCTCATTTTATGGTAATCTATGTTCACTCACTAACGGAGGGGTCTGTGTCATAATTTCAGTGTTTAAGGAGCAATAAATCATTGAGGGCATAGAGAGGATCGGTTCCCTTGTATAACCCATAATGTCAACCTTGGATGCTTCAACTCACCTCCTTCCTTTCCATCCCGCAATTGAAAAGACCAAAGAGAGACCCACGAAACCAATCAAATGAGAGATGTCTTTGTGCTTTCACTCGATGTATTGGTTAAGTTCCACTGATATTCTTATGAATCACTTGTTCCCATGCCAATGATAAGTGGCATCAATTGGTTGCTAGTTTTTTGTAAGTCTAAAACTTCCTTTTCTTGATCGCTCGTGAGAGTCTATGTATGAAAGTGTGTGAGTGTTTGAAAAAAAAAAGAAACAAAGCAGGGTATATAGGTAAGGGGGCATGCGTGAGGATGGGAAAATGATGGTATGTGAGTATACATATGTGGGTGCGTGAACATAAGTGTGTGTGTGTGTGCGTGAGTGTGCAGGAGGTAAAAGGAAGAGTGAGAGAAAGAGAGTGCATGAGAGTAAGAGGGCTTGGGAGAGCTATAGTGCATATGTACGAGTATGTCCGAGATAGTGAAATTATAGGTACAATTGAGGCTCAAGCAATACAAGCCGATTAGTTTGAGGTGATATGAGCACACCGTAAGCGCCTCTCAGCATCACTTTCCCTAGGACTAGGAGTGCAAACAATGGCTACTCACAATCAAGAGGAAAATTCAACCATAATCAAGGATACAACCATAGCTACAACAACTACTACAACAAAAATGATCAAGGAGGATACAAATCAGGAAAATAATTCAACAATTATACAGAGGATCAAGAGGATTCTCTTCTCATTATGAACATGACATCAAAAAAGGTATGAATGATGAGAACCTCTTCTACATTGATTCAGGTTGTTCAAACCATGTAGCAAGCAATGTAGCTCTCCTTTCTGATCTTGAAGAGCCCAAGGGAAAGCACCAAGTATAGACAGGTGATGATACCAAGCATTTAGTTGTCAAGGTAGGAAATGTCAAAACTTCTGATGGGAATAGGAATCTGTTGAGCAGAGTTCTTTATGTAACTACTATCACAAAGAATTTGATGAGTGTTGGACAGATAGTGGAAAAGCATTTGCATGTTAGGTTCAATAAATTAAGAGCTTTTGTGGAGGACCCCCAACATGGATTCAAAAGAATCTCCAAGGGAGAGAAAACAGGTAGATTGTTTACATTTGAGCTTGAGGACACTAGAAACATTGCACTTTATAATTATAAGGATCAAACAATGTCTGAGTTAGAGATATGGCACAAAAGATTAGGGCACATTGGTGAGAGAACATTGAAATAGATATGTAGAGATCAATGTGTACTTGGGATACCTAATGTATCCAAGCAACATATGATCTATAAATGTGGTGCATGTCAACTTGGTAAATCACACATGTTACCCTTTACAAAGAAAGGCTATATGCATAAGGATTATTTGGAACTTGTCCACACAGATGTGTGTGGACCAAGGAAGGACCCTTCAATTTCAGACTCAAGGTACTATGTGTCATTTATTGATGATTTCAGTAGGTGGACTATCTTGTATTTCATGAAACATAAGGATGAAGTGTTCAGTTGTTTCAAGAAGTATCTTGCACTTATGGAAAATCAAACAGGAAAAATCCTAAAGAGGATAAGGTCAAATGGAGGAGATGAATACTTCTCCAATGAATTTGATGCATTTTTGCAAGACATAGGTATCAAAAGGGAGATCACTACTAGATATACTCCTGAGCAAAATGGAGTAGCAGAAAGGAGGAACAGACTGATTGTGGAAGCAGCTAGATCAATGCTAAATGAAAAAATGTTGCCTAATTACTTGTGGACAGAGAGTGTTTCTACTGCCACTTATCTTATTAACATGTTACCTTCTAAATCCCTTGATGGGATGACCCCCTATGAGGCATTGCATGGTAGGAGACCATCACTTGAACATTGCAAAATATTTGGTTGTGTTGCTTATGTGCATATTCCATCTCAAATTAAAGGTAAGTTAGACCCTAAGGCAAAGAAATGCATCTTCATAGGGTATGATATAAATAAAAAAGGATACAGGTTTTATAATCCATCCAACAAAGGATTTATGGTCACTAGAGATATTGTGTTTGATGAGAATGATTCTTGGTTTGAAAATGAATGCAGGAAGGTCAAATTGCCATATGACTTGGAAGAAGAATTTCCAAGCCTCACCAAGGAAGAGCCAAGCACAAGTGAAGACATCAAATCAGATGATGAGGACACCATCAACTTGGAAGAGTTCAAAGCATGGAAATCAAAAGGCAAGGTCAAGATGAAGAGGTTGGAGGACATACCTGAGTCATCCAACCAAGCCTTAAGGAGATCAGAAAGGGAGAGTAAGAAGCCAATCAGATATGGGTATGATACTTCATTAGTCATTTACAGGTAGTGATGCCAATGGCATTAAAAAAATAACAAAACCAGATGATGTAGGAGTTTAAGATCAGTGACCTAGGGTTTGTGAAATATTTTCTTGGACTTGAGTTGGTATATACTAACTCTGGAATCTACATCACTCAAAGGAAATATGTGCAAGACATGTTGAAGAAGTTCCACTTGGAGAATGCAAAAGTAGCTAGCACCCCTATGGAGGTAAATCATAAATTAAGTGCTCATGAAGGTGATTTGCTTGAAGACATTGCAGGTTATCAAGCATAATTGGGAGTCTAAACTATGCAACATTAACAAGGATTGACATATGTAATGGAGTAAGTGTTCTAAGCCAATTCATGCATAAACCTAGAGCACCTCACTTGGAAGCTGCTAAAAGAATTTTGAAGTATCTCAAAGGTACTCAAAATCAAGGTCTTTACTTCCCATACACATCAGATTTGGATATAAAGTTGTACTCAAATGCAGATTGGGCAGGATGTAAGGATGACAGAAGAAGTACTTGTGGATATTTATCCTTTGCAGGTGATAAACCTATCTCATGGTCTTCTAAGAAGCAATCAACTATTGCTCTATCTTCAACATAGGCTGAATACAGGGGATTAGCAAATGCTACACAACAAGCTATTTGGATAAGATTTCTCTACTCAGATTTGGGACTTCATACTCATTCACCTATGATCTTTGGTGATAACACTAGTTCTGTGCATCTTGCAGCCAATCCCATTCATCATGCAAGAACCAAGCATATGGAAGTGCGCTATCACTATGTTAGAGAGAAACTCTTAAGCAAAGAGATTCAACTAGCATATGTATGATCTACAAATATCTAGTGTGCTGATTTGTTAACCAAAGCACTTGATGGTACTAAACTTTGCAGGTTGAAAACCATGATTGGATTATAGGATATTCAAGAGGATTGATGAAGCTATGCAAGCCAATATTTTTTGTCTTGAGGGGAGGTTGTTGGAGCAAATGTCCTAGCCTTCACATTTGGCTTAGCATGGAAGACTATATGTGGAAGCATTTGATGAGTCATATGAACCATAGCTTGTAATTACTTGATCATTTACAATTGTAAAAGGTTTATACCTTGAGACAATCTTGTAAAACCTTGTATCTCATGGAGTTAGGAGAATCTCATTTGATGGAATAACTCATAAATCAAAGGAGTTACTTTTAGTTGGAGCCAAGTTTGAAATTCAAATTCAAACTTGAAAGAAAACTTCTTATAAAAAGGCTTGTAAAAAAACTCGCGGATATAATGCCTCATTGAGAGCTCTTTTCTTGATCATTGGTAGGACTTGAGTAGCTTACACCATAGCTCACTCACTCTGTCATCATTGAGAATCATTTCTATGCCAATGATCTTGTACAACCATGTTTTATAATACATATAGATGATTGAACATCTCTTTCTACTTCTCTGTTATGACTCCTCAGAACAATCAACTTGCTCTCGTAATATCTTAGTGAATTCACAACCATTTTTCATGATCTATAGCTTGTTGGAACCAGCGTTAAGTATGCTTTGTGTTATCAAAATCTCAAAGCATTTGATTCAGTCGGCTAGAGACATCGTCGTCGAAGTGCTCACTAGTCATATACTTGTTAGTCCCTAAAAAATCGAGGGTAAGATTTGGATTGCTAGACTTATTTCTTTGAGCATAGTTTATCATTTTAGATGATTCCACTTGCAATCATTAGCTATCTAAGCTAATTTAATTCCCTCAAAAGGAATTTCATCAATTGTTACTGTACTGTGAGCACTGAGCAAGAGAACTAGTAGGTGTATAGACTAAAATAACAAGTTTAGTGACACTAGCTATTCATGAAGTAGTCTGTTTTGATTCAGTTGTTTCAAGCATCAACTCTAAAGTACATAGGTACTTTCTTGGTGTCATTTGCAAGCTAAAAGGGCCTACTACATAACCTTGAAGTGTATTAGGGCAAGTACAAAGCAGGTTTTAGCACTACCACCTCACTTCCTTGAGGTATCCATCCATCTCTTCCAACCAATTCTACTCTTTTGCACATTTAATAACTTCTTTGATTCCTCTTCATCTATCTTCTACAGCTTTGTTCATACAAAATGTGGATCCAAGAATCCAAGATAAAGGCAATATATCCTTCAATAAATATTGCTAGAAACAAGTTGCATATCAATATTATGCTTGCACATGCTTATGCAACGATAAGGATGGTGTGTAGAAGAGTTCCATGAAACTTGAAATACTATGCAAAGATGAAAAGAAGTTTAAAGACAAATGCAAATGTTTATCCATTGAATCCTCAAACTAGCAAGTACCATCTTTTTTGTTGCTGTAAATCACAAGCCTACACATTTGGCTTGGAAGACATCATGAAGACTCCACATGCATGAAGAACCATAGGAACATATGTTAGTGGTTTATTACCACTTTACCTCATTGTAAAAGTCTAATTTGACTTAGAATCTTTTGTAATCGCCTACCTAAGTGATTCGTGGAAAAGTAGATCACTTGATTGAGAGAATATCTCCAAACTTTTAGATGCTTGATCATAGGAAGCCAAAGATTTGAATTTGAACTCAAATCCTAAGTCATTTCCTATAAAATTGGATGTGAAAAAGTCGCGGGTAGATCACTCCATTCGCGAGGCTCATTCTATTGAGCTTGAGTGTGTGTAAGGACTATACTATAGCCTACACCTCTCTACACCATTTGGCAATGCTAGACATGCCAATGGGATTGTACACAATTATTAATCAATAGATACATTTACATCATTCATCTTTGTATTCACTGCTTGTCTACTCCAAAGTCTGTTAACTTGTCAAGAGCATATCTCGGTCAATACTACTCCAAATTCAGTGACTCAAAGCTTTTTGGATTCAGCTCAAAGTCATCTACATGTGACAAAGTGTGAGGTGATTTCATTCAGCCAATTCAGAGAAATCGACGTCGAGGTGCTCACTGGTCTATCTTTGCTACAGTCCTAAAAAGTCGGGGGTATAACTAATTTTGCTAAATCAATTTCTCTGAGTATAGTTTTTCATTTCACATCATTCCACTTGCAAATGTTAGCTTACTAAGCTAATTGAATACCCCTAGAAGGAATTTTATCAATTGCTACTGTGCTGTGACATTGAGCAGGTATCAAGACTAAAATAGAAGGTTTTCTTGACTTTGTGACTTCCAAAGTTATCTGTTTTGATTCAATCATTGCACACATCATTTCCAAAGGACATAGGCTATTTCTTGGTGTCATTGGGAAGCTAAGGAAGTCTACTAATCAAGTCTGAAGTTAAAGAGGGCTGGTACAAAGCAGGTTTTAGCAGTACCTACTCAATCTCTTGGATCATCCATCCATTTTTCCCAACAGTGGTATTAGAGCAAATAAGGTAAAATGGGAGATGGTTTTCCTTCATTTATTGACAAATTGGACAGGAACAACTATCAAGCATGGTCTCTAAGGATGAAGACCTACTTACAAGGAAGGAGTCTCTATGGATACATCTCAGGACATGAGGAATTTCCCTCATTCAAAGCAAGAGGTTTGCCAACCAAGGAGGATCAAGAAAAGCTCAACACATGGTGTGCAAGGGATGCATTGGCAAGGTCCTATTTACTCAACTCTATATCTGACTTTCTTTTACCTCATATCAGAAATTGTAAGACTTCCCAAGAGACTTGGGAAACCTTGTCATCATATTTTTCCTCTAATACAAGGGCTAGGAAAAATCAGTTGTGGATTGAATTCACAACACTAAGGAAGCAACCTAAGCAAGCTGTTTCAGAATTTGTGACCAAGATCAAAGATGTTGCAGATCAGTTACCGAGCATAGGAGAAGAAATTGAAGAAGAACAAATTGTAAGGCAGGTAATTAATGGAATCAAGGCTCATGACAAGTGGGAAAGCTTCACCACTGCAATGGATCTCTACATGGACATGCACACTCGAGATCTTACAACTCTCATGGGTCAACTATTCACACATGAAGCAAAGCTTACCAAGAGTGGAGATACTACCAAAGGTAACAACTCTTCTGCCCTATACACTGATAAGAAATCTAAGGATAAAGGCAAGAGTAAGAAGGTGGAAGATGAATGCTCTACCTCCCAAGCCAACTATGCAGGGAGAGGTAGATCTTCAAGAGGTAGGGGCAGAGGAGGTAAGCAAGGTAGGGGGAGACCGTATAACTCATCACCATGTAACATTTGTGGTTTGTCAAACTACACCACAGATGAGTGTTACAGGAATTATCTTGAGGAACCAAAAGGTAAACACCAAGTCCAAACAGGTGATGATACAAAGCATTCTGTAGTTAAAGTTGGAAATGTGAAAACTTGTGATGGTAATCAAAATTTGTTGAGCAGAGTACTTTATGTACCTACAATTACAAAGAACTTAATGAGTGTTGGTCAGATTGTAGAGAAAGGGTTGCAGGTCAGATTCAATCAGTATGGAGCATTTGTGGAGGACCCAAGACATGGATTCAAAAGGATAGCTAAAGGAGACTTTTCACTTTTGAGTTGGAAGATACAAAGAACATTGCATTATACAGTTATAAAGATCAAACACTTTTAGATCTTGAGATTTGACACAAGAGATTAGGGCACATAGGAGAAAGGACCTTGAAGCAAATGTGCAGGGACCAATGTGTGCTTGGGATACCTAATGTATCCAAGCAACATATGATTTACAAGTGTGGTGCTTGTCAATTTGGTAAGTCTCACAGGTTACCCTTCTCCAAGAAATGATATATGCATGAAGACTATCTAGAGCTTGTACACACAGATGTATGGGGACCTAGCAAAGACCCCTCATCTCAGGTTCAAGGTACTATGTGTCTTTTATTGATGACTATAGCAGATGGACTGTATTATACTTTATGAAGCACAAGGATGAAGTATTTAATTGTTTTAAGAAATATCTTGCATTAGTTGAAAATCAGACAGGAAGGAATTTAAAGAGGCTAAGGTCAGATGGAGGAGGTGAGTACTTCTCCAATGAATTTGAGGACTTCTTGCAGGACAGAGGCATCAAAAGGAAAATAACCACAAGGTACTCTCCTGAACAGAATGGGGTAGCTGAAAGAAGAAATAGGTTAATAGTTGAGACAGCTAGATCTATGCTTAATGAGAAGAAATTACCTAACTATCTATGGGCAGAGAGTGTCTCTACTGCCACCTATCTCATAAACAGGTTACCATCAAAGTCACTTGATGGTATGACACCATATGAAGCATGGCATGGTAAGAGACCATCATTGGATCACTGCAAAATTTTTGGATGTGTAGCATATGTACACATTCCTTCACAGGTAAGAGGAAAGCTAGATCCAAAGGCTGAAAAATGTATTTTCATTGGATAAGATTTAAATAAAAAAGGTTACAGGTTTTATAACCCTACCAACAAGGGATTTATGGTAAGCAGAGATGTGATCTTTGATGAGAATGATTCTTGGTATGAGAATGAATGGAGGAAGGTCAAACTACCCTATGATTTGGAAAAGGAATTTCCAAAACTTACAAAGGAGGAACCAACTCAGAAAGAAGACTCAAGTTCAGATGATGAAGATACAATCAACCTTGAAGAGTTCAAGGCATGGAAGTCCAAAGGCAAAATGAAGATGAAGAAGCTTGAGGACATACCAGAATCTTCAACTCAATCAATCAGAAGGTCTCAAAGAGAGAGCAAAAAACCTATCAGATATGGGTATGATACATCTCTTGTTACTAAACATTCAATTTATCTTGCAAAGGATTTGCTAAATGAACAACCAGGATCATATGAAGAAGCAATCACAAAATCAGAATGGAAGGAAGCTATGGATGAGGAGATTGAAGCACTCAAGGAGAGTGATACATGGGAGTTAGTACCCAAGAAGGACTCCATGAAGGTAATAGGATCCAGATGGATCTATAAATTGAAAAGAAATTATGATGGCACAATTAACAGGTACAAGGCCAGATTAGTAGCCAAGGGTTTTGCACAAACCCAAGGCATTGACTATGAAGAAACATTTTCTCCTGTGGCCAAGATGCCAACAATCAGAGTGTTGGTGAGTGTGGCTGCATCAAAGAATTGGAACATGTACCAATTGGATGTCAAGAATGCTTTCTTGAATGGATGGATTTCAGAAGAGGTTTATATGTCACAACCTCTTGGCTATGAAGACCCTAAGAAGGTAACTTAAGTTTGCAAATTAAAGAAGGCTTTATATGGATTGAAGCAGGCACCTAGGGCATGGAATTACAAGCTAACTACATACCTCCAAGACCAAGGTTTTGTCATGAGTAAGGCTGACACTTCTCTGTTCATTAAGAGAAGTAATTCAGAGGTAATCTATCTTTGTGTTTATGTTGATTACATCATCATTACAGGTAATGATGTAAATGGAATCAGAAGCATCAAAAGCCAGATGATGAAGGAATTCAAGATCAATGATCTTGGATTATTGAAGTATTTTTTGGGACTTGAATTAGTTTACACTAATTCAGGAATATACATTACTCAGAAGAAGTATGTGCAGGACATGTTGAAGAAATTTCACTTGCAGGATGCTAAAGCAGCAAGCACTCCAATGGAGGTGAACTTAAAGCTAAGTGCTCATGAAGGTGATGAAGTCCAAGACATTACAGGTTATCAAAGTATGGTAGGTAGCTTGAACTATGCTACCTTAACTAGAATCGACATTGCATATGGAGTTAGTGTGCTAAGTCAATTTATGCACAAGCCAAGGATACCTCACTTAGAGGCTGCCAAAAGAATCTTGAAGTATCTCAAGGGTACACAGAACCATGGTTTGTACTTTCCTTACACTTCAGATATTGACATAAAAGTTTATTCAGATGTAGATTGGACAGGATGCAAGGATGATAGGAGAAGCACTTCAGGATACATTTCTTTTGCAGGTGACAAACCAATTTCATGGTCTGCAAAGAAGCAACCAACTGTTGCATTTTCTTCTATAGAAGCAGAGTATAGAGGGCTAGCTAATGCCACTCAAGAAGCAATTTGAATTAAGCTTTTGTATTCAGAATTGGGCTTATATACTAGGCCTCCAATTATCTTTGGAGATAATACAAGTTCTCTTCACCTTGCAGCTAATCCTATCTATCATGTCAGGACCAAACACATAGAAGTTCATTATCATTATGTGAGAGAGAAGTTGCTAAGCAAGGACATTCAGCTGACCTATGTGTCAACCAACATGCAATGTGCATATTTGCTGACTAAAGCTTTGGATGGGACCAAACTTTGCATGTTCAAATCTATGATTGGATTGCAGGATGTACTTGAAGATTGAAGATGAAGACATAAGCCAAAATGTTTGGCTTGAGGGGGAGCTGTTGGTGTAAATCACAAGCCTACACATTTGGCTTGGAAGACATCATGAAGACTCCACATGCATGAAGAACCATAGGAACATATGCTAGTGGTTTATTACCACTTTACCTCATTGTAAAAGTCTAATTTGACTTAGAATCTTTTGTAATCACCTACCTAAGTGATTCGTGGAAAAGTAGATCACTTGATTGAGAGAATATCTCCAAACTTTTAGATGCTTGATCATAGGAAGCCAAATATTTGAATTTGAACTCAAATCCTAAGTCATTTCCTATAAAATTGGATGTGAAAAACTCGCGGGTAGATCACTCCATTCCCGAGGCTCATTCTGTTGAGCTTGAGTGTGTGTAAGGACTATACCATAGCCTACACCTCTCTACACCATTTGGCAATGCTAGACATGCCAATGGGATTGTACACAATTGTTAATCAATAGATACATTTACATCATTTATCTCTGTATTCACTGCTTGTCTACTCCAAAGTCTGTTAACTTGTCAAGAGCATATCTCGGTCAATACTACTCCAAATTCAGTGATTCAAAGCTTGTTGGATTCAGCTCAAAGTCATCTAACATGCTGACAAAGTTTGAAGTGCTTTCATTCAGCCAATTCAGAGAAATCGTCATCGAGGTGCTCACTGGTCTATCTCTGCTACAGTCCTAAAAAGTTGAGGGTATAACTAATTTTGCTAAATCAATTTCTCTGAGTATAGTTTTTCATTTTACATCATTCCACTTGCAAATGTTATCTTACTAAGCTAATTGAATACCCCTAGAAGGAATTTTATCAATTGCTATTGTGCTGGTCACACTGAGCAAAACATTCAGCAGGTGTCAAGACCAAAATAGAAGGTTTTCTTGACTTTGTGACTTCCAAAGTTATCTGTTTTGATTCAATCATTGCACACATCATTTCCAAAGGACATAGGCCATTTCTTGTTGTCATTGGGAAGCTAAGGAAGTCTACTAATCAAGTCTGAAGCTAAAGAGGGCTGGTACAAAGCAGGTTTTAGCAGTACCTACTCAATCTCTTGGATCATCCATCCATTTTTCCCAACATTTTTGACACACTACATGATCTTATAATTAGAGTCGTTGAGGATGGAGAAGATAGTTTGTTGTGATACTCTTCAAAGCTTGATGATTCATCTTATAATTACGTTCATCGCGTTAACTATTCATTAAATGTATTATGTGAAAAGGATTTACAATGCATAGAAATTAAACCAATATTAATTTGAATTAGTAGAAAAAACTTTGAAATGTTAAAAGAAACACCAATACCAATGTGAATAGTGTTGATATATTTTGGTAGTGATGTGTGTGAATACACTAGGATTGGTGAGGCATTTTTTTCCTCTTTAGGAGTTTTTTTCCTCCGGCTTGTACATATGCCTAGAACCCTAATGGGTTCCTTATGTTTGTATGTTCTCTTGGTAATACATTCAATATTATGTGTTGTGCTCCAAGCTTCATCTTCTTCCTTGTGATGTTTGCATGCTTGGACAGACCTCAGACTCCAACAATTAGTATTAGAGCAAGTCACCACTTCATCCAGGGCATCATCGACATGCCTCCAGTCATAGTCTCAAAATCACACAAAAATTGGTGTGCATAATCAAGCCGAGTAGGAGTTTGAAATAGCTTTTCCTTGTAGTATCAAAATCGTGATTTGAGCTCATTTGGGCCTTGGAATGCACTATCATAGTGCTTGTGTGCACAATTTCATCCTTTTGTGCCAAACATATATACAAGTTTCAGTTTGCTAGTACAAGTGGCTGGAAGTCTACTGCAGATCTAGCAAAGCTTGACAGGATTGTTCTGTTCAACCTTTTGAGATACGTCCATTTTTCTAAATTAGTGTATTTTAGTCAGTGGCCATGGTTGAAAGGAATGATGTATTATGTATGTTGGCTATTGAGGATAGATTGGATGGTATGAATTACCCATTACGGGCATATATGATGCGTCATGTATTGGTTGCAAAAGGACTGTGGAATATTATGCAGGGTGTTGAAAAACGTCCTATTCTGCCTGAAAATATAGTTATTAAAGGTGATGGAGATGGGATTGTAAGATGACAATCTTCAAATTCTTATTGGTGTTGCTACCTTGCTACACCTTTTGCGGAGCAACTTCCCTGGGATGGCAGAGATGCTCAGGCACATGCATTGATAGCTTTGTCTTTCAAACGTGCCATTATCACTCACATTTACTCTTGCAAAATAGCTGAGATTTCTTGGGATACACTTACCACTTTATACCAAGCAAGAAATGAGGCTCCTGTTGTTTATTTCCAAAAATAGTTAGAGAGTGAGCACATGAATGAAGAAGATTCCATTGATAGTTTTTTTTGACAAAGATCAAATATTTAAAGGACCAATGGGAATTTGTAGATGAAGTTTTGCTAGACAATTCACTTGTGCATACTATTCTGAATGGTCTTCTGGATTCATATCAGAGTTTTTCTTCTACTCTTTGGTTGATGACGAAAGGCAATCCAAATGCCTTAACATTTGAGGAGTTAGTCTTAGTTTTAGTGTAGGAAGATCAGTCCAAGTAGAATAGGTCCATTATGCATGTTGTAGATCAAGCTTTCCTAGCTAGTCAGAAGGGCAAAGGAAAATGGGGCTCATCTACTAGATAGCAGAAATCTACTAATTCTACACACTCTAAATTATTAATTCTACTAATGAAAAAGATGAGCAGAAATAAAAAAAGATAAAAATGTTTTGCAAATATTATAAAGGAAATTATCATGTCATAAAGAGTTGTCAAAAATTGGTTGCTAAATAGGGAAAGAAAAAAGAGGTTGGAATGGTTTTTGTAGAGGCCTCTACACCTAAAATAGAATGTACTAATCTTGTGAAAAATGAAGAATGGGGATTTACTACTTTTTGCAATTTCGACCCATCTTCGCATGAGCAATATATATATATGTAGTAGACAGATATGTTTGGTACTTTGTTAGTGGGTCCTCATAGCACAATTTCTTCAGTTCACTTCAGCCTATGCCTATAGCAAATACTGTCACATGTACCAATAACTCCTCTTCTCCTATAATGGGAGTTGGTAAGATCACTCTTATTACTATTAATGGTAGTTCTTTACATTATCAAATGCTTTGTTTTTACCAAGGATTAAGAAAAATCTATTGTCAATTTTCACATTAGCCAAGATTGGCTTGGTTGTCAAATTTATTGATGATAGATGTGTAGTCCATGATCTCTCAAATGGTGATGTTATTATTGCTTTTGGCATTTTATGTCCTAGGCTGTATAAGCTCATAGATGATGAAAAATCAGTGAATGATTCAGCATGCGCGCTACATGATTCTTAGGCAAACTCAAATGCAAAGCTTTGGCATGCACACTTTGGTCATCTAAATTTTGCTAGTTCACTATGTCTCTAGAAATCTAAAATGGTGTCCTCTCCACCCAGACTTAAGGCACCTGTTAAACATGTTTGTGAAGGTTGTATCTTGGGTAAACTGTAGTGTTCCTCATTCCCAAAAGATGTTCTAGTTCGATCTACTCAGAAATTGTAGCTTGTTCATAGTGATATTTGTGGTCCTATGCAAACACCTTCTTTTTTGAACTACCTTTACTTCGTGACTTTTGTTGATGATTTTTCCAGACATGCATTGATGTATCCACTGAAGGCAAAGTCTGAAGTGTTTATGTGCTTCAAATAGTTTTTGGTTTTGGTCAAAAATATCGATCCATTCAATGGGAAACCTTTGTTCTAATCGGGGGGAGGGGGTAGTACATGTCTTCTGATTTTAATGTATTTTTGGTTGAACATGGGATAAAACATGAGTGTACAATGTTGTATAGAAAGAACATATACAAAAGTTTCCAATGGCCATTTGGCCTTTTACATGGACACTAATGGTAACAATAACCAAGGAGAGCATCTTGTTAGGGCAATTCTAGATTTTTCCCATTTGATTTTCAACATACCTATCATATTGGGGTCACCTATCTAAATCACTACTTGTGTCAATGAAGGAGTCATCAAATTGATCTACAAGAAAGACAAAAAGAATATAATGAAAAATTGGAGGTGTACAAGTATGCCACAAACAAGATTCAAAGTGATTGCTAAGGCGATCACTAATAGGATTACTAATCACCCTTTTTATTGGCTAACCAATGATAAAAAAGGTTTCATAAAAGGAAGGTTGTTTGAGATGCTATCATGGACATTTAGGAAGTTCTTTAATATGCCATGGAGTCTAACCAAAGTTTGGTGTTTCTCAAGATCAACATTGACAATTCTTGTGATAGACTTGAGTGGGAACTCTTTCGCAATCCCTGAAGGACCTAGGATTCAACCCTAATTTTGTGTTAATGGTGGCATGTGTTCTTGGTAATGTCTCTTCCAGCATTAATTTCAATAGCGGTCTTTCCCACCCCAATAAGCTCAAAAAATCTATCTAACAAAGCTTCCCTCTAGCTCCTCCACTATTTACTATTGTTATGGATGGCGCTAGTTTTCTTATTCAAAATGCACTAAACACTAGAACTATCAGAGGCCTTTTGCTTCGTTGAGGATAGAACCAACTATTAAAATGTTGGAATATGACACTAATTCCTTTCTCTCTAATGATTGAGGATGTATCTCTAATTTTGGGTTATGCCTAGATGTCTTTTGGTTTGCCTCTAGCGCCAAAATCAATCACTCAAAGATTTCCTTCAGAACCACCTCTCAATCACCCTTGATTTCTTCAGCAACCAAGGATTCCAGGAGCTTGTTTTAGGCCAGGTGGTTAGAGTGTTAGGTATTCCTTTGTGTTTTGAGGTATTGATGAGTTAAAATGGAAATGGTTTTTGAACAAGTTGGACTCTAAAGTGCAATATTACAAAGGTATGCTATTTAATGTCATAGTTCCAAATCATAATGCTTCTTTCCATAAGAGACTCAGAGATTGGGTGAAGGAGTGTTTAGAGGCTTTTAAAAGCATGTTAGTGATACAATATGAGGGAAGGGAATCCATTGCTACCTTGATTTCACCCATCAACAATAATTCATCTAGACAATAAGCCATGGCTGGTGGGATCTTCTTGGATCTAACTCTTGAAATGATTTCCATACATTCCTTTCTCTACTTTTTAAAGAGGATGAGGAATTCCGTAAAGTGTTGCACCATATGATCATGATTCTCCTTCTCAATCCTACATTCAACACAATTCTTTTTTATAAAATTGGGAAGACTTTCCTTGAAATACTTCATCTTTAATATTCTAATCATTTCTTTATTTACATTGTACATTTTTCTTGGCCACCACTCTTTAAAGAAAATGAAGAGCCTCTTTCATTTGATTTCTTCTTCCTATGTCAGTTCCCTCCTCATTTTGATCATAACTTGTTGAAGATGCAACTTTGTTAACTTCTTCTTCAAGCCTTGAGATTCTTCTATAGAGCATTTATCCTCTCTCCTTTCTTATCCGGGCTTGGTGTTTGTACTTTGGGTCACCTTGACATGTCAATTGAGCATTCAGTTGGTGAGGTAGCATTATAGAGAGCTTTAGAACACACCTCAATTTCTTTTTTATGGATGGAGGGTAGCATGAATACCTACCAGTCCACATGGAACCATGGAGCCTTCTCCCTGACTTAGGGGGGATGAGAAGGAGGCCATAAAAGGAAACCGATCAGAAGCCACAATGTCCATGTGAAAGGACATTGTCAAAGAACCAAAGTAGTTAATAATATCTTGGGAAATATAGCATTTGTCACCTTTTGATTTACAGATATTGGATTCTCCTTGGAGGTAAGACCATGAGTATCCTTGGTAGTTCTTGGATTATTTCAAGTCAATGCTAAGCTCAATGCCATCTCAAGAGTCTTTTTCACTACCATTAATCAAATGACCTCTTTGTTCATATAAAAAAAAAACTAATTTAAGGATGTTAAAGTAGCCCAAAAGGATATTATTTCACTAGAGGGAACCCATAGACTCCCAAGTTTCAACTCTTTTAAGTGGAGCATTCACAAAAGAAATTGAAACCCTGAAGAAATGGAAGGTTCCATCGAGTATGATCCCAAAACACTTTGGAGATGGGAAATGGAGATCCAATAGTGAAACAAGAGATCATCTTAAGTATTTCCATAAGGTTATCACCTCTAATGATGACCTCTTGGAGGCATATGAAATCATGGTTGAAATTATTATCCTTCAACCTATGACCCATAGTTTGTAGTTTGGTGGGGTCCAAAATTCTTCAAAGGTTGAAAGAGAGGAGTAACGTTAATGACTTGAGAGGGGTTTCATTGATGGGGTTTTATCTTTATTTTTCTTTGAGCGACCATCATTGAATTCTTTCTGTAATGGACCTCTAGTATGTGAAACTCTGCCATCAATGGTACCCTTCCACAAATGGGGAAGTGTGATCTCGGCTTTCATTGTCTCAATTTTCTCCTTTACTGGTGGAATATTCTTCTAATGACTTTCCCCTTGGAAGATTCAATTTCCTTTATACGAGAAAAGCCTCCTACAAAGTCATACAATTTGATTTCTTTTTCAAGAATTGAGGATTCACCTTTTTCCATCTTCCTTGGAACTATTTTATTACTCCTTTTTACTTCCTTAAATTCCTTTACCTTTCTTCTTCTTTATTTTTTGTAGCCTCTTCCACACCCTTGGATAGGTTTCTCAAGTTGGATTCTACTACTATCTAGGTTTGAGGAGGTTCAAGGGTTTTAGGCTTTGGCTTCAACACTTTCCTGATGGTTAGTTTTGTTGGTGCAATCAAACCCAAGCCCACATAATTGGTTAATTAGCTTATGCTTGATTTATTGGCATAACCTATGCAAGACTTCATATGATTAGTCTCTTGTAAAAATCCTTCATATTTATCCTTGGAAAAGTGGATTACACCCACGTGGAGTTAGGAAGCTCTAACATCACGAATCAATCAGTTGTTGAGTGATGAGGGAATCTATCCTACACTTTAGGATTCACCTTTTAAGTAGAAGTTTGAATTTGAATTCAAACTTTGGCTCCAAACTTGACTATAAGAAGAGGATCTAAAAGACCCGTGTGTATCTCGAGGTTCAGAGATCATATTTGAAGTACAATCATTGTGAAGTGAGAGATCATCTCATAGCTTACTCACCTCTCACACATTGAGAAATGTATGATTACCAACGACATTGTATTTGTACATGTTTTAATACATATATGATAATTACATTCTCATTTCACTTCTCTATTATAACTCCATCAGAACAGTGATCTTCTCAGAGCTCGTTCTCATTGTGTAGTTGATCATCGTTTTCCATGATTTAAAGCATATTAGATTAAGCATAATGTCTGTTACAATCTTACAAAGTTAAGCATAATGTCTGTTACAATCTTACAAAGTTTCATTAGCATTGCTTCTTGAGATCCTGAGATATTTCCATAACTTTTCTCATTGGTATGATGACTGTAGCAGCCCGTGAAAGTCGGGATGGAGCTATGACTTGCTAAACTTCTTACTCTGCATGTAGTCCATCATTTTTTATGAAGTCACTCATGATTGATAGCTTACTAAGTTAATTAGAGTTCCCTAAAAGGAATTAAGTCAATTGGTGCTGTGCTTAGAGAATTGTTCAAAACATTGAATAGGTGTAAGAACAAAAAAAGCAAGTTTTTCTTCTTGGATCAACTCTAACATATCTGTTTTGATCCATAAATTAGTGGATCATCTTCCAAGCTACACATATGATTATTTATGCTCATGAGCAAGCTAAAGAGGCCCACTACATGCTCCATCCATCATTCTTAGCAGGTGTGAAGCAAGATCTTGCTACACCACTTCATCTCTTGTGACTATCCACCATCTCCTCCAATAGTGGTTTCAGAGCAACAACAATCAAGATAGGAGATGGATTTCATCCTTCATTGACAAATTGGACATGAAAAACTACTCAGCATGGTCACTCAGGATGCAAGCCTACCTTCAAGGGAGAAGTCTATATGGATACATCTCAGACAGAATACATGTTATTGGGAGTACCATGACAAGGCTTAGATTTGTTGGTGTACATTTTCTACCTCTTGACATCCAAAATACCAACTTTTGGGAGTACCATGACAAGGCTTAGATTTGTTGGTGTACATTTTCTACCTCTTGACATCCAAAATACCAACTTTAAAAAGGAAATCCTCATAACAAATAAGCACGTATCCAAGAACTAAGTACCATGATTAAAATTATAAGGTTAAGGATCAGCCTAATCAAGAAATTGTGCAATTTCATTGTCATCATTCATCTCATTGTTGGAGCAAGTATTGCGCAATAAGAGGCAGTGTTGTTGTCCCATCCCGACGTATTTTAATAATTATAATTCTTTGTCTACATATTTTAATATGTGCGTGTTCACACATTATGATGGTGCATGCATAATCATGACATGTGAAATCTATGTTTCTCTTAAGCATGGTATGCTTACCCTATGTCCATTTGTGCTATGTTTCAGGAGTTCTTTCTCAATTTCTAAATGCACAAACTGTTGTTGATATGAACGTAGCCAAGAAAGTGATTAGGTACATCAAGCATGTTGTCAATCAAGAGTTGTACTACCCTTATAAAGAGGGATTACACCTAGAAGGCTCTAGTAATGGTGATCGGGCTAGTTCAAAGTAGGAGAAAAGAAGTACATTTGGCTATGTCTTCATGCTAGGTCAAAGAGTGATATTATGAATGTTGAGGAACAAATCTATATTCTCATTATTATTTTCTGCGGCTAAGTACAAATCTTTAGATCTTTCCACTTATGAGATCGCGTGACTCAAGAAGCTCTTCAAGGACTTGGATGTGGAAGTCAAGGAGTTTACATTGTTAAGAGATAAGACCAACAAGCAACCTATGTCCCATGCAAGAAGCAAGCACATAGAAATACAATATCACTTCATCACATAGAAGGTACTACCAAAGCAATTTAACAACAAAACCATGGAGCAACGAGCAGATATCATGACCAAGCTCATGGATGCAATGAGTTCGAGAAGTTCAAGATCAACCTCAACTTGAAGGAGATTAATGGAGACTTGCACTTGAGCTGGAGGGGAAGCATTTGAAATCTAGCAAACTCAAGCGTTTGAAACAATGCTAAAGTGAAAGTGTGACATCACCGAATCTTTCTAACAAATTTTCAACAACCGTTCCATGTGTTTTTTAGTGGAATCTTCTAACTACCTTGATGGAGAAGAGTCTAGACCTTTGGAGGTCTCATTTGAATTCAGAATCTATACCAACTATGGAGAATTCTATAGTGAGGAGATTGAAGAAGATTCATAGCCATCCTCTAGGATCTTATGTGTACTTGTATGCTCTCATTTGAGATGTATATTCGAGATCTAAGGTACACTATAGCTATGCTAGCCCCTTGCTACTTGAATCTCTACATAGGTAGAGATTTTGTCTACCTATATCTCATTGTATACTTCCTTGATTCATAGCCAAGATATATTTTCTTGTCGCTACTCTTGAAAGTTTTTTTTTATGTATAATATTATCATCAAATATTCATCATCATCAATTATATTTATATTCATATCTCTCTAATCTCGTCTCTAAATATTTGCAAGTATGTGTGTTTAGAGTGCACATAAGTATAAGCTACTTGTTTGCACAATTACTAGTATGTCTTGTGCAAGGAGGTTGATATACCTCACATCACACAACTTCACTGATTTAGGTCTTTTTAGAAAGCCTAACAAGCCGGCCTATTTTAAGTGTGAAACATTTTAGAGGTTCAATTCTTTGTTTCATACATAAATTGAAGTCTTTGTTGATTGTGGTGGCTGATAAAAAGTGGTTCTAAGAAGGGTCCATTGTTTTTCTACTAAAACAAGAACTATGTGATATAGATACTATGTGATATACTCCATTGCATAATACGTAGGGGTTCACTTATCACTCTCAATTCACTTGTTCTTATACTATTGATTACTTTTTATCATCTATCAATAGAGAGATCTTCCAACCATCACTTATATGTCCCGGGATCTTCTTCTTTGCTCCTGTATATACCCCTTTTTGTTTTTTCTCACGATCTCACACACCCAACATCAATGTTCCATTCCTTATGAGTTTATATTTAGTGCAAGTAGCATCCTTCTCAACTCTAGTTGAGTTCATCTACCATACACTCATCAACATGAAGCAAAAAATACTTATGAGTCATACGAATGACTCTATCTTTTCATTTAGATGGAAGGAAAAACTTCATGAACACTTAAGATTTGAACGTTTGATTTCAAGTTTATTATTTATGATTATGATTATCCACCTATTTGTTCTTCTCATATAGAGAAATGTATTCAAGCTCAAAGTGTCCAAGCTCAATCTTATTCATTCATCTATGTGGGATGTAAATTTTTGTGACGTGGGACATCAAACTTCATGTTGTACCTAGGTGTAGGAAGTATCCTATGACAAAGAAGTCATTTATGGATTTAACTTTTATGGGCGTAGGTCATTAATATGATCTCTACACTATTATACAACAGAGGTGGTAGCTAAGGCACTCACTCTATGTGATGGAAAACAAGGAAATTCCATAGGCAAGTGGTCTAGAAACAGAAAAGCAAGGTGAGGCACTCACTCTATGTGATTAAAAACAAGGAAATTCCATAAAAGTGATCCAGAAACGGAAAAGCAAGGTTTGCAAATAATAATTTCTAATATAGATATTACATTGAGAAATGAGTCATAGAGTATATACATGATATCAAACAATGTTTCATGCATAGTATTTATGAGGTGAGATGGATTCTAAGCTCAATTGGCTACGACTGTGCACACATCTAGTTATCAATCTTTGATTGTATTTGGTTAACTCATATGTTCAATCTCCATTGTCTTTAGTAGTGCGAGAGTGTTGATCCTATCATAGTGATGGTCAGAAATAAAGCAAGTTTTATCCACTTTGAACAAGTTTAATTTAATCACTAAGAGATCAATGGTAGTCCACAATATGATGTATTTTCTCACCACATTCTCACTTGGTATGAGAGAACTAGTTCCATGAAGTGGATCAAGATTTACTTTGTACCATAGTTTGCATCATCACACTTTATGTGAGATAGATTGAGATCTCATATCCATAGTTTAAATCAAGATAGGAATCTCTTATAGCTGCATTTTATTAGAGTAAGTGAATCTAGTAGATCTAAGTGAGTTTAGAGTCAAAAAAACTATTTGCAAAAGATTTTCATTAGTTGTGAGTAGCCTTTAATTGAAACCAATAATCTTTACTAATTTTTTATTATTTTTAGTATCTATCCTTAGATATTCAAGGAATATTTATAATGTTTAGTACACTATTTGTTTACTACTTTTTTAGCTTTGTGTTCAGTCTTTGAAATCGTTTGTGGAAGCTTCAACGTGGCTCATATTTTTAAATGAGCACACTATTGTTCGTTACCTTTTTTGAGTGAGTGATTTTTTTAATTTTACAATTATCATCAAATGACAAGTCGTTAATGGGCATATTACCGAGGGGAAGTAAAGTTTGCAAGGTCTCCACCGGTGGCAAGTTGTCATAGGTTAGTTGTTAAGGTCGAGGGATAAGTAGTATAAGGATATTCTTAGTCCTTGTACTAGAATCATTGGGCCCTAGAGGCATTCCCAAAGTATGCCCAAAGCAAATATTTCTATTTCTTATTTTAAATGTAGGTAGTAAGCTAAAAAAATAGCTTTCTACTTTTTAAGTATCTAGTATTTCGAAAACCCAACACACTCTACTCTTATCAGCTAGGATCACATTTTCTCATTCATAGCTTTGTATCTCCTTCTGTATCATTGATGAAAATGCTTTTAAGAAGGGGTAGAGAGTGTTATATTTCATAGATGTATATGACTAGAGGAATGAGAGGTTCCTATGTCATGGGAAAATCCATAAATTCTAGAAGTGGTTGCCTATTCATGATGCCTTGATGAATAATGAGACCATATAGAGGATTTTTAATCGTTGCCTTGGAAAGTTCTATATATTGGTTGGGAGGTGAGTCTCAAGCACATCATTTGAGACTCTTACATTGGGCTACAAGCTGAATGAGATCCTTGATGGGAAAAGTTTTGTGTATGACATTAGAGGAATAGTTTGACTTATAATTATTCTTAAGAAAATTTCAAATTCTCCATCCAATTATCCTCCAACTCAACGCAATCTTTCACACATATATCTATTGTCTCAATCCCTCTAAGCCAATAGTTCCTTCATTTTACTTTTATTGAGTCCACCTATGAATAAGGAAACCATGTTCTCCTTTGAATATAAATCTTTATTTGGGCAAGTTTCCATGTATTACTTGAACGATAAAGCCAAATGCCTTGCCATTTCTCTAGAAGATTGTTTGAGGATGTGGATGGATGAGGATGATTTATGTTTGACTCTTATTTTAATGAATTTTTAAAGAATCTATCTCAAAATTGTTCCATGTCTCTGAGAGGAACCATCTTACTAAGCGTCCGGTATTGCAAAGTTTATTGACCAAATATAATAAGGCTTGATGATCAGTGAAAAAATTAAACTTGTTGGCCAATAGATAGTTTCTAAAATTCTTTACGGCATATACCATGCCTAAGCCTTGTCTCTCCGTTGTTGTATAGTTTCCTTCCGCTGCATGAGTTGCCTACTAGCATATGCTATAGGCAATTCTAAATTTCCTTCACCTGTGGGTTGTGCTAGCACACATCCTATTGCATGATTGGATGCATCTACATGGACATGGAATGGTTTATTCCAATCAGGAGTGGTCAATATTGGTGTTGTGCACAAGCGTCTCTTCAGCTCATTGAAGGAATTTTTGCATTCATCAGTCCATTCAAAATTTGTCATCAAGGCATAAAGAGGTTTAGCAATGATTGCATACATGTGAACAAACCTGCGATAATATCCATAGTGAACCATAAAGGCTTGGACCTCTTTAACATTCCTTGGCGTCAGTAACTTGGCTATGGCTCTTACTTTGTCCTCATTTGTTGATATTCCATTCTTAGAAACAATATGACCTAAGATTTTACCTTGACGTACCATGAACACATACTTTTTTGGGTTTAGACACACTTGATATTCTCTACACTTGTTGAAGATCTGTCTGAGCTTAGGGATGTGGTGTTTTCTTTGTTGGGAATGAGCACATAAATCATCCACATATACTTCTAAGCTCTTTCGCAAGAACTCTTTGAAGACATGACACATGAGACTTTGAAATGTTGCAGGTGCATTGGTGAGCCCAAATGGCATCACACGAAATGCAAAGACTCCCCACTCTGTGGCAAAGGCCGTTTTATGTTGATCTTTTGGGGAAATGGCTACTTGGTTCTAACCTGAAAATCGATCAAGGAAGCTATAAACTTCCTTGCCTGCAACACGCTCCAATAAATGTTCAATGATTGGAAGTGGATAGCTATCCCTTCTTGTGGTGGCATTAACTTTTTTAAGGTTAATACATACACACAATTTCCATTCTTCTTGGGCACCACAATGATGGGGGACACCCATTCCATATGTTCAATCTCATAAATAAATCCAGCTTCAATCAATCTATCAATTTCTTCTTTTATTTTTGCTCCATAAGTGCCATTATATGTGTAGGGCTTATGTTTGGTGGGCTTGGCATCTGCTATCATGGGGATCGTATGAGAACAAATTTTCGGATCTACTCCCTTCAAGTCTCTATAGTGCCATGCAAACACGTCCCTATATTCCCTTAATAAGGCTACCAACTCTGCTTTGTCTTCTTTACTTAGGTCATCCCCTATGTACGTACATCTCTCTTTGTTCTCTTCAATGGTAACTGCGATTTTTTCGGTCTTTTCTTTGTTATCATATGCTTCTCCTGTTGTGGCCTCTCTCTTAGGCATTCATACCAAAATTTTTTGCTCCTCAACTTCGTATTTCTTGAAATTCTCTGGTACTTCAAACAATGGTTCCTCCTTTTCCTGTTTCACTAATGTTCTTTTCTTTTTCGTTTGACCACTCTCACTTCCATCCTTTGAATTTACCGTTTTGATGCTTGTGAGAGGTTCTTCTTCTTTTTGTGTAAATACTCCTATGTCTTCTAGACAATGCTTCTCTGAAATAAATCAACTATCCATCACAATGGACTCTAGATCGTCATCATTCTCTGCTTCTTCTATGAAGTCACTAAAGTCACAACATTCTAGCATGGGTTGACACATGAACGCTGAAATATCATAACCCTCCTCATCACAATGAGATGTCCATTGTTCTTCATTGATAGCAATGTCCATGGTGGCTAAGATTTATGCCCAACCATGAGGCTCGAATTCCTCATCTGGAAAGATCATCGGTTTATAGGCTAGGTCTTTAACTGGTCTATTGCCTGGAGAAGTTCCTTCTTCTCTTTTTCGCAACCTTGCACATCCACAAATGAGTATCTTCATGCATCCAGGATGTATCAAATGAACTTTTAGAATGCATAGAGATTGAATCTTCTTGCTCCTTGTGGATAGGATTCCACTGTAGGGGTGGTACATCTTTGAAGGTGTAATCCTTCAAACTAACCTTGGTTGTGACCCCTAAGCACTGCAAGTCTAAGGAGTTGGTTCCCCAATCCTGTACAACTTGCAGTTGTCATAGAAAGGGTCTTCCTAGGATCATTTTGTAGGTATTAGTTTTACTAAAGTCACATATAGCAAAGGTGTGCTCAAACTCTACACCACAAGTGGTTAGATTTATCCCTTCTAGCAATCCTAGAGGTCTTTCCACATGGCCGTCAGCCATCTGAAGCTTCATTCTAGTTGGTCTTAATGCGGGTTTACCCCATTGCTTCCACAAGGAGGTGGTTGCAATAGAAACACTAGCACCTGAATCTATGATCGCTTTAGTTGTGTAAACTTGGTAGGTGATCGGAAGATAAGTATTACCTTCCTCACCTTTGCTCATGTCCCCTATTTTTTCTAGAGGTATCTCCGATACTTTCTATTTAGGGCCTGCTTTTGGCATTTTGGAATCAAGTTCTAGAACGTGATTTGCCACATGTTTCCATAACTCAGGTTTCACTTTGTGCAGCTCTTCCAAAGTGAGATGACACTGAACCTTAGTGTTCTTCACGACTTCAGTGTTTCTTGGAACCATCGAGTCTTCATTTCTGATCAATATTGTGGGAGCTCTGATTTGGAGAGATTCAGATTCCCATGGGCCTGTGAACAGTGGAAACTCTTGTAAAGAATTGGATTCAAATCCTGAACTTTCTTCCTCTTGTTGCTCTACTTGGTCTCCATAAATAGATGGAATGTCTTGTGGAAATTGATCATGAAGGTCATCAATCTCAAGAATAGGAGGGGGACTATCCTTCTCCTTGGCCCATTTCTCTTCTTGTATTTCTTGCAAGACTTTTGAGAGTGTTGTTGAATTGAAAGAGGTTCTCCGTCATCTATGGAGTCAGGAACATAGACTTCCTTTGGTAGTGAGCTTTCTCTTTCAACAATTGGTTGAGCATGTGGAGGTAAAGAAACTTGTGGTTTATTTACCAACTGCTCTAATCTATCTAGTAAGCCTTGGAAATGCAAACCCGATGTAATAGCATTTGTTTGACTGAACAATTGATTGGCCTCAAACGTGGATTGAGCTAGTTCCGCCATTTTTATGCACATTTTTGTCCGTTCAATCTCTAAATCTGCTCTAGGTAGCTCTTGTCTAGGTTTGCAGGTGTTGTCCCTTCTTGAAGTCGAGCCTGGTATGCCTTGAACACCATGTCCAAGTGTTCTGGGGTTGGATATGCGAGAATAGACCCTGGTTGTGGTCTATTACAATGGTTGGTGGGTGAGGATGAAGTTGGGGATGAGGTGGTGTGGATGGAGTTTTGACATGCGAGGGGTTTTGAGAGGAAATATCTTTTATTTTTGTTTTTGCATCTTTCAGGCTTTCTTCTAGTTCAGATAGCTTTTTGGTCCACTTACGATTAGCCCTCTCTCTAGTATCCTTCCATGTTCTTGTTTTTCTCTTACTAGGCTCTCCTGACTCACTTGGCTCTGATTGCTCAATTGGTTTAGCTTGTTGTAAGGCGTGTGCCCTAGTAACTACATGTATAGGAGCCACATTATCACTAGTGGAAATTGAATCCCCTACTAAACCTACTACATTAATGGCTGTAACCTTTGGTGCACTAGAGGGATGTCTGATACAATCTATCAGGAGCTTTTCTTTGCCACAATCAAGACAAACGACTTGTATTGTGATGTTGTACCCTTGTATCAGAGCTAGTGGGTGGGGTGGTTGTTGTCCTAATATAGGTTGAGGTTGGCTATATCCTCCATGTTCATATGGTCTAGTTGCTCCTCGTGGTCCTGTACATGGGTTATACCTAGGAACTTCTCTGCCTTGTTCTCTAGGAGGGTACCCGTATGGTTTACATTGGGGTGGTACAAACGATCGTGGCTGTCTATTCATTGGATAGTTTTTGCTGTTGTAGTTGATGTACTTATGCTCACTATAAGAGTATATGTTAGGCTCCTAAGTTGGTTGTCTATCGTAAGGGTAAGGTTGTGATAACGCTAATCCTTCTCTGGTGTAGACATGAGATGGATGATCTCCACCACAAAGTGTGCAACTTCCTAACATTGGCACTGTCAAGGAGGAGTTTTGGTTGCTCCTTTGTCCTTGTACTCCTAATTTCTTGGCCACTAACGCTGCCACTTCCTCCACATAACTCGAGCTAGAAGTCTCATTGCTCCTTGTATCCTCTGGTTTGGTAGGATCTTGTGTGTTTTTGAGATCTTCAGCTAAGTTGTCTTCCAAATCTATGCACTCTTGAAGACATCAGTCAGAGTTTCCAATCGTTTTACGTATACTAAGATTCTCAATGTTCCATTCATTAGACCTTCTAAAATAAGGATATCATTTTCTACTGAGAAGGTCTCTCTGTCATAGGGCATCAGTCTACATATTGATTAAATCTTCGTGCTGCATTTTTTATTGTCTCATTAGGAGCTTGTTTGAAACTATGTATTAAGGATGACGAATTGTGCTTGATCCCTCGCTTAGTGAATTCCCCAATAAATTCTTGGAAGAATTGTTCAATATGGCCAAAGCAATTTGGATCCAAGGATTGAAACCAAGTTAGGCTATTCCTGTGAGGGTTAGCCCAAAGGATTCGTATTGCACGAAAAAGTCATCCACTTGCTCCGCTCGCAACACCTGCTTGTATTCTGCAATGTGGTCATAGGGCTCTCCTGTGCTATGATAATGATTTCGAATACATTTGGCCAATTGGATTGGTCTCACTCTTTTGCCTCGCTCTGGGGATCGAATTATGATGGGAAAAGCGGGTTTTACTGGGTGTATTCTAGCTCCTACACCTTGGGGTGGTTCTACCTTAAGGGTGGTTCTACCTTAAGGGTGGTTCTACCTTAAGGGTGGTTCTATTCAGATTTCCCATTCCCTAGCTAGTTTGGTTGTGGGAGTTAATTCCTGGCATGATAGATTGCACCTGAGGTCTGTTGGGCATACTACGTTGGCTCGTTTTGTCCTGACATCACATTTTCCATTCTTTGTTGAGTGTGGAATGGGTTTTGTGAGGTAGTTGCCTCATCTCAAGGAGGGAATATAGGCAGATCCATGTACTTTAATCTAAACTCCTCCTCTTCATCTACAGTGATGGAGAGTGTTAATCTCCAAAAGAACAAGTTAACCTTGAATTTAGATCACCTCTATATCAAGATCAACTTTAGACTCCACCTAATTTAGAGAATCTTCACCAAATTATCAGAAAATTGATTATTCTGAAAATTTCAGTTTCTTCAGAAAAGTCTGCTGCAGATTAGTCACTCATTGACTAATTAATCCTGTAAAGTTTTTGATAAAACTTTGCACAACACTTCGCCTTAAAGTTGCACAACTTTGCCAAGTTAAATCTCTCAAAAAGATTAAGTACACACTGAGAAATGTGTGAAACACTTTACCTATGTCTGAAAGTGCTTCTCTGCAATGGCGACTTTGACACCTGCAACTTCTTAGCACTGGTTCTCCCAAAGTAAATCCCGTTTGATCAAGATCTTTTAGCCATAGATAGCTTACCTTTCAACTTAGATTTTAAGCCCTCATTTGTGTAAAACTTTACACTGTAGACTGAGCAATGATCATTTCATTGAAGATGAAATGTGCGCCAGATTTCTCGACTGTTAGAACATTCTTACATATGAATGTTCCTAATCAAAATTCTCACAGCCTGATTACAATTAACCTCTCAAATTCTAGCCATAGATAGATTAGCTATGGACTTAGATACGTGCAAAAGGATTTCTCAAAAGATTAAACACAGAGGGAGCAGACAGCAAAATATCGGGCGCAAAATTTTTTGATTTCTCAGAAAATTTACATCTAAGTGAGGATGGACAATTCACTCACTCTTCATGTGTCTAATGACACTAATTTCTCTCTCCCTATTCTCAAAATCTCTTCTGCTCTATTTGCCCGACATTTTCAAACATATTTATAGATGAATATATACAAGTGTATGACTTAAACAAGGATATAAGTCAGCTAATGTACATATGTGTACATATCTTTGAGTTTTCTGAAAATGTCCTTCCTTCAACCATCTGACTTTGTTTCCTTCTTGACTTCTTGACTTCATTTCTCCATAATCCTTCAATTGATGATTGTCATGCACCAACAGCTCCCCCTCAATCATTAATTGAGGCTCTTCTCTATCTTCTTTACTCCAGCCATATCCTTGAATCTTTGTAGTTTTGGTCCATCTAGACTTTTAGTCATCATATCTGCAACTTGATCTTTTGTGGGAGTGTGTATGACTTCAATCTCTTTCTCAATGACCTTCTCTCTCAGAAAATGATACTGTATTTCAATATGCTTAGTTCTAGCATGAAATACAGGATTAGCTGCCAAGTATAATGAACTCATATTGTCTCCACAAATAATAGGAGTACTCTGAATCACATCAAAAACTTTCAAAAGTGTCTTTAGCCATATTACCTCTTTTGCAGCTTCCACCATACCTTTATATTCTGCCTCTGTAGATGACAAAGCAACTGTATGTTGCTTCTTGGAACACCATGAAATCAATTTGTCTCCTACATAGCACAAGTATCCATGTGTTGATCTTCTATCATCCACATTACCTGCCCAATCTGCATCACTATATATCTTGATTCTTGTATCTGAAGTAAACCCATAGTACAACCCTTCTTTGAGTGTACCCTTGATGTACCTAAGTACTCTTTGTCCTGCAATCCAATGTTCCTTTCTAGGACAATGCATGAATTGTGAAAGCACACCAACTGCATATGACAAGTCAGGCCTTGTCAATGTAGCATAAATCAAGCTACCAACCAAACTTTGATAGAGTTTCATATCTCTGAACTCTTCTCCTCCAAACCTAGACAATTTATGGTTCACTTCCAAAGGTGTAGGTGCAACCCTGCAATCTTCCATTTTAAATTTGGTTAGCAAATTTTTAAGATACCTTTCTTGGGTCACATATACTCCATGTTGAGTATAAGAGATCTCCATTCCCAAGAAGAATGATAAGTTCCCCAAATCACTGATTTTAAACTCTTTCTCCATCTGCTTTTTGATCATTTGTATCCCCTTATCATCTGTTCCTGTAAGTATTATGTCATCAACATAAATACACACATAAATAAACCCATCTTCACTTGCTTTGACTAGCAAGCTACTATCTGCCTTTGATGCTTGAAATCCAAGATCATTCAAGAATTTTACAAGCCTATAATTCCAAGCCCTTGGGGCTTGCTTCAACCCATACAAAGCTCTCTTGAGCTTACATACATAATTTGGACTCACTTGATCTTTGAACCCATCTGGTTGCTCCATGTAGACTTCATCTGAAATGTAACCATTCAAGAAAGCATTTTTAACATCTAATTGAGACAACTTCCAACCTTTACAAGCAGCAATTGCAATGAGTGTCCTGATGGTTGTCATCTTTGCCACAGGACTATAAGTCTCATCATAGTCCACTCCATATGTCTGTGCATACCCTTTCACAACAAGTCTAGCTTTGTACCTAGACACACTTCCATCTGCAAACCTTTTAGTTTTGTAAACCCACTTACAACCAATGATTTTCTGACTATTAGGTTTAGGAACCAAATCCCATGTTTGATTCTCTATCAATGCATCATACTCCTCTTGCATAGCATCTTCCCAATTCTTCTTCCCTTTGGCTTCTTCATATGTAGAAGGGTCTTCATCTGCTTTTACCAAATAAGCATAATCTTTAGTAGTCAAGAATGAAGTGTCATAGCTATACCTTGTAGGTTGTCATTTGTGCCTAGATGATCTCCTAACTTCTGCACTTCTTGAGGTCTCTGGTTCATCACATTCTGGATCAAACCTTGGCCTCTCTTCAACTTCAATCTGCACTTCATTACTCTCACTTTCATCAAGTAATTGAACCTTTGCTTTACCTTTTCTTTGTTCCACTACTTCTTCATCATCTGCATGTACATTATATTTACCTGCATACCAAGTACCTTGCTCATCAAATGTAACATCCTTGGATACAATAAATTGCTTTGTGGATGGACTCCACAACCTGTATCCCATTTGCTTATCATCATAACCAATGAATACATACTTCTCTGCCTTAGGCTCCAACTTATGCCTCAATTGAGATGGCACATATGCATATGCCAAGCATCCAAATATTCTGCAATGATCCAAGATAGGTTTCTTACCCCACCAAGCTTCATATGGTGTCATACCCTGCAAAGCTTTACAAGGCAATCTATTAACCAAATATGTAGCTGTATTAACAGCCTCAGCCCACAAATAATTTGGGGAATTCTTCTCTTTCATCATGGACCTTGCAAACTCAACAAGAGTCCTATTTCTTCTTTCTGCTACCCCATTTTGTTGAGGAGAGTACCTGCAAGTAACTTCTCTCTTTATACCTGCATTCCACAAATAATCATTGAACTCATTTGAAAAATACTCTCCCCCTCCATCTGACCTTAGTCTCTTCAATTTTTGACCTGTAATCCTTTCTGCATATGCATGATAGTGTTTAAATGTATTAAACACTTCTGACTTTTCCTTAATCACATAAATTGTGATCCACCTGGTAGCATCATCAACATATATGACATAATATCTTGAACCATTTATACTAAAGTCCTTTGAAGGACCCCACACATCTGTATGCACCAATTCAAGTCTTTCTGAATACATAAATCCATGCTTGGAATAGGATTGCTTATGAGCCTTACCTAATTGACATGCCTCACATCTGTATGTCATGTGTTGACCTGCAATGTTAGGCATTCCAAGCACTGAATCATTGTTAATCATTTCTTTGATACCTCTTTCATTAAAGTGTCCAAGTCTTTTGTGCCAAAGATCCAATTCTGACACCTTCTGCTCTCCATATGTGAACATAGCATGTCCAACATTTCCTTGTACCTTCAATGTGAAAAGCCTTCCTTCTTTCTTTCCTGCAATAACTTGTTTATACCCTTGACTAGGGTCTTCCACATAAACTCCATCTTTGTGAACCTTACCTCATATCCTTTTTCCACAATTTGACCTACACTGATCAAATTCTTTGGAATTGTGGGAACATAAAGTACCTTACTCAGAAGAGTGCTCCCATCCTTAGCTTTGACTGAACCAATTGACTTTACCTTATGCTTTGTATTATCACCTGTCTGCACTGTATGATTAATTGCATTATGATCTAGGTCAGTCATCAAAGCAATATTTCCACTTAAATGATTACTACATCCTGAATCAATATAGAACACTCTCATGTCCTCATGTGAGGTTTCACATGTATTCATAATGAGAGTCGAATCCTCCTTTTGATCTGATGCATAGTTGTAGTAGGTGTTATTATAGGATTGACTTTGGAAGTTTCTTCCACCACCTCTTCCAAAAGAATTCCTACCACCTCTACCTCTGAAATTTCCTCTCTGAAATCTACCTCCTCTTCCTCTTTGATTAAAGTTCTGATAATTACCATTGTATTGATTATTATGCCAACAATCATGAGATAGATGATTGGTCTTACCACATATCCAACAAGCTCTTGCATTCTCTTTGTTGTTTCTGCCTCTTCCTCTACTTCTGCCATTTCCTCTTCCTCTTATGAAGTTTGCTTGGTTTGATGTACCTTCTTCTTCACCTGATTGTTGCTTCCCTTTGTTGACTTTCTTCTTGTCTTTAGAATACATTGCATGACCTGCACTCTTATCAACATCTCCTTTGATATCATTCTCAAAAGTTAGCATATGACCTAACAATTGATTCAAATCAGGAGTAAAGTGATCTAATGAAAGTTCTGTAGATAAAATGAAAGGCTTCCATTTCTCATCTCCTCTTAGTCCTGTGAGTATTTGTCTTACCAATTTGTCTTCTTCAATATCTTCATCCACTGCACCTAAAGAATCTGCAATGTCCTTCATCTTTGTCACATAATCAGAGATTGATTGTGAGGCCTTCTTCTTGAAGGTAGTAAACTCTGCCCATAGTGAAGCCTTCCTTGATTTGGTTGTATTTTGGAAATGCTCTTCCAAAGCATTCCAAATGTCACAAGCACTTTCAAGTCCTCTAATGTGAGGAAGCAAATAGTCATTGACTGCCATGTAGATGATGCTTCTTGCTTGAGCATCCTTCTTCATCCAATTCTTCAAATCTGCAAGCTCCTCCCTAGTTGGAACACTAGGATCTCTGAATTCTGGCTTTTCTTCATCTCCTGTGATGTATCCTATCAGATCTTTGCTCATAAGGTGAGCTTCCATCCTCATAGACCATGCAGGATAGTTCTCTCTATCCAATTTTTCAATTTGGAGACTATCTCCCATCTTTACTTCACCTGTAGCTTCAAATCTTTAACCTTTACAGATAATAAATGTACCTTTACTTCGAATGTTGCTCCTTCTGATCCTTTTGATGCTCTTTGTATGTCTTCCTTTGATCTTTCTTCAACCTTTACCCTTCTGCACCTTCAAAATGTAAAGTTTTGTATTTTTGCAATAGTCGGAATCTTCTTCACTTCAATTTTGACACAACCTGCTCTGATACCACTGATGGAGAGTGTTAATCTCCAAAAGAACAAGTTAACCTTGAATTTAGATCACCTCTATATCAAGATCAACTTTAGACTCCACCTAATTTAGAGAATCTTCACCAAATTATCAGAAAATTGATTATTCTGAAAATTTCAGTTTCTTCAGAAAAGTCTGCTGCAGATTAGTCACTCATTGACTAATTAATCCTGTAAAGTTTTTGATAAAACTTTGCACAACACTTCGCCTTAAAGTTGCGCAACTTTGCCAAGTTAAATCTCTCAAAAAGATTAAGTACACACTGAGAAATGTGTGAAACACTTTACCTATGTCTGAAAGTGCTTCTCTGCAATGGCGACTTTGACACCTGCAACTTCTTAGCACTGGTTCTCCCAAAGTAAATCCCGTTTGATCAAGATCTTTTAGCCATAGATAGCTTACCTTTCAACTTAGATTTTAAGCCCTCATTTGTGTAAAACTTTACACTGTAGACTGAGCAATGATCATTTCATTGAAGATGAAATGTGCGCCAGATTTCTCGACTGTTAGAACATTCTTACATATGAATGTTCCTAATCAAAATTCTCACAGCCTGATTACAATTAACCTCTCAAATTCTAGCCATAGATAGATTAGCTATGGACTTAGATACGTGCAAAAGGATTTCTCAAAAGATTAAACACAGAGGGAGCAGACAGCAAAATATCGGGCGCAAAATTTTTCGATTTCTCAGAAAATTTACATCTAAGTGAGGATGGACAATTCACTCACTCTTCATGTGTCTAATGACACTAATTTCTCTCTCCCTATTCTCAAAATCTCTTCTGCTCTATTTGCCCAACATTTTCAAACATATTTATAGATGAATATATACAAGTGTATGACTTAAACAAGGATATAAGTCAGCTAATGTACATATGTGTACATATCTTTGAGTTTTCTGAAAATGTCCTTCCTTCAACCATCTGACTTTGTTTCCTTCTTGACTTCTTGACTTCATTTCTCCATAATCCTTCAATTGATGATTGTCATGCACCAACATACAGGACAATATCTCCTTTGATTTTGGTCTAGGTATGTAACTCTAGATGTATTTTCTGGATCCCTAAACTCATATATAGTCATTGGTCTGATGCTTTCTCCTTGTGTCGGTGAATCTATTTGGAGGAGTAGGTGAGACCCATGGATCAGGTATATGTCCAATAGGTAATCATCTTGAGGTATCAAATCCCCTCTCAAGACTTGAGTCACCACAGACTTGCCCCTTGGGGTAGTCACCAGTTCTTCTTGGTTAGATTTTTTGGAAGTTCCTTGTCCCTCTAATTCTCATCTATCATTAATTTGATCAGGGTTTTCGGTTACTACATAGATCTGGCCCATCTTATCCATATAAACTCCACCTTCATACTTCACAGCTGGCCTTGGAACTATTCCAGATTCTATAGTGTTTATCATTCTTTGCTACTCACTTGTGTAGACCATCGAGGTAGATGGGTATTCCTTGCAAGTTACTGGATATGTATTGAAGAGACATCCAATATTCCCCTTCCATTATGGACATAAAACCTTCCCTAGGTACTGACCTACGCACGTCTTCAAAAGCCAAGAGTCCCTCCAAGTTAAATGACATTTCTGACTCACTTGTCTGTGAACTCAGCACGTAGTGCTAACCATTGAGTTGTGAGTCCCCGACTTGGTTGTGTGGTTAACACTAGCCTCAGATGATTTGGTACTTTATCTATCTCTTCCTAAGTGTCTACTTGTTCTTAGGTTCATAAACCTTGTCTATAAGTCCAAAATTGTCCTTTGTATTGCTCAAAATCTTGTGGAACCCCTTGCTTCCTAGTCCAACCGGAGGGTCAACTTCAAAATCACAACAAACGGATTTCATATGAGAAAGTTATGCCAGTTCAGGGTTCTAGGGGTTGAAACAGGGAAACAAGATCCCTCTGGGAGTACCTCAGGATAGGCGATACGATACCAGATTTTCCACCATACGCGATACCACTATAGAAGATACCACCTTGGATGATACGATACCACCAAGGTGATACCAACTTCCATGATACGATACTGCTATCCAGACGATACGATACTAGAAGTGGCCACGATACGATACCTGTGATTGACACGATATGATATGAGTCTATACACGATACGATACCTTCCAAACGATACGACACCACTGAACCGACATGATACGATACTAGAAATCACACAATATGATATGAAATTGCTCAGAATAGGATACCAAGGTGACAGGCGATACGATACCAAAAATTTCCACGATACGATACTAATTCTATGGATGATAGGATACCAAAGGATCGAACGATACGATACCACTTTTTGGCACGATACGATACTGAGTTGCCGATACGATACCAACTTGGCACGCGATAGGATTACACTCGATTGACGATACGATACTACTGGCGATCGTGATCGCGATACTAGCACTTGATGATACGATACCAGAATGGTATTGCGATACCTCAAGTGGGTGTGCACGATACGATACCTTGACAAGTATCGCGATACATGGGAATTTTGGTATCACGATACCAAAACTCAACCGGACACGATACTTGGAGTTTTTGACAGCCAAATTCAAAAGTTTTTGCAAATATGTATACCTTACGTTCTCCTTGTCATTCCTATGTGCTGTACATGCAAGGTCGTTTTCCAAATCCATGATACTCCACTCGTGATACCGAACGCAAGTCTTGTCACTCCACGATATTGTCACTCAGATTCTTGATGTTTTAGTGGTGTGAATCTCTGCATTTCATCCACGCTTCAGCTCTAAGCCCTCTCTGAACTCCTCCCATAGCCAAGAATGAAGATGAAGAGGGGAAAATAGGGAACATATAGTCAAAAAAGCCAAAAAATCGAAAAAATCTAAGAAGGTGAAGATGGGAGGAGACGGTGGTGATGATAATGATGAAGATGAAGAAAAACTCAAAAATTGAACTAAAAATGGTGATTATTTTACCTTCCAACGTCACTACTTTATGTCTTACCATCACACGCTCGTCCTCCAAGCTCTCTCCCCGGCAACATCGCCAAATTTGGTGTCACTCTAGCACAATGGCAAGTACCAATGTGAGGAGATTCACCTCATAAATGCCAATCCATGGAGATGTGAGGACCCGTATGAAGACCGTGAGCAAGTGATGGCACAAGTGCGTGAGTGAAAGCACACAAGCATGCACACACATACACACACATGCGCAGAAGGTAAGAGCAAAGAGTGGAACAATGGAAGGACTTTGATTACAAAAGAAATCTCTTACAAAGCTCAAATCTACAACAAGCTAACCCCCAAAAATGAGCTCTCCAGCCCTTTTTATAGTTTTTTGAGTAGTTTTGGCCTTGTCCAGACCTAGTGTCTTGCCTACTTAAACATTAGGTTCTAGGGCTTATTTGGGGGCTCAAACGGAGTCTAAAAATTATGAAAATTGGTAGGATGATACTTCTAATACTCCTCAAGCTCAAGGACTCCTTGGCTTGAACAAAATGGAGTTGTAAAAATAGAAAATCTTATTTACAATGGTTTTTAGTGATAAAAATCACTATTTTTATAGGGATTTCTTCTGAAAATTTGACATGTTCTTCTTGGAGCTCCCTACATTCTCCTTCTTCTTGTGTGTCCACTTCCTTGATGTGCTCCCATGCTTTGACCTTGCCTTTGAGTGTCAACATATGTATGAGCTACCAAGAAAGAATAAAAAACCACATATGGACAAAAAAGTGTGATATCAACCATCAACCAAAGTAAGAAGAGAATATCTAAAACTAGTGATAATGATCCACCCTTGGGATAAAAGAACCAGCTTGTTGGGTATCATATGAGTAGTAAAAGATATGTTTAACTTCCTACCCATGCTTAGCACTCTACTCATCTAAGAGATAAGAGATTGAATCTCATGTTGAGTGATCTATTCATAAATGAGGCATCCAATAGTTCGTTGATAGAGACCAACATGAAATTTTTATCTAGCAATATCAATACTCAATCCTAAAATTGTCTACATGGGAGTGGCAACGTGTTTACAATTTTTAATACATGGGAGTGGAAACGTGTTTACAATTTTTAATGCCAAGATATTGCAATAAAGTTTCAGTTTTTGTTTTTGACAAAAATGAGAGGCTCCATCAACTTCCATAAATAAGCTTGTGAATGCCTCAAATTCTGCATTTAAAGGAGGCATGTAGATCAACCTTAAACTTAGAAATATGCATATCTTTAGCAACAATGAGGAGCATACAATCAAGCCAAACAACATCATGTTAGGATAAGCACATCGTCTTCACTCTTCACATAGAAAGATCTTTTCGTTTGGACTAGTCTAAACTCGGTGTGGTAATAATTAGGCTACATGTATTTTTTCATATCAAGCATAAGGTTCATGCTTTACTATATACAATACCTTCTTTAACATGCACACTTTTTCTCATACATCTTTCTCCCAAAACAAGAAGGCTAAAATACTTACAATTCTTAATGCAAGAACCCAATTAGAAATGCTATCAACGATTTTCATAGAGTATGTAGGAGCAAAGAGGTAATCAAAATCAATACCTTTTCTTGAGAATTATCTTTAGGTACAATTCTAGCCTTATATCAATCAATAGTAGCATCAATTTTTTGTTTGAGCTTAAAAATTCATTAGTGTCAATTGATTTCTTACCAAGAGGAAAATCATATAAAGACTAAATACCATTCTTCATGATAGCTTCAAATCTCGGTTACTTAGAAACCATTAATTTTTTTTGTCTTTTTGCTTGATTAAAAGAAATAGGCTAATTCTCATCACAAAGGCTAGAGATAGTCATTGCATAACAATGTAATGTAAAAGAAACACCATTGGAGGCTACATAAGTATAATAAAGCCAAGTTGCATCTAGATTCCTATCTTTCAAACTATGCACCAAAATTTGTGGCATCAAGAAGTCCAAGGCCCATCGAAGATGTGAAAGGGAGTTCACATGCAAAGTTTGGAAGAAATCAAGAAAATCCAGGGTAGCGCTCAAAGCTCATCAAATTTTGAAAATTAGGGACAAAATTTCACTATCACCAAATCAGATGAAAATTCATATGCTTGTAAAGTCTATCAAAGGTAGCCTATAGCCTGAATTTCACTTGTAAATGGATTTTCTAGCACATTGATATGGCATGTGCATTCTGTAAAAATGTAATTTTTCCACTTAGACCCTACAAATCTTGTATAGGATGTTTATGTTAGCCATATGGTCTAGCATGTATAAAGATCATATGAGGCTATACATTTGTACATATTTTCAAGGCTATTAGAGTTTCCTACAGACATTAATGCCACGATGCAAACTTCCAAAAGTCAAACTTGTATAAGGAAGATCCATATGGGAGCTTTTTCTCCATATTCCTAAAGGGGACCTTTGAGAACATAGCCCTACAAAGCTTCATCTTGATCAAAGCATATTTAGAATGTCAAAGAGCACGAAAGCCAATTTTTAGGGTCACCACAATTTTCTAGATTAAGCAAATTGAAGGCTTGAAGGGCTACCACATGGCAAAAGATGGTTAAACCATATTGTATGATTAGGATGAACTCACATTCAAGGGTGAAGATGCACCAAAACTTAAAGCAAGGAGCATCCACGAATTTTTCTAATCGGATAAGCTTAATTTAATGACCAAAGAACAATAATCCAAAGTTGTTCCAAAAATAGCAGCTTATCTTATCCAAATCCAAGTCCACATTAATCTGATGGTCGCGATCTTCCGAGATCTCAAGGTGGAGAATGAAGGCACCTATTTTTCCCTCCTTTCCTCTAGATTTGATAAGAAGATTCAATCATAGCCCTCCATTTGATGAGTCCAATGGTTGTAATCAAAAGTAATTGATCCTAGGGTTGAGAGTTAATTTCTCTCAATTAAAGGGCCCAAATTCAATAGAAAAACTATAAACACCCCCCTTCAAATTCCTGGAGAAGCAATGTTAGACATCCATCGGGCCTTGCTAACACATGTTTTCCTTGTGACAATCACCCTCAGTTGAGAGTGTGAGGATCCAAGGTGGGCAAGTAAGACCATAGAAAGTAGAATCAAATTTAAGTTAGACTTTCGAACTAGGATAGATTTATAAACCCAATGGTTTCTCTCTCTTTGCTCACCATCAGTGGAGCATGTGAGTGAGTTAGCATTGGGTTTATTTGTCTTTAACTTCTTTAGATAGATTATATGTTCCTAGACAGATATAAGGTCCCTAGAGTGGTTCCTATCCTCTCACCTATGATTCAGTTGAACTATCATGGCGAGAGGGTCCTATGGACTTCCTTTGACCATTAGATTGGCGAGCTTGATGTATCATGATTCTCATGAACATGTATTGCATTATAATCTCTTTTATTTCAAGTCACCTTATCTCCATGTCTCTTGTATCCTAAGTGATTTTACATATCTCCTTTCAAATCTTTGTATGTGTGAGAAGGCTCCACATCTTTGCTTTGAATGAGTGAGGATTTTCTATTTAGATTGTGAGGATAATTCTCTTTAAATTCATAATTTATGACCCCCATGCATACATACCATCCAAAAGCACCCATGCATATGAATTAATCTTGGAAGTGTTTAAGAAGATCCGTATGGGCCATTCTTCCTTCTAAGATTGATTTATGTGTATGTTTTTTATTGTTATCATCATCCATCCAGATGTTTTAATCTTGGAAGTGTTTTAGAAGATCCTTACGGACCATTCCTCCTAAGATTAATACATGCATATGGTTTTTAACTTTCATCATCATTCATGTGCATGTGTTCATATTACATTCATACATTCCCACTCCCACAACTAAATAATCACATCCCTCCTCTCCATACCCAACTACATCTTCAGTTTCACATCCATAAACGTTCCAACACTCATTAGCTTCATACACCATGCATGTGTTGTGACTGGACCCAATCCAAACGGATTGCAATCAACTCAAAATTTGAATCTGATGTGAAAGCTTTTTTGGCATTTGCTTCTAACCCTATTGGGAGGTTATGATCCATATCCTTTGTTGCATATTTTTCTTCATCATCATTCTTGAGTGTTGCACTAGATTTCTCAAATATCGTGCACATCTTCATTTTGATGTAAACACATTTGCGACAGATCTAAGCATCATGCGTCACTTCCATATTCACTTAAGATGGAGGAAAAATTCAAATCCCTTATTACTGCGAAACAAGTCCAAAGAATAGTTTCTTCTATTTTGAGAGAGAAGGGAAAATTCAATGGCATCAACATTGAAAGCTACTTAGATTCGTTTTAAGAGCAAGCTATGGTTTTTGGTCTTCGGAAAGATCTTTTGATAACATTGTTTGAAAAAAAATTTGATAGCTCTATCATAAACTATGTCACTCAATATGATAGTCTTTCTTGTAGTGATTTATGAAAGAAGATGCTCAAAGAATTCTATCCTGATGACTATAACCAACATAATGAAGAAGGATTCTTATGGTGGGTTAATTCTTTAAAGCCTAGTAGCTCTATCACTCATTTGCAAAATGAGTATATTAGACATTATAAACAACTTCCTAATGAGGATAAGGTAAGTTGGGAACCTAATCCTGTGATCACTTTTGGTAAGCTTCCTCATCCTGAAACTCATAGGGAAGTTGACCAGTGACTAGAGGATCTAGATAAACGCTATGGTCTTACCAAAAATTGATAGAAAGTGTGTAGATTAGTAGAGGCTATAGCCCATAGAAATCAAAGACAATCCATGCTTTATGCAAAAACTAGTTTTCGTCAAACTAGTCCTCCACAAGCTAAGGAGAAAGTTAGAGATCAAATCCAAGTTATGCTTTTTGAATCTATTCTTATTCCTCAAATAATGGAGGCTACTCAAGGTTTAAAAGTAGATCAAAATAAAAGTGTAATTGAACAATCTCAAGTGAAAATTCTCGCTTAGCAAATGGAAATTCTTATCGCTACACAATCCAATTTCTCCAACTTTAGATGCCTTACAATCTAATTACATCAAAACTTTCTAAAATCAAATGAACCCAATGTCTTATCAAGAGGCTAATCAAAATGTTGTAGCTACCTATAAAAATCCATAAGTAGATCCCACTCAAGCATATCAAGCTCCTCCAATGCATAATCCTTCAATGCATAATCCTTCAATGCAAAATCCTCATCCTCATGTGCAAAATCCTCAAATGTACAAAAAAATGTACCCTCAAGTTTCTCAAACAACTTTTCAAAATCCTACAAATTAGAATTTCAAAATCATCAACCATATACTATGAAAGTTGCTCTTGCACCTCAAGCTCCTCAAATGAATCAATTGCCTTATCAAAATCCTAATTATTTCAAGCAATACCTTACCAAAAAGATCTTCAATTTCAAAATTTCTCACCTAAAGTAAGTCAAAATCCTCAAAATTTGAATGGTTTTGTGCGTGGTCCTTGTAGCTATCCTTGGTGTGATTTGCTAAAGCACTTTTTGAGAGATTGTTAGCTATTGAAGTCTGGTAAGGAGCAATGACTAGTAATAGACATAGACAAGAAACTATGTGACTCCCAATCTAGGTTACCTCTACAAGGAAATTACGCTAAGGGAGGAATGAAGAAGCACTATGAAATGAAGTTGATCTTTTGGTAGAGGCTTTAGTAAGAGCACAAGATGATTTTAGGAGAATAATGTCTTGGGACTCACCAATAGAAGATCAATCTCTTATTTATCACATAGTATATAAGAAAAGTTAAAAATAGATGAAACGGAGCAAGGATGAAGAAGAGTGACTCGAAAACAAACCTAAGAGGGAATAGAAACCATCAAAGATCAAGGGAAAACATCACAACCCAAAGATAAATAAAAACGAATCACAACCCAATGAACAAAAAGAAGAAGAGAAACAAAAAGTTAAAAACACAGCCCAAGAAAATGGAGCCAAAGCCTTTATAGAAACAAGAACAATAAAAAAAAATCAACATCAAACACAGAAAGGTGAACAAAAACAAGATATTGAGCAAAAACAAAAGAAACCAAAGAGAAAATCAAAAGCCATCCTGATTTTAGAAATTGAGAGAAAATAGATCCTATGGAGATTTGAGATGACACTTGGCTTAAGAGTCAAGTGACCATGTCTTTAAAACATGTTTTCTCTATTAAAATCCTTCTTTTAAAGTTAACTTTATTGTGCCAATTAAAAGGAAGAGGTTTTCACTTAATCTAGATACTAAGATGCAAGATCTATGGATAATTATCAAGCTATGAATGAATGCTTAAAATTTGATGAATCTTATGAAGAGGGCCTTCATGTAATGAAGTTAATGTTAATAAAAAAAATCTTAGGACCTATTCAACTTGACCATGAAAATCATGAAAACAATCCCATAGGCGATGGAGTCACACAGAGGATGTTGCACAATGACTATCTGATGAAGACGAAGGGCTATGATGGTTCAAACGTCACAGGTGGTTCTTCCACCCCATAAAGATACTGAGAGAAAGAGAGGATAAAGTAGAGAGAGAAATAAAAAGTAGTCTTTCACTATGTATGCATGAATAAGTGACAAAAAAGGTGGGCCTTCCATTTTGATGACATTAGATATCCTTTCATATAAAAATAGAGGGCCATTTGGCCAATCAAAGGCACATGAGATTCTTGGATAGATTTCCCTTTAAGTAAGAGGTGTTCACATGCATATAGAAGAAAGCTCATAATTAACGATCCCTTGAGCTTGATTATACAAGTAGTTCTTTGGGAACTATCCTTTCCTCACAACTAGACTAGGGTGGTAAGGAAATTATGATTCCTTCCCATGTACAAAGGAGGTGGTACAATGTCTATAACCTTTCTTCAACAAACTCATGGGTGGTACAATTCCTTCCATATAAATATGAGGATGATACAAAGGGGATGTTTTACAACACATCATCATAGATGAAATTGACTTGAGCTTCTTCTTCATTTGTCTCCTCCACCACATTGACATTGGTTGGTCTTTTGTTGAAATATTCTTTGTTGTTATTATTGTTGTTGTTGGCATTGTTGTTGAAGGCTTCCTTTGTTTTAATGTTGTGTTTATCATTCTAGCTCACATTTATATATAGGCACCTTTTGTAGACAAACATAAAAAAAAAGAACAAGGGAAAGGTCCTTCTCTCTATGTTGAGGGGGTGTCTGATTCTCATAGAGACAGCAAATACAAGAATGCATGTTCAAACCTATGAAGATAGGAGTTGTTACTGAACATTAAAGGCCTGAAGATATATTTGTTAGCTACATTTTTTGAGTATTTTACAAAATATTTTGCCTCTTTTTTTGGATGTCCGATACAATGATTAAAAAAAATAGAGTACCAAAACTCTTTGTTGTTGCTCTCTTTCTATGATATTGTAAAGAGTATATTTTCAAGTAAATTTGGGACAAAATGTGTTCAAACTTGGAATATAATTAATTGACCTACAATTCGTTAGCCTATGTACAAAGTCGATTTGAAGTACACTGTGATAATGCATCACCAAACTAATAAGTATACAAGCCAATATTATACTATAGGATTTTTGCCCCAAAGTGGATATGAATGTGTTTACTTCTTCTCCAAAGTGTATTACAAAAAAATGCATTCCTATAAAACAATACTAGTAATGCTATTGTGGCTTGTTCATTTGCTAAAGTCCAAACACTACAAGGAATACGGGCGTATAGCGATGGTTAAGGCGATAGAATTTCGTCGCTATAAAATTGCAACATGCATCGTAATTAGCATCGCACGCAGACCGTCGATTAAACGATGAAGTGAACGACGTTTTCTGTGACTTGTGGCGCGACGAGGATGCAACGCTCCTATAGAGCGTCGCTAACATGACGCTTTTAAAGAGCATCGTATAAACGACGCTCTTCTACGTCCCATAGGTGATGTTGTTTGCCATCGCATAAGTGACGCTAAAATCATGTTGCTTATGTGACGACGGTTAGCATCGCTTACACGACGGTCTGTTGACGGAAAAAAATTAAAATGTTGGAGGCTCTTCAATCGGCATTTTCATGCATCCGATCGAAGAGCTCTCCAACGTTTGCAATTGCGTTGCGCTTACGAGCTGAAGCAAGTATATGCAGAATTGTTGTTTTGCCTAAGCTCTCTCTTATTGTCTCCCTATATCTCTGTTTCTCTCTTTCTACATCTTTCTCTCTTTGAATTATCTCTCTCTCTCTCTCTATTGCAGGTTATTCAAGAAGCTAACTAAGCAAAAAGTATGGCTAACTATTGTAAGTACAATTTCTATTCTTTGTATATCATTTGAATTGTGTTATTTTCATTAGATAGCATACTCACACTTATTGATATGCACTTATACACTTATACATGATGAAGATGCACTTTCACACATATACACATATACACATGCACATACACACACATACATGTGCATATACACTTACACATACACACACATATACACATGCACATGCACAAACATTTATACAACCACATAAAAAAATTTACATGCATGCATTATTGCATATATATATATATATATATATATATATATATATATATATATATATATATATATATATATATATACACACACACACACATTAACATATACACAAATACATGTATATGCACATCCACATGCAAGCACATTCAAATGCATGCACATGGATGCAAATGGAAATGCATCCACATACACATGCATGTTTCATAAATATACACATGCATATACATACATTATACACATATATGTTGAGGATCTCACGATTCTGAGACCACTTATTGATGGCCATCACGACAAAGGCTTGAACCTTGTTAAGCCTGCGGAATTTGCCATGCCACCGAAAAGATGCTAAGCTAGAGCGATATTAGAACACCTCTATAATCAGTAGTAGCTCAACACAATTACTGTCGCTCAAACATATAAGACTGTGTTTTGAATTTACTGAAAAATTCCACTGGAACTTCACTAGAATGTCACCAGACTGACACCGTAATTATACAGTAATCTTACCGGAATCAACTCCTATTCTGTTTGTAATTACTACAAGTGAGTATACATGAAGTAAGGAAGTGATGCGTGAACTTCCTTCAATGAGTGAACACTTTCTGAAGTTTTAAGAAAAAACTTCTCCGGTTCAGAATGTCTCTTTTCGGTTAGACCTTGTATTGTGTGTACATATCCATTTCACCGAAATCTTTGATGAACTGATAGTAGAGATGTCTAGCTATAAGATAAGCTAACTCTCATACAAAACTTTAATTTACTCTACGAGATATACTTCGTTGTTCTACCGGAAAACACGTTTTCTGAGAAAACTATAACTGACCGAAAATGCGTTTACTGAGATAACTGTAATTGATCGAAACATTCGTTTACTGAGGGAGTACCGGGGAACAGATGTACTAAACGAACTATAACTGTTAACGAACTTTCTACCGTAACACGAAAATACTCAGAGTTCTTCACATACGAACAGTGCGCACAAACTTCCACATGAACATGTGTTTTCTATTAGAGAAGATGTATACAAATTAGCTTGGCCTCTTCTTGTTTAAGCTATAGAAACTCTCCTACACTGAGTAGTTTCTGTTTACCATCTCTCTCAGATGAATACCTGACATTTCAGGTTCGTGTTATTTATCTGTACATACGCGATCGCTGGCGTCTTCTGAAAACTTCTCTCTCTCTCTTCACTCTCTGTACATGCGCGATCTCTGGCGTCTTCTCACTTCCTCATTCTTTCTGACCTCTTTATGTGCTCTATTTATACTGCACGCTCTTCTCACGCACGTTCTTGTTCGCACTTCCCCCTCTATTATTCTTATGCACGTTCTCTCTTTATATACAGTTTGATTCGGTGTAACGAACTCTATCAAACTCTGATTCTACAAGATTCTGCATTGTACATAACGATCGTGAATTTGTCCCTTCATTAAGGCTTTTGATTTTCTGAATATTTGTTTCCGCTTCTCTTTATCTTTCTTTTTCTTTATGTCTATCTGTATGTCAAATTCGTGAGTGATTCTTCAACAGCTCCCCCTCAATCACTAATTTGACTCTTCCTATCCTTCTTATATTTTCCTTTCTTTTATACCTGCCATTTCTTTGAATCTGCTTGTCTTTGTTCCATCCAAGCTCTTTGTCAAAATATCTGCAATCTGATCTTTTGTCGGAGTGTATATTATTTCTATCTCCTTCTCCATTACCTTTTCCCTCCGGAAATGATACTGAATTTCTATGTGCTTTGTTCTTGCATGAAATACTGGATTTGCTGCAAGATACAGCGAGCTCATATTATCTCCATGTATGATAGGTATACCTTGATCAATACCCATGCTTTTGAACAAGGTATGCATCCATATCACTTCTTTAGCTGCTTCTACAAGTCCTTTATATTCTGCTTCAGCTGACGATAAAGCCACTATGTGTTGTTTCTTCGAACACCAGCTTACTAGCTTATCTCCTAGGTATATCATATACCCATGTGTTGATCTTCTGTCATCTTGACTTCTTTCCCAGTCTGAGTCACTGAATGCTCTCAGCTTTATATCTGACGTAAAAGGATAATATAATCCTTCTTTTATAGTTCTTTTGATATATCTAAGAACTCTCTGTCCTGCAACCCAATGTTGATCTTTCGGACAATGCATAAACTGTGAGAGAACTCCCACTGCATAACTAAGATCCAGTCGTGTTAGTGTAGCGTAGATTAAGCTTCCCACTAACGACTGATATTTTCTCATATCTTTAAACTCTGCACCACTGTATTTGCTGAGTTTATGATTTACTTCAAGCGGTGTTGAAGCTTCTCTGCAATTCTCCATATTAAACTTCTTCAGTAAGTTTAGGAGATACCTTTCTTGCGTAACATATACATCATGATCTGTGTATGTGATTTCCATTCCAAGAAAGTATGATAACTTTCCTAGATCATTGATCTGAAACTCCTTTTCGAGTAATCTCTTTACTTCTTTAATTCCTTCATCTGAAGTACCTGTGATTATAATGTCGTCTACATAAATGCAAATGTAGATCATACCTTCTTCTGTTCTCTTAATGAGTAGACTTGCATCTGCTTTCGAACTTTGGTATCCAAGTTCATTGAGATATTTCACAAGTCTGTAATTCCAAGCTCTTGGAGCTTGCTTCAGTCCGTAAAGTGCTTTTCTTAATCTGCAAACAAAATTTGGGTATCTGGAACTTACAAACCCTTCCGGTTGTTCCATGTAGACTTCATCTGATATATATCCATTCAAAAATGCGTTCTTTATATCTAGCTGACTTAGCTTCCATCCTTTTGATGCTGCTATAGCAATTATTGTCCTTATGGTTGACATCTTTGCCACTGGACTAAACGTCTCGTCATAAACTATGCCATGCGTCTGAGCATAGCCCTTGATAACCAGTCTAGCTTTGTATCTGGCTATCCTTCCATTTGCAAGTTTCTTAACTTTGAAAACCCATTTGTTTCCAATCACTTTCTTACCATTTGGTTTTGGAACAAGTTCCCATGTCTTGTTCTCCTCCAATGCGCTGAACTCTTCATCCATTGCTTCTTCCCATTGCTTCTTACCTTTAGCTTCATCATAGTTCTGAGGTTCTTCATCATCTTTGACCATATATGCATAATTTTTCTGAGTTATGTACGAAGTATCATAGGAATACCTTTCTGGTTGTCTTCTATTCCTGTTTGACCTTCTTGGTTCAAACTCTTCATGTGTATCTGAATACACATCTTCGTCAAATCTCTGTTCATCTCCATTTCTCATACCTGATCCGATCCTGGACGTACTTGCCTACATATAGTCTTCATCTCTGTTCACCTACACAATTGATTTTCCTTTCTCTTTTCTTCTTACTTCTTCTTCATATTCTTCCGTTGTATGATTCTGATCTGTATACCAGCTTTTCTGTTCATCAAATGTAACATCTCTGGAAATAGTAAACTGTTTTGTTAGAGGAATCCATAACCTATAACCCATCTGCTTTTCATCATATCCGACGAACACATATTTCTCTGCTTTAGGTTCAAGCTTATGTCTGAGTTGTGATGGTACATAAGCATAGGCTACTGATCCAAACACTTTGCAATGATCAAGTGTTGGCTTCTTTCCCCACCAAGCTTCATACGGGGTCATTCCATTTAAGGCTGTACACAGTAATCTGTTTACCAAGTATGTAGTTGTATTTACGGCTTCAGCCCAGAGATAGTTTGGACAATCTTTCCTTTAGCATGGCTTATGCAAACTCAACTAGAGTTCGGTTTCTTCTTTCTGCTACACCATTCTGTTGTGGTGTATACCTGCAGGTTATTTCTCTCTTAATACCTGCATTCCAAAGATAATCATTGAATTCTCGGGAGAAGTATTCTCCCCCTCCATCAGACCTCAGTCTCTTAAGCTTTTGACCTGTGAGTCTTTCAGCATATGCATGAAAATGCCTGAAAGCTCCAAAACTTTTGATTTCTCTTTCAAAACATAAAGAGTTATCCATCTTGTTGCATCATCAATGAATAAAACATAATACCTCGATCCGCTGATTGATCCTTCTTTTGTTGGTCCCCAGACATCTGTATGAATGAGTTCAAGAACTCCATCATGTTTGAATCCTTTCTTCTAGAAAGGTAACCTGTGGGCTTTTCCCATCTGACATGCTTCGCAGGTGTGAATCATATGTTGGTTCTGTACATTCGGTAATCCCAGTACTGACTGATTTGAAATCATAGCTTTAATTCCTTTTTCATTAAAATGACCTAATCTCTTATGCCAGAGATCAAGTTCTGTAATCACCTTTTCACCATGTGTGAGCAACGCTTGGCCAATGTTCCCTTGTACTCTTAACGTAAAGAGTCTGCCTTCTTTCTTACCAGAGACAATCTGATTATATCCGTTCTTGGGATCTTCTACAAATACTCCTTCATTTGTAAATCTGACCTGAAAACCTTTCTCAACTATTTTTCCTACGCTAATCAAATTTTTTGGTATTGTCAGAACGTACAAAACATTGGTTAGCAAATCTGCTCCACTCTTACATTTCACTTTTCCAATTGAATGTACACTATGCCTTGTAATGTCACCTGTTTGAACAGTATGACTGGAACTACCTTTTTCCAATTCTGACATCAATTCTATATTTCCTGACAAATGATTAGAACATCCAGAATCAATGTAAAATACCTTTAGGTCTTTGTTATCTGATGTGCTGATTGAGTTCATCATCAATGATGTATGAATTTCATTCCGTGTGTCATTTGCGTAGTTGTTGTAGGTGGTGTTGTAGGATTGATTCTATCCCCAACTTCTTGCTCCACCTCTACCATAGCCTCCTCTTTGATTCTGTCTTCCTCTTTGAAAGTTACTCTGATATCTTCCGCTTCTGCCTCTGCTATTACTGTTCTGATTTTGATTTGATCCTTGTTGATTGTGCCAACAATCATGAGCTAGATGATTACTGAGTCCACAAATCCAGCAAGCCTTCTTGTTGATATTCTGACTACCTCTTCCTCTTCCAAAACCTCTTGCTCTTCCTCTGCTGGTGCATTTACCTCTTGCATAATAAGCCTGAGAACTTGGCTCTTCTTCGTCTTTTGACTTACCTTTGTCTGCTTTCTTCTTGTTCTTCATGTACATTGCAGAACTTTGTCCTTTATCTCCATCTCCTTTCAGGTCTTGCTCATATGTGAGTATCAAACCAAGCAACTGATTTAAATCTGGTACAAAATGATTTAAAGAAAGTTCAGTTGAGAGTACGAAAGTTTCCACCTTTCATCTCCTCTCAAACCTGTTAGCAGTTGCGCTATCAATCTGTGATCTTCGACATCTTCATTTATGGATCCAAGAGTATCTGCTAGATCCTTCATCTTAGTAACATAGTCACTAATGCTTTGACTCGACTTCTTTTTGAACGTTGTAAATTCGGACAATAAGCTAGCCTTTCTAGCTTTCGTAGTATTTTGGAAATGATCTTCCAACGCACTCCATATGTCCTCCACTTTCTCCAGACCTCTGATGTGCGGTAGTAGATGGTCTGAAATGGTATTATAAATGTAAGCTCTTGTTGTTGCATCTTTCTTCTGCCACAACTTCAAGGCTTCTAATTCTTCTTTTTCCGGTTGACTATCATCTTCGAAAGTCGGCTTCTTTTCTTCTCCGGTCACATACATCATTAATTCCTTACTCATAAGTAAGCCTTCCATGCGCATTACCCATGCAGGATAATTATCTCTGTCCAATTTATCAATTTGGACATGATCTGCCATGATCTTCTTGTTTCTGTTACTTCCAGTGAACTTTTTGAGAATCTTTCTGCTCTTCAGAATCTTTCTCGTTTTGGTACCACTTCTTGTGGTTAATCGGCTCTGATACCAAACTGTTGAGGATCTCACGATTTTGAGACCACTTATTGATGGCCGTCACGACAAAGGCTTGAACCTTGTTAAGCCTGCGGAATTTTCTGTGCCACCGAAAAGATGCTAAGCTAGAGAGATATTAGAACACTTCTATAATCAGTAGTAGCTCAGCACAATTACTGTCGCTCAAACATATAAGACTACGTTTTGAATTTACTGAAAAATTCCACTAGAACTTCACCGGACTATCACCAGACTGACACCGTAATTATACAGTAATCTTATCGGAATCAACTCCTATTCTCTTTGTAATTACTACAAGTGAGTATACATGAAGTAAGGAAGTGATGCGTGAACTTCCTTCAATGAGTGAACACTTTTTGAAGTTTTAAGAAAAAATCTTCTCCGATTCAGAATGTCTCTTTTCGGTTAGACCTTGTACTGTGTGTACATATCCATTTCACCGAAATCTTTGATGAACTGATAGTAGAGATGTCTAGCTATAAGATAAGCTAACTCTCATACAAAACTTTAATTTACTCTGCAAGATATACTTCGTTGTTCTACCGGAAAACACGTTTTCTGAGAAAACTGTAACTGACTGAAAATGCGTTTACTTAGATAACTGTAATTGAACGAAACATTCATTTACTGAGAGAGTACCGGGAACACGTGTACTGAACAAACTCTAACTGTTAATGAACTTTCTACCGTAACACGAAAATACTCAGAGTTCTTCACATACGAACAGTGCGCGCAAACTTCCACATGAACATGTGTTTTCTATTAGAGAAGATGTATACAAATTAGATTGGCCTCTTCTTGCTCAAGCTATAGAAACTCTCCTACACTGAGTAGTTTTTGTTTACCATCTCTCTCAGATGAATACCTGACATTTCAGGTTCTTATTATTCATCTGTACATACGCAATCTCTGGCATCTTCTGAAAACTTCTCTCTCTCTCTCTTCACTCTCTGTACATACGCGATCTATGGCGTCTTCTCACTTCCTCATTCTTTCTGACCTCTTTATGTGCTCTATTTATACTGCGCGCTCTTCTCATGCACGTTCTTGTTCGCACTTCCCCCTCTATTATTCTTATGCATGTTCTCTCTTTGTATACAGTTTGATTCGGTGTAACGAACTCTATCAAACTCTGATTCTGCAAGATTCTGTGCTATACATAACGGTCATGAATTTGTCCCTTCATTAAGGCTTTTGATTTTCTGAATATTTCATTCCGCTTCTCTTTATCTTTCTTTTTCTTTATCTCTGTCTGTATGTCGAATTCGTGAGTGATTCTTCAACAATATATACACATATATATGCACATACGTACACACGCATATACACATGCACACACACATGCACATACCTACATATGCACATATACATGCACATACACACATATATGTTGGAGATAGATGTCTACGGAAGCACGCGAACAGCATAAGGAGGAAGAAGAAGCTTGGAGCACAAACACACAATACTGAATGTATTACTAGAGAATGTACAAAGATAAGTAGCCCATTAGGGCAATAGGCGTATATACAAGCCGGGGGAAAAAAACCTCCTAAAGAGGGAAAAAAGTGCCCCGAGCGTCCTTGTGTGTTCACACACATCACTACCTAAATATATCAACAAATCCCCCCTGGGAGTGATGCGGTGAACAAGGAGCTGGCACTCATGTATAAGGAAGTGCCAAGCTATGTGGAAATCACTCCACAAAAGGAAGTAAGCCCAAAGCTTTGCGGAAAGCTTCAAACTTCTCCCTAGGCAGAGCCTTCGTGAAAAGGTCTACTATGTTCTCCTGCGTGGGCACATATGCCAAGCTGATCTCCCCAGTAGAGAACCTCTCCCTGACATAGTGATAATGCACCTCAATGTGCTTAGTGCGAGCATGGAACACAGGGTTCCTCGCAACTGCCAATGCACTCTGACTGTCAGTGAAGATGGTGGTGGTAGAAGACTGGCCAACACCCAAATCAGTCATAAGGCGTCTGAGCCACACACACTCAATAGTCGCTGTGAAAGCTGCCCTATACTCAGCCTCACAATTGGAAGTGGCCACAATAGGTTGCTTCTTGCTCAACCAAGATATACATGAGCTACCAAGCATGAAGCAAAAACCACTGGTGGACACACGAGTGTCATAGCAACTAGCCCAATCTGAGTCAGAAAAAGCATGCAAATCTGGCGGTAGTGATCCCCCCTTGGGATAAAACAACCCAAGTAGCCGAGTACCACTCAAGTAGCGAAAGATGCACTTAACCACCTTCCAATGCGTGACTCCTGGGCAATGCATAAACCTGCTCATCTGTGAGACAACAAACTGAATATATGGCCGAGTAATGCATAAGTAAATCAAGCATCCAACAGCCTGCTGATAGAGAACAGCATCAAATGCATCTCCAGCATCATGAAGACTCAATCGTAAACCTGTCTCCATAGGAGTGGCAATAGGCTTACAGTCTTCAAGGCCAAAACGCTGCAATAATGTGTCAATATATTTCGTTTGACACAAAGCCATTCCACCATCAACTTGCATAAACTGAATGCCCAAATAGTGATGCAAATGGCCCAAATCAGATACCTCAAATGAGGCATGCAAATCAGCCTTGAAATCAGCAATATGCTTCTCAATAGGACCAGTGAGCAGCATGTCATCAACATAGACAACAATGATCAGAAGCACATCATTAGCACACTTAACATATAAGGTGCTTTTAGTTGGACTGTTCTCAAAACCATGTGCAACCAGATAGGCATGTATCTTCTCATACCAAGCACGTGGTGCTTGCTTTAAACCATATAACGCCTTCTTTAACCTGCACACCTTGTTTTCATGCCCTTTTTGCACAAAGCCACGAGGCTCAAAAACATACACTTCTTCATGCAAGTCACCATTCAGAAATGTTGTTTTAATGTCCAACTGGTGTACATTCCAACCATGATGGGCTGCAAGTGCACAAATGCTCCGAACAGTAGTCATACGGCATGTAGGTGCAAAGGTCTCATCAAAATCAATGCCTCTTTCCTGTGCATAACCCTTTGCAACAAGCCTAGCCTTATATCTGTCAACTGTACCATCAAGTTTACGCTTCAGCTTGTATACCCACTTAGTGTCAATGGCCTTCTTGCCAGGAGGCAAGTCACATAAAGACCATGTACCATTCTTCATTATAGCATCATATTCAGATTGCATAGCAGCCATCCAATTTTCTGAATTATGTGCTTCATCAAAAGAAATAGGTTCATTCTCATCACAGAGACTAGACACAGCCATAGCATAGCAATCTGATGCAAAGGAGGCACTATGAGAGCCTGAATGAGTACGACATGACAAAGGTGCATCTAATTTGCTGTCATGCAAAGTCTGCACCAGCCATTTTGGCATAGTTTTTGCCTGCTCAATATCAGCTCTCTCATCAACAAGTGCATCATGTAAATCTATATCACAGTTAGAATGATCTGCATCATCATATGAAACCTGCAAAGGCTGAGAAGTTGCCTCATTAGGACCAGCAGTAGACTGTCCACCTGTAAAAAGAGGCATCAAAGTATCATACATGTCTTTGGAGCTAACAGATGTCTCCTTAGTACATGAAAGCAATGGCTAAATAGCATCTTCCACAAAGACAACATCACGGCTAACCAGAATGCATTTAGTCTGTGGATGATACAGACGATAGCCTTTACTTTCAGAATTGTACCTAAGAAAAATACATTTTACTGCCTTATCATCCAATTTTTTGCGATGTTGTTCAGGCACTAGTGCATATGCCAAACAACCAAAAACACGCAGATGAGCAACAGATGGCTTGCGGTCATGCCAAGCCTCATATGGAGTGATAGACTGCAGCGCTTTAGTGGGACACCTGTTAAGTACATATGCTGCACACATGACAGCCTCAAGCCAGAAACTATGAGGTAAAGCCTGAATCTTGACCATGCACCTCGCCATCTCCATGAGTGACCTGTTCTTTCGTTCAGCAACTCCATTCTGTTGAGGTGTATACGACACTGTACACTGGTGTTTTATCCCACGTTCAGCCAGAAATGCATTAAAACCAGAAGACATATATTCCCCCCCTCGATCAGAACGGAGGGTGCCCATTTTACATGCTGACAGATTTTCAGCCAAAACCAAAAACTGTTTGAAGCACATGAACACTTCGGACTTTGCTTTGAGTGGATATACCCATGCATGCCTGGAAAAATCATCAATGAAAGCCATGAAGTAAAGGTAATTTCCAAAAGAGGGTGTCTACATAGGACCACAGACATCACTATGTACAAGCTGCAATTTCTGCGTAGCCCGAACTGAACCATCTTTTGGAAAGGATGAATGCTGCATTTTGCCCAAAATACAGCCCTCACAAACATGTTTTCTAGGTGCCTCAAGTTTGGGCAAAGAGGACACCATTTCAGATTTCTGCACGCATAGCAAACTAGCAAAATTCAGATGACCAAAGCGTGCATGCCAAGGCTTTGCATCTGACATAGCCTGAGAATCATGAACTGCACATGCCAAATCATTCACAGATCTTTCATAGTCTATGAGCTTATACAGCCCACGACATAAAATGCCAGAAGCAATAATCACATCGCCATTTGATAGATCATGAACTGTACACCTGTCATCAACAAATTTCACAACCAAGCCAATCTTGGCTAATGCAGAAACTGATAACAGGTTCTTTTTGATCCCTGGCACAAATAAAGCATCTAATAAAGTGAAAGAACTACCATGAGCAGTAGTCAAAATGATCTTACCAACTCCCATAACCGGATAAGAGGAGTTGTTGGCGCATGTAACAGTATTCCCTGTAGGGGCAGTCTCGAGTGAAGAGAAAAAACTGCACTGCGAGGTAATATGTTTGGTTGCACCACTGTCAAAATACCAAACATCTGAGTCTACTACAGACATGCACTGCTCATGAGAAGATGGGTCAAAACTACAGACAGTAGTAAATGCCCATTCTTCTTCCTGCACAAGATTTGCAGACTCTATTTTTGGTGTAGAGGCCTTTGCAACAACCATTCCAGCCTCTTTCTTCTTTGCCTCTTTAGCAGCCAGTTTTGGACAGTTCTTTATGATATGATCATTCCCTTTACAGTACTTACAAAACAATTTCTGCTTTTCTTCTCATCTTTATCTTCCTTCTTCGAATATGCAGAATTAGTAGATTTCTGCTTACTAGTTGAAGAGCTCCATTTTCCTTTGCCCTTCTGACTAGCCAGGAAAGCTTGATCTGCAACTCGCATAATGGACATGTTCTGCCTGGACTCATCTTCCTGCAACAGAATAGAGACTAACTCCTCAAATGATAAGGCATTCGGATTACCTTTCATCATCAACCGAAGAGTAGAAGCAAAACTCTGATATGAATCAGGAAGACCATTCAGAACGGTCTGCACAAGTGAGCTATCTGGTATAACCTCATCAATAGAAATCAACTGTTCCTTCAAATCTTTGATCTTCGTTAGGAAATAGAATCACCTTCATTCATGTGCTCACTCTCCAACTGTTTTCGGAGGTAAGCAACACAAGCCTCATTCCTAGCTTGGTACAATGTGGTAAGTGTATCCCAAGCATCACTAGCTATTCTGCAAGAGCGAATATGAGGAATAATGGCACGTTTGACAGACAAAGCTATCAATGCATGTGCCTGGGCATCTCTGCCATCCCAACGAATCTACTATGCAATAGGTGCAACAGAAACAGCAGCACAAACAGGAATCTGCGGAATATCATCTTTGACACCATCTTCATCAGCTCCAGCACCTGTATTTGCAGTACCTGTTGTTACAGGTGTAACAGGACGTCTTTCAACACCCTGCACAATGTTCCACAGTCCTTTTGCAACCAGTACATGTCGCATCATATAAGCCCATAATGGGTAGTTGGTACCATCCAACTTATCCTCAACAGCCAACATACGGAATACATCACTGCTTTCAGCCATGGCCGGTGACTAAAATACCTTGATGCAAAAAATTGATTGTATCTCAAAAAGTTGAACGGAACTGCCCAGACGAGTTCTGCTAGACCTGTAGCACACTTTGAGACGCTTAAACTGGCGAACAGAAATTGGTATATACCTTTGGCACAAAAAGACAAAATAGCCTGCACAAGTGCTGTGATAGTGCGTTCGGAGGCCGAAACGAGCTCAGATCGATTTCGACACCACACAGCGAAGCTGTTTTGATCTCGGAAACACCCTGAGTATGCTCACCAAAATTCATAGGATTTTGAGACTGCAAACGGAGGAGTGTCGACGGCGCCCTAGATGAAGCGATGACCTGCTCTGATACCAATTGTTGGAGATAGATGTCTGCGAAAGCACGCGAATAGCACAAGGAGGAAGAAGAAGCTTGGAGCACAAACACACAATACTGAATGTATTACTAGAGAGTGTACAAAGATAAGTAGCCCATTAGGGCAATAGGCGTATATACAAGCCGGGGGAAAAAAACCTCCTAAAGAGGGAAAAAAGTGCCCTGGCGGTCCTTGTGTGTTCACACACATCACTACCTAAATATATCAACAATATACACATAGAGTTACGCATATACATGCACATACATATACACACATATACAGATGCACATGCACATACTCATACACACATATACACTTACACATGCACATGCACATACTCATACACACATATACACTTACACATGCACATGCACATACTCATACACACATATACACTTACACATGCACATGCACATACTCATACACACTTATACACTTACACATGCACATGCACATACATAAATATACACACACATACACATGCACATACATACATATACACACACATACATATACACTTAGGTACACACATATGAATGAATTATATAGTTAAAGTATTAAAACACATATACACATGCACACACACATGCACATACCTACATATACACATATACATGCACATACACACATATACACATAGAGTTATACATATACACATATAGTTATACATATACATGCATATACATATACACACACATACACATGCACATGCACATACTCATACATACATATACACTTATACATGCACATGCACATACATACATATACACACACATACACATGCACATACATACATATACACACACATACATATACACTTAGGTACACACATATGAATGAATTATATAATTAAAGTATTAAAACACATATACACATGCACACACACATGTACATACCTACATATACACATATACATGCACATAGAGTTACACATATGCATACACATACATATACACACACATACACATGCACATGCACATACTCATACCCACATATACACTTACACATGCACATGCACATACATACATATACACACACATATACATGCACATACATACATATACACTTAGGTACACACATATGAATGAATTATATAATTAAAGTATTAAAACACATGCTTAATATAAACAATAATAACAATCAATAGAACTAAACTCTTCATTACTTAATACCATACACATAATTCAAAACATAACTGAAATGAAAAATATATAGATAAATATATATATATATATATATATATATATACATATATATATATATATATATATATATATATATATATATATATATATATATATATATATATATATATATATATATATATATATATATATACATATATATATACATATAATCCAATGTCATAATCAACTAAAATCCTAATCATCATCGTCATGATCATCATCATTATCAGCAATATCATGATCATCGTGATCTTCCTCATCCTCATCATCATGATCACCCTGTGACGATCGAGATTGTCCCTCCTGTGTCTGTCTCTCCACCTCATCCATATTTGTCTCTCCACAATTCTCCTGTATTACATATAACAAACATAAATAAATAAAACAATTAAACCATTCATAAAAATAAAATAATTATATAAAACTTAAAAATACTCACAAAGACATCAGGATGATCTTGCATATACTCGCTCAAACGCCAATATCCAAAATGTGTAGCATACTCAATCTCATCTTTCGTAGGATATCGGCCATAATCCTTCTGCTGCAATGAAACAAATAAAAAACATTAGTTACTTGCATTTTAACTAAAATAAAAAATATACTCACAATAACACATATGCTTACAAATGTAGCTACAAAACCATTATGGCCCATTTGGCCTAGGTGCGATGTGTGGCCCGACTCCACTCTCTTCTTTGCAACAGCCTGTTTATTCAAGAAAAAAATACATAAATTAAATGTAAAAAATTACTAAATTATATAAAAATTATAAATATAAACTATTAATTTGTGTACCTTCTGCTGAGGAAATGACTCCTGAAGACGTAGCTGTCTACGAAAAAACTTCCACGACTCAGGTGGTATGTTAGCTCGCCTCTTATTTTTTTTTACCATACAATATCTCTTGTTAATTTAATCTCAAACAGAAAAAAAATCAGAATACATACACACACACATACACATACACATATACATGCAAACATACACGCACATATATATGTATACATATACACATATACATACATATAACATAAACACACATATACATATCCACATATATACGTACACACACATGCATGCATATACACTCATTCATACAAAATACATGCATTTATCCCACAATAATGTGTAGTTGTGTATATGTGAATATATGTGTATGTGTAAATGTGTATATGTGAATATGTGTGTATGTGTAAATATATATATGTGAATTTTTTGTGTATGTAGATAATCAGACTATTAATATCAAATACCATGATTTGTAGATTCTGATCAATCAGATGGAACTCCACCACCATCTCCTCATCGTGCAATGACTTTATACTGTAAGTATATCAAACATTTAATTTTAAATATATTTGATGGATACATAACTTATATTTTTTTTGTTGCTTATTATGTGCAGATTCTGATCAATCAGAGGGTACTCCACCACCTCCTACCCATGCAACAATTTCACATGTGTCCTCCGATAGGAATTATGATGAATTTTACTATGAAGAGCATATTATATGTTGGTGTAACTCTTGTTATGGCACATATCGAAGACCACGATTGGAATGTATTGAACATGAGGCAGAGTATGGTACTTTTGAGCATGCACCATCACCTAGTCAACGTGATAATGCTTGGGTACGTATTTTCTATATATATTAATGTCATTATTTTATTTGAAAACCATATATAAAATCAAATAATTGTTGATATACAGGAATACTTGCTCGATGATGATGATGATGATGATAATTTTTCTCATAATGTTAATATACCTCGTACACGTCATGGACTTGTTATTCATCAATTACAAGCAGAGGTTTCTAGAAATCCTCTACCTCCTGGTTTAGAGAATGAAACGGCTAGAGATTATCCATTGGCAGCTCGTGATTGTTCTTTAGTACAAACATATGATAGAAGAAGATATAGAGGATGGAATAGAGGACCACTTCCTTTAGATGGAGAGGTTTTCAACTTTTGGGGTAATCGCTATATGATTGCTCCATCCACTAATACTAATGATGGTCGTGGTCTCTTTATTGTAGAGGATTTGTATGTGCCTCCGAACTCTGAAGTCACTCTTATGTCATTTTGTGGTCCTATATATGGATGGGGAGATTTGCATCGACTTTCACGTTATGTTCAAAGCATGAGTACTTATGGAATATGCTTGAATGCAGCATCCCTTACTAGTAGAAGGATTTTACATGCAGAAAATGAAAGATTATATATTGATGGAAGACCTTACACACATGGAAATATAGCAGGTTTAATAAATAGTAGTCGAGGGTTACATAATAGTTCAAGGACTAATTGCACATTTGAGGAGCGTGAAAATAGTCATGAATCACCATACATGAGCAGAGATGTATCAAGATACATAGTTGTCAATGCTATTACTATATTACATGCTGGTGATGAACTATTAGTAAATTATGGATGGCGTAGACCTCCAAGAGCACCTTTTAGCTAGAGAGAATAAAAATTTTCTATCCATATTTAATAAGTTATATAATTAATTTTATATTTAAAGTTTACTTTTTATTCATTTATGGAATACTAATGAATTTTATGTATATGTGTAGATTCCAACGTATGATGTTGATGATATTCCTCCACAGCATTCACAATTACCAGTAAGACCTCATTTATCAGAAGTTTCCATGAGGAGGCTACGCAAAACTAATCATGTGCAATATGCAAAGTTGAAAGATCTATATTCAAAAGACGATAAAGTACAAGATTTGTGTGTATGTGTGTGTATGCATTATGTATGCATATGTGTGTGTATGCATTATGCATGTGTATGTATGCATGTATGTATGTATGTATGCATATGCATATGCATTATGTATGTATATATATATGCATGTATGTGTATGTGTGAGTATGTCTCTCTATGTGTGTGTATGCATATATGTGTGTGTATGCGTATATGTGTGTATGTGTGTATGTGTGTATGTGTGTATGTGTGTATGTGTGTATGTGTGTATGTGTGTATGTGTGTGCGTACATGTGTTTGTATGTGTGTATGCATGTGTATGTGTGTGTATGCATCATTATGTGTGTATGTGTCTATGTGTGTGTGTGTATATGTGTGTGTGTGTCTATGTGTATGTATGTGTGTCTATGAGTGTTTATGTGTTTATGTGTATGTATGTATCTATGTGTGTATATGTGTCTATGTGTGTATGTGTATGCATGTATGTATGCATATGTGTGTGTATGCATGTGTATGTGTGTGCATGCATCATTATGTGTGTATGTGTGTATGTGTGTATGTGTGTATGTGTGTGTGTATATGTGTGTGTATATGTGTGCATGTCTATGTGTATGTGTGTGTGTCTATGAGTGTGTATGTGTTTATGTGTATGTATGTATCTATGTGTGTGTATGTGTCTATGTGTGTATGTGTATGCATGTATGTATGCATATGTGTTGTGTATGCATATGTATGTGTGTGTATGCATCATTATGTGTCTCTGTGTGTGTATGTGTATGTGTCTATGTGTATGTGTCGCTATGCGTCTATGAGTGTGTATGTGTTTATGTGTGTGTATATATCTATGTGTGTGTATGTGTCTATGTGTGTATGTGTATGCATGTATGTATGCATATGTGTGTATGCATTATGTATGCATATGTGTGTGTATGCATTATGTATGTGTATGTAAGCATGTGCATTATGTATGCATGTAAGTATGTATGTATGTATATGCATATGCATTATGTATGCATATGTGTGTATGTGTGTGTATGCATTATGTATGCATATGTGTGTGTATGCATTATGTATGCGTATGTGTGTGTATGCATTATATGTGTATGTAAGCATGTGCATTATGTATGCATGTAAGTATGTATGTATGCATATGCATTATGTATGCATATGTATGCATGTATGTGTATGTGTGTGTATGCCTCTCTATGTTTGTGTATGCATATATGTGTGTGTATGTGTGTGTATATGTGTATGTATGTGTGTATGCATGTGTAGTATGCATCATTATGTGTGTATGTGTGTGTATATCTGTGTGTATATGTGTGTGTATGTGTGTGTGTCTATGTGTATATGTGTGTATCTATGATTATGTATGTGTTTATGTGTGGGTATGTGTCTATGTGTGTATGTGTCTATGTGTGTATGTGTCTATGTGTGTATGTATCTATGCATGTGCATTATGTATGCATATGTGTGTATGTGTGTGTATGCATTATGTATGCATATGTGTGTGTATGCATTACATATGTGTATGTAAGCATGTGCATTATGTATGCATGTAAGTATGTATGTATGCATATGCATATGCATTATGTATGCATATATGTGTATGTGTGTGTATGTCTCTCTATGTGTGTATGCATATATGTGTGTGTATGTGTGTGTGTATATGTGTCTGTATGTGTGTATGCATGTGTAGTATGCATCATTATGTGTGTATGTGTGTGTATATGTGTGTCTATGTGTGTGTGTCTATGTGTGTATCTATGAGTATGTATGTGTTTATGTGTGTGTATGTGTCTATGTGTGTATGTGTCTATGTGTGTATGTGTCTATGTGTGTGTATGTATCTATGCATGTGCATTATTGTAGCTCAATGATGAGTAGCACCTCCTTTAATGTCAATCCGGGAAGACGTGAGGATGGTATGAAGACCTCGAGCAAGTGGCGGCACAAGTGCGTGAGTGAGAAGCACACTAGCATGCACACACATACACGCACACGCGCACACACGGCAAGACAAAGAGAGAGAATCAATGGAGTTCTTTAGAGTACTTTCAATAGCTCTTACAAGTTCGTTCCAATTACAATCTAACCTCAAAAATGAGCTCTCTAGCTCTTTTTATAGTTTTTGACTAGCTTTTGGCCCTGTCCAGACCTAGTGTCCGGCCTAGTTAAAAATTAGGTTCCAGGGCTTATTTGAGGGCTCAAACGAAGTCTAAAAATTATGAAATTTGGTACGATGGTACTTCTAATGCTCCTCAAGCTCGAGGACTCCTCGGCTTGCACAAAATGGAGTCTAATCTACCAAAAACGGGATTTACAATGTTTGTGTAGTGATTAAAATCACTTGGGTTGTACATAATCTATGGGAAAAAATGATCTGGCCTTGTTGCCGTATTGTGCATGACTCCTTTGTTGCTTTGTATGCCAACACTCCCCCCTTCCTAGCGTCTATCACCCCTGACAGACCTTTGTTCGCGCGGGTGGTCGATGTAATATTGGATGACATTGGTGGCCAGTTCATGTTCTCCTATCCTTAAGCCTCTTGCTAGATCGGCTTCCAATGCCTCCCAATTTATTGCACCGGGGGTTTCTGGTTGCGGGGTGGTGTAGTACTCTGAATACATTGCTTGTTCACAAGCAAACAGTTGAAGCAGATGTGTCGGCTTTGGTGCGAAAATCTCCGAGTGGTACTCCCAGAAACCTGATCTGAACATTTCTTCGAAGGTCTGTTTGTAGCAGGCGGGGAGGTACTTGATGCGTGCATGCCAAGCGTAAGCCACACGGATACTGGGGGTGGTGCTCATGTCATACACCAAGTCGTAATTTCCATTGCTAAACCCCGGAAGACGTACCTGTGGTGCGGCTGCATTTCTAAAGGTCTTCAGCACTACTTGCATCATATCTAAGATTTTAAGCATCATTTGCGCTGCTACATCTGGCATGGGCTTCAAGCGCGGCATCCAGTGGCGAATGGTTCCCATCATATATGCTACCGATGGTGGTCCTTGTGGTGGCGCGATGTACGGGTAGTTCAGCCATTCCTTGCATTGCGCATTGTTCTGTACCTTGATATTAAATGCCTTCCACGACCTACGGCGGGGGACTGGACCGTAGCATGGGTTGTACAGCAGGTGTAGCGGCGCGTTGTTCCATGTGCGTAGCATTTCTGGATAAGTCTCTAAAAGTTTCTGCCGCCATGTTGGTTGACGAATCTTGCCTTTTCGCACCTCTGGAGGAAGGTCTTCGGGTTGAAATTGGGTCGCAAAAGTAGGAATCTGACCCGTGACTCTTTGTATTTCTGCATTATAATCAGCCAAGATAATATAATATGGCCTGTACTGGAGTTCCGATGAGAGAATCAGGCGTCTCGATGACAAGTTCTTGAAGTAATCTGATTGTAAAACAGTCTCCTCTATGACCCTCATAGCCTGATTTTGCACTACAGTGCGCTCTTCATGCGAGGTCCCTATTTCCTCCACTTGTCGTAACCATGGCGGCCGTGGTGCCTCGAACGTGTCCTGCCCTTCTTCTGTTTGTTGGCCTCCTGGGAATGGTTGCGGATCATATTCTTCATCGAACGTTTGTTCCACAGGAATTTGCACAACTTCTTCGTCCGTGGGGGCCTCCGGAGGGGAAGATGGCCTCTCATATTGTAGTAGGCGTGTTTGCAATTCAGTTACCTGTTGCTGGAGGTCTTTTATGGCCTCTGCGTCGGAGGGAAGCGAAGCCGCAGAGGGGGTGGTTGGAGGGGCAGCTGTTGGGCCTTGTTGGTGTTCCTGCTTCAGTTGTCCTAGCTCCTCCGATAGCTTATCATGTGCTTCGAGCAGCATGGCATAATCTTCCAATATAATCTTGATATTATCGGGGGTTACTGCTTGAAACTTGGATGGGCTGATGGGTGCCCCCGGTGTGCTCTCAATCGCTGCCTCCAGGTTCTCTTGATTTTGTATTTGCAGACGTCTGTTCTCTTCCTGAGCAGCCGCAAGATGGCGTTTAAGTAGTGCCATATTTCGCTGAAGTTTTGAGTTGCGTTCCAGCTGTGTCCGTAGGTGACCTTCTACCACCTGCACTGCTTCCTGATCTACGTTCTGTAGCTGTACCTCCAATATATTGTGGGCTTCTTGGAGGGTGTGGAACTGTGTGTGGAGGCGAGTGTTCTCCTCTTCTAGTACCGCAAGGCGGAGCTGTAGTGTCGCTGAGTGCTCTTGCAGGCGTGCATTTTGTTGCTGGAGCTGAATGTAATCTGTTCTTAAATTTGATATACAAGCCAACATGGTGTCCAATGCATTACCTATAGATGAGTGGGGGGTGTTTACCGTGGAAGATGCATGGGAAGGGAATTGGGGAAGGGAGACAGTGAATGATGTGTCTACGAAAGTTGTGTGTGTGGGTGAAATTGGTGGAGGGGGAATGGGAGGAGGTGAAACCGTGGGTGGAGGTGCCGTGGGTGGTGAAATGTCCATCCCTTCAGGAGTGGGTGTTAGTGTGGGGCCTGCCATATACACTGGTATGGTAGGTGGTGTGTGTGTGGAAGTGGTGAATAGATGTGAAGTGGGGTGGGGAGCTGAAAAGATAGGGAATGGTTGAGGGCCTAGTTGAAAAGCCCTAGCAAAGATGTCCTGGAGGGATTGTAGAAATGGAGAGAGGGATATCGGGGGTTGGGGTCGTAAATTTGAGGAGGGCCGAAAGGGTTGCGTGGTAGCAGGGAAGCCCATGAATGTAGATCTAGGGTCAGGATGACCCGTGGCTGAGGGCGTTGGGGATGGTTGCCCTAGGGCAGGGTCTAGGAGGGGTTCGGCGGATTGTGTAGTGTTGGGGTTGTCTTCGAAGATAGGATTATCAGTGGTAGAGAATAGGGTGGCACTGGAGATCGGAGTACGGAAGATGAAGGTGGGGTCGGTGGGTTGAGTAGTCGATGTGGTTTCTACTGTTTCTCTTCTAGGAGGTGATGGTGGGGGAGTAGGTGGTAGTGGTTCGGTGGACTCCTCATGGGTGGCTGGGTGCTGTTGGCTAGCTGTCTGGGAGGTTGTTCTGATAGTTTCAGGTGTAGTAGTCGGCTCTTCTGCAACTGTAACGGGAATTTGAATATTTTTGCCTGGGCGAGGTCGTGTCTGGAACCTTCGTGGGTCATATTGAACTGAAGGCCTCTGAATGGTAGTACGCACAGCTTCTACAACTCCATATGTTTCTGCCATCAATAAGAGACCTTCCCTGTACTCTGAGTCGACTCCCGCTTCTTCCAACAACTGAGTCATAAGTACTCTGCTGCTCTGTTCAGTGAGTAATTGCTGCGATCGTACTCTTTCCATAATCTGATACAGCCTTCGGAGTTCTGCTGTATATGCTGGGGCTTCAGTGGTCTCTTCTTCATACGCTTCTTCTTCTTCCGGGTGTCCGTGTTGTTGACTTTCTTGAGTGTCACTCCAATGGACATGTCTACCGTCTGTAGACTTTCTTCTTCTTCGTGAGGATGTGCCCTGCTCCTCTGCCTCTGAATAAAACTCCACATCAGAGAATTGTGTGCTTTGTAGGAATGCTTCGAAATCCTGGGGGTCCAGTCCTTCAGCCTCTCCAGTGGCAGCAAATTCGAACTCAGGTGTGACAGGAGGAGCCGATGGGGTAGGTTGTGTCGTAGTGTCGGATTCCGACCTGGGTATCCTAATGGTAAAGGGAGGTACCGTGCCCTCTCTTAATGGTGATGCCTCAGGAGTAGTCAGGACTTCCCTTGTCTGGACACAAGGGATCGCGCCCCTCATGCGCTTGGACTGATGTGTGGATGTCTTGAGCCTTTTAAACATTTGTAATTGTGCCCAAGTTAAGGCACGCTCAATGGGGACATCATATGCCAAGCATCGATAAATGATGCGTGTGAGTGCACAGCATCCGTTCACCACTAATTTCCTAGATGCCCGTTTGTTTGCTTCATACAACTGATCTATAATCCACACTGGTAGTTTAATAGGTAACGCACCTGCTTCCGCTAAGTAGAGAGCAAACCAGATCTTCTTGTGTGGTTGCGTGAATCGGTCTTGACCGGGGAAGGCGAAATGTTGCATGCACATTCGGAGAGGGATGGACACATTTGGGGTGAGTGCTGCCATGTCTTTCAGCTTCACTAGTTTCCTGTCCTTCATGTTGGTGGGAACGAGAGCATCCTTTTCTGAGGGTACATGCGTGCCATGCATATTTAAAGCATCACTCACCAGCTCCACAGTAAGTTCAACCTCTTCAACTCGTTGTTGCCCAGCAGTGAGGGGAGAACAAATGACCCGGGTTGGTCCTTATCTTCATTAGCTTGTAATGTGGAGACCAAATAGTAACATCGGAGGAGATCGGGTTTAGGTAGTGGGGCTTCAAAATATTCCGCCAATCCTGCTCGTTGCCATATGGTTTGTAGATCTTCGGTGTTCTGTAAAGTCTCGAACTCCTTGGAGAAAAATTGGAATCGCACCCATGATCTGTCATATTCGCATTTAGACTCCCAGATATACTTGGCCTCACCTAATGGACCGGGCATGCCATTGAACCAATGAGAATTGGCATGAACTCTTTCCGTGATGCCTGTAGGTGGATCTGGCACCGGGAGTTGCTGAAGGTGTTGCATCTCCACTGGTCGTTCCGTCGGGGGCACGTCCACAGGTAGGCTATCCACATCAATTCCTGCAGTAAGTATCCCTACTTGTGAGCCCGAACCTGTCGCTTCTGCCATTTTACTGCTTGCCTTCTGATTCTGTGAGAATATAGAAGCATGTGTTAACATCGTAATGGACAGAATAAATCCGTTGCTGTCCCCGTTACAACATTAACATGAGGCAGATGATGAGTTAGTGGTTAGTAAGTGCACGAAGACAGTGAGTGTCGTTAACGTTTGTGTATTCCTAGGAGACTAATGCCGTTAGTAAGTGGGGTGAATTTACAAATCGGGGTCGGGGGGTTTATTACAGGTCTTAGGCTGCCAAATGCAGTGGATGGGCTTTGCTTTCGGTTTCGTAGAGACTCTAGAGAGCTGTGTCGGTGTCGCTGTTTGGGAATGGGGCCTTTTAGGGACCCACTTATAAGTGATTACATGCATGCTCATGGGTCTTGGTGTGTTCCTAAGTGTTGAGCACGAGGGAATTCTGGTTGTACTCGTAGAAGGGTTATGCTTCATAGGTCATGGCCTTGGCGTAACTACTTGTGCCCTCAAGCAAGCCTTAGGCACCCAAATAGATTTTACTTTAGCAGAAGAATTTCTGAAAGACTTCTTATTAGCGTCGTGTTGTTGGTTACTAATAAGAGGCTTTGCCCGTGTGGTTGACGGTGGTGCAACCGGTCGTTCGCCTTTCCGCACCCACACCTGGTTGAGTTTCTGGGGCATTCTGCTGCGCAGGTACTTTTGATCTCGGACATAGGTAGTACTCGGCTTCTTCTGCCTGTGATCCGCCTTTGGTTGCTGCCTCCTTCTGACCTTTGGAAAAGAAGGGAGTTCCGTTGCATCCCTGACTCCTTTTTTGCAAATGTCATTCCTCTGCAACACAGGGTTTTGAACAAGAACAGCATGGTCATCTTTATGTGTACCCCTGGAAGGACCAGGAGTCTGTGCCTTTCCTAGTTCCTTGAGTGCTCCATTGTCTAATTCTACTGTAACTCGACTAAGACTGACCCAAACCTGGAGAAGTCCACTTCTTAGGTTTAGATTGACTGCTCGGTCATAGATCCAATCCTGACCCAAGACGAGAGGTTCAGTGAGATCCTCATCCTGACACACTAGTACTTTAACTGTCATTGCCTCATCGTGAATGTAGAGGGGAAGTTCCACCTCGCCCATGCAAGGGGTTTCCACGCCTCCCAATCCTATGAGATATGCTTCCACAGGATTGACAGTTAACTGCAACTCTTGACAGTAAGACACTCTAACAGCACTAGTGGCTGCACCTGAGTCAATCAAGGCTCTCACGGTCCTTGCACTCTTTCCTTGTCCTATCTCTAGGGTTATGAAAGGACGTCTATCGATTATTCTATGCGAGCTTGTTCCTGCAACTTCACACATGGCCATGGGACATCCTTGATCTGCATAGTCATTTGCTCTAGTCTGATCTCGGTCTTGCCTTCGTAACTTCATCCTTCTGATACGTTCTAAAGCTTCTGCTTGAGCCTCTTCTCGAATGCGCTTTTCTTCCTCTTTGCGTTTCTTAGCAGTATTGAGTCGGCTGAGCATTTCCTCCGTGAGGGGTTCCTGATACAACTTGACTCTACAACCGCTAATATAGTTAGGGAGAACATCACCCTCTAATGTGGCTAATTGTACTGCTCCACTCGTGGAGATCCTATTGATGATCATTGGTCCGTATCCTCTCTTTTCTAGCTTCCTTGCGTGTTGTTTCAGTGTATAGACTAAAACTAGATCTCCTGCTTTCAAACCCTTATCCTTTACGTGGGCATCAAAGTATGCCTTCTGTCTCTTCTTGGCTGCATATATTCCTGCAGCGGCTCTCAGTCTTGTTTCTCCTAATCATTCAAGGTCAAAGATCCTAGAGGAGAGCTCATGACCTGTCCATTCGTGCTCTCGTGCTACTCTCAATGTAGGGATCAGGAAGTCCAAGGGTAACACAGCGTTTTGGCCAAATACCATCTGAAAGGGGGTGGCTTGGAGTACCGTTTTGTAGGCAACTCGGTATGCCCAAACAGCATGGTGTAGCTGTTTGTCCCAGTCAGAGCGTTTAGTGTTCACTAACTTTGTCAGTACATTGCATAAAATCTTATTAGTGCTCTCAGCTTGTCCATTAGCTTGAGGGTGATAAGGGGCAGACTTCTTGTGTATTACCAAGAATTTTTGGAGTAGATTTTCAATCACTTCGTTCAAGAAATGAGTGCCTCTATCACTTACAAGCTCTATGGGTAGTCCATATCTCGTGAATATATTCTCAAACAAGAATTTGGCAGTTGTTTGAGCATCGTTCTTGGTTGTAGCTTTTACCTCTACCCACTTGGTGAGATAATCTGTTGCCACAATGATGTATTCCGCATGAGAACCCTTAGCTGGGGGATTAATAGGACCTACGAAGTCTATTCCCCACTTAGAGAATGCACGTCCACCCATCATAGGTTTCAGTGGCATCTCATCTTTGCGTATAGGATATTGGGTCCTTTGACAGACATCACACCGTTTCACATAGGTATGTGCATCCATGTGAAGGGTAGGCCACCAAAAGCCCGCAAATAGGATTGCCTTGATCACCCGATCCGGTCCAAAGTGTCCTCCTGCTACACCTTGGTGAGCAGTTTCTAAGATCTTAAGATACTCACTTTCATGGACACACAGTCTCAGGTAACCATCCTTACCGCGCTTGTATAGATTATCACCAATGAGTGAATAATCCTGGGCTTCTTGTTCTAAACTCCTTTTCCTAGCTAGAGTCATGTCTGGAGGGAATGTGTTTGTCCTCAAGAATGATACTAGAGGTTCACTCCAATCTGGCACAATGGATACTTGATAGAGAGTGGCATGTTCTACAGGTGGTTTAGTGCAACAGATTGGGCATTCCTTGCACAACTTTTGGACATCCGCTTCCATAGTTGGCCAATGCACTCCGAATCTCTTTAGAGTCTGCAACGTTCGTTGTTTTGAATGGTGTTGCTCTAACACACCTACATGTGCTAATTGCAACCAGTTAGCATACTCATCCTCTTCTACGCAACAAGCCAAGATCCCTTGATCTGTGTGCTTGTACATGCTTCCTGCCATGATGTGGTATTTTTGGGCTTTTACAACCTCTCTGTTCCGTGTGTTTACCAGAGGATGGTTAGGCCCGTATGTCAATACTGGTACCAAGGGCTTAGCCCACTGCGGTACAACTTCCAGATTAAACAAGTAAGCATCAGGAAGGTCATCTGATACTCCTTGTGGGGCTTCTCCCGATGTGAGCCTAGAGAGATGATCAGCTCTCAAATGAGTCCTACCTTTTCTTACCACAACCTCAAAGTCATATTCCATTAGCAAGAGAAACCATCTCACTAATCTTCCTGTATTGCATGGCTTGTTTACTAGATACAACAATGCCTGATGATCAGTAAAAAATTTAAACTTATTTGCAAGCAAATAGTGTCTAAATTTCTTGACTGCATATACCATGCCTAAGCCTTCTCTCTCCGTAGTGGTGTAATTTTGTTCAGCCGCATTCAATTGTCTACTGGCATAGGCAATTGGAAGATCCATATTACCTTCACCAGTAGGTTGTGCAAGCACACATCCAATAGCGTAATTGGATGCATCAACATGAACATGGAATGGCTTATTCCAATCTGGTGTGGTCAAGATTGGTGCTGAACATAATCTTCGTTTAAGCTCCTGGAAGGAATTCTCACATTCATCCGTCCACTCAAAGTTTGTCAGAAGTCCGTACATGGGCTTTGCAATGACCGCATACATGTGTATAAATCGTCGATAATAACCACAATGCCCCATGAAAGCTTGTACTTCCTTGACATTCTTTGGCCTAGGTAGCTCTGCTATGGCTCTCACTTTTTCTTCGTCGGTAGATATGCCATTCTTTGACACTATGTGTCCTAGAATCTTGCCTTGCCTTACCATAAAAACGCACTTTTCTGGGTTCAGGCAGACCTGATATTCTCTACATTTGTCAAAGATTTGTCTGAGTTCAGGAATATGGGTTTGCCTAACGTTGGAATGAGCACAAAGATCATCAACATAGACTTCTAAACTCTTCCTTAGGAACTCCTTAAACACATGGCACATCAGTCTCTGGAAGGTAGCTGGTGCGTTGGTAAGCCCAAATGGCATTACTCTAAAAGCAAAAATGCCCCATTCTGTGGCAAAGGCTGTCTTATGCTGATCCTCTGGAGCTATGGCTACTTGATTGTAGCCCGAAAATCCATCGAGGAAGCTGTACACTTCCTTGCCTGCCACTCTTTCTAAGAGATGTTCTGTGATGGGAAGCGGATAGTTATCTCGAATCGTGGCGGCATTAACCTTTTTCAAGTTAATGCACACACGCAGTTTGCCATTCTTCTTGGGCACCACTACGATGGGGGATACCCATTCAGTGTGCTCAATTTCATAGATAAATCCAGCTTCAACCAGCCTATCTATCTCTTCTTTGATCTTAGCAGCGTAATTATCGTTATATGTATAAGGCTTTTGCTTAGAGGGTTTGGCATCTGAGGTCATGGGGATAGTGTGTGAGCATATGTCCGGGTCAACCCCTTTCAAATCCTTGTAACTCCAAGCGAATACATCTCTGTATTCTCTTAGCAAGGTAATCAATTCGTACTCTTCTTCTTCTGTCAGGTCATGGCCTATATACGTGCATCTCTCCTCTCCTTCTTCTACGGCCACTACTATTTTCTTGGTGGTTTCTTTGTTATCATAGGCCTCTCCTGATTGTGCCTCTCGTTTAGGCATTCTTATCATGACTCTCCTGTCATCTATCTCGTACTTCTTAAAATTTTCTGGGACCTCAAACAAAGATTCTTCCTCTTCTGGTAAGGCTTCTCTCTTCTTTCGTTTCTTTCCTTCTTCCTTAGGGGTCATATGCGTTGCTAATCTTACATCATTTGTAACCTCTCCATGCCTCTGGGGTTGAAATTCTATTTCATGGAAGTATTCTTCATCTGATGCAAATGGTGGGTCCATAATGATGGACTCGAGATCGGAATCACTTGCATCCTCAAATGCATTAGGGCTAGGTTCGCATTCTTCTAGAACTGCCTCTCCCATGATTGGCTCTATGGAGAAGACTGAAATATCATAGCCATCCTCATCACAGTGAGGTGTCCATTGTTCTTCATTGATGGCTACGTCCATTGTTGCTAAAATTTCTGCCCAGCCATGGGGTTCAAATTCCTCGTCTGGAAAAACTACAGGTGCATAGGCTGGGTCTTGAATGGGTCTATGGGTTTCGTTTGCACCTATTTCTCTGGCCTTTTCTCTCTTCTCTTCTTCTACTGCTACCTTGCACATCCATAAGTGAGTATCTTCATGCATCCATGAGGATCCAGACCCTATGGAATGCACCGATTCTGTATCATCTTTGGCTCTATGGATGGGATTCCATTGGATAGGTGGGACATCTCTATGAGAATAATCCTTGAGATTGACTTTGGTTGTAACACCTAAGTGCTGCAGGTACAAAGAATTGGTCCCCCAATCCTGTACCACTTGCAACTGTCGCATGAATGGTCTCCCCAAAATCATCTCATAGGCATGATTCTTGCTGAAGTCACATATGGCAAAGGTATGTTCAAACTCGACACCACAAGTGGTGAGAGTTATTCCTTCTAGCAATCCTAGGGGTCTCTCTATGTGACCATCTGCCATTTGCAATTTCATTCTCGTCGGCCTGAGTGCCGGCTTGCCCCAACGCTTCCCTAAGGAGGTAGTGGCAATTGCAACTCCTGCACCTGAGTCCAAAATCGCTTTGGTGGTGTACTCCTGGTAGGTGATGGGAAGATAGGTGTTTCCTTCTTCACCTTCACACATATCTCCTATCTTATCCAAGGGAATTTCTGGCACTGTCCTATGGGATCCTACCTGGGAACGAGGTTTGGCTATCTCTGGTACTTGTTTGGCTACATGTTTCCATAATTCAGGTCTAACCTTGAGTAGCTCTTCTAACTTGAGATTACACTGCACGTTAGTGTTCTTCACTACCTCTGTGTTCCTAGGTATGACTGAGTCGTCGTTCCTTACCATGACTGTGGGTGCTCTCATACATGTGGACTTTGCTTCCCATGGGCCTGTGAAGTGGGGTAGCTCTTGTATGGAATTAGACTCAAAGTCTAATCTCTCGTGATACTGAACACTCTCATGCTCCCCGTAAATAGATGGGATGTCTTGTGGGAATTGGTCGTGTGCATCGTCCACAAGCTCAAAAGGAGGGGCGACCTCGCTTTCGTTATCCCATTTGTCTTCTTGAATCTCTCGTAGGAAGTCTGGTGCAAACCGATTCATAGAAGAAGAAGTGTCTGGCTTCGTAGAATTGGGCGCGTAAGCAACCTGTGAAGGAGGGCTGATTCTATTGTTGGCTCTCTCCTCGTTCTCGCAAATGATTGGAGCACAAGCTTCTTGGGGAGGATTACTTATTCTATTACTTTTCTGAACAGGCTCATACACTCCCTGAGAAGGAATGTAGGCAACCTGTGGAGGTACTTGAGCTTTCGAGGGAGGCTCATCTGCCTTTTGGGGGGGAAGATAAGCTTCTTGAGGAGGCCCACGGGCTTCCTGAAGAGGTTGGCTTATCCGTGCTCTTGCCCTCTCCTTTCTTTGAGGGGTAGGTTCCTTTTCTGGCTGTGCTATTAGCCTCTCTATTCTTTCTAAGGAGGGGAAGTTGTCCGGTTTAGGGGCATTGGCCACATACACTTCTGATTGGGAATGATTCCTGTTTTTGCTTGCTTTTTCTTGGTCTTGATTTTTTTCTTCCTTTTCAGATCTTGCAATTATCCTCTCTAACTTCTCTAAGAATCCATCCAAATGTAATTGCGTTTTGGCTGAGCCTGAGTAATTGAAAAGGCGACTGGCTTCAAACATAGTCTGAGCCAATGCGACCATTTTCGCGCATAGTTTGGTTCTTTCTATCTCTAGGTCAGCTCTAGGATAGCACTTGTCATGATCCGTGACGTTTGGCCCTTCTTGGATTCTGGCCTGATATGCTTTAAGCATCATGTCTATGTCTTCGGGAGTGGGATCAGCTAATACCGATCCTGTTTGGGGTGGTGGGTGGGTTACGTGGGCTGTCTTAGAGGTTGAAGGGATGGAGGGTGATGGGGATGGTAGCGGTGGGAATGTGTGAGAGTGCGGTTGAGATGTGATCTCTATGATTTTAGCCTTGGTTTCTCGTAGACTTTCCTCAAGTTCACTCATCTTCTTTGCCCATTGCCTTTTCATGCGTTCGCGGCTATCTTTCCAAGCTCTCGTTCTCTTTTTATTTTGGCTCTCCGTATCGCTAGCATCTGGGCTCTTTTCCTGGCCTACCCCTTGGTTTTGTTGCAATGCCTGAGCCCTAGTGACTACCTGTATTGGTGCAGTGGAAGTGACACTTCCTGAGGAGTCTACCACTAACCCAACAACGTTGATAGGGGTGATTTTTGGCATGCTATTGGGGTTCTTTGGGCAATCTCGTAAGAGATGCTCTTTTCCGCAATCTTGGCAAAAGCCTTGGATAGTCAAGGACTGAGGTTGTGTGCGCGGAGGCAAGGGACAATCACGAATGAGGTGATCTCATTGGCATCTGTAGCACGGTCCTCTTGGGAATGGAGGTCTGACTTGCCTAGATTGAGGCCTAGGATTGGGATTTGCATACATGACGTTCGTGTAATCTGACTCCCAACTAGGTTCGTTTGGCTCTTCACCATAGTAGGACTCGCCATGTTCTGGAGACTGCATGTAGTAAGCCTGGGGGCTATCCACATGGGTAGAATCAAAGCTATGGTCACCCGGGTCACTTTCAGAAAGCAAGGATGTTACTGGGACTAAGGCTCTATTCAGGTTCTCTTCTGCAGCAGTGTACTTTACCGGAATCACATTGGCTGGGGCTGGGGGTTGTTGTGCTAGCACAGGCTGAGGCCTTTGTTGGTTTTGATATTGAGGTTGGAAATGTTGTTGTGGCCTGCCATATGGTTGTGGAGGATACTGGTTTTGGTATCTGCCTTGTTGGTAGGGCTGAGGGTAGGGTTGCCTAACCGCCTGCTTGTTGTATGGGCAATCTTGTGCGGTGTGGTTGGTGTATCTCCGTTCTATGGTGCAGTACTGGCTACTAGGGTTTACTTGGGGTTGAGCCATAATGGGACAGACGTTCGCCATATGGTCACCACCGCATGTATAGCATCTTTTCACTGGGGCAAATCTTGGGATTTGTTTGCTAGTTACTCCTAATTTCTGGGCCACTTTCTCTGCGAGTTCCTCAATTGATGTGGATTGCGTGGAAGAGTGACTAGATGCACTATCTGAATCTTTGTAAATTTTGGACAGCTCTAGCTCTTCTCCTAGGTTATCTTCAATGTCAATGCACATACGTACACACTCTTCTATAGTCCTAGGGTCTTTCAGATACACGTAGGATCTCAATTTTGGACTCAGCAATCCGTCAAGGAATAAGGCTACTTGTTTAGCAGATGTGGGTAGCTCCAAAATAGGGCACCTTTTAAGATATTGTCTAAATCTTCTTCCGGCCAATCTGATAGTCTCTTGGGGGGTCTGTTTGAAGCTGTGAATCAATGAGGAGGTATTGTGTCTTATGCCGCTCTTAGAGAACTCTACGATAAATGCCTCAAGGAGTTGGTCTATGCTCCTGAACTGACGCTCATCTAATGGCTGAAACCATGTAAGTGCTGTGTTCCTAAGGGTTAGACCGAAGGCATTGTACTGCGTGAACAGATCTTCCACTTGTTCAGCCCTCAGGACTTGTTTGAACTCCGCCACATGATCATAGGGATCTCCTGTGCCATCAAAGTAATTCTTCATGGACTTAACTAGCTGGGTGGGTCTCAAAGTTCTTGTGTGCTCTCTAGGCCTCGGCAGAGGGAATCCATCTACATTTCTTTGGTTCCTGTGGGCTCTATGCATCTCAGGTTCTACCCTATTCGTCTCTGTTCTCGTTCTTTCTCTGCCCACGGGGTTGGCGAAACTTACTTCTGGTCTATCCCTACTTCTATCTCTTTGCGTACCATGAGCTTGGGAAGTTCCAGCTCCAGGTTGACCATAGGATACATTTGATCTTGGTTGGGGGAAGATAAATTCACCCTTCCAAGTGTAGGCATGCCTATCATTTTCTGTCACCACAAAGATTCGTTCTGAAGCATGATCTAGGTAGGTCACTCTGCCTGGGCTATCCGGCTCCTTAAACTCATAGATCATGATTGTTCCTATATCAATTGGGTGATCTGGTTTATACCTCCAAAAGGCTTCGTCCGTTTCTCGATTGAGAAGCAAATCTATGCACTTGTTATCTTGGGGGACCCACTCAGGCGTGATAATCCTAGTGAGAACGGATTTACCTCGAGGGGTTCTAGGTTCCGCACCCATGTTTCCTTGTTCCAAGTCACCTAAGTCCGCTTCTGAGATTACATTTCCAAATTCATCTGTCCTATCTGGATGACTGGTGACTACGTATATGGTTCCTTCCTTGTCCAGGTATGCACCATTTTCAAATTTGACAGCTGGGTGCTCTAGTCCAATGGATTGGTCAGGGTTTTTAATCTGGACCACAGATCTTCCTAGGCCGTCCTCATAGATGCTAGCACCTAATCGGTTGGTCCTAAGGTATTCCAACTGTGTTTTGTAAGGGCCTTCTACCCTGTACAAGTAAGGCACACCTGAACTTCCCGTAGGCCTGTCCATGCCTTGAGACATCTCTGACTCACTGGTATCAGAGCTAGGGTAATGAGAGTGGCGACTCAACTGTTGGGCCCAAGACCTTGCAGTGTGGTTGACACTAGCCTCTGAAGATCTAAGGCTTTGTCTCTCTCTTATTAGGTGTCGTCCTGATCTAAGGTTCATATGCCTATCTGATTAGCCCCAAATTTTTTCCAGAGTACAACCTCGTTGCCGATCAATTGGTACCGGTCACTTGATTCTTTTTAGTTATTTCTCGTGTTTAAAGTCTTATCTGTTATTACGTCGTCAGGAATACTTGAATGTTCTCCGCACTTTCAGGTTGATCGTTCCACGTTAGGTTCTTTCCTTTATGTTGTCGACAGTACAGAGATTAAGTTTTTAGCTTGAACTTGAGTTTTTAGGCAGTCTTCAACTTGATAGTGGCCTATCGTCGCCCTGACTTACTCCTACTTCTAATCGTTCTTAGCCTAAGCTAGGAATTGACGAAGAGGAGTTGAGAATATTCCGACCTTTCTTGCCGAACCTTGCTCTTTAGTGCTCGAGAAGTTGATTCTCAAGCGTGCGCCACACCGTTGCTTGGATACTCTCAGTTGCTTCTCAATAGGCCTGCATAAATCCCAAGATTAGCTCCAAATAAACCTTTCAATTGACAGACAATTTATTTCAGACACTTTTTTTTTTTTAATGACCCTTGTTCCCCCTTTTGTATTGCTAGAAATTTCCTCTAGAGCTCCCTTGGTGTTCCTACCCCTCAGTGGGCCAACTTCCAAATACCCTATCTGAAAATCAACTTTCCGACAAGCCCTAGAGCTCAGAAAATGGATTTCGTATGAAAAAGTTATGACCGTTCAGGGTTTAGGGGGTTAAATAGACAAACAGATACTATCAGGGATTTTAATGCATTTTCTAAGGTCTTTGTAAGTATATGAATACTTGAGAGTGCAAATATGCCCAAAATTTAGCCTAAATTTCCAAAAATTCACTCCTTAATTTTTTGCCGAAAATGCCTGTCTATCGCGATAGACGGTGTTTGTCGCGAATTTCTGTCTGTCGCGATAGACGGTGTCTGTCGCGATAGACGGTATCTATCGTGGATTTCTGTCTGTCGCGATAGACGGTGTCTGTCGCGAATTTCTGTCTGTCGCGATAGACGGTGTCTGTCACGAATTTCTGTCTGTCGCGATAGACGGTGTCTGTCGCGATAGACGCTGTCTGTCGTGGGTCTCTGTCTGTCGCGATAGACGGTGTCTGTCGCGATAGACAGTGTCTGTCGCGATAGACTGAAAAAATGCAAATTTTTGGAAAACTTCTAGTGTTCTAGAGTGCCCTCAAGGTGTAGGTTACAGTGCTAATCATGCATTCACAAATTTTTAAGATTTTCTGTCTGTCGCGATAGACAGAGGTTGTCGTCCCGGGAACTGTGCAGAGCCTGTCGTACCTGCGCACACTGCTGGGGATGATGATACAGCAAAAACCTGCAAAATAGCTCAGAAAACATGCAAAAACAGCACATGCAAATTCGCTCTCTCGCTCTCTCTCACAAGTGAAATGAGGGAAATGAGGTGGAGGTGGGGATATAGTCAAAAAACTGAAATTTTCGCGATGATGGAGATGGGCGTGGGAGATGGTGATGATGATGATGGTGATGAAGATGGTGAAGAAAGTAAAAGAAAATCGATGAGAGTGAAGAAAATACCTACAACTCCAACGCGTCAACTCTACGTCTTACCATCACACGCTCGTCCTCAAAGCTCGATCCCCGGCAACGGCGCCAAAATTTGGTGTAGCTCAATGATGAGTAGCACCTCCTTTAATGTCAATCCGGGAAGACGTGAGGATGGTATGAAGACCTCGAGCAAGTGGCGGCACAAGTGCGTGAGTGAGAAGCACACTAGCATGCACACACATACACGCACACGCGCACACACGGCAAGACAAAGAGAGAGAATCAATGGAGTTCTTTAGAGTACTTTCAATAGCTCTTACAAGTTCGTTCCAATTACAATCTAACCTCAAAAATGAGCTCTCTAGCTCTTTTTATAGTTTTTGACTAGCTTTTGGCCCTGTCCAGACCTAGTGTCCGGCCTAGTTAAAAATTAGGTTCCAGGGCTTATTTGAGGGCTCAAACGAAGTCTAAAAATTATGAAATTTGGTACGATGGTACTTCTAATGCTCCTCAAGCTCGAGGACTCCTCGGCTTGCACAAAATGGAGTCTAATCTACCAAAAACGGGATTTACAATGTTTGTGTAGTGATTAAAATCACTTGGGTTGTACATAATCTATGGGAAAAAATGATCTGGCCTTGTTGCCGTATTGTGCATGACTCCTTTGTTGCTTTGTATGCCAACAATTATGTATGCATGTAAGTATGTATGTACATTGTATGCATGTATGTGTATATGTGTGTATGTCTCTCTATGTGTGTGTATGCATATATGTGTGTGTATGTGTGTATGTGTGTATGTGTGTGTATATGTGTCTGTAGGTGTGTATGCATGTGTATGTGTGTGTATGCATGTGTAGGTGTGTATGTGTCTATGTGTGTATGTGTGTATGTGTGTGTGTATGTGTGTGTGTATATATGTGTGTATGTGTGTGTGTGTGTGTATCTATGAGTGTGTATGTGTTTATGTGTGTATGTGTCTATGTGTGTGTATGTGTATGCATGTATGTATGCATATGTATGTGTATGCATGTGTATGTGTGTGTATGCATCATTATGTGTGTATGTGTCTATGTGTGTATGTGTCTATGTGTGTATGTGTCTATGTGTGTATGTGTCTATGTGTGTCTGTGTTTGTGTATATGTGTGTGTGTATGTGTGTGTGTCTATGTGTATGTGTCACTATGCATCTATGAGTGTGTATGTGTCTACGTGTGTGTATGTGTCTATGTGTGTATGTGTATGCATGTATGTATGCATAGCTGTGTGTATGCATTATGTATGCATATGTGTGTGTATGCATTATGTATGTGTATGTATGCATGTAAGTATGTATGTATGCATATGCATATGCATTATGTATGCATATGTATGCATGTATGTGTATGTGTGTGTATGTCTCTCTATGTGTGTGTATGCATATATGTGTGTGTATGTGTGTATGTGTGTGTATATGTGTGTCTATGTGTGTATGCATGTGTATGTGTGTGAATGCATCATAATGTGTGTATGTGTCTATGTGTGTGTATATGTGTGTGTATGTGTGTGCACGTCTATGTGTATGTGTGTGTGTCTATGAGTGTGTATGTGTTTATGTGTGTGTATGTGTCTATGTGTGTGTATGTGTCTATGTGTGTGTATGTGTCTATGTGTGTATGTGTATGCATGTATGTATGCATATGTGTGTGTATGTGTGTGTATGCATTATGTATGCATATGTGTGTGTATGTGTGTGTATGTGTTTATGTGTGTGTATGTGTCTATGTGTGTGTATGTGTATGCATATGTGTGTGTATGTGTATGCATTATGTATGCGCATGTGTGTGTATGTGTTTATGTGTGTGTATGTGTCTATGTGTGTGTATGTGTATGCATATGTGTGTGTATGTGTATGCATGTATGTATGCATATGTGTTCAAGCCCTTTGTCTTTGGTAAATTCAAGCACCCAAGAAGAAACCAGATCAGTTATCTTCACGACCAAAATATCTTCATGGCCAAAAGCATTATTCCTCTATCAAGCATATGCATGAGATTCAGCACACCCTTTGAATCTTCTGGGTAAAATCTCTATGCTTGTATAGGATTACATTTTTCCTCCATGACATTTGTGAGCTAAATATATATTCTCTTACCTTCTTTTTTCTCGAACACATTCACCAGCATTGGCACTTGCAAGACCTAGCACAGTGACCTTTGGATGTACCTTGCTGATTTTGAGCTGCTTTATAGTAGATAACTTGCCGATGGTTCCCTTTACATGTTGTAGCAAATGTTGACCATGATTCTATGCCTTTCACTTCACCAAGAGCATCTCCATTGACTCCATGGGTTTGCCAAAGTTCTTTGATACCAGATGTAGGCAATGAGCAAGATCATGACCACCACGTGCTAGAGAGATGACTCTCCTCCCAACCAAATGGCTCTATATATAGCTCTCTCTAGGGGACTACCTACTTGGGCAGGTGGATACTAACCATCCATGTGTCAACCATGTAATTGCATGTGTGCCAAGTGTCCAAGTTAACTCAAGTTAACTCAAGTGGATGCTTCTAGAAGGCTCTAGATCTCTTTGGGCAAAATACTCTCCCCATGTCCCCCATGGGGATTGAACCCAAGACTTCCTCCTTGACATCCTTGAAACTTAACCACTAAGCTAAGTGGATCACTTGCTCACAAGAGCACAAGACCTCCTAGTAAGTCTAAACTCAAGATCTTTGGTCATACACATGGATGACCAAACGGTGTGTGATTTCAGATCCATCTGAACCGGCGAGACCCCTAGATCATAAACTTACTTTATTAAATTCTTCTCCCCTTAGAAAATATTTTCTTCCTCCAAAATAGAGCTATATAAATATTGTAGGAAACCCCCAAGCCTCATGTTCTAAAAGTGGAAGAACATGGTCATGTTCTAGAACTGGAAGAACATGTCTCATCTTTGTGGTGGCATCCCTACCCAAATGATTCAAAACACTATCTCGCTTTGCATTTTGATAAATTGGTCAAAGTACAAAGTAGTGAATGAATAATAAGGGTGGATCTATAAACATACCTAGCCAATTTATAGTTTTTACTAGATGCAATCTGGGCACAAACATGTGAACTAGGTGGATTCAAATAACTATTCCATTTCTAGGCATGACTAGTGTATGGACTTAGTAACAATGCTGGGATTCTTATCCCTCACAAAACTTTGAGAATTCTTGACTCATATGAATTTGATTTGGAAAACTTGAAGTTTGGTTATCCCAAACATCTAACTTGAATGTTTGTTCAATGGTTTACTCCTATCCAATAGTTACTTGATTTTTTTCACCCACCTGGAGGACTAATTTGTCCTAAAGGGATAGAAAATCCTATGTAAACTGTAGGAGAAAGTTTTCCATTTACTTTGGATAAATCTTAATATATCTTGACCAAGTCCAATTCAAAATGAAAATCATCCAACTTATGACACTTTTCTCAAAGACTTGAGCTAAAAGTTCTTGGGAATTATCAATCTCATGAGCAATTCCTAACTTTTCTATTCTAGAGTATACTCGACTCTAGGAAATCATTTATGCTATAACTTGCAGCAAAATCAAATAAATAACTCCACTTATCTTTTGAAGATTGAAAAGGTTCTTGTACACACCATCTATCTGGGATGTTTTAATTTAGTTACTTGATTCTAACCAACTAACTCTCGACTTTTGTGAATAGAATCAGATACCCTATCCCAGTCAGATCCAAAAGATTTGGAAAGTGGAAAGAAAGAACTAAAACTTTACAACCAATTTAAACTTCAAAGATATATAAACTTTTTATGAGTCACGTCTAGATGACTCAGGACCTTAACTTCTCAAAGATCTATTTCAACAAGGTATTGATGCATTTTTTCTATCTTTAAGAGAAATAACATGGATTCTCAAAAAGATTTAGCGAAAATCTAAAACATTATCCAATGACAAGATACTAGTGTGGTAACCAATATCAGTGTGTCAACCTATTAAGGTTCTATTGATGAGTTTTTACTCAAGTAATGCTTCACATGAGGCTAAGTTCATGCATAAAATCAATCTTTATGACTACTTATTGGAAATGCAATTCTTGTGCATTTCTTTGAGTCAAAAGGTTAGAATTTTTTCCAAGTTACACTTGGAACTTGGTGCTTAACTTAGTCAATCTATCCTTTAGTTGAAAGGATCATTTTAATGTAAAAATCCTACTTGTTCAAGAATTTATTAAATATTTATGAATCAACAACACTTTATCTTGAAGTGTTCTAAGAAGATCTTGGAAGTTACTTACTTCATATCTTTTGTTTCCTTGATCTTGAAGTTATCTTGAAATATCTTGGGATACTACTTTTATCCTCCTTGAATTTAAACTCATTCTCTTTGAAGTTTTGATTCCCTTGAGGATCAAATTTGCCTTCAAGATCCAACCTAGGAATAAAAGGTAATTATCATCCCATAGTCCGATGTCCAATAACATCTTTCCTACATCAATCTGAGTATAAAATCTGGTGTCCCATACCACCCTATTTTATATTCACAATAATATGTGGATGATATTTATCCTAAAGTCTAAACATATCTTGATAGAGTACCTTCTTGCTTCAATTCTTTACCAAAATTTTGAAGTTTTAGGCATTACCTCTAACTAGATTTTCTAGGTTTTGATCCCTTCACATGATCATTTCACGATCTTGTGCTTTTCTTTGGGAACTTGAAAACCTTTTGATGGAACATCCATCCTTATTTGGTATGGTTTTCAAATGAAAACCAATTTGAATTCCAAGTACTTGAATTTTTACATATTCAAGTCTTAATTGGTTTATTCTTGACCAATTTGTAGCGACAAGAACTTTTGACTTCTTGTCTTTAGATTCCTTTCTTACTTTTTAGGTACCTACGTTGGCCAGGACTTTACAAGAATCTTTCTATTGCGTAATTCTAAGCATCCACTCATGCTTTTTGGATTTGTACCAAAAATCCCTTTAAGGATGGGCAAATATTATGTTTTACCTTCCATAGAATTAAGTAATGTCTTCACGGTTGCATACTACATTCTTGGAATTTCTTCACTCTCTCGAGACTTGGACCAACTTACTCTTTTCATAGTTTTCCATTGGATAAATGGAACTAGAGTGAAAAATTCACAAAAGGAATTTTATTGATAACACTTGGGCAAACTTCAGAGTAGTTCCAATTGCACATTCATGCACAATCATGGCCAAGCTTGATCAATTCTGGTTTACCTTACAACAATAGAGACTTAGTCTTTATTATTAAGATCTCTTAAACTAACAAAAGCGTCTTCGCTTACCCATGGGATTTTTAGAGATCTTTTCTTGATTTTAAGTCCAAGCATGCATTGATACCTCTTAGATTCCAAAGCTAAGAATCTCTAATACACCTTTAGGTGATATCAATGTTTAGACTTAAGTACCAATATCACTGGTTTGGGAATTATTGGGAACTACTTGCTCTTAAACTTACTTGAAAGATTCTAGTCTCACATCTAGGGAGATATTTTTCTTTGAAGAATTTTATATTCCTGCCAAGGAATCTAGTAATACTAAGCCTATGATTCATCTTGGAGTCTTTTGCTTTACTGAAATAATATTTAAAAGAAATCTTGACTTTTGGACAAACAATAAATCTTAAAGGCTTGGTTTTGTCCAAAAGATATTCCTTTTTTAACCAATGAAATAGTTAACCAAACTATTTCCTTTATTGGCTTATCTTTAGGAAGTATCCCAATTCCTAAAGATCACTTTGACGTATCTCTTAGGAAGATATCTTGATTCCTAAAGATTACTTTGACTTGGGTTTCTTCTTTAAGCTCTAATTACCTTAAACAAAACCAAGCATACTTTTCTCATCCTCAAAAAAGTGCTTAATAAAGTTTCCATGCTTTGTGAAAACTTTGCATCTTGACTAGAGATGTAGTCATGGCACCTAGCATCCAACTATTGAACACTTAAGTTCAAGTGATGCTAAAGATTATTCACTTCTTTGATTTTCATCATTCTTCAAAATGAAATCAAAGAAAAAACTTCAAAAGTTCCGTGATTTATTACAAATTTGGAACATATCAACTATCCATTGAACTTGAAAGTTTAATTGATTTAAGTTCCATTTGATTTTATTTGATTCTTATCTTGGGATAGAATCAGATAAAACCTCCAAATAAAACTTTATCAACCTACTTGGATGCATGATTTCTTAAACCCAAAGCTAACGTCTACATCTAGGCTTATCATAAAGATTCTCTAAGTTTTCTCCTAAACTTAGAGTCATCACGGAAATTTTCAAGCAGCCCTATTTTCTTGTCATTCCAATGCACAAGAAAATTGAACACTTGACTTTGAAAGGGCCTACTTTTCCTAATCAAGACTCCTAATTTGTGATACCTAAGTATCACATTTGGGAAAAACAAACTAGCTACTTGAGTTGCACGATAGCCAAGAAAGAGCCTTGCAACTACATAGTTTGCTATTTTCCCTAACTATCTAAGTCGAGCTAGAAAATAGATGTAACCAAAGTATAACTATTCAACTTCTTAACAAACAATCATGCATATGCAAATGCCTATTCTTGCATGCAAATGCATGTGAGTGCATGCATGTGTTGGCATTCTCCTTTCATGCACCAAACTTAAATCAAGCAATACTTGAGTTTGAAAATGCATGTTCCCAATCATCCATGCACAAACATTCTACGTGCTAGCTTCTTAAAAAAGGTATAGCTCTTAATGTGCATAAACTTGAGCATTAACTATCTTTTCAAGCAAGAAGAAAAAGTATTTTGTGCATGAAAACATTCTTTGAAAAGGAGAAATGAACCAACATTCTTTCATAGATGTATGCCCATACTTGATAAGTGTTTCCATATTTCAATGCTCTTCAATCTTGCTTTCATTAAATTACATACAATGCTTTTAAAATTTGAAAATTCCTTTCCTACTTCAATGATGATAGCAATGCATTCTATTTGAAAGCATAGAGCAAAGCAAATATTGAAATGAAAACATCAACTTGTAGAGTACTTAGATCCACATCATGCTACATCCTTCCATTGATCCTGAGGAAGATCCACATAATTCTTTTTTAAAAGATGTGCTTCCTCATGTCCTCTTCTTGAAGAAATGAAGCTTTTCTTTATATCTTGAAGAGGAATGAATGTGAAAACATGATCCTCTTCGCCTAGAGGTTCTTTCATTTTGTCTTTGAATGGTTCTTGAGATGAAGCATAAACTTGAGATGAATAAAAGAGCGCAAGAGTCAAAGCTCTCTAGAAGCCAAATCGACAAATAGCTTTCACCTTCACAAAGCTTCATCAAATCGGGTGCAAATTCAGCTATACCCGAGAACAAAAGAAGGAAATACGCTCATGGAGCTCAGATTAAAACAATGATCTCATGAAACAAGGACAAAGGACAAAAATGCTCCATTATAATGTATAACACAACAAGATGTTTTTGTGGATAGCTTATCTCCATTTGACTTGGATGTCACGGGTTGGATTCCCATGAACAACACTTTTGAAAAACAAAAAATATATATATTTTTTTCCATACCCAATAGAAAAAGTTTGCATAAATTTTAAACTCTCTAGATTCTAATAGTGACCAGCAATCAACCTTATGGTTGAGGCACAATGCTCTCCAACGAGGGGTTGCGAGATCAAGTCATATCGGCAACAGAATAGCTAAATCATGATTTGGTATTTTTTTTCCTATCATCTGGAATTTGGCAGTAGCTATGCGAGTAAAAATAAATCTAGATCATCATCAGTAGTAGACCTGCATCATAGGCTTTGTGGTTATAGTATCCTACTGACTATCGTGAGTACACGAGCTCAAAACCTGACTACGCCGTGACGTGTGGATAGTTCCTTCTTTTGGAAATAGTGGAGCTGTGGAGGGCTTCAGAAGCACACAAACATAGCTTTTTTCTTGACTAACACAAGCCATCGATGATGTGGCTCTAGTGAATAAGAGGCAGCCTCCTGTCAAGGAGATCGCGGGTTCGTCTCTTAGTCAGCATCACGTTCACAAGCCGAATTTCTATTGAGATGGGTGATAAGAGTAGTTCCAATTGCACATTCATGCACAATCATGGCCAAGCTTGATCAATTCTGGTTTACCTTACAACAATAGAGACTTAGTCTTTATTATTAAGATCTCTTAAACTAACAAAAGCGTCTTCGCTTACCCATGGGATTTTTAGAGATCTTTTCTTGATTTTAAGTCCAAGCATGCATTGATACCTCTTAGATTCCAAAGCTAAGAATCTCTAATACACCTTTAGGTGATATCAATGTTTAGACTTAAGTACCAATATCACTGGTTTGGGAATTATTGGGAACTACTTGCTCTTAAACTTACTTGAAAGATTCTAGTCTCACATCTAGGGAGATATTTTTCTTTGAAGAATTTTAGATTCCTGCCAAGGAATCTAGTAATACTAAGCCTATGATTCATCTTGGAGTCTTTTGCTTTACTGAAATAATATTTAAAAGAAATCTTGACTTTTGGACAAACAATAAATCTTAAAGGCTTGGTTTTGTCCAAAAGATATTCCTTTTTTAACCAATGAAATAGTTAACCAAACTATTTCCTTTATTGGCTTATCTTTAGGAAGTATCCCAATTCCTAAAGATCACTTTGACGTATCTCTTAGGAAGATATCTTGATTCCTAAAGATTACTTTGACTTGGGTTTCTTCTTTAAGCTCTAATTACCTTAAACAAAACCAAGCATACTTTTCTCATCCTCAAAAAAGTGCTTAATAAAGTTTCCATGCTTTGTGAAAACTTTGCATCTTGACTAGAGATGTAGTCATGGCACCTAGCATCCAACTATTGAACACTTAAGTTCAAGTGATGCTAAAGATTATTCACTTCTTTGATTTTCATCATTCTTCAAAATGAAATCAAAGAAAAAACTTCAAAAGTTCCGTGATTTATTACAAATTTGGAACATATCAACTATCCATTGAACTTGAAAGTTTAATTGATTTAAGTTCCATTTGATTTTATTTGATTCTTATCTTGGGATAGAATCAGATAAAACCTCCAAATAAAACTTTATCAACCTACTTGGATGCATGATTTCTTAAACCCAAAGCTAACGTCTACATCTAGGCTTATCATAAAGATTCTCTAAGTTTTCTCCTAAACTTAGAGTCATCACGGAAATTTTCAAGCAGCCCTATTTTCTTGTCATTCCAATGCACAAGAAAATTGAACACTTGACTTTGAAAGGGCCTACTTTTCCTAATCAAGACTCCTAATTTGTGATACCTAAGTATCACATTTGGGAAAAACAAACTAGCTACTTGAGTTGCACGATAGCCAAGAAAGAGCCTTGCAACTACATAGTTTGCTATTTTCCCTAACTATCTAAGTCGAGCTAGAAAATAGATGTAACCAAAGTATAACTATTCAACTTCTTAACAAACAATCATGCATATGCAAATGCCTATTCTTGCATGCAAATGCATGTGAGTGCATGCATGTGTTGGCATTCTCCTTTCATGCACCAAACTTAAATCAAGCAATACTTGAGTTTGAAAATGCATGTTCCCAATCATCCATGCACAAACATTCTACGTGCTAGCTTCTTAAAAAAGGTATAGCTCTTAATGTGCATAAACTTGAGCATTAACTATCTTTTCAAGCAAGAAGAAAAAGTATTTTGTGCATGAAAACATTCTTTGAAAAGGAGAAATGAACCAACATTCTTTCATAGATGTATGCCCATACTTGATAAGTGTTTCCATATTTCAATGCTCTTCAATCTTGCTTTCATTAAATTACATACAATGCTTTTAAAATTTGAAAATTCCTTTCCTACTTCAATGATGATAGCAATGCATTCTATTTGAAAGCATAGAGCAAAGCAAATATTGAAATGAAAACATCAACTTGTAGAGTACTTAGATCCACATCATGCTACATCCTTCCATTGATCCTGAGGAAGATCCACATAATTCTTTTTTAAAAGATGTGCTTCCTCATGTCCTCTTCTTGAAGAAATGAAGCTTTTCTTTATATCTTGAAGAGGAATGAATGTGAAAACATGATCCTCTTCGCCTAGAGGTTCTTTCATTTTGTCTTTGAATGGTTCTTGAGATGAAGCATAAACTTGAGATGAATAAAAGAGCGCAAGAGTCAAAGCTCTCTAGAAGCCAAATCGACAAATAGCTTTCACCTTCACAAAGCTTCATCAAATCGGGTGCAAATTCAGCTATACCCGAGAACAAAAGAAGGAAATACGCTCATGGAGCTCAGATTAAAACAATGATCTCATGAAACAAGGACAAAGGACAAAAATGCTCCATTATAATGTATAACACAACAAGATGTTTTCGTGGATAGCTTATCTCCATTTGACTTGGATGTCACGGGTTGGATTCCCATGAACAACACTTTTGAAAAACAAAAAATATATATATTTTTTTCCATACCCAATAGAAAAAGTTTGCATAAATTTTAACCTCTCTAGATTCTAATAGTGACCAGCAATCAACCTTATGGTTGAGGCACAATGCTCTCCAACGAGGGGTTGCGAGATCAAGTCATATCGGCAACAGAATAGCTAAATCATGATTTGGTATTTTTTTTCCTATCATCTGGAATTTGGCAGTAGCTATGCGAGTAAAAATAAATCTAGATCATCATCAGTAGTAGACCTGCATCATAGGCTTTGTGGTTATAGTATCCTACTGACTATCGTGAGTACACGAGCTCAAAACCTGACTACGCCGTGACGTGTGGATAGTTCCTTCTTTTGGAAATAGTGGAGCTGTGGAGGGCTTCAGAAGCACACAAACATAGCTTTTTTCTTGACTAACACAAGCCATCGATGATGTGGCTCTAGTGAATAAGAGGCAGCCTCCTGTCAAGGAGATCGCGGGTTCGTCTCTTAGTCAGCATCACGTTCACAAGCCGAATTTCTATTGAGATGGGTGATAAGAGTAGTTCCAATTGCACATTCATGCACAATCATGGCCAAGCTTGATCAATTCTGGTTTACCTTACAACAATAGAGACTTAGTCTTTATTATTAAGATCTCTTAAACTAACAAAAGCGTCTTCGCTTACCCATGGGATTTTTAGAGATCTTTTCTTGATTTTAAGTCCAAGCATGCATTGATACCTCTTAGATTCCAAAGCTAAGAATCTCTAATACACCTTTAGGTGATATCAATGTTTAGACTTAAGTACCAATATCACTGGTTTGGGAATTATTGGGAACTACTTGCTCTTAAACTTACTTGAAAGATTCTAGTCTCACATCTAGGGAGATATTTTTCTTTGAAGAATTTTAGATTCCTGCCAAGGAATCTAGTAATACTAAGCCTATGATTCATCTTGGAGTCTTTTGCTTTACTGAAATAATATTTAAAAGAAATCTTGACTTTTGGACAAACAATAAATCTTAAAGGCTTGGTTTTGTCCAAAAGATATTCCTTTTTTAACCAATGAAATAGTTAACCAAACTATTTCCTTTATTGGCTTATCTTTAGGAAGTATCCCAATTCCTAAAGATCACTTTGACGTATCTCTTAGGAAGATATCTTGATTCCTAAAGATTACTTTGACTTGGGTTTCTTCTTTAAGCTCTAATTACCTTAAACAAAACCAAGCATACTTTTCTCATCCTCAAAAAAGTGCTTAATAAAGTTTCCATGCTTTGTGAAAACTTTGCATCTTGACTAGAGATGTAGTCATGGCACCTAGCATCCAACTATTGAACACTTAAGTTCAAGTGATGCTAAAGATTATTCACTTCTTTGATTTTCATCATTCTTCAAAATGAAATCAAAGAAAAAACTTCAAAAGTTCCGTGATTTATTACAAATTTGGAACATATCAACTATCCATTGAACTTGAAAGTTTAATTGATTTAAGTTCCATTTGATTTTATTTGATTCTTATCTTGGGATAGAATCAGATAAAACCTCCAAATAAAACTTTATCAACCTACTTGGATGCATGATTTCTTAAACCCAAAGCTAACGTCTACATCTAGGCTTATCATAAAGATTCTCTAAGTTTTCTCCTAAACTTAGAGTCATCACGGAAATTTTCAAGCAGCCCTATTTTCTTGTCATTCCAATGCACAAGAAAATTGAACACTTGACTTTGAAAGGGCCTACTTTTCCTAATCAAGACTCCTAATTTGTGATACCTAAGTATCACATTTGGGAAAAACAAACTAGCTACTTGAGTTGCACGATAGCCAAGAAAGAGCCTTGCAACTACATAGTTTGCTATTTTCCCTAACTATCTAAGTCGAGCTAGAAAATAGATGTAACCAAAGTATAACTATTCAACTTCTTAACAAACAATCATGCATATGCAAATGCCTATTCTTGCATGCAAATGCATGTGAGTGCATGCATGTGTTGGCATTCTCCTTTCATGCACCAAACTTAAATCAAGCAATACTTGAGTTTGAAAATGCATGTTCCCAATCATCCATGCACAAACATTCTACGTGCTAGCTTCTTAAAAAAGGTATAGCTCTTAATGTGCATAAACTTGAGCATTAACTATCTTTTCAAGCAAGAAGAAAAAGTATTTTGTGCATGAAAACATTCTTTGAAAAGGAGAAATGAACCAACATTCTTTCATAGATGTATGCCCATACTTGATAAGTGTTTCCATATTTCAATGCTCTTCAATCTTGCTTTCATTAAATTACATACAATGCTTTTAAAATTTGAAAATTCCTTTCCTACTTCAATGATGATAGCAATGCATTCTATTTGAAAGCATAGAGCAAAGCAAATATTGAAATGAAAACATCAACTTGTAGAGTACTTAGATCCACATCATGCTACATCCTTCCATTGATCCTGAGGAAGATCCACATAATTCTTTTTTAAAAGATGTGCTTCCTCATGTCCTCTTCTTGAAGAAATGAAGCTTTTCTTTATATCTTGAAGAGGAATGAATGTGAAAACATGATCCTCTTCGCCTAGAGGTTCTTTCATTTTGTCTTTGAATGGTTCTTGAGATGAAGCATAAACTTGAGATGAATAAAAGAGCGCAAGAGTCAAAGCTCTCTAGAAGCCAAATCGACAAATAGCTTTCACCTTCACAAAGCTTCATCAAATCGGGTGCAAATTCAGCTATACCCGAGAACAAAAGAAGGAAATACGCTCATGGAGCTCAGATTAAAACAATGATCTCATGAAACAAGGACAAAGGACAAAAATGCTCCATTATAATGTATAACACAACAAGATGTTTTCGTGGATAGCTTATCTCCATTTGACTTGGATGTCACGGGTTGGATTCCCATGAACAACACTTTTGAAAAACAAAAAATATATATTTTTTTTTCCATACCCAATAGAAAAAGTTTGCATAAATTTTAACCTCTCTAGATTCTAATAGTGACCAGCAATCAACCTTATGGTTGAGGCACAATGCTCTCCAACGAGGGGTTGCGAGATCAAGTCATATCGGCAACAGAATAGCTAAATCATGATTTGGTATTTTTTTTCCTATCATCTGGAATTTGGCAGTAGCTATGCGAGTAAAAATAAATCTAGATCATCATCAGTAGTAGACCTGCATCATAGGCTTTGTGGTTATAGTATCCTACTGACTATCGTGAGTACACGAGCTCAAAACCTGACTACGCCGTGACGTGTGGATAGTTCCTTCTTTTGGAAATAGTGGAGCTGTGGAGGGCTTCAGAAGCACACAAACATAGCTTTTTTCTTGACTAACACAAGCCATCGATGATGTGGCTCTAGTGAATAAGAGGCAGCCTCCTGTCAAGGAGATCGCGGGTTCGTCTCTTAGTCAGCATCACGTTCACAAGCCGAATTTCTATTGAGATGGGTGATAAGAGTAGTTCCAATTGCACATTCATGCACAATCATGGCCAAGCTTGATCAATTCTGGTTTACCTTACAACAATAGAGACTTAGTCTTTATTATTAAGATCTCTTAAACTAACAAAAGCGTCTTCGCTTACCCATGGGATTTTTAGAGATCTTTTCTTGATTTTAAGTCCAAGCATGCATTGATACCTCTTAGATTCCAAAGCTAAGAATCTCTAATACACCTTTAGGTGATATCAATGTTTAGACTTAAGTACCAATATCACTGGTTTGGGAATTATTGGGAACTACTTGCTCTTAAACTTACTTGAAAGATTCTAGTCTCACATCTAGGGAGATATTTTTCTTTGAAGAATTTTAGATTCCTGCCAAGGAATCTAGTAATACTAAGCCTATGATTCATCTTGGAGTCTTTTGCTTTACTGAAATAATATTTAAAAGAAATCTTGACTTTTGGACAAACAATAAATCTTAAAGGCTTGGTTTTGTCCAAAAGATATTCCTTTTTTAACCAATGAAATAGTTAACCAAACTATTTCCTTTATTGGCTTATCTTTAGGAAGTATCCCAATTCCTAAAGATCACTTTGACGTATCTCTTAGGAAGATATCTTGATTCCTAAAGATTACTTTGACTTGGGTTTCTTCTTTAAGCTCTAATTACCTTAAACAAAACCAAGCATACTTTTCTCATCCTCAAAAAAGTGCTTAATAAAGTTTCCATGCTTTGTGAAAACTTTGCATCTTGACTAGAGATGTAGTCATGGCACCTAGCATCCAACTATTGAACACTTAAGTTCAAGTGATGCTAAAGATTATTCACTTCTTTGATTTTCATCATTCTTCAAAATGAAATCAAAGAAAAAACTTCAAAAGTTCCGTGATTTATTACAAATTTGGAACATATCAACTATCCATTGAACTTGAAAGTTTAATTGATTTAAGTTCCATTTGATTTTATTTGATTCTTATCTTGGGATAGAATCAGATAAAACCTCCAAATAAAACTTTATCAACCTACTTGGATGCATGATTTCTTAAACCCAAAGCTAACGTCTACATCTAGGCTTATCATAAAGATTCTCTAAGTTTTCTCCTAAACTTAGAGTCATCACGGAAATTTTCAAGCAGCCCTATTTTCTTGTCATTCCAATGCACAAGAAAATTGAACACTTGACTTTGAAAGGGCCTACTTTTCCTAATCAAGACTCCTTATTTGTGATACCTAAGTATCACATTTGGGAAAAACAAACTAGCTACTTGAGTTGCACGATAGCCAAGAAAGAGCCTTGCAACTACATAGTTTGCTATTTTCCCTAACTATCTAAGTCGAGCTAGAAAATAGATGTAACCAAAGTATAACTATTCAACTTCTTAACAAACAATCATGCATATGCAAATGCCTATTCTTGCATGCAAATGCATGTGAGTGCATGCATGTGTTGGCATTCTCCTTTCATGCACCAAACTTAAATCAAGCAATACTTGAGTTTGAAAATGCATGTTCCCAATCATCCATGCACAAACATTCTACGTGCTAGCTTCTTAAAAAAGGTATAGCTCTTAATGTGCATAAACTTGAGCATTAACTATCTTTTCAAGCAAGAAGAAAAAGTATTTTGTGCATGAAAACATTCTTTGAAAAGGAGAAATGAACCAACATTCTTTCATAGATGTATGCCCATACTTGATAAGTGTTTCCATATTTCAATGCTCTTCAATCTTGCTTTCATTAAATTACATACAATGCTTTTAAAATTTGAAAATTCCTTTCCTACTTCAATGATGATAGCAATGCATTCTATTTGAAAGCATAGAGCAAAGCAAATATTGAAATGAAAACATCAACTTGTAGAGTACTTAGATCCACATCATGCTACATCCTTCCATTGATCCTGAGGAAGATCCACATAATTCTTTTTTAAAAGATGTGCTTCCTCATGTCCTCTTCTTGAAGAAATGAAGCTTTTCTTTATATCTTGAAGAGGAATGGATGTGAAAACATGATCCTCTTCGCCTAGAGGTTCTTTCATTTTGTCTTTGAATGGTTCTTGAGATGAAGCATAAACTTGAGATGAATAAAAGAGCGCAAGAGTCAAAGCTCTCTAGAAGCCAAATCGACAAATAGCTTTCACCTTCACAAAGCTTCATCAAATCGGGTGCAAATTCAGCTATACCCGAGAACAAAAGAAGGAAATACGCTCATGGAGCTCAGATTAAAACAATGATCTCATGAAACAAGGACAAAGGACAAAAATGCTCCATTATAATGTATAACACAACAAGATGTTTTCGTGGATAGCTTATCTCCATTTGACTTGGATGTCACGGGTTGGATTCCCATGAACAACACTTTTGAAAAACAAAAAATATATATATTTTTTTCCATACCCAATAGAAAAAGTTTGCATAAATTTTAACCTCTCTAGATTCTAATAGTGACCAGCAATCAACCTTATGGTTGAGGCACAATGCTCTCCAACGAGGGGTTGCGAGATCAAGTCATATTGGCAACAGAATAGCTAAATCATGATTTGGTATTTTTTTTCCTATCATCTGGAATTTGGCAGTAGCTATGCGAGTAAAAATAAATCTAGATCATCATCAGTAGTAGACCTGCATCATAGGCTTTGTGGTTATAGTATCCTACTGACTATCGTGAGTACACGAGCTCAAAACCTGACTACGCCGTGACGTGTGGATAGTTCCTTCTTTTGGAAATAGTGGAGCTGTGGAGGGCTTCAGAAGCACACAAACATAGCTTTTTTCTTGACTAACACAAGCCATCGATGATGTGGCTCTAGTGAATAAGAGGCAGCCTCCTGTCAAGGAGATCGCGGGTTCGTCTCTTAGTCAGCATCACGTTCACAAGCCGAATTTCTATTGAGATGGGTGATAAGAGTAGTTCCAATTGCACATTCATGCACAATCATGGCCAAGCTTGATCAATTCTGGTTTACCTTACAACAATAGAGACTTAGTCTTTATTATTAAGATCTCTTAAACTAACAAAAGCGTCTTCGCTTACCCATGGGATTTTTAGAGATCTTTTCTTGATTTTAAGTCCAAGCATGCATTGATACCTCTTAGATTCCAAAGCTAAGAATCTCTAATACACCTTTAGGTGATATCAATGTTTAGACTTAAGTACCAATATCACTGGTTTGGGAATTATTGGGAACTACTTGCTCTTAAACTTACTTGAAAGATTCTAGTCTCACATCTAGGGAGATATTTTTCTTTGAAGAATTTTAGATTCCTGCCAAGGAATCTAGTAATACTAAGCCTATGATTCATCTTGGAGTCTTTTGCTTTACTGAAATAATATTTAAAAGAAATCTTGACTTTTGGACAAACAATAAATCTTAAAGGCTTGGTTTTGTCCAAAAGATATTCCTTTTTTAACCAATGAAATAGCTAACCAAACTATTTCCTTTATTGGCTTATCTTTAGGAAGTATCCCAATTCCTAAAGATCACTTTGACGTATCTCTTAGGAAGATATCTTGATTCCTAAAGATTACTTTGACTTGGGTTTCTTCTTTAAGCTCTAATTACCTTAAACAAAACCAAGCATACTTTTCTCATCCTCAAAAAAGTGCTTAATAAAGTTTCCATGCTTTGTGAAAACTTTGCATCTTGACTAGAGATGTAGTCATGGCACCTAGCATCCAACTATTGAACACTTAAGTTCAAGTGATGCTAAAGATTATTCACTTCTTTGATTTTCATCATTCTTCAAAATGAAATCAAAGAAAAAACTTCAAAAGTTCCGTGATTTATTACAAATTTGGAACATATCAACTATCCATTGAACTTGAAAGTTTAATTGATTTAAGTTCCATTTGATTTTATTTGATTCTTATCTTGGGATAGAATCAGATAAAACCTCCAAATAAAACTTTATCAACCTACTTGGATGCATGATTTCTTAAACCCAAAGCTAACGTCTACATCTAGGCTTATCATAAAGATTCTCTAAGTTTTCTCCTAAACTTAGAGTCATCACGGAAATTTTCAAGCAGCCCTATTTTCTTGTCATTCCAATGCACAAGAAAATTGAACACTTGACTTTGAAAGGGCCTACTTTTCCTAATCAAGACTCCTTATTTGTGATACCTAAGTATCACATTTGGGAAAAACAAACTAGCTACTTGAGTTGCACGATAGCCAAGAAAGAGCCTTGCAACTACATAGTTTGCTATTTTCCCTAACTATCTAAGTCGAGCTAGAAAATAGATGTAACCAAAGTATAACTATTCAACTTCTTAACAAACAATCATGCATATGCAAATGCCTATTCTTGCATGCAAATGCATGTGAGTGCATGCATGTGTTGGCATTCTCCTTTCATGCACCAAACTTAAATCAAGCAATACTTGAGTTTGAAAATGCATGTTCCCAATCATCCATGCACAAACATTCTACGTGCTAGCTTCTTAAAAAAGGTATAGCTCTTAATGTGCATAAACTTGAGCATTAACTATCTTTTCAAGCAAGAAGAAAAAGTATTTTGTGCATGAAAACATTCTTTGAAAAGGAGAAATGAACCAACATTCTTTCATAGATGTATGCCCATACTTGATAAGTGTTTCCATATTTCAATGCTCTTCAATCTTGCTTTCATTAAATTACATACAATGCTTTTAAAATTTGAAAATTCCTTTCCTACTTCAATGATGATAGCAATGCATTCTATTTGAAAGCATAGAGCAAAGCAAATATTGAAATGAAAACATCAACTTGTAGAGTACTTAGATCCACATCATGCTACATCCTTCCATTGATCCTGAGGAAGATCCACATAATTCTTTTTTAAAAGATGTGCTTCCTCATGTCCTCTTCTTGAAGAAATGAAGCTTTTCTTTATATCTTGAAGAGGAATGAATGTGAAAACATGATCCTCTTCGCCTAGAGGTTCTTTCATTTTGTCTTTGAATGGTTCTTGAGATGAAGCATAAACTTGAGATGAATAAAAGAGCGCAAGAGTCAAAGCTCTCTAGAAGCCAAATCGACAAATAGCTTTCACCTTCACAAAGCTTCATCAAATCGGGTGCAAATTCAGCTATACCCGAGAACAAAAGAAGGAAATACGCTCATGGAGCTCAGATTAAAACAATGATCTCATGAAACAAGGACAAAGGACAAAAATGCTCCATTATAATGTATAACACAACAAGATGTTTTCGTGGATAGCTTATCTCCATTTGACTTGGATGTCACGGGTTGGATTCCCATGAACAACACTTTTGAAAAACAAAAAATATATATATTTTTTTCCATACCCAATAGAAAAAGTTTGCATAAATTTTAACCTCTCTAGATTCTAATAGTGACCAGCAATCAACCTTATGGTTGAGGCACAATGCTCTCCAACGAGGGGTTGCGAGATCAAGTCATATCGGCAACAGAATAGCTAAATCATGATTTGGTATTTTTTTTCCTATCATCTGGAATTTGGCAGTAGCTATGCGAGTAAAAATAAATCTAGATCATCATCAGTAGTAGACCTGCATCATAGGCTTTGTGGTTATAGTATCCTACTGACTATCGTGAGTACACGAGCTCAAAACCTGACTACGCCGTGACGTGTGGATAGTTCCTTCTTTTGGAAATAGTGGAGCTGTGGAGGGCTTCAGAAGCACACAAACATAGCTTTTTTCTTGACTAACACAAGCCATCGATGATGTGGCTCTAGTGAATAAGAGGCAGCCTCCTGTCAAGGAGATCGCGGGTTCGTCTCTTAGTCAGCATCACGTTCACAAGCCGAATTTCTATTGAGATGGGTGATAAGAGCAAAAGCTCTGTCAATTCCACGCGGGGTATGACTTTTGTGCCTATGGACAACTCTAGAACTTGGTAGACATAATAGAAACGCACGAGAATCTGAACCTCGAGCATCCTAGCTGGATCGGTTAAGAGAGATACTTCTCATGTAGATGTCTCCAAATCAAAACCTGGCGGCCGTATGATTGATGAAAAGACCTTGATCTTTTAATAACTCTCCAAGCTTTTGGAGATTACAACTCAACTACTTCCGCCTCCTCAGCCTTCACGATCTCTACACATGTGTGGCTGAAAACCCCATACACAAAATTGGAGATAAATGACCAAAACATCATCTCATAAATCTTTCCATAGAAGCTCAAGCTTGAGAGGAAAATGGTGATGAATCCTACAAAGATTCCATGAGAGCTTAAGAAAGATGATGAGCCAACAAGGTCACCATGGAAGCTTGCTCTAATACCAATGCAAGATTATGACCACCACGTGCTAGAGAGATGACTCTCCTTCCAACCAAATGCCTCTATATATAGCTCTCTCCTGGGGACTGCCTGCTTGGGCAGGTGGATACTAACCATCCATGTGTGAGCCATGTAACTACATGTGCATCACATGTCCCAATTAACTCGAGTTAACTCAAGTGCTTCTAGAAGGCTCTAGATCTCTTTGGGCAAAATACTCTCCCCATGTCCCCCATAGGGATTGAACCCAAGACCTCTTTCGTTACATCCTTGAGACTTAACCACTAAGCTAAGTGGATCACTTGTTCATAAGAGCACAAGACCTCCTAGTAAGTCTAAACTCGAGACCTTTGGCCATAGACATGGATGACCAAACGGTGTCCGATTTCAGATCCGTCTGAATAGGCCAGACCCCTAGATCACAAACTTGATGACCAAACAGTGTCCGATTTCAGATCCTTCTGAAATCGGACACCGTTTATTATAAACTTGCTTTATTACACAATGGATTCACATAGAGCATGTTGGAGAGTGACTATCTGATGAAGACAAAGAGCTATGGTGGTTGAATCATCACAGGTGGTTGTTCTATGCCATAAATGACCAAGAAAAAGAGAAATTAAACTTGAGAGAGAAAGAAAAATTAGTCTCTCAGTACTTATGTATGAATACATGACAAAAAAGGCGTCTTCCATTTTGATAACAATAGATGTCCTTTTATACAAAAATAGAGGGCCATTTGGCCAATCAAAAGCACATAAGATTCTTGGATAGATTTCCCTATAAGTTAGAGGTGTTCACATGCATATAGAAGAAATCTAGCTAACAAGTCCTAAAAGTCACTTTAAAAGAAAACTTTAGTCTAGAGGTACATCAGAGATGCATGTAGGCAATGATAAGAATGCTATCATTATAAATGCATTAATAGATTTCAGATCTGAAATCAATGTGATTTCAAGAGAATTCTATTAGAAGTTTTGATGGCTCCTAGATAAAGATTGTGGATGGCATATGAGAACCACAGATAATGGTGTAGGTACCTTGTATGGAGATTGTGCTAGTGTGCATATATCCATAGGATGAATCATGGAAGAATTCCACTTCTTGATTCAAGATAATTGCTCCTATGAATTTCTCGCAGGTCTATCCTTTATTTGTGAGAGTCATATGGAAACTAACACCATGAATGATGGGTCTAGCTATGCTATAATTAAGTCTATGGATGGAATGCAATCACTTCAACTCATGAAGGTAGGAGTAAATCATCCTAGGAATCAATTCTCAACTAAATTGAAGCTTATTGTTATTGAGGGTCATGGGCATGTTTCTAGTGATTGTGCACCTTGATTCATGGTTGGAGCCACATATGATCAAAATTTTGGATAGAATCCATTGTTGCACAAGACAATAGTGGATTTTGGTTTGAGATCTCGCAATCAACCAACATTTACAATAGTTTGTCACTTTGTTTTCAACATTCTATATTAGATTTCCTTCATAAGAGTCAAGCATCCAAGTCGTTTATCTAGAAGACCCAAAAAAATTATAAAATCAACAAAATTATTAAATATGATTAGAACATTGAGCATGTGATTGAGAAATCTCATTGTTTCTCTACTCTCAAGGAGTTAGAGTTATGTCTTGAGAAAAATTCTACTTCCCACATTATTCGTCTTGCTTCCCTTGATGAATATGCTCTAATCCAAGAGCATGCTCTCAATGTTGACAAGTGCTCAAAATCAAACCAAACACATGATGCATTAATTGAAACAAAGTACAAAAGTATAGATAATAAAATCAAACCCATAGCTTAGCCATTACCCCAAGGAAGTAACAAAAACATTGTTGATATGAAAAACGATCCAATTCTTTGAGATACGAAAAAAATAGGACATACATTCACGGACAAGACAATCAAATAGGTGAAAATTGGTAGAGATGATGACTTTCTTTTGCCAACATAGAGAGATAAATTTGAGAGAGTGATACATAGCCATGGGAAAGCCTTTACTATGTATCATCATGAGAGAGGTTGCATAGATCCTAAGCTAGTTGCACCCATGATTATATTTAACATCCAACATTCCTATGGAATCTTTGCCCCTTACAAGTTCCAAAGGCTTGTTTGCCTGAGCTAATGACACTCCTTAAGGAGAAGATAAACCTGAGAATTTTAGAGCCATCTTTTGCATCTTATTCAAATAGATGGTTCAGTGTGCTTAAAAAGAGTAGAAAACTATATTTTATTCAGCATCTTCAACCCCTGAATAAATTCACCATAAGAAATGTAGGAATAGGACCCATTGTAGATGAGTTTGTTGAATCATTTTCAAGAAATTCTATCTATTCAATGGGTGATTTGTATTCTGCATATGACCAATTCAAATCTACAATTGATGATCATGATATAACCATAATGAAAACTCCTTTAGGGTTAGTGTGGATGTGTACTTTACCTCAAAGAGCGAGTAATTATGTGGCACATATGATGAATGTGATGAATATGGACTTACATACTTCATCCCTCATATAACCATTCCATTCACTGATGATATTCCAATTAAAGGGGATGAGGAACGTATAAAGGACACCACTTTAGATTCATCTAGATTTCATAAATTTGTTATTGACCTTATCTTTGATTGTGAATGAATATTTCAACTATTTGATAAGGTACATCTCACATTTTCCATAGAAAAAATCTATTTTTGGTTCAACAAGGTTCTTATTATTGGACACTTATGTGGCCACTGTGGTTGAAAGCCATACCCACAAAAACTTGACACCATTAGAAAAATTTCTAAAACCTATAATAATGTGAGTGAGGTACATATATTTCTTGGTGCTAGCATCTTTTATGTTATTTGAATCCCACACTTTACTCATGTTGTCGACTGTCTCTATGACTTGTTGAGGAAGAAACAAAATGGATCTGGACTAAAAAATGCAGAAAAGCTGTGTAAATTGAAGAAATTGTTGCTTGAAGCTTCCGTCCTTAAGTGTATAGGCTATTTTTTAAGAAACCTATTATATTGAGTATTGATACTAGTCCTATTGGTATAGGTTGGTTCATATGTCGAGATAAAAGTGAAGGAATAGATATGCAATTAGGTTTGGGGCTAAAATTTTACATGAAATACAACTAAAGTATCCACAAATCAAACAAACTATGTGGTATGGTAACAACTTGGACAAAGAATATTTCATAGGTGCAAGTGTAAAAGCTAAGATTGATTGTTTGCCTCTCATTGGAATGATAGCCAATTGGTCATCTCCACATATAGCCATGCTTAGATGGATCTCATATATTAAATTTATAAATCTTGAGTTAGTTCATATTTTAGGTAACTCAAATTCAATTGCTGATATGTTATCGAGAGCTAGATTTGATGATGATCGTGAAATGATCTAATAATGAATTAGTTAAATATGTTCCATATATACACGAGTGTGAGCTATTTTGTGAGTCTTACTACAAAGATGAGTGGAGTGACATAGGAAATTATCTAACAACACTGCAACCATTATCTAGCTAGACTACGAGTAGATTCCATAACATTATTAAACGAGCTTACAATGTTTTCTATGTAATGGTTATCTTTGGAGACAGGCTAAGGGTAAGGTTAAAAAACCTCAATTCCTAGGAAAACAAGGTCTTCATTTGCAAGTAATGAAGGACATGCATAAGACATTATGGGTGGATCATAAAGGATTTTTCGGAACATATGAAAAAATTAGAAGTACCTATTATTGGCCTAGGATGTATGTTGACATTAGTTACTATGTTTCTACATAAAGGATTTTTCGGAACATATGAAAAAATTAGAAGTACCTATTATTGGCCTAGGATGTATGTTGACATTAGTTACTATGTTTCTACATGTTTTACATGTCAACTTCATTTGTCAGTCAAACATAGAGATCCTTTTCCTTCTACATATCAACCTTGTATTCACTACAAGTGGGTAGTAGATCTTGTGAATATGCTTAAAGGTATTGAAAAAATGTGTTACATTGTACTTGCAAAAGAGGAATTAACTAATCGAGTAGAGGGACATGCACTAAACTCTAAAACCACTTAAAATGTTTGCAAATTTTTTCTTGAAGATTTCATAAGTTGCTTTGGGTACATAGAGAAAGTAGTTGCCGATCATGGAGATTTGGATGCAAGAGAAGCTAAAGAATTCTTTGAACATCATGGTATCCGTTTGTCTCTCACTAGTGCATATAATCTAGAGGCCAATGGTGAAATAAAGAGAGGACATCCACCTATTGTGAAATCCATCTTTAAAGCATGTAACACTAACATTAAACAATGGACTAGATAGTTACTCTTTGCACTAGGGTAGATAGAATGACATGCACACATACCACAAGGTGTATGCCTATTGAACTCATGTACTATAAAAAATTGTTGTTTCCAATTTCATCTCATATTTTTGCATGGACAAATTTTCATTGGTCTAAAATCATGTCTATTGATGATGTTTTGAGTTTGCACATTAAACACTTACAACAAGGTAAATTAAGACTTGATGATGTCATTGAAAAATTAGGAGAGTCCAGAATGAAGAACAAGTTTAATTTTGATAAAACTCATTGATTGCATCCTAAGCAAATCGAAGCAAGAGATTGGGTACTCATTTATGATAATACATTTGAATCTCAATATGATGCATGCAAAAGATTCACTCAACGATGGTTTGAGCATACATTGTATCAAAATTCAACAACAATGGAACATATACTCTTTGTGAATTAAATGGAGTTGCATTAAAAACTTTGATTGTAGGTAAAAGGATAAAGTGGTTCAAGAAACATGATAATGGAGAGTACATTTTAGATAAGGACACTAAAGAAGATGATAAAGACTAGACCAATTCATAAACACGTGTATGCATTATTTAAACAAAAAAAACAAAATAAAACAAAAAATAAAAAAAAAATATCATTCTTTATCAAAGTTTAAACGATTGTTCTCTATCATCCAAAATGGTTGTACCTTGTATGGGGGTTTAATCTTTTCTCGACATCAAAAAAGATAAGCTACCATGTATTATTGAGAAGTTTACACTTGTCTTGTTCATTTCATTCTGTGTAATATCCATTTAATGCAAATGACATCTTTTTGGAGAGACTATCTCTTTCACCTTCTTTGTCCCAAATAACTCTATTCAATTTATCTCCAGTAGTTATTGGGAGCATTTCTAGTGAATATCTATTTCTTTCATAAGCTAGGTGCCTACATAGTATGTTTTGTAAATTATGGTTTGTTGACTTAAAAGAGTCGAGTTGGAGTGTTTGATAGCCCATTCTAAATCTATAAAATTATACTATCTTTGGATAAAACCATAGCTTATTTTTATATGAGGTGCTTGGTCAAATAGGTACAAAAACGTTGAGTAGTTGTATAAGGGAGTGAACTAGAGGGAACTAAGAGGGCCTACTCGTGATTCTTCTAAAAATCTAAGAGTAAAATCTGTTGGAACATAAAGCTTGCACTCTGCTTGAGATTGATTGTTTCTTAATCAAATCATCATTTGGATTATGTCAAAATCTCCCATTGAAGTGTTTGGCATTTATGTTCATTGTTTGGTATTTCATAATGATTTTTAATGATCACGTATTTATGTTAAAGCCTAGAGATTTATTTTTTGTAAAAGGATAGAAAGGATAGACTCAAACTCCATGAAAGGTAGTTGAGTTTGATGATTCATGAATCAATCAAGTCACCTAAATAGGGTCATCAAACTTGATTTTACTTTTCCTAGATTGTAGGAAAGTAGATTGATTTATTCCAGCAAACTAGCCTTCAATTCTAATTCAAATCCTTTTGAAAATAGATTGGAATACTTCAAGATTATATATAAAGACTCTAAAATTTTACATTAACATTGAATCAATATACATACAACTTTGGTCATCATTGTGATCCTCCTTCATTTCTCTCCATCTTCTTCTTTAACGACAGTAAACTTGCATAGGTTTTTGCTCTCTGTATAGAACTCTTGGATGAATCCATTCACTAGAAATGTATCACTCTCTGGTTTATTTTTATTCTCAGAGCATTGCGTTTATTATATTTTGAGAAATCTTCAATTTAATGTTTGAGGGTCTATCTCTGCACAACCCTAAAAAAGCAAGGACACCTCTCTTCATTGTTAAGTTTATTCCATATGCATATCTTGATTATTTATTCTAATCTTGGGCAATTTAGACATTGAACTCTATGTATAAAACTCGTGGGAAAGGAATGTTTCCCATTGTAATGCTAGCTTCTATGAGCATTTGAAGTTGATTGTTTCATCCAAAGGTATCAAGTTTTTGGAGCTAGTCGAAGTGCAAACTTATCTATTTTGTAGCAACGTTTTCTCATTGGTACTCCAAAGTTAAAACAGATTTTATTCCACTTATGTGAATCCAATAAGTTTTATTTGACTCTCAAAAAGCACAAGGGCTAGTCTTGTGCTGGTTGACTAGACCAATCTTCATGAGTTGGTACCTCACTTTTCTACCTCCTACAAGGTTCTCCAAGTTCTCTTAGTGGTATCAAAGCTACATTAAGATGGGTGATGGCTTCCCTTCAATGATTGACTAGCTTTATAAAAACAGCTATGCTACAAGGCAAATCACAATGGAATCATATTTTCAAGGTAGAAATTTTTATGGAATTGTAGCAATTGATGAAGTTATGCCTATTCCAAGTTCTTAAGGAGGACATACACAAGGGAAGATGGATAGACTCACACTTTGGCATGGAAGGGATGCTCAAGCAAGGTCATACATGCTAAACTCTATCTCCATTTTTTTTTGCCATATATAAGAGGATGCAAGATATCTTAAGGATGCACTTGAGACCTTCTTTTTTGCTTGTACCAAAGCAAGAAAGAACCATCTATGGAGTGAGTTCAACCAAATGAAGAAGAAACAAAAACAAACTATCATAGAGTTTGTTATCAAGGTCAAGGAGGTGGTAGATCATAGCATCCATTGTAGATCTGATTGAAGAAGATGCCATCATGAGGAAAATTCTAAATGGAATTAGAAGTTATAAGCAATGGCAATTCTTCACCACAACTTCGGATCTCATTATCGATTTACTAACCCTATATTCCTACATATTCCTTGGACACGTCTTCAATCAAGAGTTCAACAATAATATGAAGGAAGGTAACTCTTATCAAGGTAATACATAAAGTTCTCTTTATGCAGATAAGAAAGATAAGAAGCAGAAAGTCAAGAAAAAGGAAGATGATGAAGAAGAGATTTCCCAAGCCAACTATGTAGACAAGAGCAAGTGGAAAGGGAAGAAGAAAGGAGCAAAGCATGAAAAATCAAAAGGTCAAAGTGTTCAACCTTGTGTCATCTCTGATAAGACCAACCACATGGCTCCAAATTCTTCGTTCAATGGAAGCACAGAGAAAGGAGGTGGAAGAGGCAGATTAGGCAACTTTAGAGGAAGATGTGAACACAACAACAAAAACAATAGAAGTGACAATACAAGGGGCTTCAACAATTATTCAAAAGATCAAGCACATAAAGATTCATTACTTCAAATGAATCTGATCCACAAAGAAGGTAAAGAAGATGAACATTTATTTTAAATAGATTGAGGATGTTCAAACCAAAAAATATTTATTTTAGTACATACAATGTTAAAAACAAATAATAACAACTTTGTGATTAACATAACTCATAAAATCACAGCATGTCTCTAAATCTTTGTAATTATGCTTGCAACATTACAGTGAAACAAATGAATTAAACATTGGTTTTACGAGAATCAACATTTCCCACTAATTTCCAAAGTAAGGCCTATAGAATAGAAAGTACATGGATGTAAAAAATCATAAGTAAAGGTCACACCACTAGTTAACACTAGAAATACCCAAAGACCACTTTTCACTCTAGACATTCTTTCTCTGGGAATATCCAACGTTAGTACTATATTTTCTATGATAATTTTTAAGACTATATTAGCCTTCTAACACTCCAAAGATTACAAGGAATTGATAACATATGAAGAGGAAGACCTCTAGATACTCACAACTATCTACTTGTTGTACTCTCAAAGTTATAAATGGATATGACTACCTAAATTTGGAAAAAATCCTTCAATCAAGTAAGAGTCTTGCTTAGCAAGTTCAAATCCTAAATTGATACACGTGTGATCATACCAATTCAAAGTGCTTGATATAAAAATTGGAGAAAGGCTCCCTAGAAGTTAGAATGTACTTTTCCTAAAAAACTAAATTTATCACACATTAGTTTGAGAGGTGGTTGATTGAGAGATATGAGGAGGGTTTCAATTGAAATTGAATGCAAGAGTTGTCATGCTTGGATCAATTCTTCATGATGCTCCAAGTGACAACAAAAAAGGTGGTTTATATGCTCCTCAAGTTGGATCTTGATTTTCCACACTTCCCCTGAGGCATCAACCTTCAAGTCTTCATTCCAACATCTTGAATCCATGTAGAAAAAATGATCATCTTGTTTACCTTCGTTGTGGCTTAGATTCATGAGAAGCAATGAGTCTTCATGTGGTTGATCTTTTGAATAGTTGTTGTAGTCCCTTCTATTATAGCCTCTATTGTTATTGTTGAAGTTGTATCCACCTCTACCTCTATTGCTGCCATATCCACCTCTTCCACTTCCTTTCTAGGTCTTTCCATTGAACCAGCAACTCTGAGTGGTGTAGTTATTTTATCGCAAATGGCATAAGGTTGAACATTCTAACCTTTGGCATTTTCATGCTTTGGTCCTTTCTTCTTCCCTTTCCACTTGCTCTTGCTTGCAAAGTTGGCTTCGGAAGTCTCCTCTTCATCTTCTTCCTTCTTCTTGCCTTTCTACTTCTTATCCTCCTTATGAGCACTAGTTCAATTACCATGATAGAAGTTACCTTCCTTTATGCTATTGTTTGCCTCTTGATTGAAGAGTTTTCCAAGGAAGATGTTGAAGTCTGGAGTCAGCACATTTATGATGAGATCATAAGCTGTCGTGAAGGATTGCCATTGCTTATCACTTCGAATGCCGTTGAGAATTTGCCTCATGATGAACTCTTCTTCAATCAGCTCTCTAATGGATGATAACTGATCTGCAACCTCCTTGACTTTGGTAACAAACTCTGTAATGGTTTGTTTAGGTGTCTTCTTCATTTGGTTGAACTCATTCCAAAGATGATTCTTTCTTGCTTTGGTACTAGTAGAAAAGAAAGTCTCGAGGGCATCCCAAGTCTCTTGATATGTCTTGCATCCTCTTATATGTGGTAATAGAAAGTCAGAGATATATTTTAGTATGTACAACCTTGCTTGAGCATCCCTTGCACACCAAAGTGTGAGCTTATCTATCTCCTCTTGTGTAGGTCCTCCTTTGGATCTTGGAATAGGCATAGCTTCATCACCTGCTACAATTTCATAAAGATTTCTACATTGCAAATACGCCTCCATTTTGATTTTCCAAGCCACGTAGTTGTGTGATCAAGCTTCCGATCATTCAGGGAAAGCCATCACCCATCTTGATCTAGCTTTGTTACCACTAAAAGAACTTGGAGAAGCTTGTAGGAGGTAGAAAAGTGCATTTTTAAGCGACAAAGTTTGGTCCAACCAACCGGCACAAGACTAGCCCTTGAGCTTCTAGAGACTCAAATAGACTTTATAGGCATGTGATAAATGCAAAGAAATGCACTATGTACTTTGGAGCATCAAGGAGAAGGAGTCGATACAAAATAGATAGGTTCGAGCATCGATTAGCTCAAAAAACTTACTATCTATGGAAGAGGCAATGAACTTCAAATGCTCATAGCAACCAACGTGATAACAATTAGAAAAAATCATTTTATGGGCATGATACACATAGGGTTGAGTGTATATAATGCACAAAAGTATAAGGAATAGGCAAAATATGCTATAGGAATGAATCAGACACTCAATAGTGGTACCTCCTATTTTTTAGGAATATGCAAAGATTGACCCCGAGATAGAAAAACTGAGATTTCTCTCAATCTATTGAACTAAATGCTATGAAAATTTATACGCATAAAATAGACACTAATACCTTTCCAATGAGCAATTCGCATTAAATTTGGAGCTCTGTAGAGAGAGCAGCAGCCTTTGCAAGATTATTGTTGGCGAAGAAGATGATGCAAAAAATTGAAGGAGCAAGACAATGATGGTCACAAGTGTATGTATATTGCTTCCATCTATTGTACAAGTGATTTCAAGTCTTTATATAGACTCTAGAAGTTCTTTAGGACTTTTACAAGTGGAATTTGAATTCAAATGAAGGTGGGAATGGTTGTTTGAGGGAATCAATTCACTTTCCTACAATCTAGGAAAAGTGAAGATCTAGTTTGATCTACTTTTAGGTGATTGATTGCTTGATTGAATGCAACTCAACCACCAAAAACTCATGGGTTTTGGGCTCCATATTTCTAATTTTACATGTGTAAAGCTCAAAGCTTTTACAATCGTAAATGAACCATCCAAAATCTCTCAAAAAATACTATAAATGAACATAAGAAAAAGAACTCTCCAACGCATATTCCTTCAACGTGATAGCCTTTGATGTAGATCAAATCCACTTCAAGCATAGTGTAAGATTGATGTTCCAACACATATGGACCTGAGAGCTCACATCAACCACTTAGAAGATCTTCAAGGGAGAAGAAGAAATCAGAGAGGTATGGTTATGATACTTCTTTGGTCACCAAGCACTCAATCTACATCGCAAAGGATTCAATCAATGAAGAACCTACCACATTTGAAGAAGCGCAATGGATGAAGAAATGGAAGCCTTGAAGGAGAATGACACTTGGGAGCTTGTACCTAACAAGCCATCCACGAAGGTAATTGGATCTCGATGGATATACAAAATCAAGAGGAATCCAGATGGAAGTATAAATAGACATAAAGCAAGGTTAGTTGCTAAAGGGTTTGCTCAAACCCATGGTATTGATTATGAGGAGAATTTCTCTCTTGTTGCAAAAATGACTACAATTAGGGTTCTCGTTAGTCTTGATGCATCTAGAAATTGGAAGCTGTATCAACTTGATGTAAAGAATGCTTTCTTAAATGGATGGATTTCTGAGGAAGTGTATATTGCACAACCTCCTGGATATGAGGATGCACATCATCCTAACTATGTATGCAAATTAAAGAAAGCCTTGTATGGACTGAAGCAAGCTCCAAGATCGCAGGACCAAGGATTCAAAGCTAGCAAGGCGGATACCTCTTTGTTCATAAAGAGGAATGGATCTGAAGTGATCTATTTATGTGTGTATGTTGATGATATCATTATCACAAGGAATGACCTTAAAGGAATCAAACAGGTAGAGAGCCAAATGAAGGAGGAGTTCAAAATAAGTGGTCTTGGACCACTCACTTATTTTATTGGATTGGAGTTAACCTACACAGGTTCAGGTATATACATCACACAAAGGAAGTATGTGCATGTCATGCTCATCAAGTCCAAGATGGAAAATACCAAGTGTGCAGGTACACCTATGGAGCAAAATCATAAGCTTAGTGCTTATGAAGGAGAGCCAATTGAAGACATCACAAGCTATCAAAGCTTGGTTGGAAGTTTGAACTATGCAATAGTCACAATGGTGGATATATGCTATAGGGTTAGCATATTGAGTCAGTTTATGCATAAGCCGAGAAGACCACATATGGAAGCAGCCAAGAGAGTCCTCAAGTACCTAAAGGGGACCATGAATGAAGGTTTTTTTTTATCCGTTTACTTTAGATATTGAGCTAAAGTCCTACTCAGATGCGGGTTGGTCCTGATCTAGAGATGATAGAAGAAGCACATCCAGGTATGTATCATTTGTAGGCTAAAAAATCATTTCGTGGTCATCGAAGAAGCAACCAAAAGTGGCATTATCTTCTATTGAAGCCAAATATAGAGGTTTGGCTAATGCAACTCAAGAAATCATGTGGTTAAAATCTTTGTATACAGATCTTGGACTTCATTCTTCAACACTTGACATTTTTGGTGATAACACAACTTCACTACATCTTGTAGCTAATCCAGTATACCATGCTAGAACCAAGCATATTGAAGTCCACTACCATTATGTAAGGGAGAAGCTAATGAGCAAGGATATTCGACTATCCTATGTCTCTACACATACGCAATGTGCATATATGTTGACTAAAGCTCTTGATGGTACAAATGAGCATGTCTGCCGTGAAGATCTGCCTCACTACAAAAAAAAATGGAGTGTATGGTGATCTATGTACACCTTAAATTCTATACCATAAAGATAGTCTCTCTAAACTTGTCACATGAGTGTATATAACTATTGTGATAGTAAGATTCAAGGAATCAGACAATATCATAGTTTCTATACACATTTTGACCTATACAATAATTATGCTCATAGGAATCTAAGTGACTATTGTGAGAGTAAGAGTTAAAGAATTAAAAAATCACAATAGTCCTTATATACTCCCTATATTGTTGAGAGAGTATGAATCAAGGCAGCAATTCAAACAATCTCAATAGATCTATTTCTCAGTCCTATATAATTTCGAGAGTAAAATTCAATGAAGCGAGTCAGACAATCACAATAATGGTTTATTTAAATTTTATTCACCAATGTATACAAGTAAGAAATGCCAACCTGACCGTCTCTTTGAACAAGGCTGCCAAAACATTCCCCCAGAACAAATTTTCCGGCTTCTTGGCATTCCCTTGGGTTTTGGTATCTCGATGAAGCAGCGATGGAACTGGGTCCTGGCGAGACTCAAAAGCAAGCTAAACTACTCGAGAGATATGCAAATCAATCTTGCGACTCGCACAATGGTTATTTACATGTTCCTCATTTCATCAACCATTTACTTCCTTTGTTGTTGGAGACTAAAAGAGCAAGAGCTACCCAAACTGGAAAGTATTTGCAGAAACTTCCTTTGGATGCAAGACCACAATAGGAGGGGGGTGCCGAAAATCAAATGGTCCATATGCACTAGCCAAAGGGATAGTGGGGTCCTTGGTGTTCTAGACATTGGGTGCATGGCTGGCAAACTCATGGAGAAATGGATGATTAAGGCATGGTGCAATGGCGAGACTTCATGGGCCAAATTGATCTTTAGAAACAAGAATATGTTGAATTTTGTGGGATTCCCGAATTGGGTGAATCTTGACATTGTGACCCTTTTGTTTTCTACAATCTTCGTTTTCCCAAAAAGCTCTAGTGTGGTCCCTATGGAAGAGTTGGAATAAAGTCAAAATCCTCATAAGAATCAGTGAAGATTGGAAGTGGGCGGCCGATATTAGATAGAATTTCTCTATCTGGTTTTCGATCCATGGCATCAGAAACATGGAATCTTGGAACATTCGAAGTGCCAAGAGGATCTAGAACAAGGGCTTCAAAAAATGGAAACATCTCTAGAAACAAGACACTAATCAATGGATCATCTTTGAGGATATTGAGCCTAGTGTCAGCATTATCTATGAAGAATGGAATATTTTACAAAGCAAACATCTTGCTTGGGACCACTCTAAAGTCTGTCTTCTCATGGGACATGATTCATTGTGCTCGCTAGGTCTGAGATGGCATAATGGTAATTGCCTAGCTAAAATCCCAAATATCAAAGGAAATATTGATTATCAGGTCAACCTCAACAAGAAGTGGTGACTATCATGGACGCCACTGCAGTGGGATGAAGTTCATGGCTATCTGGCACCCTCTCATGGAAAACAAAAAGTCTATCCTTTTATGGACAATTCTTCATATGGAAATTTGGACCAACCTAAAGGCTAACTTTGCACTTGTCCCAAATCCAATAGGCTCTGGCAGATTATGGGAAAGAATATTATACTTTAGAAGCATATCAGCTGGAAACAAGCTTTGCTAGGAGAAGCGATCAGCTGCTCGGTGACTCTCTCGAATGCCATCAGAGGGGAGGTCCTTTGGAAGATTTGGCAGGAAAGATGTGCTTATAACTTTGGTGACTCCCCCAAAGAGTGGTCGATTGAGAAATTGTTGTTCCTCCTCGGTAAAAAAATAGCCAAATGTAAGAAATCCCCCCCTTCGGGCATCATAAAGTGCTCCTTGTGATCAACAACAAGCTTAAACCCAAGTGGGTCCCACATGAGGGTGATGAGAGGGTGATTAACCTTCTTTCTAATGCCATATAAACTCAGTATGATCTCCCCCTGCTCTGTGGGACTTGGGGAGTCCCGTGGGCACTAGTCCCCTTCACTTGTACTTTTCTTTTCCTTTTATTTAGTACAAGTTTGGGAGAGTAGGCTAAGCCCGAACTTCCTTTATATTAAACAAAAAGTAAGAAACGCCTTTGTGAGTTGAACATGTATACTATTGATGATAAAAATACATAAATCAATTACATAAATACAAACCATAGATATGGAAGAGAAGCATATGTGAATCCTAACACATGCATGACACAATAAACATAACAATAAAATAGAAAATAAATGAAAAATAGAGCAATACTTGAATGGTACAGTGATGAAAGGGCTCTATGAGTGGTATGGTAGAAGTAGAGCTCTAAGAACTTGTGACAAATCACATATGGAATAAGATTTTTGATCGACTGAATATATATATATATATATATATATATATATTTTGCTTAGAAATATATTTTTTATCAAAAGTGCTTTTGATGGAAAAAATTATTCTTTTGATAAAAAAACAAGTTTGTGCCTAATTTTTTTTCACGTTCATTTAGGAATCACAAAATAAAACAAACATATTCATTATTTCTCCATTATTCGGTCAAGAGAATGAAACCTAGGGTGTGAGTTCATAGTTTAAATAATTTTAGAGTGCTAATGTCTTTTAAATTAATTTATTTTACTCAAGTGAATTATATGACTGAATTACACTAATATTTTTTATTATAGTTTATATTTAACATGTGATTTATGACTTTAATTGTATAATTCATTGATATTATGTGTTTGTGTGTGTGTATGTATGTATGTGCATGTTGTTGCATGTGTATATGTATTTATGCATATGTAGGTATTTATCTATATTTGTATATGTGCATGCATGTGTATCTATGTGTGTATGTGTATGTATATATGTGTATATGTATGTGTATGTCGATATGTAGGTGTATTTGTATGTGTATGTATATGGGTGTATATGCATGTGTACATGTATGTGTGTATGTGCATGTGTATATGTATGAGGACGCATGTGCATGCATGTGTATGTGCATGCATGTGTATGTGCATGCATGTGCATGTACATGTGCATATGCATGTGTATATATATTTTTGCATGTGTGTGTATGTGCATATCTAGGTGTATGTGTATAAGTATGTGTTTATGTGTGTATGTGTATGTGCATGCATGCATGTGCATGTAGATATGTTTGTGCATGTGCATGTGTGTATGTGTATGTGTATGTGATTGTATGTGCATGTGTATGTGTAAGTGTATATGCATATGTATGTTTGTGTTTGTGCATGAGTATGTGTATGTGTGTACATGTGTGTATATGCATGTCTATGTGTATCCGTATAAGTATGTTTATATGTGTATGTGCATGTTTGAGCATGCATGTGCAATTATATGTGTATATGTGCATGTGAATGTGTGAGTATGACTATGTTGATTTATGAAAACAAAACAATTTAAGTGATATGGAAACAATGAAAACTTTACATATAATAATTATCCATATTTTATGCTCGGTGAACTTCTTGAATAACTTTCAATGAAGAAAGAGAAAGATAGAGAGAGAAATAAAAAGAGAGACAAGAGAGAGAGAGAGATCAAAAGAGAAAGAGGGAGAAAGAGGGAGGGAGAGATAGAGAGACACAAAGAGTAGAAGAGAGAGAGAGAGAGAGAGAGAGCTAGAGCTCGTAAGCATAGAGCATATATGAACATTTGATCGCTCTTCGATCAAATGCACGCTGGGGAGATGATCGCAATCTAAGTGGATCAGGTCTGGTTGCGGCACATGCACGGTGTATGAAGCTAATGATTTTTGGAAGGTTTATGGATGTGAAAGTGAAGGTGAAGTTGGGTATGAAGAGGAGGTATTTGATTATGTAGTTGTGGGAGAGGGAATGTATGAATGCAAGATGAACAGATGCACATGAATGATTATCAAAGTTAAAAGCCATACACATGTATCAATCTTACAAAGGAGAATGGTCCATAAGGAGTTTCTAAAACACCTTAAAGAGTAAAACATGTGGATGGATGATGATAACAATAAAAAACATAGACGTGAGTCAATACTTATAATGAAATGGTCCATACGGAGCTTCTTAAACACATTCAAGATTAATTCATATGGATGCTACTTTTGGATGGTATGTATGTATGTGGGTCATAAATTATGAATTTAAAAAGAATTATCCTCATAATCACAGTAGAAAATCCTCACTCATTCAATGCAAAGATGCAAAGCCTTCTCACATATAGAAGGATTTCAGATCAGACATGTAAAGACACTTAGAAGCGTAGAAACATGGAGACAAGGTGACTTGAATTAAAAGAGATTGTAATGCAATACATGTTGACAAGCGTCATGATATGTCAAGCTAGGGAATCTAATGATCAAAGATAGTTTGGATGACCCTCCCACCATGACAGTTCAGTTGAATGTCACATGTGAGAGGATACGAACCACTTTAGTGACCATATATCTGTTTAAGACCATAGCATCTATCTAAATAAGTCTAAGACTAATAAAACCCACTATGAATCACTCACATGCTCCACTAAGGGTGAGAAAAAACACAAAAACCATTGAGTTTATGAGCCTATCCTAGTTTGGAAGCCTAACTGAAATTTGATTCTAGGTTCGATGCTCTTACTAGCCCACCTTGGATCCTCACACACTCAACTGAGGGTCACAAGGAATCCATGTGCTAGAAAGGCCTTATGGATTCCTAACAATGCTTCTCCATGAATTTTGAGGGGCATTTTTTTTTTAATTAATTTGGGCCCTTGGATCTAGAGAAATCAACTCTAAACCCTACAATCAACTACTTTTGACTACAACAATTGGACTCCTCAAAAGGATGGTTAGGATTGATTCTTCTTATCAAATCTAGGGCAAAGGAGTGGAAAAATAGGTGCCTTCATTCTCCAACCTTAGATCTGGGAAGATTTGGACCATCGAATCAATGTTGACTTGAATTTGGAAAAGATAAGCTAATAGTTTCAAAAGAACTTTGTATTATTGCTCTTTGGTCATCAAATTAAGCTTATCTGATGAAAAAAACTCGTGGATCCTCTTTGATTTATATTTGTGGCATCTTTACCCTTGAATGTGAGCTCATTGTGATTGTCCAACATGGTACAATCATCTTTTCCCATGTGGTAGCCCTTCAAGCGTTCAATTTGCTTAATCTAAAAAACTATGGTGATGATGAAAACTAGCTTTTATGCTCTTTGACCCTCCAAATATGATTTGATGAAGATGAAACTTTATAGGGCTATGTTTTCAAAGCTCTCCTTTAGGAATATGCAAAAAAAACTCCCATCTGAATCTCATACAAGTTTGACTTGATTTGGAAGTTTGCAAGGTGGCATTAAAGTATGTAGGAAGCTCAAATCGCCTTGACAATTTGTACAAATGTGTAGCCTCATATGATCTTTATACATGCCACACTATATGGCTAACAAAAATTCCTATACAAGATCTGTAGTGTCTAAGTGGGAAAATTACATTTTTACCAAATGCACATGGCATATCAATGTGCTAGAAAATCAATTTGTAGGTGAAATTCAAGCTATAGAGTATGTTAGATAGTCTTTATAATTATATGAATTTTCATGTGATTTGGTGAATGAAATGTTTGCCTTAATTTCCAAAATTTGACGAGCTTTTGACCACTACCTTGGATTTGCTTGATATCTTCCAAACTTTGCATGTGAAATCTCTTTGACATCCTTGACATGTCTTGGATATCTTTGGGAATTTTGGATACCCTCACTAAATGGGTTTCCTGTAGTCCTTCACAAGTGAGAGAGGAGAGAAAATATCCCCAACATTTCCCCCACTATACGTGCGATTCCTTCGAAAGTGCCACTCTAGTGTCTCTGAAAAACAAAAAGTACCAAGAATCAAATTCTTTTTATAGGTAGCATAAGCAACATGGAAGGAACGATTGATCATATGCATGAATGTTTAGGTATTATGACTTCAATCAACATATGCATGAGAGCAAAAAAAAAAAGAAAACAAGCAACATGAATATGCATGCATGAACAGGCAACATATATGTAAATGAACATGCAACATTCACAACATGTAAAGAAAGAATAAAAACAAACATTATGTGCAAGCATCAATATGAAGTGGAAGTGAATGTATTGAGTCATTTTATGCATCAGTTGCTCTCATCTTGAAGAAAAATCTGTAACTTTTTCATAAAGTAATCTACTTAAATGCGAATATAAACAAAGATTTAGGATTTTCAAGGAACATCTTTCATCTTTAGCTTATTTTATATCAACATCTTTCCTACATAAACATGAATATGCTCTTTCTCTACTTGCATGCAAGAAAATCATATTAAAATCCACTAATGCATAAATCTATCAATATAGCCTGTGCTTTATTCTTTTATGCCTCTTGATCTTCATTTGATTTGCTATCCTTTTGTTGCTTCTTCATGATTCAATGACTTTATGGTTATGTTCACCTTTTTGGGTGGAAGAAAGTGTATAATTCCTCACTTTTTTGGGGTGGAATAAAGTGGAAGGCACAGAGACAACCATTCAACCACAAAAGCTACATCCACAACAACTTATTAGACTTAGCACATATAGATGTATGGGGCCAAGTCAAGAAACGTCATTGGCAGGATCAAGGTATTATCTCATTTATTAATGACCATAGTAGATGGACTATTCTGTACTTTATTAAGAGTAAGAATGAAGTGTTTGATTGCTTCAAAAAGTATCTAGCACATGTGGAGAATCATACAAGTGGATCACTCAAGAAGCTCAAATTTGATGGAGGGGGAGAATACTTCTCCAAAGAGTTTGATGAGTTCTTGCAGGATAAAGGTTTCAAAAGGGAAGTGACTACTAGATACTCTCCTCAACTGAATGGAATGGCAAAGAGAAAAAACAAGACATTGGTTTGATCAGCCAGAAAAATGTTGGAAGAGAAGAGGTTGCCACATTATCTATGGGCAGAGGCTATTTCAACTGTTGTGTACCTTGTCAATAGACTACCATCCAAATCACCCCAAGGTATGACTCCTTATGAAGCATGATATGGAAGAAAACCTAGTCTTGAACATTGCAAGATGTTTAGTTGTTTAGCTTATGTTCATGTACCATCACAAATAGGAGGTAAGATGGATGAAAGGGCAACAAAGGTAGTGTTTATTGGGTATTACTCAACTGAGAGTGATTACAGGTTCTATAATCCTTCAACCTAGAGATTCACTAAAATTAAAGATGTGTTTGACGAACACATGTCTTGGTATGATGAAGACAAACAAAAGGTAACTCTACCATTTGATCTTGATTCCAATTCTTATCAATTAGGAATCAAGCATGATACATACGTCCAGAATCCAAGAAGTGATACAAATGATGACCAAGATGAAAGGGAAAAGGATTATAATATATGGAAGTTAAGAGGCAAAGCAAAGATGCAAGAGTGTGGAGAATGCTCCAACCAAGCGCCTAGAAGGTCACAAGGGAGAAAAGACAACTAGAAAGGTATGGATATAATTCCACATTTGTTACAAACCATTCAATCTACTTGGCAAAGGACTCAATTTTAAAGGAACCCTCAACCTATGAAGAGGCAAAGGGAAACCCTGATTGGGAAAATGCCATGAAAGAAGAAACAGATGCATTGACGGAGGACAGTTGGGACTTGGTTCTAATTTCACCCAAGCAAAAGGTAATTGGTTGTAGATGGGTATATAAAGTTAATAGAGACTTAGATGGATTAGTTTACACGTACAAGGCAAGATTAGTTGCCAAAGGATGCTCACAAAATCATGGTATATACTATGAGGAAACATTCTCACTAGTTGCAAAGATGACTACAATCAGAACATTGATAAGTGTAGCTGCTGCAACAAATTGGAGACTCCCCCAACTTGAGCGAAAAATGCATTCCTAAATGGTTGGATAAATGAAGAGGTATACATGTCACAACCACCAAGTTTTGAAAACCCTAATCATACAGCTTATGTTTTTAGACTTAGTAAAGCATTGTATAGATTGAAACAAGCTCTGCTTGGAATTATAGGTTGATTAATACCTTCAAGATCAAGGGCTCAAACCTAGCAACTCAGATCCTTCTTTATTCATCAAAAGGTATCACAATGAGTTTATCTATCTAGATGATATTATTGTGATAGATGATGATCGGAATGGCATTTGAAGGATCAAGAGACACATGCAAGAGGAGTTCAGAATTAGTGACTTAGGCGAGCTCACATATTTCCTAGGTATGGAAGTAATTTATATAGATGAAGCTATGTATCTAACTCAGAGAAGATACATTCAAGATCTACTTCTAAAGTAATTTCCAACGTTTATCTTTGTAAAAGGGAAGAGTAAAAGCCCTGAAAGCCATGATTTAGAAGTGTTTGGGATTGATTCTCAATCAATCAATCAAAAGGTAGATATGACTTCACCTTTCTCTTTTCCTAGATTGTAGGAAAAGATTCCAATCAATATAAGCTAACAAACCTGCCTAATTTTGAATTCAAATTCATAAAGAAAAGGTATGGACATATGATCAAGAGTCTATATAAAGACTCCTAAACATTTTTACATTGAGTAGATTTTTTATTTGAAGCAATACGTATACTCTTTGATCATTTCTTGGTGCCATTTGAACTCTCTACTTCTTATTCCTTAGACCCATCTAACTTGGAGAGATTTCTTCTCTCTCTATAGAGCTTCAAATCAATTTTTCAAGAACTCATTGGAAAGAAATTGGTTTCCAGGTTATGTCTAGAAATTTTCAAGTCATTTGGTTCATTACGTTTAGAGGAATTGACGTTTTGGTAAAGCACATCCTGAAAAATCGAGATGACACAAGTTTAGTGTTAAGGTTATTCTCCCTTCTATATTTGTTATAAATTAGGAATCTTTTGCATTATAGCAATCCAACCATATGTATGAAACTCCCTTAATAAGAATTTTTCCAATTGTTACTATGCTGGTTGCTCTAAGTGTTTGAAGTCACAACTTCCATTCATTTTTAGAAGGTTTTTGTGAGCTAGTGAAGGTGCAAGTAATCTGTTTTGCATCAACTTGTTCTTGCTGATTTTCCAAAGTACCTATTGGGTTTTATTGCACTAACCTCAAGCACACAAGGTCTAATTTACATATCCAAAGAGCTGAGGCTAGTCCTATGCTGGTTTGCTAGATCAAGTTCCCCACTTGACAACTCAACTTTCCAAGCCTCTCTAAGCTTCTCCAACACCCATAGGAATATTATGTCCAAATTTGAATGTTGACTATACTTCCATTTGATGACGGTTTCCATTTGATTAGTCATGTATTTAGGTTCCTGAGAGACTTACATATGGTCTTACATTAAACAATTACCACTTACTACCCACAAGCTAACAAAGAAGTGAAATCAATAAATAAAGTAATGATTTGCATTATGAGATGCATGGTCACAAAGAATAAAAAAAATGCCAGATTTTAAAGATGGGATTTTTGCATGGCATATAGGTTAGTTACACTTATGATACATCTTCATTTGGTGCATGGGAAAGAATTTATCGTGCCCATGGATTTCATTGATCCAAGTCATAGATGGAAATTCTTTTTCATCTTGTTGTTTGTTTGCACTCATTCTCCCCAACTTCAACACTGAAGTAAGACCACCACATGCGGGATCCTTTAATGACAATATGGAAGTGCAAGTAATAAGTAAGAGATTTTAATTATTTTTATTAATTATATAGCTTGATATTTCATGTGCTTAAACTTCATCATTAACTCTCTATAAAAATGAATATTGATTGCACTCTAGACATCAAAGCATATCACACTCAAGGTTTATTGCCTCTTCATAACATGGATTTCCTATCCTCAAAACACCATTGAACTCTTTATGAATAAGCACATTAATTTTCCATCTCATAATAGAGAAATGAATTTCTTTGAGAATCTCTTCAATGGATTTCTATTTAGAAATTGAATACCATTCAATAATAGAAAAATCAACTGATCCTAATTACATAATCAATCTAACCACTCATTTAACATCAATCCCTCCTCATGATCAAATAACTTTACCTCTGAGAACATTGATCACCCATGGAGCCCCTTAAATGTTTCGAAAAAAATCATGGAAAGACTTCCCATATGAAAAATTGATGTCTCTATCACCTATGTAGTTGTTAATTATTCTCTCATTTATGAACTTTGATTGGTCTATGCAAATCAGGGACTTAGCCACTCTATAAAATAAAATGATTTTACTTTGTTCAATATGAACAATTGGTCCAACTTAAATTATTTCTTTACAAGAGAGTGAATTGCACTACAAGATACGACAAGCATCCATTGTTTCCATAATATGTGATTGCTCATAGTCTTGTAAGTTTAATTTCTCCTTGGATAATAATGACTTTCTTAGCTTTAAACCTAATCCTAATCTTAAGAAATCAAGAAACAAGGATAACAATAGACTTCATCGTAAATGATAGACATTTAAGCATAAAGCCTAGTATAGTTTTAGCTTGAAGGATCCCTCACTTGAATGTTCTCTTCAATGAACTTAGAGAACTTCCAAAAATGGTGCAATAAACATTCAAGGGCATTAAGAGGGATAAGATAAGAAAGTGAAATAAAATACAAAAGCTATTGAAGAATCAAAAGGAAACATTAATTTAATTTTACATAAAAAGTGAGCATGAATCAATATTTTTCCCTATTTCATAAGATTGAAGAACTTAAGGATCACATAGTACATAATTTATAAGGATACACTATTAGTTATTGAAGAAATGATCTATTAGAATTCAAAGTTCTAGTGCTTTCAAAAGTGAAGGAGAAACTATGTCCACCCCTGAAGCTATGCAAGTCCCTTAGTTAGCGATTGAATTGGTGTCATGTATTAAGGCAGACTTTCTCACTTCCTTTAGATATGTGTCCTTGAATCTCACAGGCTTCGTATTTTCTCTAAAGAGGTTAAATAAATTGGTAATGAAACTCAAGAGTGCACAAGGAGGTACCACATATAGAAAGCATGATATTGGAAGCAATCGAGAACTTCCGAAAAAGGAGACATGTACAATATAGACCATTAAATGCAACCAGGTATCCTAGGATACTCAATCTCTATTAGAATATGTAAGAAAAAACCTAGTGAGAACCCCCAATGGAAATCAATCCTAAATGGAAATTTATGAGGTGACAAAATCCCTCATCATGGTAGTCTTACTAAGATCTAATTGATTCAAGGTGTGTACCATATTCCTTGGATGTTTGCACCAATGTATGGAGATGGTTATTATTCAATCACCATGTTTGCATTCAGAGAATAAATGGAAATTCAAATGGCAACATAATTTGATGAAAAAAATGGAACTTTATACTTTCCAAGAAAGAAGAAAATTCCACTATACCTACCATGGGCAATAATTTTTCTTTGAAGACTAGAACTTGTACTTCCTAGGCCTAAAGTGCATCAAGGATTTGCAATATTTGAACACTAATGAGCTAGTGAGAAGAAATATTCTAATCAAATCAAAATGGCCACAAGACCTAATAGAGATTAAGACTTTGACTCGCAATCCTTCTCTAGAAACAAACATGCTAGAAATGCTTCAACGTTTTCAAAAACAAAAAGGAAGGAAGCCTATGACCCACATTATTATTTGAGTTTAGAAAAATACGTAAGAGTGGAGCAAGTAGCTGATTATGTCACTTGGTACAAAATATTTAGATTGAATAGAAGAAGAATTGCTTTGGCTTGGTCGTAGCCACTATGAACAGAGATTTTCAACGACATGACCCAATTTTGAGTTAGATTCTTTAAAAATTCATTAAAACAAGATTCAAACATAAAACGTCCTCATCCATCCACATCCTCAAACAATCTTCTAGAGAAATGGCAAGAAAGTTGGCTTTTTAGTTCAAGTAATACATGGATATGTGCCCAAATAAAGAGCTATCTTCAAAAGAAAATATGGTGTCCTTATTCATAGGTGGACACAATAAAAGTTAAATGAAGAAATTATTGGCTAAGAAGGCTTCAAAAAATAGATGTATATGTCAAATGTTGCAGTGAATTGAAGGATAATTTGATGGAGAATTAGAAATTTTCTTAAGAATAATTATAAGTCATACTATTCCTCTAATGTCATATACAAAACTTTTCCCATCAAGGATCTCATTCAGCTTGTAGACCAATTTAAGAGTCTCAAATGATGTGCTTGGGACTCACCTCTGAAGAAATATATAGAAATTCCCGAGGCAACGACTTGAAATCCTATATATGGTCTCGTTATTCATCTAGCCATCCTGAATAGGCAACCACTTTTAGGATCTATTGATTTTGGTCTTGGCAATCCCATGACCAAGGAACCTCTCATTCCTCCACACATATACATCTATTAAATATAACACTCTCTTCCCCTTCTTCCAAGTACTATCCTCAATAGTAGGGAAGGAGATACAAAGCTATATATGAGAACATGTGATCCTAAGTAATACGAGTAGAGTGTGCTCCGTTTCTGAAATACTAGATACTCAAAAAAGTAAACAACTAGTCTTTGTGCCGACTACCTAGAATTTAGACCAAGAACCAGAATTATTTGCCTTGGGCATACTTTGGGAATCCCTTTGAGGCCCAATGAGTCTATATCTACATAGCACAAGTACTTAGATTATCCTTAGGCTACTTATCCTTAGACCTTGACAAGTAACCTATGACTACTTGCCATCCATCGAGACCTTGAAAACCCTACTTCCTCTCCATAATATGCCCATTAATGACTTATAACTTCATGATAATTGTTAAATTAAGAAACTCACTCACTCAACAAAAGTAATGACCACTAGTGTGCTCAATTAAAACTATGAGCTCGAAGCTTCCACAAAATAGTTCAAAGACTGACTATAAAGCTCAAGTAGTTGAACATACTTCTCCATCTAAAGACCAACTAGAGGATCCTGATTCTAGAATGGAAGAAGTAGAATTAGGGCAAGAAGTAGAAGAAAACTCAGAAGAGAAAGAGCCTCAGCAAGAGGAATATACATATGAGGAACTTTTAGATGAGTTTGTCACTCATGACCAATTCATTGACTTGAAAGAGCAAACCCTTAAATTAGAGAGAGATCTTGGTAGCATCACATCTCTCATACATCAGCTAAAGTCTCAAATGATCTCACTTGAGACTAGCCTCACCTCTTTCCTAGCTAGGAAGGAAAGAGAAACCCCTCCTATTCCTCTAGAGCTCACTAGGAAAGATACTTCTCTTCTTAGTTATCACAAGGGAGAGAGCTCTAGGGAAGCTCCCCTCCTGAAAGACTTGAAGCCACCTACCTTTACGGGGGATGACCGAGATAGGAATAAGGATGCAATCTACACTTTTTTACAAACGTGGCATGATTTGCATCAATTGAAGGGCACCCCACCAGAGTACCGTGTGCTAGAGGCAAGTCACCCTCGACCCTTGTGCTTACAAGTGGTGGATAAGTCTTAACGAGGCAAACTCTATCCCTACTGATTGGACTTAGTTTGAAACTCTTTTTCTAAAAGAGTTTCTTCCTAAGAATGAGGAGGAGAGGAATTGGGATGAGTGGGATAGATTACGCAGAGAGGTAGGCCTCTTACGGTCTACTTATCCCACTATAGAGGGATCATTTTGAAACTTAAGGGCTTAGATGATTTCCAGAAGACCAGAGGGTTTGTTAGGGGCTTAGATAAAGCCATAAAGAGGGAAATCAGAAGGAATGCGCCTAAGACATTTGAGCAGGCGATCAAGTATGCACAGATCTATGAGGACCATAACCGTCCTCAATACACTCCTATGGAGACAGATCAGCCCCTCAAGCCTCTTAGTATGACTAAATTCAAGAAGAATTTGGATTTTTTATTAAAAAACAAAGATCACAAGGGCCTAGGTTATCCATAGATCAGTTTGAGAGGGCCAAAAGAGAGAACCTATGCTTTAGGTGTTTGTCTCCTAGCCATTCACAGTGGAACTGTCCACTCAAGAAGGGGGAAGAAAAGAAGAAGGGACCAAAGTCTAGTACGGCCCTCGAAAAGGGCAAAAAGGCGGTCCCCCTAGTGCATGTTGGTGCAACTTACAAGCCTACACTTCTTGGCTTGAAGGTTACAAAGAAATGAGGTTCCATGTGAACCATAGCTAGAGGATTCTTATCTCTTTACCTCTTTGTAAAAGTTAAATCTTCATTGATTTGAGAGAATATGTGTAACCACTTACCCAAGGTAGTCGTGGACTTTATTAGTTGTAAAACATCAATCAATAGAGCCAAAGTTTGAATTCAAATTCAAACTTTGGACTCAACCTCTATAAAAGATCAACTCAAAAATTTACGGGGGATAGTCACTTTCCGAGCTCCTCATGTTCATCTCTGAGTGTGTGTGAGGCCTACACTCTAGCCCACACCTTTCTACACCATTAAGCAATGATCTTCATGCCTATGGCATTGTACAACATTGTTCATTAATACATTACATTTACATTGTTCATTTCTGAGTTCTCTGTCATAGTCTCTATCAGTGAGTCAACTTGTTGAGCTCATATCTCACTCACTTCTCCACCAAATTCAAAGATCTATAGCTTAATGGAACCAGCTCAAAGTCTTCTACATGATGTCAAAATTTGAGGGATTTCTATCTAGCCATTTCAGAAAAAAGCATGTCGAAGTGATCACTGGTCGAAGTCTACAAGAGTCCTAAAAAATCGGGGGTAAAGTTTTACTTGCTAAATTAATTTCTCTGAGCATAGTTAATATTTTTAAGTGATTTCACTTGAAATCATTAGATTACTAAGATAAATAGATACCCCTAAAAGGAATTTTTTCAATTCCTACTGTGCTGGTCATACTGAGAAAAAGATGCAGCAGATGTATTGTAAAAAATAGAAGGTTTTCTTGAAGACTTGAAGTTCAAAGTAATCTGTTTTGATTCAATCATTTCATACATCATTTAGGCACTTTTATGGTATCATTGGAAAGCTAAGAAGGTCTACTTATCAAGTATGAAGCATCAAAGGGCTGGTACAAAGCAGGATTTGGCAGTACCTACTTATCTTCCTGAAGTATTCATCCATCTTCCCAACAGTGGTATCACAACAAAGTTAAGGTAAAATGGGAGATGGTTTTCCTTCATTTATTGATAAATTGGACAGGAACAACTATCAGGCATGGTCTCTAAGGATGAAGACATACCTACAAGGAAGGAGTCTTTATGGATACATCTCAGGAGATGAGGAATTACCCTTATTCAAAACCAGAGGACTACCAACAAAGGAAGAACATGAGAAGCTCAACACATGGTGTGCCAAGGATGCATTAGCAAGGTCTTACTTACTCAACTCCATCTCTGATTTTCTTTTGCCACATATTAGAAACTGTAAGACATCCCAAGAAACTTGGGAAACCTTGTCATCCTATTTCTCTTCCAACACAAGGTCCAGAAAAAACCAATTGTGGATTGAAGTCACCACACTAAGGAAGCAACCTAAGCAGGCTATTTCAGAGTATGTGACTAAGATTAAAGATGTAGCTGATCAGTTAGCAAGCATAGGAGAAGAGATTGAAGAAGAGCAGATAGTAAGGCAAGTGATCAATGGGATTAAAGCTCATGACAAATGGGAAAGCTTCACCACTACCATGGACCTATACATGGACATGCAAATTCTAGATCTTACCACTCTCATGGGGCAATTGTTCACTCATGAAGCCAAGATCAACAAGAATGGAGACTCATCCAAAGGTAATAGCTCTTCTGCCCTATACACTGATAAAAGTAAGTCTAAAGATAAAGGCAAGAACAAGAAAGGAGACGATGAAGGCACTACCTCCCAAGCCAACTATGCAGGGAGAGGTAGATCATCAAGAGGAAGGGGCAGAGGAGGTAAGTAAGGTAGGGGGAGACCTTATAACTCCTCACCATGCAACATTTGTGGTTTATCAAATCATACTACAGATGAGTGTTTCAGGAACTACAAGAATCAGAGAGGTAGAGGATATCAAAGAGGTGGATACTCACAGTCAAGAGGCAGATTCAACCATCATCAAGGGTACAACAACAACTACAACAACAACTACAATGGCAACTACCAAGGAGGATACAAGTCTAGAAAGGATTACAACAACTACACAGAAGAACAAGATGATTCTCTTCTGATCATGAACATGACTTCAAAGCCAAGTACAATTGATGACCATCTCTTCTACATTGACTCAGGTTGCTCAAATCATGTGGCAAGCAATGTAGCTCTTCTCTCTGATCTTGAAGAACCAAGCGGAAAGCATCAAGTACAAACAGGTGATGACACCAAGCACTCAGTAGTTAAAGTTGGAAATGTTAAGACTTCTGATGGGAATCAAAACTTGTTGAGTAGGGTACTATATGTACCAACCATTACCAAAAAATTGATAAGTGTTGGACACATTGTGGAAAAAGGTTTGCAAGTCAGGTTCAACAAATATAGAGCATTTGTGGAGGATCCCAAGCATGGGTTCAAGAGAATAGCTAAAGGAGAAAAATCAGGTAGACTTTTCACTTTTGATCTAGAAGCAAAGAATATTGCACTCTACAATTACAAAGATCAAACACTTTTAGAGCTTGAGATTTGGCATAAAAGATTAGGGCATGTAGGTGAAAGAACCTTGAAGCAAATATGCAGGGACCAATGTGTGCTTGGGATACCTAATGTATCCAAGCAACATATGATCTACAAGTGTGGTGCTTGTCAGTTTGGAAAGTCTCACAGGTTACCATTCTCAACGAAAGGCTACATGCATGAGGACTACCTAGAGCTTGTCCATACAGATGTATGGGGACCAAGCAAAGACCCCTCAATCTCAGGACCAAGGTACTATGTATCCTTTATTGATGATTATAGCAGGTGGACTGTATTGTACTTTATGAAGCACAAAGATGAAGTGTTCAATTGTTTTAAAAAATATCTTGCACTTGTTGAGAATCAGACAAGAAGAAACCTAAAGAGGCTAAGGTCAAATGGAGGAGGTGAGTGCTTCTCAAATGAGTTTGAAGCATTCTTGCAGGAAAGAGGATCAAGAGAGAAATCACCACAAGGTATACTCCTGAACATAATGGGGTAGCTGAGAGAAGAAATAGATTGATTGTTGAAACAACTAGGTCAATGTTAAATGAAAAGAAATTACCTAACTACTTATGGGCAGAGAGTGTATCTACTGCCACTTATCTCACAAATAGGTTGCCATCTAAATCTCTTGATGGGATGACCCCTTATGAAGCATGGCATGGTAAGAGACCCTCACTTCATCATTGCAGGATATTTGGATGTGTAGCATATGTACACATTCCTTCTCAGATAAGATGTTGGCAGTAGCCAGAGGCATAGAAGACGCGGAAGCATGTGAAGATAGAGCATAACGAAGAAGCAGGGAGTCAGTCGAATCATTTTTTCAAAGACTTATATTTTATAAATACTTTTCAAAACCTCCAACAGTGATTTTCATCACTAATGTAACATATGTAACATAGAAAAACCCTTTTTGTAATTTATAGCTCCATTTTGTGCAAGCCAAGGAGTCCTCGAGCTTGAGGAGCTTAGGTAAAATGAGCATACCAATTTTGGCTATTTTTTAGACACCGTTTACCCTTTCAAATAGCACCTAGAACCTATTTTTTAACTATGCCAGTCACTAGATGTGAAACCGGTCAAAACTAGTCTAGAATCTATAAAAAGAGCTAAAGAGCTCATTTTTGAGGTTAGCTAGTGTAGACTTGTATGAGCTAGAGTGAGCTTGAGCTTGTAAGAGTGTTCTTGAGCAATAGAGTTGATTTCGTACCTTCCGTTGTGTCTTGCTTGTCTCTTCGTTGTGTGTGTGTATGTGTGTGCATCTCTATGCTTCTCACCTTCACTCTCACTTCATCTCATATTCACGATCTTCATATCACTCCTATCTCTTCTGCGGATTGACATTAAGGAGGTGGAGCTTCTTAACGTGGTTCTCACCATCATGCTAGAGCAACACTAAATTTGGCGCCGTTGTCGGGGAACGAGTCTAGGACGAATGTGTGATGGTAAGAGTATAGCAAGAAGTGGCGTTGGAAGGTAAAAATTTCAGTTTTTTTTGTTGTTTTTAGTGTTTTTCACCTCCCCCACACTCCATCTTCATCACCACATCTTCTTCCACTCCAAAAAAATCAGAAAATTGACCATATCCACCCATTCTCCTCATTTTCCCTCATTTGTCCATATGAGAGAGAGAGAGTTTTTGTGCTTGCATGTGCTTTTGTGCTTTTGAGTTTTCTTGCAGGTACAGTGCTCCAGAGCATCAGGAAGGCTGCAAAAAGGTAAGAAAATCACTTTCTGTCAAAAAATGCCGATTGTGTCAGACCATCACAATGGTCTGCCAAGTTTGGAATTTGAGGTAAGCGAGTTCACCACACTGTAGAGCATCCTTGCGCACATAGGAATCCACACTTGCATTTCAAAAATTTTCATTTTGGTGGACCATCGCGATTGGCTCATGCCATCACGACTGTGTCACACCATCGCGATTGGCTCACACCATTGCGACGGCTCGGCTGGACCATCGCAACGGTCTCACGCCATCGCGACGGTTCACTTGAACCATCGCGATGGTCCTTGACCATCACGACGATCCCGTCGATCCCACGCCATCGCGGTTGGCTCATGCCATCGCGGTTGGCTCATGCCATCGCGGTTGGCTCATGCCATCGTGCCGATGCTGCCACATGGCAAGCTAGACCATCGCGACGATACCTCAGACCATCACGACACCTCGAAATTTGAACCATCGCGATTGGCTCAAGCTATTGTGACTCGTGACCATCGCGACAGGCTCACGTCATCGTGATTGTTGCATTGACCATTGATTGACGCCATCACGATTGCTCGCCGATTAGACCATCGGGACGGTTCATTCATGCCATCACGATTGCTCACATTTACGCCATCACGACAGTTTGCTCCATTGGAACATCGCGATTGTGCCACGCCATCGCGACGGTTCACTTGGACCATCGCGATGGTCCTAGACCATCGCGATTGTTGCATACCATCGCAATTGTCCACCCCAAACGCCAATTTTAGGGTTTCAAATTTTGACCAATTTTGGGGCTATTTTTTGAAAATTTTTGGGTGATTGCACTCATAGGAGAACCCTTAGCTCATATTTGGAGAAAAACTTGTTTGCCAGTTTTTACCCCCGAGGGCCTGAACGGTCATATCTTTTTCATCCGAAGTCCCTTTTTTGAGCTTGATAGCTCATTAGAAAGCTCTCGACATTGTTTTTTAGGGAGGATAAATTGAGGTTGACCATCTTTGGGACTAGAAAGCCAGGGGGCAATCATTGAAATTTTGGGCAAAAGGGAAAGGAGCTTTAAAAGTGTATATATTCAAGTGCTTGATCATCCATTTAAGAATTGGTCTAATAGTGGGATTTTACAGGTCTAGCAAGGGCAATTAAGGACATCAAAGCAAGGTAGTGAAGAACGCAGGGCTTGGGAAGTGCGACTTCTTGGGCATCAGAGCACTCAAGGCAGCTGACTTGAGGTTGGAAGAATACTCAACCCCCTCAGTCAATTATTAGCTTAGGCTAAACGGTAGCATTGTGGATTAGATTAAAGATGATAAGAACGATCAAGTTCAAGAGATTAAATTTTCAAATCCAAGACTAAAGTATGTTGATATATTTAGGTAGTGATGTGTGTGAACACACTAGGACCGTCGGGGCACTTTTTTCCCCTCTTTAGGAGGTTTTTTTCCCCCGGCTTGTATATACGCCTATTGCCCTAATGGGCTACTCATCTTTGTACATTCTCTAGTAATACATTCAGTATTGTGTGTTTGTGCTCCAAGCTTCTTCTTCTTCCTTGTGCTGTTCGCGTGCTCCTGCAGACGTCTAACTCCAACAATTGGTATCAGAGCAGGTCGTTGCTTCATCTAGGGCGCCATCGACACTCCTCCATTTGCAGTCTTAGAATCGCACGAATTTTGGTGAGCACACTCAGCGTGTTTTTGAGATCAAAACATCTTCTCTCTGTGGTGCCGAAATCGCAATCTGAGCTCGTTTCGGCCTCCGAATGCACTATCGCAGCGCTTGTGCAGGCTATTTTGTCTTTTTGTGCCAAAGGTATATACTAGTTTCTGTTCGCCAGTTTAAGCGTCTCGAAGTCTGCTACAGGTCTAGCAAAATTCGTCTGGGCAGTTCTGTTCAACTTTTTGAGATTCAATCAATTTTCTGCATCAAGATATTTTAGTCACCCGCCATGGCTGAAAGCAGTGATGTATTCCGTATGTTGGCTGTTGAGGATAAGTTGGATGGTACCAACTACCCATTATGGGCTTATATGATGCGACATGTTTCGGTTGCAAAAGGATTGTGGAACATTGTGCAGGGTGTTGAAAGACGTCCTGTTACACCTGTAACGACAGGTACTACAAATACAGGTGCTGGAGCTGATGAAGATGGTGTCGAAGATGATATTCCGCAGATTCCTGTTTGTGCTGTTGTTTCTGTTGCACCTACTGCAGAGCAAATTCGTTGGGATGGCAGAGATGCCCACGCACATGCATTGATAGCTCTGTCTGTCAAACGTGCCATTATTCCTCATATTCGCTCTTGCAGAATAGCTAGGGATGCTTGGGATACACTTACCACATTGTACCAAGCTAGGAATGAGGCTCATGTTGCTTACCTCCGAAAACAGTTGGAGAGTGAGCACATGAATGAAGGTGATTCTATGGATAGTTTCCTAACGAAGATCAAAGATTTGAAGGAACAGTTGATTTCTGCTGATGAGGTCATACCAGACAGCTCACTTGTGGAGACCGTTCTGAATGGTCTTCCTGATTCATATCAGAGTTTTTCTTCTACTCTTCGGTTGATGATGAAAGGCAATCCGAATGCCTTATCATTTGAGTTAGTCTCTGTTTTGTTGCAGGAAGATCAGTCCAGACAGAACATGTCCATTATGCGTGTTGCAGATCAAGCTTTCCTGGCTAGTCAGAAGGGCAAAGGAAAATGGAGCTCTTCTACTAGTAAGCAGAAATCTGCAAATGCTGCACATTCGAAGAACCAGGATAAAGATGAGAAGAAATCAGAAAAGCAGAAATTGTTTTGCAAGTACTGTAAAGGAAATGATCATATCATAAAGAACTGTCCAAAACTGGCTGCAAAAGAGGCAAAGAAAAAGGAGGCTGGAATGGTTGTTGTAGAAGCCTCTACACCAAAAACAGAGTCTACTAATCTTGTGCAGGAAGAAGAATGGGCGTTTACTACTGTTTGCAGTTTTGACCCATCTTCTCATGAGCAGTGCATGTCTACAGTTGACTCAGATGTTTGGTACTTTGACAGTGGGGCAACCAAACATATTACCTCGCAGCGCAGTTTCTTCTCTTGACTCGAGCCTGCCCCTACAGGGAATACTGTCACATGCGCCAACAACTCCTCTTATCCTATTATGGGAGTTGGTAAGATCATTCTGACTACTACTGATGGTAGTTCTTTCACCTTGTCAGATGCCTTATTTGTGCCACGGATCAAGGAGAATCTGTTATTAGTTTCTGCATTAGCCAAGATTGGCTTGGTTGTGAAATTTGTTGATGACAGGTATACAGTTCATGATCTATCAAATGGCAATGTGATTATTGCTTCTGGCATTTTATGTCGTGGGATGTATAAGCTCATAGACTATGAAAGATCTGTGAATGATTCGGCATGTGCAGTTCATGATTCTGAGGCTATGTCAAATGCAAAGCTTTGGCATGCACGCTTTGGTCATCTGAATTTTGCTAGTTTGCTATGCCTGCAGAAATCTGATATTGTGTCTTCTTTGCCCAAGCTTGAGGCACCTGGAAAACATGTATGTGAAGGCTGTATTTTGGGCAAAATGCAGCGTTCCTCCTTTCCAAAAGATGGTTCACTTCGGGCTACGCAGAAATTGCAGCTTGTACATAGTGATGTCTGTGGTCCTATGCAGACACCCTCTTTTGGGAATTACCTTTACTTCATGACTTCCATTGATGATTTTTCCAGGCATGCATGGGTATATCCACTCAAAGCAAAGTCCGAAGTGTTCATGTGCTTTAAACAGTTTTTGGTTTCGGCTGAAAATCTATCAGCATGTAAAATGGGCACCCTCCGTTCTGATCGAGGGGGGGAATATATGTCTTCTGATTTTAATGCATTTTTGGTTGAATGTGGGATAAAACACCAGTGTACAGTGCCATATACACCTCAACAGAATGGAGTTGCTGAACGAAAGAACAGGTCACTCATGGAGATGGTGAGGTGCATGGTCAAGAGTCAGGCTTTACCACATAGTTTCTAGCTTGAGGCTGTCATGTGTGCAACATATGTATTGAACAGGTGTCCCACTAAAGCGCTGCAGTCTATCACTCCATATGAGGCTTGACATGACCGCAAGCCATCTGTTGCTCATCTGCGTGTTTTTGGTTGTTTGGCATATGCATTAGTGCCTGAACAACATCGCAGAAAATTGGATGATAAGGCAGTAAAATGTATTTTTGTTGGGTACAGTTCTGAAAGTAAAGGCTATCGTCTGTATCATCCCCAGACTAAACACATTCTAGTTAGCCGTGATGTTGTCTTTGTGGAAGATGCTATTCAGCCATTGCTTTCATGTACTAAGGAGACATCTGTTAGCTCCAAAGACATGTATGATACGTTGATGCCTCTTTTTACAGGTGGACAGTCTAGTGCTGGTCCTAATGAGGCAACTTCTTAGCCTTTGCAGGTTTCATATGATGATGCAGATCATTCTATTTCTGATGCAGATTTACATGATGCACTTGTTGATGAGAGAGCTGATATTGAGCAGGCAAAAACTATGCCAAAATGGTTGGTGTAGACTTTGCGTGACAACAAATTAGATACACCTTTGTCATATCGTACTCGTTCAGGCTCTCATAGTGCCTCCTTTGCATTAGATTGCTATGCTATGGCTGCGTCTAGTCTCTGTGATGAGAATGAGCCTGTTTCTTTTGATGAAGCACAGAATTCAGAAAATTGGATGGCTGCCATGCAATCTGAATATGGTGCTATAATGAAGAATGGTACATGGTCTTTATGTGACTTGCCTCCTGACAAGAAGGCCATTGGCACTAAGTGGGTATACAAGCTGAAGCATAAACCTAATGGTACAATTGACAGGGATAAGGCTAGGCTTGTTGCAAAGGGTTATGCGCAGGAAAGAGGCATTGATCTTGATGAGACCTTTGCACCTACATGCCGTATGACTACTGTTCGGAGCATTTGTGCACTTGCAGCCCATCATGGTTGGAATGTACATCAGTTGGAAATTCAAATAGCATTTCTGAATGGTGACTTGCATGAAGAAGTGTATGTTTTTCAGCCCCGTGGCTTTGTGCAGAAAGGGCATGAAAACCAGGTGTGCAGGTTAAAGAAGGCATTATATGGTTTAAAGCAAGCACCACGTGCTTGGTATGAGAAGATACATGCCTATCTAGTTGCACATGGTTTTGTGAACAGTCCAACTGAAAGAACCTTATATGCTAAGCGTGCTAATGATGTGCTTCTGATCATTGTTGTCTATGTTGATGACATGCTGCTCACTGGTCCTATTGAGAAGCATATTGCTGATTTCAAGGCTGATTTGCATGCCTCATTTGAGATGTCTGATTTGGGGCATTTGCATCACTATTTGGGCATTCAATTTATGCAAGTTGATGGTGGAATGGCTTTGTGTCAAACGAAATATATTGACACATTATTGCAGCATTTTGGCCTCGAAGACTGTAAGCCTATTGCCAGTCCTATGGAGACAGGTTTACGATTGAGTCTTCATGATGCTGGAGATGCATTGGATGTTGTTCTCTATCAGCAGGCTGTTGGATGCTTGATTTACTTATGCATTACTCGGCCAAATATTCAGTTTGTTGTCTCACAGATGAGAAGGTTTATGCATTGCCTAGGAGTCATGCATTGGAAGGCAATTAAGCACATCTTTTGCTACTTGAGTGGTACTCGGCTACTTGGGTTGTTTTATCCCAAGGGGGGATCACTACCGCCAGATTTGCATGTTTTTTCTGAATCTAATTGGGCTGGTTGCTATGACACTCTTGTGTCCACCATTGGTTTTTGCTTCATGCTTGGTAGCTCATGTATATCTTGGTTGAGCAAGAAGTAGCCTACTGTGGCCACTTCCAGTTGTGAGGCTGAGTATAGGGCAGCTTTCACAGCGACTGTTGAGTGTGTGTGGCTCAGACGCCTTATGGCTGATTTGGGTGTTGGCCAGTCTTCTGCCACCACCATCTTCACTAACAGTCAGAGCGCATTGGCAGTTGCGAGGAACCCTGTGTTCCATGCTCTGCCTAGGGAGAAGTTTGAAGCTTTCCGCAAATCTTTGGGCTTACTTCCTTTTGTGGAGTGATTTCCACATAGATTTTGGCACTTCCTTATACATGAGTGTCAGCTCCTTGTTCACCGCATCACTCCCAGGGGGGATTTGTTGATATATTAAGGTAGTGATGTGTGTGAACACACTAGGACCGCCGGGGCACTTTTTTCCCTCTTTAGGACGTTTTTTTCCCCCGGCTTGTATATACGCCTATTGCCCTAATGGGCTACTCATCTTTGTACATTCTCTAGTAATACATTCAGTATTGTGTGTTTGTGCTCCAAGCTTCTTCTTCTTCCTTGTACTGTTCACGTGCTCCTGCAGATGTCTAACTCCAACAAAGTAAAGGTGTGTGATACGAAAACCTAAAGGAAACGAATTAAAGTCTGACGGAACGAGAACTCCAAAGTACCATCGAAAGTCGATTCTTGACGCATACAATTAAGACAAGACAAGAACTTAAAGGCATTTAAAAAGAACCAAGCAATTAAAAAAAAGGAACATTAATGGTCAGAGGAAGTAAATTCATGAACCTTAGATCAGGCAAGCACATAGGTAAGTCAGACTGACAAAGCCTTAGATCATCAGAAGCAAGCGTAGGAACTACTGCATGTTCGTGGGCACAACAATTGAATAATAGTTATCCCTACAAGTTGAGCTCAGATACGAGTGAATCAGAAATGGATTTCAACACGAAAAGACCAGAAGGAGGGTCAAACATAGCATATTTAGAAAAACCAAAAGGACCCTATAGGACTCAATTAGAATTTCTCCGAACCAACCGATTAGGTGCTTGCATCTATGAGGATGGTTTGCGAAGACAACCGATTAGGTGCTCGCATCTATGAGGACTCAATTAGAATTTCTCCAAACCAACCGATTAGGTGCTCGCATCTATGAGGTGGTACAAATGCATAATCCAGAACAACCCATTGGATTGGAACGTCGAGTGGTGAAATTTGAGAGAGACGCATACATAGACAAAGAAGGAACAATGTACATCATAAGTACTCAGCAAAATAATACTAATGAGTTTGGCATGATTAAGTTAGAGACGGATGCAAGAGCTCAAGGAAAAGAACCATTAGAAGAACCTCGGACACCTAGAGGGAAATCTATATTGGCAAGAGTACTAATTCCAGAGTGGATCCCTCAGGATAACAGAAGCATATAATTATTCGTAAACAAAGAGACAGATGAAGCATTTTGGAGGTACAGAATGGAACAACCTAGTGAGGTAGGCTCCATCACGATTTACGAATTCAAGGACCCGGATACACCTGGAAAGGTTGTATACCTGGATGAAACTTCAGAAAGAGTCTTTGTGGTGCCAGACCACGCGAGAAATACCTACACATGGAGAGGCGAATTAGTCTTCCCTCCATCTCGAGCAAACGTAAACGCGAGCCATCAGGGGGCAGGAACATCCTCAACCCATGGCACTCAAAAGGAGAAAAACAAACAGAGACCTGAAGTAAGTTTCAATCATCCTATAGGGAGAGAAAGAACCACCATAAACACAGATAGAGTGGATAGACAAGGAGAACCTAGAATACCAAGTGGTAGAGATGATTTTCCTCTACCTAGACCACGTGAACACGCAAGAATATTGAGACCCACTCAACTAGTAAAATCCATGAAAAACTACTTTGATGGGACAAGAGATCCCTATGACCATGTTGCGGAATTTAAGCAAGTGCTACGGGCAGAGCAAGTAGAAGACATGTTCACGCAATACAATGCATTTGGACTAACGTTAAAGAACACAGCTTTAACTTGGTTTCAACCGTTGCAACAAAGGCAATATAGAGATATCCATCACTTTTTAGAGTCATTCATCACTGAATTCTCTAAAAGTGGAATCAGACATGATATGTCTTCATTGATTCATAGCTTCAAACAGACCCCTTAGGAAACAGTTAGACTGGCAGGACGTAGGTTTAGACAATATGTTGAAAGATGTCCGATGCAAGATCTACCTTCACAAGCCAAGCAAGTATCACTGTTTTTAGACGGCCTCTTGAGCTCTAAACTACACTCCTATGTGTACTTGAAGGAACCCAGAACGCTAGAGCAATGTGTGCAAATTTTACACTAATACAAATAACCTAATCTTATAGAAACACTTATTATGGTTCATAATCCTTCCAACAAGCTATAAAACCCCTCAAATGGATTTGTTTAGGTCAGTTAACAAATATATACAAAACAGACTATGGAGAGATGTATGATATGCAAAAATTAGGGTTACAGAGATACACAAATTTCTTTGCACATAAAATTGATTTCAAGAAGCCCTCTTAAGGAACGTAAGATACATATAAGACACATATGTAAGCTACATAATGCACTTTAAATCTCTTGATTTGGATATGTAACAAAGAGTTACAACTATTATAAGCAGACTATGTCTATACCTACAAGAGAGTAGAGGGGGTGTGGGCTTGAAAGTTCCTCCCTACTCCTCCTCTATGCATGTAATGCCCTCCTCTATGTTTTTCCTACCTTGGAATGGTGTCCTTTAGCTCATTGAGCCTTGTATGACTCTCTCCTTGAGCCTCCTTGAGTATATGTCTCTTGGTCTCCAATCACCTATAAGACTTCCATGCATTTGATGACCCTTTACCTCCTTTTATAGCTTTCAGATGCCTCTCCCAACTTTTGGACCAACTTAGGACTGCTTTGTTTGACCTTTTCCTAACCTTGAGACCACCCTAAGTGATCAACATTGTGCCTTTTTCCACAATAAGGTCTTTTGACCCTTTGTCCACCTATATCTTGCATAGTTCACATTTTCAACACTCCCCTCAAGCGTGTCCATATCAAGTAAGCTCATAGCCTTTGAAAACTTCTTAACTTGGTCACATCCAAGATTTTGGTGAAGATTCTTGCAACTTGGTCCTTTGTACCTACAAAATGAACATTAATGTCCTCACTTGCAACCTTTTCCCTTGCATAATGGTAATGCACTTCAATGTGCTTGCTCCTTGCGTGATATATGGGATCGTTAGCAAGATGTAGGCTTGACATATTATCTCCATAAACTGGAATTGGTGAAAGTTGTATACCAAAATATTTGAAGAACTTCTTAAGCCACATTGTTTAATCATGAAAAGGAAATTAGGGTTACACTGAAATGTACCTCTTAGCATTGATGTCCAAGTTTTTGTGTCCTTCTCTTAGATTTTTAAAATGATGATTCCTTGTCTGATACCAACTGATGGAATTTAATCCTCCAAATTTCACACTAGAAGTGAAAATGAACCTAATAGTAATCCCCCAAATTGCACACTAGAAGTGAAAATGAACCTAATAGCTAGGTCCCTTCATACACCTTTTCTGCTACCCTACAACAAAACTCTGTTTAACCTCCCTTACATTGATCCAAATCAGATAAGCTTTTAGACACACTTGGTATGGTTCATAAGCTTTCCAACAAGCTATAGGAAACCTCGAATGGATCTGTTTAGGTCAATCAACAACTATATACAAAATAGACTATGCAAAGATGTAGTATATGTAGAAATTAGGGTTATAGAGATACACCAATTTCTTTGCTTGCTATAATGCATAAATCCCTAATTTATAACAACCAATGAGGTAGCAACAAGCTTAACACTCATTGGATGTGGACCCAATTTTTTTAGGGTGATGTAGAAGATGACTCCAAGATAGTAAAAGGAACATTGCTCAAAACCTACTTAAGCAAGTGCTCTCAAAATGTGTACGCATACACTAGAAAATTATACCTTTCGAGTGCATGCTTGATGAATCCATTTGGAGCTATGTAGAGAGAGCAATAACCTCTACAACATGACTAAGTCTTAAGAAGTAGGAGTAGAGAATAGATACAACACCAAGCAATGATCAAAAGAGTATATGTATTCCATCGAATCAACACTCTCATAATGTAAAAATGTTTTAGAGTCTTTATATTGAATCTCAAGCATCTATAGATGCCTTTTCTTCATAAATTCTAATTCGAAAATGAGCAGGTTTGTCTATTGTTATTGAATGGATCTACTTTCCTACAATTCAGAAGTAAAGTGATGTAATCTTGATCTATTTTTGGTGGCTGATTGATTGATTGATCAAGTTACAACCACTTATAACTCGTGATTTTTGAGCCTTTACTTTATGCTTCTACAAGTGTAAATCTCAAGGACTTTTACGAAAATAAATGATCACAATTGATCCCATGAAAATACAAACAAAAAAGAATATTGATAGAGAATCTCTTTAAGAGATATCTTTGGCACATTTGAAATGATGGGCTGATGAAGTAGAACAAATCTGCCTCCAACATAATGTAAGCTTGATGATCCAACATAATCGACTAAAACTTCAAATCTCACATGCTATTGTGTCTAGCATTTTTGGTTTCATCTACAAGAGAGTTAACTTTTTGCCCAGATCAAGGAACGTCTTCGATGTTAATTATTCTGTTAACCGAGCAGAAACATTCATAAATTATTGATCGATTTGATACTTTCAAAGATGCTTCGAATTGAGAAATCCTTCGAACTAAAGTCATTTGGACCATTCTTTCTAACTTTCTCTCACGAAAAGGAAATTCAAAATTCTGGATTTGGGGCAATGCCAAAGCTCATCTAAAAGCCCTTTGTTTTTCAGGTTCCATTCAATGAGACGAAGATGATTGTTGTGGAAGAATAACTTCATTCTATAAGAAGATTATTCTAGAGGATGAGGAACTTTCAAGAGACCAACAAAGTAACGATTATTGCAATGGGCTTTAAGCGGTGCAGGATCAACAACTCGGCAACATCACGTAATTAAGAAATTGCATAGATTGGGGAAGAAAAGAGCAAAACAGAGCTTTTCAAGTCACATGGGGACTACGATTGATCTGCTTTTTGTCATATTTTGTTGCTTTTCTCACAATTTGCAATAGTGACAACGTACTTTGGATGTATAGAAGAGCACGCGTAGTTTCTCCATTGGAAAGCAAATTAGCTATAATTATTATTTGGTTGGGCTACAAAATGTCAAGGATTCTTGTGGTACAATATTATGTTACATCAGCGTTCTCTCTCTCTCTCTACGTTTATTTCTGAGTCTCCTATCATTGTCTCGGATGCGTGCATAATAACCTCTCTCTCTATCTCACTTTCTGTCTCTTTCGGTGCACATACGCACA